>OZ022488.1:10907441-12107441 GCA_963989405.1 Trypoxylon attenuatum
GGAACCGCAGATATTGCAGTCAGTGTTCGATCGCGCAGCATCGATTTAACCTCGCAGTGATCACAACAGTAATAGAGCCAAAGATGAGTGACTGGATGACAGCAGTGGGACATAGTGTAAGTATTTTTACACGTATGCAGTTTCCAAGATCCACAGCTTTCTGTACTAGGTGCAGAAATACCAATTTGTATTGCCTCTTTCTATTACAGGTGTAACTCCGATGAGTTATTAGAGACAGTGTTTGCTCGCGTAAACTGTAAACCTGGTGGGATGTACCCGAATAGTAGAGTCAGTGGGAGACAAACCAAGAGTGGTGAATTGGCGAAGCAGATTCGTCCCAAAGAGTCCATTGAAGGTGACCTGAGTTCCAGATCGGTGAGTCGCATGTTTTCAAGTTCCTCTGGTCTCTCAACCATCCATTTGGATATTTTGTCCAAGGTATACGAGAGATTGGTTGTAATTATTATTGTAATTATTGTTTGAATTGTACTTATCGTAACCATTACCAGAGAAATCTGCTCGTCAATGCATTAATCGTATCTATGCATATATTTTCTTAGCTAGAACTGGGAGTTTGTTGTTTTCATACAATTGTATGTATTCTCGAATGGTACTTAGCTAATTTATCTTCGTGCAACTGTTTTCTCAGTAATGCGCATCTCCATAAATATTCAATATTCTGATTTTTGACTTGTGCGCTTTGCAAATCGCATCACTTTGTCATGCTTATGATTATTGTTTATTTTGCAGGGATGGAGAGAGGCAAGTACCATTCGATATTAAATACAAGTACTTTGAGACAAGTGCTTTGGCATTTGTACAAAGTTGTACTTTGGGCCAAAGTACAAATACTTGTCCTAAAGTAAAAGTACTTGGGCGCAAGTACTTGTACTTAATATCGAAAAGTACTTGCCCCTGCCCATCCCTGCTTAGAATTACAACTTGATGCACGCCTGCTGCTACAAGCCCCCAAAACCAAGGGCATGTTTGACATGTCCAAATTTGACAAATTCAGCAACGTCTACGCACTCTAAAAAATTATTTATAACAATTCCGTAAACGGGGGAAAGAAGGTTGAATCTTCCTCTTTAAAACCAAAAAAAATTCAACTTCAATTTATGGTGCAAATGATACAAAATAAACTACTTGTTAGAACAAGTATCACTGCATAAGGAGGGGGAGTACAGGGAGGTACGCCGAAAGGGACCAAGCTGTAATAGTAGCATCAAAATAACTTCCACCTAATCTGCAGAATCAAGAAACACATGCACTTGGAGGTTGTCACGTAACAGTAATCGAAAAAATAATAAGAGTCGTTTAATTATCTTAAATTTCCCAAGCAGTCAAAATGATTGGTTTTAGGCAATATAGGTATAACACGTATCTATACCAGAAATGAAGGGGGGGGGGGGGGGGATAACAACAATTATTAATAAACGCATTTATATGTTGTAGAAAAAGTCACAAAGTTATAAGAATGGAATTCGTTACATACATAATTTTTTTTTTAATTGAAATTGAAAAACAGTCAAAATGACTGCCTTCGGCAATCTAGTGTTAAATCGAGTTCAGACTTTCCGCGAAGGGAAAATGTTTTTAGAGACGAATTTCTACGCGCAGCAGACGCTTCAGTAACGTCACTGTTACCAGTACTATTACTACTACCACTGAAACTAGCAGTCTCATTTATTCTCAGACGTTGCAGCCGGTAATTTTATACTCGGCACAATATCTCGGATTTAATTAGCCAGTCGAATGAGGCTGGAAACAAGATGCGTTCTATTTCTCAGCGTTTCATTTCGGAGATCTGCAACTAATGTAGACAGTATACATAATTGCGTACTTGCCTCCTTCATTTTGCTTCCTCATCCACCACTACTGTGCTTGCCAGAAGGAGTCCAAGTATTACGGCAAACTTATGTTAGAAGCTCGAAGTAACTGGCGAACGCCTCACGAGAACAAAGATTTAGAGAGGAAATCTGTCTCGAGAAATTCGATCAGACTAGAGAATTCACTTTTGAACGTTATTAACGAGTCAGACTAAAATGATTTCGCATATAGATACTAGTAAGAAATTTGATGATTCGTTCAATTTCTCTTATCTGTATTTACATACATTTATTATGAATTTGTTAATAGTAGATTTATTCAAAATAAATATTCGAAAGAAAGTTAGTCGCCAGAGGATTTTTGATACCGTTGATTTTTATTAAATTAGATATAAATTCATCGAACGTACTACAATCTTTTTCAATGTAATCGTATAATCTTCCTTCGACGATGTTTATCACATCGTTTCCAATTATTCTGCTTTGGTGCGCACATTGAAATTTTTATTAGAATCGTAGAAGGTAAATGTTTCGATTGATCCACGGGATTGGATACCTGTCGCGACAATCAAATTTCTGTTTCACCATGCGATAATGCTAAATGGAATTCGAGATAATCCATTCAACGGCAAAGGTAATTTATTCTTTTATCGGATAGCGTGGCAATGACGTTGACGATGGCGCAGTTTCCTCGACATAATGCATCGAAACGTGTACATCCTGTATGGTACGTTTATTCAGTACCGCGATACGCATTAAAAACGAATTCACCCGGAAGCCAGTCATCATTCGCGGGGGGCACAACATTCCCGAGAAACATTTCTATTGTTCGGTCTTTCGTAGCGGCGCATTATTGCTACTGTTAATTATACGACTTTCGATGGGTTTCACGTGAATAACAGTCAAACCATAGTCGTGTTTCTACTGGTAGTGGTACTGACGTCGAGAAGCCCATGCATTTTCCGATTTCCGAATTATTAATTACTGGCGGCCGCTTAAACTCTCGCCTCTCGCGAGAAATATCCCAATAGCGTTCATTGTTCGCTTGTCAATGGTGCTCCGCTCCACCGAAAAATTACTATTGCCGTAGTAAGCGCTTTTCGCGCGCACCTCCCGAATGAATTGAGACTCCGGCAAAAGCGGTTGGGAAAACAAAACTCTGAATATTTCAGTCGCCGCCGCACGTGCCGGAAATCTATGTTTCTCGGGTAACAACCAGCCAGTAGAAAATGTTTCGCGGCAACGATTGAAAATATTGCCATAAAGTATTGTGTCGACATAACTGCGAGCTTGTTACCCGACAGTTGTGCAATGCATCAGAGCAGCAAAAATACTTGCCACTAACAATAAGGAAATTAAACGATACAGTTTCCCCCTTTTTTTCTCTCACACCAGTCTTTGAAGATCGAACAGTATTCGTTTTCACATTGGATCTCATTTTCCAAAAAGATAGATCTATTACCTGCAAGGGCAAGATCCAACGTGCAGCATTATTATCGACATGCAACTTATTCCGCAAAGGTTCCAAGTAAGATGGTCTCTCCAATCTAACCGTCACATGGGCAAAAATATTATGGCAAGTTTTTGGAGCAAGAGGCGAACCGATAGGAATTTCTATTCAGCCCCTTCCTATTCCTTCCTTGGTCTGATATTCAGTATGCATAATCCAAGGATGTTCTCGTATAATCCCACCGGAGATAGTACCCTGTGGAAAGACAGAAAGAGCATCGACCAATATGCGAGCAGAAGAGAGGGAGAGAGAGAGAGAGAGAGAGAGTAGCACAAAGTGCTCGGAATAAAGGAAAGAGAGAGAGAGAGACAACGAGCCACAGATATAGAGAAGAGAATGGTAGCCCTTGACTACCCACTCACAGACGAGAATAATTTATATTTCAACAGAGCTGTCGGAGCTGGATCATTCGAACTGGACTCTAGTTTCGCCAAGTTAATAGCTTCGCTTTAACATTAGTGTTAGTCTGCTAGAACATAGCTTTAGTGTCAGCAAGATTTACACGCTAAGCGTTTAAGCCACCTTCTGAGGTACCTTTGCTCAAAGTAGGAAGCTTTGACGAGTTACTATTAATATTATTGTTAGTTGGCGCCGCTTGAATTATTCCTGTACTCGCTTCCCGGATCAGAACGCGCTGCTCGAACCAACATAATTATATTGGCTTTGTGTTAGTCCTGGCGGCGCAGCGCTTATTATATGAGTCGGATCTACCTTTCCACGTGTATGTTACTCCAAACGCGCGCGAATACACCCGAGTACCGTGGCCGTAACGGATTATCCTGGGCCTCTCTCTATGCACCCTTGGGTGTTTTCACTCGTACAGATGTATCTGGTATATCTATGTGTACGCATACTCTCGTTCAGAGACAACCACAGCGACAGTGGCGAACGTCAGGATCTCCTCGAGATACTTGATCCGGCTCAAATGCGAGGGGGATATTACTCTTCGCTAGTGGAAATGGGATCAGCCAAGTAATGACCCGGCAGCTCGTTACTTCTATAACGAGAGTTACGCGGCCACAGTGGAATTACTTATTCGCGGGGCATAAAATTTCAATTCTACCCGGAACGGCTCTTTCAAACGTTGATCTCTACTACTGATAGGAGTTTCAAGGGAGCGATTCTGGTATTATCATTGTTGCTTGTAGTTAATTTCGGCAAGTGGCCATTGTTGGATTTTTAATCACTTGGACTTGAAATAATTAAATTCTTTGTTTTAAGATATTTGGAATAGTATTTATGTTTAGACACACACGTGGCAATCCTTCCTTGTTAATTGCTGTTTGGATAATTCAGCGTCTACTGGATAATAATTTTAGTTGGAAACCTAGATTTGTGTGATCAATCATCTTTGAGCAAATACAAATTCATTAAAAATCATGATCTGGTGGTGGTGGAAGGTCTTCGGAACCAGATTTGGCTAGCGAATAGGATTTGAATGAAAAGCTCCATAATCTGAAAGAGTTACATATCGTACGCAAATATTATTGGTCCTAATAGAACCATTTGGTATTCAATCTCCAAGGTAATCCGGAGCATAGTAATTAGTTTGGCGAAAGGAATGTATGAAAATGGTGTTTTATACGCGTACTGAAATGACTTGATGTCGAGTTCCCAGTTTTAATATAAAGATTAGACTGTTTGCGAAGATTGTTCCCGTCTAAGTAAGAAGAGAGCTGCGATTTTCAAGTATCGATTAGAAAGAAATAGTATCTAGGTTAGTGCAAACTCAAGTTTGCTGACAATCAATTTCTAGACATTCTTGCTTGATTGGGTCATGTAACCACAGCTTCCCCAGTATGGGAAATTTATTGTTCTATCACGGTGACTTATTGTTACTTCCTTAGGCAATTATTCGTTTTGCTAGAACACCTTCCACAGTTTTTTCTCCGCTAGACATCTTGATCGATGTTCAACAACACGTAACTGATGTCTACTCATCCGTCGAAAAAGATACAATTAAACGTCGCTAGTTCTACTGCTTAGGCCTTTTGCGAGCAGCAACATAGATCTACGTGATTTGAAAACCTTTACTAATTAAACCAGTGGTTCTCAAACTTTTCTATTGGCGGTGCAATTTAGAGGAAACGAAAATATTTCGCCATATTCTATACATAAGCTTGAAAACTTTGTTAGTCATATCTTACGAAACCTCTCATTGCAGACGCAATTACTATTGAATCGTCTCAATATCATACAGAGCACTAGTATTAACATTGATCTGTATTCTTTCTGATTGTCTTGTTATTGACACAGTTGCCGCAAGAAAAATTAGCATAGTGTGAACTATGTTAATCTGGCTGTTGCACCGGGCACTCGAGCTAGTTTAACAGCCGTCTTTAATGATAATACTCGAAACGAATGCGAAGCAGGGTGGCTGTTACGGAACGGCAAAAGCCATCGTCTTTGAGAGGGCTTAATCTAGCATGAGAAACATTCTATATGTATCTACCTATACTGGTTCTTTCTCTCTTTCTCGAGGGATTCGCATACACTGGCACAGTTGCGTGCCGCATTACCGGCGGACACGGGTATCTACATTTTGTCGATAGGACGTGCAGCCTGCGGAACGTTACGAGCAGTTGCCCCAATTTATCCCACTTTTTTGTGCTAAGAGCTTTCTAGCCTTTTTTTTCTCTACTCTCCACTGCGTTACCTTTTGCTCTCTTTAACCGACGCTTTTAAGTGCACATGCACAGTTTAGTGTGCTGCTGCACTTTGACCGTGGTACGAAGTAACGCAAGAGACATTTTATGGGCGAGCCAGCTACCAGGACATGCGACGGCCCCCTAGCCGATAAATGTTTCGTGACTAATGCTGCGCTTCTGCCGATTGTTGCCGGCCGATAAACGATAAAGGATGCCATGGTACTTTGCACTTCCAAAGTTTTGTATTAGGATGTTGTGGAGTCGCGATTTAGGTCCCGCATCAGGTAGGGTGTGTAGAAAGTTCTTATAGTAGTCGAGTCTCCTAGTATGCTTAAGTTAAAATTACCAAGATCCAGAGAGGTGAATAGACTGAAAAGTGCTCAATCTATTTACATATACTGTAGTATACACTGTGGAATATGTGTCCTTTGCACAAATTCCTTTCTCGTGAGTCTCCAAATCCAATCATTCAAAAAGTTAAACAATTAAAGGCTAGAATTAAAAATTAAGTGATATACTGTGTACAGTGAATGAACCATCTAACAAATTATTTCGAAGGTGCATGAAATCGAGCGAAATTTGAAACAGCAATCGAGAGATTCATTTTCACAGTAGCAAAACGATCTAGCCCAGAGAAATGATATCCGGAGGTTGAAATAGGAGAAATCCGTGGTAAGCCCTGATTTCGGCAACGGTTCGTTTTGTATGGCACTCTGCTCTCGAATCGGGGTAGAAAAAAGCCTGCTCTGTAGGGCGTCACCGCTAATCAATGGGGGAGGCGGCTTTGGCAAGTTTAACGAGAGGAATCCCAGTGTACCTGTGTTTTTTGGCTCAGCTCACCTCACCTCACTCCGCCTCACCTCGGCTCACCTCTGCTCACCTCGCGGCGCCACTGGCAGTCAGTATGCGCATGTCGTTCGCATCGGGGTTGTACGTACACGCGAGGCACCTACGCGTAAGTTTCGAACGTGTGGAGTGAGATAGAGGAATATAGGGAGAAAGAGCGAGATGCAGAGAGAGAAAGACAGAGACCGCTCGTTTGATTAGTCGCCTATCCGCTGTTACCAGCCTCTCCTCTTGGGGAATTCGCTTTCTCTACTCTGTTTTGGGTAAATTCGCCGCAAACAGATGGGCTTGCGCACTGTTCCTGTTCTTCCCTATTCGACCACCGCCTATTTTCCACCCTCTCTTCCCGGGGCAACCGCGCTGTTTTGGACACGATGCCCTCTACGCCCTTTCAAACCACTCGTCCCTTCCTTCCACTCTTCCGAGCCTTGCAGGTCTCTGGAATGAGGCTGACCAAAGCACCAAATGAAACCCTAAATCACCGATGCAAATTTTATCGCGATTTCTTTTGGCCGGGTAGACTTTGTGAAAAGGCGATTATGGGGTATATCGAGTATTCGAAACGGTAATCCAACTACTGTTTATTCAAGCCAAGCAAATACGGGTGCAACATGGGGCCGCAACTGTTGAGCCCTTTTTATATTGCGCGTCCACGTACGCGCTCCAGTATTATCTACATCTATCCCAGCAGTAAATTGAACATGTCGATATTGCCTTTTATATTGCTTTCTATTAAAAATAAAATTGCTCACTATGAAAACTCTGCTATATGGACAAGAGACTTTTCCATTTGCGGAAGAGTGTCCCATTAGTAAAAAATCGAATTCGATGGAAGTTGAAAGAACAATATAAATGGTGTTGAAAATAAAAAAAATAGTCAAATAACACGTTTTCGATATGTAACATTAAAACTGTCACGTAGTTTACTCAAAGCTTTCATTGTTCCCTAGAACTAAAGTGGTTACTGTTATTTTGAATAATTCCTGGACTTTTGTGAAATAATATCTGGAGAATATTTTCGCACGTTTGAATCGTGTATATTAAGTTCCATGAAAATTGGCTTGGTCGACGCCTCTTGCTAGAGCGAGTTGCTGTTACGGGTTTCTGCCACTTAACCAAGAACCGCGCTGCCACTCGACCGCACGTGACATTGTTTGACTGGTGGCGTGAAAAATTAGTGTTTGTTCGTAAGTACCTGGTCGCACTGGCGCGTGCACACATAGGACAACAAGGGGAACGCTCGCGAAAACCTCACAACCAGGCGGTTGGAATGTGAATACAAATGCGAATGGCAGTGTGAGTACATGGGCGGATGTGAATGCGAATATGTACGAATAGAGAGAGAGAGAGCCTCTACCACACGCGGTTGCAGCAGGATGAGAAACGAGTGTGTTCGCGCACCGGTAGTTCGTGGTATTGAGGTTTGCGAATACACAACCGTTTATGCGTCTGATCGGCTCAGATAACGCGCGGTGATTCTCTCCCTCCATATAGCTTTTGATCCGGATCCGGTAATCGAACCACTGTCAGGTCGTCTTACCCGCGACGCGACGCGTAATCAATGTAAAACAATGTTCGAAGTTTGTCCGTGAAAATAGTCCGCCACTTTTCCACTTTGGCTTCCGCATGAAAGCGGAGTCGAGGAGAGAACACGAGGGTTCCAACGACTGGGGTAAAAGAGAGAGAGAGTGAGAGAGAGAGAGAGAGAGAGCCAATCCGTGAGATAGACCTTAAACGTCGCCTAGCATCATTTGCATACCAAGTGCCGTTGATAAAATTCAGGAAGCGTTCATTTGAATTTATCGGCCATCGATCGCGGTAATTGAAGAAAAGTGGCGTGCTGCAGATATCCCAGGGGCACGCCCCGCGCGTACCATTCACGTTCCCGTTTTGCGCTTCGACTCTCGCCACCTCTGACACCTTCGACACCGAGTAAATCTGGGTCGATCACATTTTCGACTGTCGCGAGAGAAATATGACAGCGACACGTTAATTTCGCATTGCAGGTAAAGCTTTCGACATCAGTATCGTTTTAGCCTCATAGTGATTTTATTCTCATTTTGAGATCAAAATCTCTCTTAACCTGCATTCGGTTTTTCGGAAAAAATTTACTTCCTCTCAACTTTTAATTTGTCTCCGGATATCAACTGTCGTTGGAAATCTCTGGCTAATTGTGAGAATACATTTAAGGAATGCAGGAAAGTATGTTAAGATGTTTGCACCTTGAAAAATTTAATGTGAGAAAGATCCTATTGCAGAAAGAGGCACGCGCAAGATGCGCGTAATTACACGGTTGGCAGGAGCATTCTAAGGAAAAAACCGAGGAGAATTACAAAGCGTAGTACGGTTTCAAGGTACATAAGCCTCTTTCTCTCTCTCTCTCTCTCTCTAGTTCTCTCAGAATCTTGTAAGAACCAGAAGAGTAAGACTCACAGCAGTTCCGAAATGAGTGCACCAATTCTTTAGTTATATTACTTTTTCTCTAATAAGTCTTCCCTTTCACGAAGTCTTCCTCAGAAGTACTCTGCCCCTTTTTGCGCCTTTGTTTGTAATTAATTTCTGTCGTAATGGGAAAGAACACGAGGTTGCTGTTTTTGATTCGCGCGAGCAAGCCCGCAAACCGACAAAAGCGCGCTGGAGGTTCGGGCGGGGAAGCCGCAGCGAGTCTTTGATCCCGATGCTCGGAAGAAAGAGGCCAGCACGGAGAAATAACTCGGTAACAGAGCCAAGCAGCCAGGCAGGAAACCAAGCAACCAAGCAGCAACCAAGCAACCAGGAGACAAGTGTTTGATGGAGGAGAGATTCGCGAAAGAAAACGGTCGTGTACCCTATGAGACTTGAGACATTTGCACTCGGGTAACTCGCAGTCGTCTTTCGAGATACTTGTCCTCGGAAATGAGAGGACCAACTCTATGCCAACAAATTCCTTCAATTATGCTTAACTCCTTCGAGCAAATGTCATGTATTTTCTATTTGCAACCAACGTTATTCGATTATTCGCATCGACAGAAGTATTTCTTCACTGACTATCTGGATTGGATCCAAGTTGACGAGCCGCAATTCCAATAATCAATATTTTCATGAAGCAAAAGACGTATCTATCTATCTGAAATTTGGGTCTGCCATCTGCCTTTGATCCTCGTCGCGATCACAGCGCAATTAGACCATTGCTAAGCAAATTACATGGAACGAGCAGGCGCTATTCGATCCAATGATTGCAATTTGGCTTCTCCGCTTGATTGGCCGAGTGCGAGGCTTTCGGTACTCTGCAATGCATTTTTCAGAGGACCCTTGATTAATGAAATCGCTCCTCTTATTGGTAGATTTTACCAGTCGAATGATTATATAGCCGACTTTCGTTCAATATAGTTATCGAAAAGAACTTTAGAATATAAGATTTTGCAGAAAATTTGATCGCTCAATTGAGATTTATAAATTTATTTAGCATAAACCTACAGATTTTTCGCGCTCTTTCATTCCCCTCTTTATCCAAACCAACACTCCCTGACGTCAATTCAGATTTTCGAGTTTCATTTCACCAGTACTCGTTTCATAATTATTCGTATCGTGATATTTTCTCTAATAACATAAAGGTCTCTTTTACAAGACAAAAAGGCAAGTCAGAATTTAATTGAGGGTCGGCGGCAGGGATTGCTAAATTAGCGAAATTTCCAGATAGAAGAGCATTGCTTCTCACACTAGAGTAACGATCAGACAGAGGGTTGATGAATCGAACACGGAGTTGTAACTCAAGTTACAATGCCTTACCATCGGCCACGGTAAATGTACCTCTAATGATCTATTAACATTACACGCCCGATACGCGTACCAGTCCCGTGAATCTCGCAGCGCCGGGTGCTGGGAGCATTTCGCGTTCGCCGAACGAGTCGTCGATAAAGATGCCACGGGTTAATTTCCGGTATGCCCTATATATCTCTTTCTCTCTCACTCTCGCTAACTATCCTCGTCCCCGATTCGCAACAGAAAAGGGCCGAGGATTGCGCGCATGAAAATTCTCTCTGCAATCGAGGGGCGTATTATTGGCAAGCGAGAAAAAGGTGTGGCACCAGTGGGTATTATTTGCACCGTGGGTCGAGTGATGGGTACAGTGATGGGTACAGTAGTGAGTACGCTAGTGGGTGCGGAAGGACAGTGCCACGAGATTGCAATTTAATCAATCTGTCGGAGTGATGTGTGCACCTGTGGCGGCGGCGGTGACGACGGCGGCAACGGCAGCGGCCGTTGTTCGATCAACACTTCCGACCGTGTGCGCTCTGGAAAGTGTCAAAGAAGGCCTGTGTACCGTCAACGGTAGAGCAAACACACCTACATCGACACCGTATCCCACACACACAAAGATACGAACCCACACGTAGGTAGAGCTTCCTGCGATTCCAGCCAGGGTCCAGTCTGCGATCGACGTTCCACTGGATTCAGTGACCATATGGTGTGCGAACCAGAAGGAATTGCTTCTATGACGACTTCACTACTTTCCCACAGAAATTTTGCTGAAAAGGCTTCCTCTAATTAACGTTACGCGGTTAATTTCACGAGATCTTTGATCTACCGAGCACTCTCAACGAACTTGTATCTGTAAGAGGTCGGATAAATTAGGCTTTACTCAATTTTCGTTTAGACTCGAAACCACGTGTGGTTGAGTGTGCGAATCTCACACTACCGACGATCAGTTTCTACTCGTGTAAATGGTTTAATTGAGTAATTTCGTGGTGTAATACTGGTGACGTTTAATATAAAGCTGATGGAATAAAGTACTAGTCAGGATAAATTTCTCCCTTGAGTTCTATCTCGATTTTCCGCCTATTTTGTTATTGGCGTTGGCAATTTCTTGCGGTTTTGCCAACTCTAATCGCATATGAGAGCCTTTCCAGTAATTCATTGTGGCTTCGGCAAAGTGCCGCGAGCACGCTCCACTATCGAGTTCTAAATTCATTTAAATCTAAAGGCACACATGTAGCCGAAATCAATAAAACCATGAATTTCACCTACCGGAACGTTATATTGGAAGAAAGTCCATTTGCACTACTCAGTTCCATTTTCAATCTCGCTTCGCAATACGATCGGACATTATTGATGCTGGTTTTACGAAAAGTGTGCTATTTACAGTTCCAAAGCTTTCTGTTCGAGATATATTATACACAATTTTATTGTATCATACTTTTATCTCATTTGCTGTTTCATCAATTTTACAGACAGATTTTTCGTATGACTCTTTATGAATCGCCAAATTCACGAGCATAATGGAGTCCGATGGTAGAAAGGAATTTTCCAAGTTATCATCGATCAATACGAATTTTCGTATTTCACCAAATGCCAACTCACAAATAAAACTTCTTTTCTTGCCCAATAATACAAAGTTATATTCTTATCGTGAGTTTGCCTTGGAACCTAGTAAAACCTCGACATTTCTTTCGGCGATTCTCAGCCGTTCTTTTTTACCGAGTTCGATTCGCTCAAATGGCAAAAAGTATATTTTCATAGTAAACTGTGTTCGAGCGACTTACTTAGAGAAATTGTCGAAGAAAGCAATCGAAGGAATGAAAGAAGAGTGTTTTAGGAGATGTGGTCATGGTTACCTCCCGAAAATCCTCCGAATTGAAGATCGTCTAAGAACTAGCGTCGTAACTGAAGTTCGCGGATCAAAAGCTAGCTTTGATCCCCATAATTCGAGCTTCAAGCACGAGTAGCACGCGCGTATAATTAAAGTAGAATGGACTCCTTGCTCGGCGATCTGCGATAGCTTGGAACTATCGGGATTCATTCTCAGCGAGCGAACCGCAAGGGACGATCGGTGACTTGCAAATGAGTCTCGGGAGCGCACGCCTCGTAAAATGGATTAGGCAGTGCGCTACACCGACGATTACTTTCTTACACACCGCGAACTTTATCGTGTCGTGTACCACTTTCTGCCTGCTCTCTTCGTGAATATCTAACGGCCCAACGACTCGACATTACCCTCGACCTTATCTACCGCAGCTTTACGCCCACGTATTAGATCTGAATTAACCCTTATATGTATACGAGAGCCGTATGCGCGCTCAGCTAGCTTTACAAATTCCAAGAAGAAAGGATTCATTGCCTTATTCATGATGCACTAGAATTTCGGTTATTCAAATCAAATTAAGTGAATAATTTATTGAGGCAGCTAAAAGATCTCGTCGTTTAAAGATACCTTCTATAAATATTGAGTACGAAAATGAAGCAAAATTTTGTAATAATACTTCAGACATAAGGATTGGAAGTAGGATTTATGTGTTGCAATAGACAATTCTGACCTATTTCTATTTATAGGATATTACTTAATACGGTGTCCTATAGTTTCTATATGTTCTATGTCGATACTTTGCGGATAATGTGTTATTGGTCTGGTGTTAATACTACTAAAATACAACAAACGATGTCAACGCGGAGAAAACTGTCATCGTCATCGTTGGTCTGATGCTGTGCTATTAACTGAACCGCAATCTTTATCCTTGAGCAACGCATTTCCCCATTGCACACTGTTTCAACCGTTTTAAACGTCGACGGTAGGTTCCAACCCCCCTCTACTGACCTCGTAAAACCGCGCGATAACGTTTATAGTTGCGGTTCTTGCGACGACTGTTTGCAAGGGAAACTTCGGTGCTGGCGGAAATGCCGGAAGATACGAAAAGGAAAGGAGGTTTAATGGCCGTCCGAAAGCAGGTTTTCGGGGTTTGCCCAACAATTGAAGGGTGGAGAATTGAACAGTTGAATCAGAATAGGGGACTCGAATTCTCGCTGTGAATTTGGATCGACGATGGGGTTCTGTCTTTAAAGGAATTCAAACCTCAGCTAATTTAAACTCCGCTTCAAGATTCCAGTTGGGATTATGTTCAATTCGGATTAAATTTCTGTGTTAATTAAAGTCTCAGTGGAATCGAGAGCAATCCGAGGAAAGATTTATAGGAAGCGTGTTACGCGTGAACTCTATATTTTTTTCTTTCAACTTTATTAAATTCTTTCTTTTTCCTATTTTCATCAGACTTCTTCTCTCGAATTTATATTTCCCTGTTAACTATGTATAAGAACTTCTATTAATTATAACTATAAGATTATTTGGTTTTCAGGAGTTCAATTATTTTTGCATTGCATGGGATTTAGTTAGAGTTTTATTTAACTTGCTTTTCATTCTCTGCTAAACAAAAACGTATTGATCGTTAATTACTAGTTTGAAGACTCGTATTCACATGCCAGTTAAATGAGTAGAAGTTCTCGTCTACTCATCAGAAATTCGAATGATTCAAGTAGTAAAAGGCTCACTAATCAAAGTTACAGAGGACCACAAACAGAGGAGTTGTAAAATAAGTCACCCAAGTTTCACAACCCTTCAGTGGCATAGGTATTAACAAAGTTCGCAGAAGAAAAGAAAAAGTTTGGTAGATCTTAAGAAGGTGTAACACCTTCCTGTGCACTGGCGCGTACGACACTTTCATTTGACTTGCAACTCGTGGAATTGCGGTTTCCGGTTTCACCGTAGCAATGCATAAAATTCAAATTAGCAGAGCGTCAACGGGAGGATTTATTCAAATGTATCGGATAATCATTTGCATTGATTAGGTAACGCCGCTTGTCGGCTGTCATTAGCGTTAAGCGAGCTAGTTGAGGTTGGATTAAAATTCGTCTCCGTCTTTGTCCAAAGACTTCGTCGTCGTCGTCGTTTACTTGCAGAATCGTGGAGACGCGTGCAAGAAAAGGAGAATCATTAGAGGAGTCGGTCGTTAGTGCACGTTTTTCGTTCGACCCCGTTGGAACACTTACACTTACGTGCCGAGAAGTTGTTTGCTACTTAGAGAACCACATTCTTTTATACATAAAGACCATCATTAAAATATAACTTGACCGATTTCCGGTGTAACATTCAGTAGAACGAGCTACGTTGTGTCGCGGATTCTAAAAGCTTTCATTAAAGCTTACAAATGGCATAATTGGTAGGAACGCATTATTTCGAACTCTGTAAATGCTATAATGAATTTTGACAAGTTTTAGAGTATCGGGAATGAACTACTGTTCGAGCACTGAAGAGGATTTACGGATACGCGTTACAGGTTCTCGAGCTGTGAGGGTCGTGAAAACGTTCGCAAAGGGAGATAATCTGTTTTTGCATAAATATCAACCCTGCGACAGTAATCCAAAACATAAGCGGCTCTCGCAAACGAAAACTCAACTAAGCAAAACCTGGTGTTCTTTGCGTGAGCTAAGTGAAAAAGTTGAGAAAACTTGCGAAACAGAATTTCCACTTGATGCTTCGCAGCTTAATTCGTAGCATAAAAGTTACTTATAGAAAGTAAATAGAGTTAGGAAAGAGAAGTCGCAGGAAAGTTTTTAGTTTCGCATCAAAGTCTAGTCTGTTCGCCTTCGTTTTTACTCGACCGCTTTAAAATTGTCGGAAGACATCCACAATCGCGATCGCGGGAAACCGACTGGAAAAGTCTATTATGGTATTAAACGCGAGTGATGCGAAGATTGAAGGAAGTCGAATGAGAGAAATAGCTTTAACATGGTTCGGACGAAACAAAGTGGGCCGCGCGAACCACGAAGGCGTTCGCCCTGAAATTTACGATGTGTAAATGGGAAGTGGTGCGCTCTCGGGGAATGTAGCGATCTGAATAGAGATTACCTACTTCGCTAACCTTCTTCCAAGGTTCTGCACTCTACCAGTAAGTCGGATAAGCTGTACATCGCGAGCCGAGGAAATAAATTACCAGCGGGCGAAATTGATTTCACGTGAAATGAGGTGGGGAACGAGTCAATAAAATCTGTTATGGTAAAATGAGATTCGGTTGGTTTCACTACATTTCGATTTACCGATATTTATTACTTCAAAACCTCCGGTTGTAGTCGAAATATGAATTAATATTGCCGTAACACGCCGTTTCGTCGAATTCGAAAATACTTACGAGAACCATGAAGCTTGATGATTTTGATTTTTTCCTCCCATGTTTGTCTGCGCGCTCAATTTTTCATTTGTTACTGATTACTCATTAGACACGCAAAATGTATACCAATGAAATAATTGCGGACGCGAATTCTTCGAAATTCAATAACGTATGCATAGGTCAGACGTTATATTAATATAGTATTAGATAAATTCATTACAATCAGAACGTTGCAATTTACCACTCTTGTTTTCGGCATCAGTAATCATGTGCCAATAGTATCTTAATGCACAGGTAAATAATATTGATGGTTAATAACGTTTACGAATCACGTCTATAATCATATTTTGTAACGTTTACACATTGCAATTTGAATTCAATTTTTCTCTGCATGGAAATTTTTGCACCTAGTTGTATGTAAAAATGTTTGCACTGGTTGATTGGCCGTGAATGTGAGCAGAACATGAAATTTATTTCTATGAATATACTGTATTAACATCGAAGCCTTAAGTATTGAAATAAGAACATTTCATATAATTGTATATAAAGAAAGTCTGGATTAAGTGACAATACCTCGGATCACAAAAGATAATGAAGGGTAATTAATTTTCCAAAAGCGTGAACTAATTATCTTTCAGGAAGTCTGATGCGCAAGTATACCAAAAAATGTACTACGTTTTGCTCATACTCGATTCTCACACCCTGATATCTTTTGTTAAGTTTTAATGAAAAATCTAACAAAATTAATTCAGAGCTTTAAACTTTCAACCATGATCATAGAAAGCTTCGTGACGCGAAAAGCCCACGTATAGCACTGCAGTAAATTTATTTAAGCTTGGCTTGAAGATGGAGAAAAACAGGATGGAAGCGAGACGAGAAGAAAGTCGAAGCTTTAAATCAATTGGCACCGTAGAAGTTATAAGCAAGGGATGCATTGCACCACAAGGAAGCGTGGAGCTACGCGCTCGAAGGCAAAGTAAACGGCGACGTGTACATCCTGGCTCGAATGGAAAATGGCCACGACGTGCCGTGGCTACGAAAGAACAAATGAAAAATGTTTTTAACGCTAGGTAGCGTCGTCGTCGCTTTCGTTCAACCTGCGAGCCGTGTCGCTTCTCATCAACATTTCACGAGATATGCGAGAAACAAAGCGGAATGCAGAACGATTATCCGCTGAGCTACTTTTAAATAGCGGTTTAGAAGTGTTCTTTTTTTTCAAAGAAGAAACTTATCGCTTTCTATCTCCTTTTATTATGACGAGCTTGACTAACAAGGGCAAATTCTCGGTTTTCGACTATATTCCGTCGGTTTCACGGAAGTTACCAATTTTCTGGTCGTTACTCTATTACTCCAAACCAGCGATAAAACCTGGAATGTTATTAAATAAAGCGGGAATTCCATAGGAAAGACGTTTCGTAATAATTACAATGAGATATTACATAAGAGTCGAGTATAAAGGAACTATTAACATTTCATTATTATCTCTTAAAGAGCCTCTCTCAGGATACATATCGATATTGCGAAAGCTCCTCAACGAGATTGATAGTTCCTCTAAAGAACAACTCCTCTGGCCTTTGATTCAAAGCCCTCAGAGTTTATAGATTATTTGTCGATTGGTCCTGCCAATTAGTTCCTAAAGAGGAAGAACCTGTACAAAGTTGACTTGCAACATTAACGCAAGTAATGAATTTTACGCGTAATTATACATAAGGGGTTAGAGAAAATATTAATGACGACTTGGTCGTAACTTTCTTCCTCAACCCAAAGGAATGAAAAATGTGTACATTACGATCCAGTCTACCGGGAGACGATTTCTAGAAAAAGCTCGATTATTTACCCATCGACTGCTGGTCTCGAAAGGAAGATAAGGAAATTAAAGGAGAGGAAGAAAAAAAGCGAAAAGAAGAAGTAGAAGATGAAGGAGGAATAAGAGAAACGAAAGCAAGGGTAACGAGGCAACTAGAACTGTAGTCGTCCTGAACGGAAACCGATGAAACACAAAGTACTAGGCTCAGACGTCTAAGTATCAAGTTTATGCGAAAAACGCAGGCAAATGTAAGTGTAGAGGAAGACGAGCACTAGGCCGCAGGCGTTTCTCTGTCGAACTTGGTAATTATAGAAGTTTCCAACATGGAATTCACGACGAGCAAGCTTGAATCTTCACAGGGTTTCAAGATCAATAGCGTTATCTATCCAATATTCACGCTTAAGCTGTTTATGTATCCTTGACACTCAAAATTCAATATTCTGTATTTACGCAATTATTTTTATGCGAAGGTGATGAAAATTCTCATTTAATTTTTCTGTTCGAATTTCCAAATCTCATCCCACGCGTTTTCGCATAGTTTGCTCAATTTTAATGCGACCTATTTATCACGGAATCTCTGGAACACCACTGGCAACTATTCGTCGAGACGAGTTCTCTGGTAACGTTAAGTTTGAAGAATGACAAAGTAGGTTTTTCCGCTGCGGTGGAACCGGAAATAGTAAAGATAACTTTGTGAATCTGGCGCCACGACGAAACGTTAGAGGACGTTAATTAAAAGAACCGTGAAGCTCCGATCCCACGAGTTAAAACGAAAATCTAGACCCGATGTTAACTTCTCTTTATGGAAAGCACGACTGCGAATTGAATAAAGTTTCCGCGCGCTAGCACGAAGATCATACAACTGATCTAGCTTCCTTTCATTCTTCATTTCCTAACTTTCGCCAAGTTACTCTGGGATTTTCGCGAATCTCTCTGCTGGTCTCGCGAATAATTCGCATGACGGCGTGTTAATCATTCGATCTCTGAATTTTGGGTTTTCTTACAAAATTTCAAATGTACCAACGCTTTTGTTTTTAGCTATGGATTAAAATTCTTATGAATATTCATGGAATAATTTTAATGACTAGAGGTATATTGTACTGGTTGGTTCTTTAATTCGAGCCAACGTCGATTTCAGGTTTCACCACTAACGCAATAATTAACGGTAAATCCAAACAAGTTCTAGTGACTAAGAGCTGTTCAGAAGCTGTAGATGAAGTCTAGTTTCCGACTGAAATCTCTCCTCTGCGGGGGTGGTGGTACTAACGTTCTACGACTTTCTACTTTTGCATTAACGGAACAATGAATTTACGAGTAGCGGGAGAACAACCACTCTGTCTGCTTTCAAGTGTCTAATAAAGCAATATAACTTTGCAGCTTTGCAGTGGCATTGTTGCAATTATTCCTCTCACAATGTGAATTTTATCATGGTAATTCGATTTTTCCAAGCGATTCCTTGTAAACTGTATAACGTTTTCGTATCGTTATAATTTAATACGTTCATCACTCGATACGTAATCACGTTCTACTAATTGTTCCTTTAACATTACGTACCTTGGAATAACTGCTTTCGAATAAATATATACTTTGGAAATATATTTATTTAAAGAAGCCACTGTCAGATCGATTTATGGAATTGTTGCGTATTGCGAGATATTTCAAGAGAATAGATTTTTAAAACAAAACATTTGACGGACCAAAAATTCTAGCTGTAACGATAAAACGTGAAAATATCGGCAATTTTATCTCCCGTTAGATAAAATCAAAGAATAATTTTTTTTCATAATGAAAATAAGAATTAAAGTTCTTGGAAATTACTGCAGCGAAATAACCGCGCCCCAATTTGAAATTTTCGGATTTTCCTAGCGAAATCGTTATTCAATGTGCAAAATGGGACGAAGGTCCATTGTGAGTTACCAATTAGCAGAGGTAGCCTTTGCAAGAACTAACAACACGATATTATCGTTCGAGTCCTCAATGCACCTGTTTCCAATGCTTGATGCACCCTCGTTATTTTTACGCAGCGTTGCTTTGCGAAACGTCCCCTTTTGCACTAGAAATGCTGCTTTTTTTCCATAAAAAGACCATGAGTAGCAGAGAACCGATCATCCATTTATTTTCGAGTTTACTTACGAGTCGCTCACATCGTACCACCGATAAGATTTTATTGATTAAGTCACGGTTCATAAATCTCCGATCGACCAGAGGGTGATTTTTATTAGCAAATAGGCCATTGTACTTCTTTCTTCTTTCAGTTCGAAATATTCTTATCTCGAATTCGCCAAACGATCAATGTCGTGGCCCAAATAACACGTGAGTCTCGGTTGGCTACTGGAAACCATAGGTAGAATAATTGTTTTTTATAGTTCATTAATCTACTAGACATCACTATCTGTGATTTAAACAGTTCACAGCAATCTTTTGGGTGGTGCATTCTTATTTCTCTTGTTCTGGCCATTATTGGTATTTCAGTTTTGGTTAATTGTACGTTGATAATAAATATGAGTCCAAAGGGATTTACTGTTCTAGTAAATGAAACGTTTTCTTTAAACTCGAAGTAAGATACTTTTCCGGAGTAAAACCCGATATAGAAAATAATACAATTTTTAATCTAACCGATAAAATACTTTTAGTTCGTTAGCTTCATCCTAATCTTAACATGAAAGATGCAAGTAACTCCTTGGGAACTTAAGTATAATTTTCCCTAGAAAATTCTGAAAATGCGTTTCAAGTAGTAGGTCAATTATCGCATAGATAGAAGATAGTGCGTCAAGTGCGCATGAACGCGTTTGATTATTGGAACCGCGGTATTATAGAATGAGTTATAGGAGAGCCGAGGTAAGCTGATGCCTTACGTAGCAGGATAGGGTCCGAGAGGCAAGCAGACTCGTGGTAGAGCCATAAACAATTCATTGGTCGCCTCAGTGGAACCGTAGATAATGCGGGCGAGAACGAGCGATAGTCGAATGCAATGTCGTGATTTGCGCTATGCCACGCGTCCTTGCTTGCGCTCCTGCTTCTACTGGGAAGCCAGAGGGTGAACGGGGATGCGCGCGTGCATCGCCGATTGAACGCACGGTCAATCGATCAATCAACGTTAAACGCCCATCAAACGCCGCACACCCTTGCGTCCTGCCTGCGACGCGACGCGATGCTATGCTTACACGACTACGAATCTCCGCGCAATCCCTGCCCTCCGGGCACCGTTTGCTGCTTCCACCTTCTCTGTCTGCTATGTCTACTCGGTCTACTCTTTGCCTCCCCTGACTCCTCTGCTTGCTCTGCCTCCTCTGCCTACTCTACCTACTCTGCCTACTCTGCTCGCCACTCGCGCTCCTCGCAAGCTTAATGAGCAGCTACGATCTTCCTCGCCTACGGACATCGACTGCCATTGCGAAACAATGGATCAGCCTTCAGATTTTACTATCGACGAAATCCTCGATATCTCTATCCTCTGGTTCATTGACTCTACGATTTACCGATATCTCGTGATTTCCGGTTTCTTTACGAAGCGATTCAAGTTGCATGAAACTTCCGGAGATCAATGTGTTTTTTATTATACTGAACTATTAGTTGATCCAGAAGTATGTTTAATTGAAATAGCGTTATTAATTTAAATTGTCTCGTAGGAAGTAGAGTCTGGAGTTCTGTGGGTCGAATAATTAAGGGTATTTATTGAATTTGGCATTTTTGAGGTATTCAGCGATTTACGTACCTACCATAGAAATGGATAGCCCGTGTTAATTTTGTAACAGTGTAAAGTAGAATCCGAGTGACTGGTAGAGAGCTGACAGTCGTAAACTAGATGGTGAGCTAGATAGTAAGTTAGATACCCAAGTACGAAGGGTGAGTAACAAGACTATAAGAGTGAGTTACTTATAACCCACCACTCAGCACATTGTTCGGAAGTTTATCGACGACAGACTCGCGTGACTTGTCTCGTTTCACCGTTTTGCAAGCAAACCTGTAACCAGCAAATAACTAACATCTTAATCTACAAAATAAACTAATATATGAATTCGACGAACGTTTACCAGTTGGTACCGCGAACCAAAGAAAAATTCCATTAAGTACACCTTGCAAAAAGCAACCAGTTTGAAATTTTCCATGTTCACACGTAATTAAACTGAAATTCAACTAGAAAACTTTGCGCCAACCGAGATTGAGGAAGGGGAGATTCGGAACGAAGTCAGAAGTTGAGGTGAACGAGTTGGTTGGCGGTAACTTTATTGCAAAAGCAATGAGCTAGAAAGATACAACTTTACATCGGTAACCATGCGCACGGTTCGAAAACTTCAACTTTTTATCGGTTTAGTCGTTCGTGAGCGCATTGGCATCCCTAGGTAGGTGCTCGACGAACCATCAATTACTCCGTCGAAATTTCATTAAACGACCAGCAGAAAATTTTTCTGCCTCCTGAGTACATTTAGTTTTCGACATGCGACTGGTCAACGACAATCGAGCTTGATGTTAATTGTACGGTCGAATAAGTGAGGATAATGAAGAAAATCGGAGCTGGCAGAATAGGAAGTACTGGATTACCTTGGCAGAAACGCTCGACGGACGACGCACGTGTGTCGGTTGCGGATCGATCATCGCACCGAGGCGATGGCATTACCGAAGGCGAAGGGTCGACTAAAGGCCCTGGAGCCCGATAGTCCATTAAATGACGATCGCACTGAACGGTAAATCGGAAGAACGATCCTCCGACGAATGATATACTCGAATTGGTTCATCGTTCGTAAGATATTTCCCGCGAAACGATTTGAAATAAGTGACCTAGAGAATTAACTGATTTATGAAAATCTTACCGTGTCATGATTAACGCTACTGGTAGAACAATATTTGACTTTCTGTGTCTAAGATACATTCTTGTGGTACATTGTCTAATGTAAAAAGCATCTTGGAAGAGAAAAATATATATTATTTAAATCCTTTATCATTTTGCTTTTGATGAACTGTGAGAAATTAACCTGAAAATGGCTATTTTCGATTTGAAGTAGTTAAGAATCCGATTTATACAAAACATTTATTTGAAATTTTTTATTACTTTGGTGTCGTGAATCTGTTTCGTCCTTTAAAGGAACTTATTTTACTACTTTAACGTAACAGAAGCTGTACTGCGATCTTATACCTTCTATCTTGATAGACGAGTAGAATCCATTAAGTTGAGTAATCGAAAACCCCTGGAATATCGTAAGGATGAAAAGAGACACCAGTCTGTCGCAAATTATTTCGAAAGATTTTCAACCGTTTCCAAGCTTAGCATTGACTGGTCCGTGAGTCGAGAAACAGGCTAAAGCCAAGCCAAAGACAAAGGTGTTGAGCGGATCAACCAAGAAACCTGGAAGTTGCGAAGTAAAGTGCAGTGTTACCTTTGACAATACGAAAAGTAGAATTCGCGTTACATGGAATTCGTGTTGCACGAAACTCAAGGAGCCAGGTGTAGGTCAAATAGATTGCTTTTAATATTACTAATACTAATTGCATCGTATTCTATTTTGGAACAACAGGATTGTAGAATTTTCCAAATTCATATTCAGCGGAATTAATTGTTTACTAAAAATTGCACGAGTACGAGTAAGGGAATTTTTAATTAATTCTAAAAACAAAAGTGAAATCTATACTCACTGTCACGATCATTTACAATTAATCGTGAGTTTCATTGACATTCCTTTCTCGGAAATATTTTACTACTTTAATTACTGATCTGTAGCAAGGAGAGTGGAAATTCAACAAAGAACTGTTGTACGATATAAATTACTTGAACAAAATACTATTTCTTTCAATTCCATTACATAAAAACTTTTTTCTATTTTATTCCATCGCGTGAATGGTTCTCTGTGTTAATCCGTATTAAAATGCAGTGAAAGGTAAATTCATGAATGTTATTGACATTCGAAATTGTCGAAATAGGAGTAAACAAGAGTTTGCAATATTTCGTTGAATAAAGAGATACGAAGAAGGCTGATGATGACACAGATGAGGGGAAAAATCTCACACCTAGTATCAGAGCTACGGAACAGCTGAGTGCATAGAGGCATCGCACTTTACGCATAACTGGGTCTCGGTAAAGAGAGGTATCGATCTAAGGATGCTGATAATAGGCGGTCGGTTTGCAAGTCAAATTTTCCATTCGGTTAATTAACTGGGTAACGATCCTCCCGCTTTCCGCTCGAAGAGTCTCGCGTATCATCGCGAAATTTTACGCTATAAGTGTGGGAAAGCATACGTTGCATCGCAAGACCCTAAACGTAGCTCACTTTGGCAAAATATCGCAGTTGGTTAATACAGTCCAGTGATACTCACTAACACATTCTACCTCCACTGACGTAAACTCGAGGATATTAAAAAATCTCGATTCTTAACGGGCTTGCAATTCGCGAGAGCTCTTCTATCCAACGTATTAAATACTGAAAAAGTGTACAATACACATATGTATATGCACTGCATAAATGTGAATGTTTTTCCCCGTTGGTTTTCTCGATAAAATTCGCCTCCGGTATTACTGCATACGTTTACGTCTCGCTGCTTGCCGCCAGATAAAATTTTAACGTGGCTTTAAGCTTCAGTTGACAAGTTCTGTTTGAGAGCTGGAAATTATATCGCGAATGTGGAAACTACTAGAAAGCTGGAGGACAGTCAAATTACTCTTGCTTGCTTCTAATGGTTTTCAGTCACACCTTTGCCATATCATTCCCAGCTGAATTGTTCTTCGTTTGATTCTTCCGAATGTATTATTTAATCTAACTCGAACTGTATACAACTGTGTACTAATTGCAAATAATTTCCGATAGTGTTTAATAATTATACGGCGCAAATGAAAATTATCGTTAAGATTAACATGTGGAATGAAGGTCGTAGCAGACATGTATTTTCGTCGAATTTAAAAATGCATTCGTCCACTACGAAAGACAATTCATTCTCCAACGTAACGCAACACACGCTCTCGCCTTGATATAATATAAAATTAACTCTTCCATCCTTCTCTCATCCCAGTTTATCTCTTCCGCTCTCGCTTGTTCCTTTCTCTTGGTCTATGTTTGTCACGGACTGTGCGCGTGTCGGGTGGACAGCTACACGAGCGGCACGTCGAAAGCTTTATGTCACGTCCTAACGAAGCGTAATGAAATTCTGCGAAACTTCCATTTTATAGGTGGGACGCGTTTAATCAGTTGCTTTGTCCGTAATTTGCGCAACGAGCCCCTCCTCGCGAATTCTGACAATGACCCCGACGCTCGGTCATTGCCAAATACGATTGGCATCCGACAGGAGAGCGAGGCGAGTGCAATGCGCCGTCGTGTTCACATTTTTCACCAACACAACCCCTTCGAGGATTCTTGCTCACAATAACAGTCACAATACTAAAACGGGCAAAGCGCGTCGCTTAAAGGTATTCAAGAACGCACGGAATTCGGAAAATGGAATCGGCTTTTCGATAAAGCAAATGGCATTCGCGTGGCCGGATATACTTTCGCAGACTTTCGCATATTTGCCGGAATAGCTTCCGTGCTCGAGAAGAAGAAACCGAAGGAACCGAAGGAGAATGTGGCACGCGACCTCTTACGATTTCATTACCGTATCCTAGCAGCGAACATTCGTTTCCTGCTACTGACAACTACATCGGTAGACCCCGTTGTCGATACCGATACCGCGAAGACACCGTCGCGTCGATACTGGTCGTGCGATAATGCAATATCATCCCCCTTCGCCACTGCTTCCCTCAAAATCAATATTTCCTATTGTCACCTACTCCTCCTGTTTACTCGCCGATAAGCTTTTCAATGCGCGCTCGGTTAATCTAATAAAGCCGCAAAAACATTTGTTTAGGCACCAGCGACACCTGCAAATATTATTTGCTGGCTGCTATATTCGCCATATCCTCTCATCCACCGGCCTCGTCGCAATAATCGCATTAGCGCGACTAATTCGGTTCGTTGAACGAGGCGCGGAAGGAAAACGTAATTCATGAAATTATATTATACTGAATGTTTCTGTAATGTTCGCGCAAATGGTCACTAGTCGATTTCTCTACGATGGACTAAGGATTTTATAAAAAATTTACGCTATGTTCTCATGTAGGTCCGCGAGAAACGCTAGGAATTTAAAAGTCCTGGTATAAAGTATAATAAGTCGTATGGGTAGTTGGTGTGCCAAGGGAATAATAACAGTAGAAGAGCATTAGTTCCTATTTGTGCAACATGCGTAATTGCATTCTGGAAATTTTTGTAAAATACGCAACGTAACTCTGATATAACGAATATATTCGTGAACAAAATCCAAACAATGAACAAAATCCAAACAACAAGATTCACTATTAAATGCACATCCACACAATTTCATCGTAAATGTGTTTTCGTATCCGAAAGAGAGATATAGATTTTTCACTGTTACTGGCTAAAATTGTTTTTCTCGAAAAGGAGGAATTGCATATGGAAACGTTCTATTTCGAGCTTTCGACTCATTTTTTCTATGAAATCGCATCACGTCATCTTCGATCGTAGGACAATTTGAGAGACACCCGATATTAATCAAACGTTTGCCTCGAGCTGTACTGAAATTCAATGGGCTGACTACCCTTTTATTTTTTTTTATTAAAACTGCATTTTTCAAATTTTTTGAATATTTCTCTTTCTCTATTTCTGTCGACCCTTCCGCGCTTTTTTGTCGCATTGCCAGTAGCTCTCGAGCTGGTTGGCAACTTCTATAAATATTCAAACGAGTCGAAGTTCGAACATACGGGCGCTCTCCTGCCGGTGAGAAACTTTCCTGATGCGATGCATCACGCGATTCTTTCCACTGGATCGAGAAGGAATCTCCTGCGAATGCGCCGAGCAGACTACCGTTCAATGCGGTGCAGTACCAGTCTACCAGTATCAAGAGCACTGCTACCAGCAGCAGCTCTGCGAAAACCTCGATACTGGCATTAGGCAGAATTCGCAAAAAACGGAAAGCTCCATCAGCCGTGTCACAGGGAGCCCTACAACAATTTGTCATGAATATTGAGTCCTCGACTGCTCGTTCGTTACGACGCCCAAGCGAATAGCTCGACGACTTGGAAGAAAATCCTGTTAGAGCCAGCTAGCTCCCAAAATGAGAGAGACGAAAGAGTCGAGGGATAGAAAGAGAGAGAGAGAGAGAGAGAGAGAGAGAGTAGACTGTACTGCCGAGCACTAGCTCAGGGTACTTTCAAACTCAGAAATTCATCGGCATCGAATGTAGGTCAATGGTGTACCACTGGTGCATACGCAATACGTACCGCGCAGAAGTATATTGCCATCGAACGATACTGACAGCTGCACTGAACTTTCGCTGATTCGCGCCAACAAGCATGTACATTCATCGAGTATTCCCGATAATCAGGTCCGTCCAGGATGTAACATGTAGTCGAGACTCTCATTGAACTCTGTGTCGTATAAAAATCGCCTTATACCCATCGTCTTCTCTTCCATCCTCTGTACCATTACACGACTATTCTACTCTTTTAGCGGAGCTCTCACAGGGAAGGTTTGCACGATCGTTAGAGCTGGTAATTGTGTCGTATCGGCGATCGCGCGGTGCCGTCTATTCGGAAATAATGAATCGACCCGGAGGAGGAACTCCGCCAGCTCTGTGGGGCCCTTTGTTCTCGCAATAGCTGGTCGACGGGAGTCTATTAACTTTTTATAAGCCAGGCGTACGTCCGTTAAACCGCGTCCGCGGCGAGGGGAAAAGCTTTCGAAAAATCCGTATATCGTCTTGCCGTCGACGACGACGGCCACGGCGACGTGGAGCGACGCAGCGGCTTGGATCGATAGTGACTCACAGCCAGTGACCCGTCTGCGGAGGAGGCGGACGAAATATTCTCGGCCGTATGTGGAACGGTGACCAAGAGGCCTCTCGAAACCCACCTTACTATCCTCTCACCAGCCTCTCATAGTCCACAGTCATCTGGGAAGGTCGCTTTGCTTGGACATTAAGCAAACCGTTTCCGTCAATTTTCACTACGTCTCTCCTCATCTCCAGTCATGTCCACCTAATTACTGATTGACTGTCCGACGCTTTCCCTTGAAACCGCTCTGGTGAACTTCGCAGACCATTTGACACTGCTGTCAATGTAGCCTGGGATTGTTCGAGCAAAAATGGATTTAATTTCATGCGAATCGGAGAATCGTAGGATCGCAATGACCCTCGGGCGTGTGGCACTTGGTGTCATTACTGGCTTGACGAGTGGGCGGTTCATCGCGATGCATTGAAATTAGGTAGTCAAGCGGCTCCGATAAAGGTAATGCTGGAGCTGGATTTATTCGTCTCGATTCTCCATTGGAATCGAGTACGTTCAATCGATATTCTCCAGCGACCACTGTTTCGAGATCCCCATTCTCCGGGGCTAAATCGTAGCGAGGTAACACGCAGGATGGCACTGTGGGAGTTATCTTAAGTTTCAGAGTTAATTTTTGCTTTGTCCACGACGAAAGTAACGCTGCTCCAGCGAGAGAGGACTTCCGTCCCGAATAGAGAAACCAGAAGAAATTGTGTTTGTGAAGCCAACTTCCTCTGATATTGTTCCGCGGTCGTATCGCGCTCGACGAAAACGAGGGAAAACGAGCGAAAACTGGCGAAAATAGTGTTGCTCGCGTCCAGACAAAGCGGAACAAGAATCCTTCCAAGTATATCGCGTTTGCCGTAGCTTTGCTCATTTTCACTTAACAGAGACCATTGTGGATGTAGGTGTGATATTCTGTGTGCGCATGTGTGTGAGAGGCATAAAGTCTGCTCAAGTCCACTCGAATGCACCCAGCATCTCTTGAAACATATCACGGGTGAGTGGATCATTAAACGCAGGAACGACGCGTGAATTTTTTCTTGGACGAGTCCCATTTAAGCACCCTTTCGACATGCCATCGACACCGGCCGTCGTTCCACGTAGCACGCCGCGATACGTAGTAGAGTAGAAGGTACCAGTTCGAGCATCCTGGAAATAATTTCACTTTCGCCCGTCCGTTCGTCCGCCCCTAATTCTCGTGCACATTTCAGTCGTCGACTGACAAGTCAAGCGTGGGCGGATTCCGAAATTGGGACGTTTAAATTCTATGCGCGGAATATTAAAATAAATCAATTGTTCGCATGGCCCATTGGAAACTTGTCGCGCGGACTAATTAAGCTCTTACAGTTTCCACGGTGCTGAGTTCAACTGGGACGAAGCGAGGTGAGGTTAAGCGAGGCTAGACGAAAAGCTAGGCGAGACTAGGCAAGGTTAGGTGACGCCAAGAGAAACGTGTCGAAGGCAGTGGCCGTTTTGGCTTGAAATCGCCCGGAAACCTTAATTATCGCTAATAGGATTTTACAGGGTCACACTTGGTTAGGTTCCACGTCAGCAGGTACCCTGACAATGCAGCTTCTTGCGACTGGCCGCAGACCTCTCAACGAGCTGCGGAAACTTTACGATAGACTATCTTCGGCTGACTGCGAGGAGAACTTTGTCTTTCTCTTCTGATAGCAATTCATAGTCTGGTATAATCAATCTGTAATGGACGGCATTGATAGACAAAAAGCAATCGCTTAAAGAACAATTTATCGCGGTCTAATTAATACTAAAAGCGATTTTAGTAGAATTTCTGCAGTAACTTTATACTTTACTTAAGAGAATTGGATATAATAGCAGGATGTGGATAAGTCTTATCACATTACGCTGATTTTTACAAATTAATTTTACGATTCCGTCCTTCTCCGATTCTAAATACTTCGAAATGCGGGCTTGAATATTGAAGAGCTTTGCTAGGTGGAAGAAAGAAGCGAAGAAGGTTTTCTTTTAGATCCTTCCTTTGAAAGTTTCGGCTGGTAGCTTTCACCCAGGTCAGCAATTCTCCGACTGTTAGACATGTCGGTTGCTTTCTGTCGGAGAGTACTGAGATAACCAGCTAGAAATAGTGCAACTGCTAAACAGTATTTACCGTGTATTTGGCGGACTGCGGCGCAGCTTGTTACGCGAACTTTCACTATTATCTAAATTACTTTATTCCCTGCACAGAAATTACGGGTAACGCAGATAGATATCCGCCAAGTTTCTACATTAAAGGTAAAAGAGGTTTCGATGGAATCCTTGAATTTCAAATGTTACCTCGTACACGCGGATAAACACGCGGCGTAATACGACTCCCGGATAATCTCCAAACTCTTTGAACCGACCCGCTTAACTGAAAGTACTTATATACCTCGCGAAATTGAAATTCAAAGCAAATGATTGATGAAACTTGCACTTTAATCAATAGCTACCCCAGGCTATTCCCCCAAAGAAAAAAAAGGATCAACAACTCCAAAGAAACTCATCTTCAAACAGTTTAATGCACTTGCAATTTTCCCGTAATTTCAGTTTTAACGCAAAGTCATCTCTCTTTTGATCGCCATCCTAAGATTACGATTATTCGAACAGCTATCTATAGCTCTGAAAGAAATCAATCTCGACCCAAAAGAATCTCGATAGTAAATGGAAAATAACATGCCGGTTATGTTAAACGTACGAATGAAGGATGAATTGTCTCAACGAAGCACAGTCAAATAAATTACCGCGAAAGGGACGGTAAGCGAGATAACGAAAATGTAGAAGGATTTAGGAAAGAAAGAGAAAGAGAGGGTAAAAGAATGAGTCAGGGACCATGGGAAAAAGGGATTGGAGGGATGGTGCGGTGAGGTGAAGTCACAGAATGTCAGAAAAAAAGAGGGCAAAAGTAACGTTAAGGCAATATCACAGTCGACTAGCATGAGCTCGACCGGCATACTAAGTGAGTCGGAGTGATTTTTAAAACAGAAGACGGAACGCCCGCGGGAATCTTAAATAACCGTCATGACAGGAAAGGCGCCGGGAATGCCAGTAGAAAAGAAAGAAGCTGGGTGGCAGCCAGGCGATAGGCAACGTTCATTCACGATGCCAAGAAGCGCGAAAAGGGGGAAGAATCGGCTCGAATCGGGAAATATTCGACCGAGAGCTACCAACTAAGGGGAGAGTGACAGTCTGGGAAATTGGAAAATTGGAGACGAACTCTTGGCGGATCCGTCAATGGTGAGTTGCTTTTGAGACATTGGCTCATCCAGTTCCTTCTGGTTTGCTTAGTGTTCCATGAACGATCGCATTCCTGAGACTACCGCTGTCATCAAAACTTTGAACCAGCTGTCATCGGAGATATTTATTAGTTGATTATCACAATATATTATATTGATTGCCTTTTACGTAAAGTGAGAGAACTTTGGCAAAATAATTAGTTTAACAAAAGACTTGCTAAAAAGCTAACAAAGGTAAACTTATTCAAAGTTTCTAAATACGGCATTTATTAGTTTGAATTTTTCAATGGTGTCAGACCAAGTGATGGAACCATGTAGAACTTTGTTGATACAAAATTGTAATCAGTAACAAACTAGCAAGCAAAAATATTCGTTACAGAAATAAAATATTATGAGTTAGTTCGGTTAAATACTCCAGTAGTTCCAGTAATTTAACTTTGTTAAATCACGTCGAATCCGTTCTAATTATTACTCACTCGTGAGATTATCGATAAGGCTTCGCGACTTAATATTCTCCGATGCATTGTTTTCCATTGAGCAACGAAGAATCGAAGAGCTCATCTCGTTCGATCCTCTGACTTATAATTACGCGTTATTACAATTTCCAAGGGAATTCGTATTATCGAAAGAATGCAGGTTCCAAAGAGTCTAATTGCATTACCGGAGCTATTGTATCCTGCTACTTTCATTATCATTCTCACCGCTGCTATTGATGTAAAAAAGAGTTAAAATTTATCTTGCTTCTCGGACAGCGACGATCAGTCGGTCACGTTTTATTTCTCGCGAGTAACGTTATAAGTACACATGACTAACACAATTAAAACTAGATGATATTCTCGCCCACGCTGGACAAAACTTTTGACCCAACGATTCAGCGATCGCTGGTGATAATTAAAAAAGTTTACTGTATAGTTCATACGATGGTCGCGATACATAAGCTGTCCGCCACAGCTATGCTGACGTTGCGGCTTTAGGAGCGTGTGGAACTCGAGATATGAAGGAAGAGTAACAAGCAAAAATTAACAACTTGGCTCAACTCTGCTTCTACGGTTGGTCCAACCGAAACTAAAGAAAGTTACTAATAACGAATCCTGGCCAATTTGTAGAGAATGTTGGTTTCTGGGTTGTTGCGGGGTTCTCTCTTCTTTGGCAATCTCACGCCAGCAATATTGGCACGGTCGTGCTTTTTCCAGGTGAACACTCGTCCACGTCGCGAGAGCGACTTTCGTGAGGCAGCCTCTTGGAAGCAGAGTAGGAAATTTGAATTTAAACGAGGCAAGCCCTATCCAGAAGGGAAGCTCGCGTCGGCACCGCAGTTGAATCTTCCGGTCTCCCTCTTCCATCTTTGTCTCTGTCGCCACTGATGGCAGGAGAAAATGGGAAGCAAAAGAGAACCTACTACCGGAAACTGTTTTTGGACATCTCCTGCAAACTCGATGCATTTTTTCCAGGTTTTCTCCTACAGGGATGTTGTAGGAAATGTTGGTTGTATAGTTATACATGTATAATTACTTGCAAACATTCGCCGATTTAAGATTCTCTATTGGGAACAAAGTACGTAGGACATTTTAGATTTAGTCAGGCAGTAAATCATTATTCAAAATTGCAAATTCCTCTGCAAACATTTACATCTCGCATACTCTGTTAAGAGACTGACACAATCGAAAGATTATTAAGTCGTTATACATTATATAATACATTACTTTGTTAATGAAAGCTAAAAGGCAAATAACGATGTTTGTTTTGTTAACGGGATTTTACTTTTACTTTACACAGACGAATTCTATTAAAATTGATCGCTCGATGAATATTACGACACATTTGTCAAATCGAGTGAATGAAATGAAGGGAAGTAATAATGAAATTACAATTCGTGGAATTTACGAAATAAAGTATTTAAAACGAACGGAATTGAAGTACAGCTGTATAAACTGTTCGAAAGTAATTCCAATACTACCGATTGGAATGATTGCGTTTAACAATGCTATCCCTTTTATGCTCGAAATGCTGTTTAGTTAACGAGAGAAAATTGCAAAACGCATTTTACATTCTTCACTGATATACGTGTCAATTGGAATTATCCGCTCGTTACTGATATAATTGCGAAAAATTCGACGAAGTGTTTCATGACCGATGAATGAACGTTTCTATGTCATTGTAATAACAATAAGTTCATAGCGATAAATTTTCGTGAAACAGGATGAAATTGATCAAACTTATAAGATCGATGCCATCGAATAACAGTTTTTGCAAAATTCATGTGTGCGAGTGTAATTTGGCGAGCAGTATACCACATACAAAGTGTCTGTCTCCAGAAAAGTAATCAAAGTCCCTTCGAAGTTTAAAGAAAAAGATGGATCCGTAAGCTAAGTTGTCTCTTGTCAATTTACATACAGAGTACTCTGCACATAATAAATCACGGTATTTTAATACACGAAGAAAATTGCGGATTTAAAGCAGTTTCGAACATAACGTAAACGTAAGCTGAAATTCAATTTTAATGTTAGTAATAAAATTAACAAAAATAGCGAAGGATGAAATGAAATTGCCATTTTTGAATAAGTAAACGTTTCAAAGTTTTCGTTGCAGAAAAATAACGCTTTCATAAAAATAAGGTTAGCTTATTAAAAGATAAATCCGCCCAATTAAAAGAAATGCTTCCTAGTCTAGGAAAAAGGGAGTCGTGAAAAGTTAAATGCAACGTCTTAAAGTTAAATTCTTCGAGAGCGAGTTACTTGAAGCGTCAAATTCGATATTTAATCTGAGCAATGCAATACAGCCAACCAGAGCCGTGCAATTGTAGAAAGAGTGTCGAGATAGCGTTACTCGGCTCGAAGAAAATCCCAGAGGTTCGAAAGGCGCCAAAGGAAATTGAAATGTTAAACGTGCAGTAGCGATTGTTTCTGAGTAGCATAAGGACGGCTTAAGAAGAGTGTTGCTTGTGAAAGGAAGGGTAGTATTCGAGAAGAAGGGGTTGCGCCAGAAAAGAGCGGCTCGAGCTCGCTTTCAGCTTGCGCTCGGGCCAAGACAAGCCCACCGTAAAGTCAAGGAACGCATAGAATCGAGTTGCGCGGCTCCTTTTTCTAATTTCCGACTGTTATGCATCGGCATGCAAGCGACGCAGCTTGAATGCTAGTTGCCGCAGCCTGATTCCAAGCAGCTTCCCTCATTCCTTACGGGAGCGCGTTACATAAAGCCGCAGGATTTAAAATGTATGAGGTACGCCACGTGACAGAGAGGATATTTTATTCAGAAATCGGAATCTAAGAGTTCGTTCGTTCGTTCGTTCGTTCGTTCGTTCTCTCGGTCGCGTCACAAGGCATTAGAATCCAATAATACGCGGCAAGGTTTTTGCTTGGCGGGATGGCTCCTGCCCGCGGCCGTAAGGGGTTGCAGCCCGTTTATTAGGGAAGCGAATTAGGGTCGAAGCCGCCCGGGTCCCATAATTTTAGCTTCGCTTTTAACAAAATACGTGCAGCTCTCCCCACCAACGCGAAATCCAATTTCAGACCCCCGAGAGCGTAAATGCCACCGCAAACCATCCCACATTAAACGCGATTATGCCGTCTTGCGTGCTGCACGATAAAGTAATTGACGCTTCAATATTCGCGGAAATAAAGTTCTTCCGGCTTCTCTAACGAGGCTTAAGTAAAGGGAAACGCTGGATTTCCCCGTCGATTACCGTTTTAGAAGGCTCCTGCTTCGCTCTGCTCTGGTCTGGTATGGTCTGGTCTGGTTCTGGTCCTCTGTGAGCCGCGTATATGCGAGACCGTAATTGATTTTATACCCACCACTTCGACCTAAGGTACGCTGCTGCCTGCATTATAGACTCTAATAAACGCTTGCGGTTCTTCTACCACTTATTAGATTTATTAGAGAAAATGTGGAACACGATACGAGAAAAATTGCCTACTCAAATATCCAAAGCACCATCAATTTCTCCCCGAAAGCTCAATCACTGTCCTTATTATCGTTTTCAATTTTCTATTAATAGGTTCGCTCGGCAAGTTATTATTGTTCAGCGATTATATTTATTATTGGAAAGATTAAAGTCAAGTTATTAAGCTGTCATTCTGTGCGATGATTCCTCTATATTCTTAATGGATTTATCAGTAGGAGAAAATGCATAATGTCATAGAAAAGCAGTGACTCCACTTGATAAATAAGTAAGCGTGTCTCTGTTTCTTACGGCATAGAATCTTCCATGAGAATTTGAGGAATTTCTCGATGTAAAAAGTCGAACAACACTGTAGAGAATCTCGCAAATTGCTAACCGCGACACTGGAGTGTATTTGGCAAAACAGTTCCCCTTGGACGACAACTATAAAATGTTTTGTTTCGTGATTCAGCACAGTGTCAACAATGCGATTTCACGGTTTACCTCAATACCGCGAAAGAAGTTTGACAGGAGTGGGTGTACCGATGTTCATGAAAAGTGCGATTTACATTGGCCTATTCGCAGCTTAATGGCAGATCCGTCCAACTTGCACCAGGACACGGTCAATTTTTACCAAATCGCAGCAATGGCCTCTGATCGAATGAAAACCGCGGAGGACGCACGAATAATAGAAGAAGAGTGCTCTCGACGCTTTTAATATGAAATATCGATTATAGGCTGATGGAGAGTGGGCTACTGGAAATAAAACGCTTGGGGATCAAGGCCTGTCAGGGTAAGAGAGAGAGAGAGAGAGTGCACGGTTCGACGATGCACTTGGAAGTGGTGTGTCCAGCAATAAAATGTGAAACAACTTTGCGCCCACTTCCTCGTGGCGCGGTTTTCATTGCAGCTGGCGCGTATATTATCGACTTTGCCAGCGTGTTCCGGGTCGGACCAGGGGTCGAGCCGCGGATACTGAGGGGTGGGTGGTTCGAAATGGCGTTCTGGCAGCTGTCACCGACAGCGAAAAATCGGCCGCGAAACGTATTGGCCCGAGGCTGACAAGGCCGAGGAGGAAGCGCCACAGAAAAAATAACATTAAATCGCACGCGCTGCCATCGGATTACCAGGGAGCGAGCGAGCAGTCGTTGCGAGTCTAGAGAGGAAGCAAATGGAAAATGAGCAGAGGAACGAGATAACGAAGAAACAAGCAAAAGTGAAGCAAAAGTGAAGCAAAAGTGAAGCAAAAGAGTGGCGGTGGTTGAGAATCTGAGCCGAGATAAAAGGAGGAGTAGACTGCTGGCAGTGGCCTCTCCTCGTTTCCTATCCTCCGAAGCAAACGATTATTTTAAATCCACCGAGTGAAATCCAACTACCCTTCCGCGTGCGCAGCCGCAAACATGCCGAGCTCCGTGTTAATTGCGAACTATGCGAAACGCAACCAACCGCCGTGCACTTCTCGGATGTCACTAACTTTACCGCTGGCGCGGGTAGGAAAAAACTGCCAACTGAACTATTCACGGCTGGGACGTATCGTCGCGCGAATACTTTGCGAAACCAGCCTTGTCGAGGCGGCTCCCAGCACAATTTCCACTATTTGAGAAATCTCCGTACTTTGAAGCTTGTGAAAATTAAAGTCCCGGGATAGACGTGGATTAATAGGCTCGCGTTGCTATACCACTAATCGCGGCCGAGTTGAATTTTATTACCGCGCTTTTCCCATGGTAACCGCGAATATTTCGAAGCGGCTCGGAGGCTTCAAGAGTGATACATTGGGCTCGTGGACGGTGTGGCGCGTGGTACTGCGTTTGTATTTTGGCCCACCCAGATTGGACCGACGAGGACAAAGGGGAAATCCCTTGATAGAGAGAGCGGCAGACTCTCGGCCAGTGGCAGAAGCGGCCGAACCACAAGAGAAAGAACGTCCGGTAAAAGGGCCGAAACAGGGAGGGAAAAAGGGAACGACAACGCAAAGCGAGAAAATCGAGTAGATACATACGTTAAGCTAGATTACATGTCCACCGGCCAGATTGTGGCCGTTGTATCCGCTGGATTTATTAAGCAGCATCATATATATTCCGCCCACCTGACAGGATCGCCCCTGCAAGTCGAAGAGTCACAATTTCCAATGTTGAACCGGACAGAACGGGAGAAAGAGAAATAGAAAGAGGGCAAACGGGACCGAGGGCCGGAAACAAAGGGAACGAGAAGAGCCAAGCGGCTGCCGAGGACTATGACCGAGTGTTTGAGGGAAGAACAAAAACGTTTGTCCGTATCGATCATCCGTCGCTTTATTCGCGTGACACAGTATCAAGAAAAAACACGTGTAACACTCGAAACGTAGATAAAAGAAACTCGCGCCGACCCTCGATTTACCCTGGATTGGCGGCACCTCGAAACTACCTATCTGTTTGAATCATCGAATACAGCTCCTTAATCGAAAGCTTCTTCCTCCTTCCTCCTGAAACCTTGCACCTACGATGCTCCAGAGGTTTCAGAGGTTCCAAGGGTTCCAGCTTACAGTGGTATCGCGCAGCCCTGGCTTACATTATACCAACTTATGCTCTAATCTCGTCAATAAAGCGCCTGAATCGGTAATCCTAGAACGACGTGGAAATATGAACTCGTAAAGCCAGGGTGCTGGCACAGAGATCGGTTTGTGCGTGAAGGTGGCGGTAGCGAGGGGCAGCTAAAGGGGTTACTAATACCCAGCTCGGCCTTCGCCTCCGAGCAAAGATTTATCGTCCTCCGCCAGTGGGATTGTTATGTAAGGTTAAGCTCAGGGTCGAGGTGTTAGGATTCAACCTCATCCAGTGATCCCAGCGGATGCAGTACTCGCGTAAATCCCAATAAGATGAGGCGTAGTTACAAGCCCGTAACTGTTCCTAGCCGCAAACATCCGATTTTCTTAAATTCCCTTATTGACCATTTGTTACCATTTGTTCGAACGACTCGTTCTTCCAGCGAAACTCTAAGCAATTTTAATCGAGAATTCGCTAACGTGTAATCGAGTCGTTTTACGTTTACGGTACAGCTGAACCTGCAAGGTTACAATGGTAATCTGGAAATGGAGTAGGTAAGGTGGCGCTAAGTACACTATAATACGTTTCCGCGTAATTCCGCCTGGATTATCGAAGTTTCATGGGGCCAATCGGCAGATAGCCATAAGCGCTAATTTGGGAAGGCTGCGGCACAGTGGTGCGAACGGAACAACCGAACGCTGCTAGATGCACCGCAAACTGGAAGCCTTGTTTACTCCGGATATCGTTCTGATTTAATTTAGGCGAGTGCGAATAAGTTATTGTCTCACGGAAGCCCGTGACAGTGAATCGGTTAGTCTGCCGTTACGTAGAATCCATGGGAGTATTGTGCGCAAAGTTTCGCGAGGCGGCTGTGCCTTTCAATGCTTCGAGTAAACATAGCTCGTTCCGCGAGCTTATTATTTGATGTGACGTAACGGATAAAGTCTGCATTAATGTAGCTGGAATTGGATCTCCTGACGGGTCAGGAAAGTTTTGCGATAACAGAAGATAACGAGGATTACCAGCACCCATTTCTGGGGTGTTACGTGTTGCTCTGCGCCAAGTATAAGCTCCCTTCCGAGTCGACTTATGCTTACACAATTATTGTTTTAGCGCTTAAGCAAAGGCAGGTAGTAGTGAGGGGGGGAAGGGAGCGATTCTGGATCGGCTGAAAACTCCGAAGCTTGTTGACGATTCTACTGGGATGGTGGTTACGTAAATCCCAATGAGGTCAGCTCAAGAGACTAGTTCGAGCGTGGTTGGCTTCCCAACCACGGACCCACTCTCCCATGAAGACTGCATCAAACGAGTTTCGAGTCTGTCTGCTCATCGGCGAAACTCGAAACCAGTCGGTAAACCCAACTAACGGCCCTTCAGACGTCCTGCCGATGCGCAAGGTTTTCCGGAGACGGACTAGCGAGATGTTGACTAGCCACCCCCATGAAAGACTGAACGAAACCGAAACTTAAGACTCTTATTTTCTCTTAATCAGTAGCAAAGTTTCTTTAACTCGAGCAACTTTAAATTACAGTTCATCGCGCGATCACAATATATGTAACTTGCAACGTATCAGCTTGTTACAGCTGAAATATCCGATTTTCTGCTACGAGTTATAAACATAATTATTGTTACATTCCTTCTGCTTTAAGTCTACAGAAATTTATAGTAAAAATTATTTGATTTAGCATTAAAGCAGATACACTCGTTTATAATTTCGTTCGAAATTCGATCGTTTTGTATGTAACGATTTAACAGATTCTGTTGAGAGCTGTGCACGAATATAAAAAGTGGTATCAATTGCAGCAGGGGGTATTGTTTTACAGAGTTTACGGGTACGCGGTGTAACGCGATAGACCGACTTGAATAGCGCCCGGAGGATATAGCGTGTCGGGCTTATGAATTATCCGTCATACTGGCGGATGAAAGCATCATTCGCCGATGTGACTTTCGATGCAAATGCGATAGTTTTCGGATCGATTTCATGCTCAAATGCATTCCCGATGCAACGTTTATCGCGGTCCAGCCACGTATTCCGCGTGACGGTTGACACTGAACCGCAGCGGGGTAGAAAGGAGGAGATGGCTGGTTTGCAGGAGAGGGTGAGACTAGTTGATGATTTAAACTTAAACACCGCCATCGTCTGGGATGTCTACTGTCTAGCAACCTAGCCTCTAGAATGCGGAAGCGAGTCGTCAGTGTGCTGCTTCATACTTCATTACATCCATTTACAATCCATTGGCACCACTGTCGGCGCGAACGTGTTGACTTGAATCTACTAGTGGACACGCGGAAGGTATTGATGTGACTAGCACGTTAAAATATCCAAGCTTCGCCAATCCTTTTATTCAACAAAATCTGTGCCATGCACATGGTTAATTCAATCGATGTGCTCCGTTGACGCTGAAATATGCTGTTTATAAATCTCTGTGTTAAATGTTGCGTTACCGAGGTGGAGAATAACCAATGGCCACGTTCAAGCTAGTATTAACGAGAAGATTTATTCAGTAATTCCAGCGTAGCGTGAATTTTTTTGCCAAGGCAAAATCAATTACTATTTTCAACTTTTAACGAGTCGTTCGAATTGCAAAGCGAAATTCATGTTCGACAAAGTTTCAAGTGGTCGAGATCAATCATAAACGTTTGAGTAACCGTGTGTCGTCATTGGCCTGTCAATAATCTAAATGCAACAGAAGCGTTGCAGTAATGAAGATCAACTACTGAGCGCTCGTATTTCCTGTTTGCGCATATCAGTAGTTCGAGTCAATGATAGAACCTCCGACGTTTCTGCTACCAGGTTTACCGTCCATCTTTCCCAAAATCGACAGATCCCCGAGGCCACACGAATGCCATAATGAGCCTGATATCGACCCGAGCGTACAATTCTCAATTTTTAATGTTCCCTTGTGCGAGGAAAAGAATCGAGGTACGCGAGTGAAATCGTGCTCGCGTAATCGCGTCTTGCGGAATGCGAAGATAGGCGGATCGTAAGCTGCAGGAAAAGTACGTGAAAAGCGAAAGAAAATGATTCTTCGAGAGGCATTTCTTTCAATGCTTGGCCGTATCAATTCACCGTAAGATTCGTTCGACTTTTGTCAGAGTGAATTGTCGATAACCTGATCGCTGCATTCCGCCGGTAAGAGCAATAAATCCGATGTCTATCCGCAACGCGGATTTGACCTGTGCCCTCAGCGAAGAATACCTGTTTCGGTGTGTCTAGATGCACGCTCCTACACATATACACGCACATTCACACATATACGGATCCATTTGTACTTGGATCTCGACTCGCATACAATCGCGAGTAGTTTCAATGCACTATCCAAGAACGATGCATTTCGGAACAATACGTCTGTCCTACTCGCGATGAAGGAATGGAGTCTGCGGACCCGGAGCCAAGCGCTCCTGCCTCTCCGTAAGCGGTCGTTGTACTAGCAGCGAGCCTTTTGTGAACTCACTTCAAAGTTCGGGACGCAGTAATGTTCCACGGCGAACAAATTTCCCAGTGGTGGCCCGGCCAGGACGAATTACACTCCCGTGGGAGTAACTCGCGCTCTTCCACCTTAAGATGCAAATCATCCTTCGCGAGAGAATAAAGGACCTCGGCGGTCCGCTCGTGAGGAAGATTAAAAAAAAAAAAGAAATGAAGAAGCTGAAGGGAAGGAGTATTGATCTACGGTCTCGGTAAACGTAGGTTAAGAGCCGTGCCAGTGCTACTGGACCTCCTCGATGCTTTTACTCTCCTGCCTTTTTTCTTCCGCTCGAATTCAAATTATTGTCTTTCGGTAAAGAAAGAATTCCTTGGTGCTTTGAAAAGTAAAAATTCCGTGGAGATCCGTTTCTTGGTTGGTTCGTTGAGTGGCTCGAGTTATTAATGAAACTGTAGGTAGATAACGACAGGCCCGGTTAAAATACAGTGGCACCGGTTAATTCGGCCAGTTTGGTTTCTGTGTTCTAAATTCCCCGGATCCACCGCCACACCACGCTGCTCGGTGCCGTAACTGTATTCTCCCTTAATTGCTCGAAATATATTATTCTTGGCGAAATTGCGTCCTCCGGCAGAAAGAAAACGCGGACGTTCCTGGAATTGGTTCTAAGATTCGATTGTGAGAGGCCCTCCCATTTCCACGGTCCTTCGGGGCTCCGGTTTTTCTCCATTTCCTGGCCTTGTGTTTCTCTTTATCTATGTTCCCCACCTTTAACACGTATCCGGAGCGCTTTAATGCCCTGAGCCGAGCGCTGACGCTACGCCGTTTATTCGCCAATAGGATTAGCGCTAATTGAATACGGATCGCAGGATGCTGTGTACATCGTTTACCTTTACTTAACGCGCTGCACGTACACCTACCGGAGTTTCGCCTCGTGCGCATCGGCCGCGCCCCGAATCGGCCAGGGGAGACGCTTTCAGCGTTTCTCAGCTCTCAACCCCCAAACCCCCAACCCGCTGCATACACACATTTCCGCCCCTTTAATGTTCCTACGTGCCCCGAGAAAATATATCGCTTTAGGCGATACGCAATGCTCGCTGGGTCATTCGCTTTTGAATCTAAATGCCCCCTTGAATCTGCGGATGCTACACTAGCAAAATTCCGCTGCTGGCGATCCGATGCGCCGTCGAGTTCACTGGTCTTTAAACCGAAACGAGAATCGATTGGAAAATGCAACTTCAGTCTCGTGTCGCGTGAAATTCCTGCAAAAGTTTCATACAATTATCTACCTTCTAATTTGATTGATTTACGCGCAACGAATTTTCTCTAGTGGCGACGAAATATTTTATGGCAGCAATTATCTTCACTTCCGAATGAAAGGGATTCGCTGAGGCGTGTTGTAAAAGCGCGGTTCTCTATGCGTAAAAACGTGCTGGAGCGACAAATTGCCTGAAAGGGGAATGCGATATCGCGTGGCAGTAGTTTACTCACTGTTTCTGCCTAGAATTGTATACGATTACGAGCCTCTTGGGCAACATACGTGCGGCTCCACTGCACACCAATGGATTACTATTAATTCAATTGAAGTTGCTCGTGAAGCTTCACAGAGGCCGACAGATAAAAATAGCAGTCCAAGTATTTATCTCGCGGTAAGGTCCCCATGAAAGTAAACGGGTTCGATAGGCGAAGGTCAGCGACCCTAGGTCTACCTACCGTTTTCTCCATCGCATCCCTTTTCCCTTTTCATTAACATTTTTACATCAGTTTCGGGAATTTCGTCGATTCTGCCTCTTTCCTTTTACGATCGGAGTTAGGGCTCCCAAGCGTACTACTGAAGATTGCTCGCTTTCGTTCGAGAACGGCTATGCCGTTCGCGACGGCACTCCTCATCTGCTCATTCGACTTCCTCCCCAATTCGACCAACGCAAGGTGAGAGGATTGTGCCGTTACGAGTCCCTATTTACAAACCCACCCCACGGGTATCTACGAAAACGGAGGCAAACCCGGCCTTCCTTCTCATCTGGCCGAAAGCATAAAACAATGTACTGCCTCGTATTTTATTCGTTACCCTTGGAAATCAAGGTCGGGACGTGCGGTTTCCCTTTACGGTTTACGCCTCTTTGTTTCTCGTCAGGGTAGGTGTATAATGTCATGCAACTTTCACGATCACAAGCCACGTTTCGTGGTTGTTAGTCACACACTATCTACGAGTTAGTTCGAAAGTGGCAGCTCTGTGTGTCATGATCTCCAAAGACAATGAAAAAGTTCAATTGGTCCCTGAACCTGTCCCTTTCGATATAGGAAACCTCCATAAAGCTGATTGTTTTTACCCAAACTACCCTAGCTTTGCCAATAAGTATAGACCAGATTTGTCGACGTAAAAATATTAGTTGATTCATAAATAATAGTTATATTCCTTTGTTTTTAAATCTAACAGACGCCAATAAATACATCATACCTCAGTACCCCAACTATTTACTTTTACCAAGTTAACAACCCGAAGTTTATCTACGGATGCTACCTACTTACATACATGTCCCTGAATTTCCCCGCCCATAAATAATAGCAAATGATTAGAGGATGTCACGAGAGAGCAGGAAATTATCACATCTCCGACAACCGTTAAGATGGCATATGTGTAACTACATACACACGACGCGCAAAGTCTTAAGCTAACTGAAACTGGCGGCGTCAGGGCGCGATATCATCTAGTACAGAGACAAGACGTGTACTCGAAAATCGAGCGAACATCTTGAGAGCCGATGCTAATGCGCTGATACAACATCTACACTCCCTGGAGATGTCACACAAGTATTTTCACCCTGTCTCTCTCCACTTGTTCCTTTCTCAGTCAGTATCTCCTGGACATTACCACATATCCGCTTATGCAGACAGATAACTGGTCGACACGTTTCCGCCTGGGACGTTGAATTTTGGGCCGGTGGAAGACGGTTGGGATGAGTTACCGGGGTAGGAAGAACTCATCAGCCTGACTTGATTGCGTATGAGTGTACACAGCTGAAGAGGCAGCCAAACACAAAACCATAGGCGTTACCTCCTCAAAATCTATGAACTTATACATATTTATAGATTCCTGCAGTCTCTTCTCTCATTTTCTTCCCTATTCGTCTATCTACATATCTATGCCTCCCTTTTACTCTCTTTCTCTATTTACGTCCTATCCCGGCCTCTACTTTCTGCCCGAGAGCGTTATCTCTCGCTTAAAGCAATTTACTTCGCAGATCACCAGGAGCGTGAGCCGGGGTACACGAAATTCTCCTGGCTTTTGCCAAGGGCATTTGTCATAAGATTGGTTGACTGAGTAGGTTTAGTATTGTACTGACGGCTGGTTCACGATTACATGGTTTTTATGTATTTTCTTGGATGGTTGCCTCGCTAATGGAATGCAGATTCAATGTAGATAAAGCTTATTTTAACTAAAGTACGGAAGAATTTAATAAAAGATAAGGCTCAATAACATTTTCATATTGCCAGGATAATTCATGAGGTAGAAAAAAATGTTCATAAAAATTGACGGGTAAGGACATATTGATTTTTTACAGACTCAATTTTATCTAACCGTAAATCCGATACGTTTAATTAATCGAACCTAACACACAGTTTCTACTGTTTCGCTACTACCTCTCGTTCGACAGTCTGACGAATATGATTAATCTAGTGGGTTTTACGACCACTTTTCAAGCGATTCGCTCGATGAACTATTCGAGGTGCTTTCGAAATAGGATTACCCATGAGTCTAGAATCACTGGTAAAAGTACACCTCGATATTTAGGGCAGATTGACGTACTCAAAATTTTCAGATTTCATGGCGGACTCGGATTATAGAGGATTTCTTATCGAGTACAAAACAGAGGATCCGGTTAGGCCTGATTGTCTCGCTTAGTGTTTTTGCCGAGAACTAGTGGCAGAAGGGGCGCCCCTAGGGGTAGATAGAAAATGGGTCAACCTTATTGATCTTCGCCTAAGATCCTAACACTTGGGGATATTAGGAGGCCACGTGGACTCGATTTTGACCAGAAAGCAATCGGCGTCGCGGGGCTAGGAGGAATCTAGTTACGCCGCGCCACGCCGTGAACAATGATTGCCTCTACCGTTACCATGGGAAAGCTTCCGATCTAAATGGACCTCGATATACTCCTTTTCTCGAAATAGTAATCCCACTTTGCTCGTAAATATTTCGCCAAATTTCGCCATTGTGCGCGTCTACACTGACCGGTTACTTATAAATCGATTTACTTAAATCGTAATATTTCCAATAATTAATATTTCTAATAATATTTCGAAAATGTATTTGACGGGCTTTTGATCGTGAAACGTCTTTTTCACGGTGACGGAGTTCCGGTGATTTATGAGGCAAGACTTTTCAGGAAGTTGTAACCGGGAAGTTTAGAAGTCGTGTGAAAATAATAATACATTCGTAAACCGAAGAAAGGGAACTTGAAGAAATTTTACAATTATATTCGTCACGTGTTTGTTCGCAATAAATAACAATGTATCGCGAAATCGAACACTCCATAAATATCAGCTTGATACGTTCTTTGCGTATCAATGAAAATTGCGTATCAATGAGTGAGAAAAAGGAAAGTAACATGGTGTAACCTGTCAAGAGTTAATGGCCAGAATCGTTTGTCCAGTTTGATCGTAGAAATGAACAGGTCAAAGAGGTTCCTCTTGGGTGTCTTAAGACGAAAGAATTCGGATAAGCAGTACTTTCGCACAGATATATCCCAAGTCGAATGAAATATTGCAAAAGTTAGATTTATATCGAGGGAAAACAAATAAATTATAAAAGGCAAAGGCGATTGTACCGTTTGCCCAAGTATATGTATAGCGTAACCTGGAGAAAACGGAGTTGAGTTTCCAGCAGAAAGACTAATATATTCGATTCACTTTTCGACGTCAGTCGATACTGCAGTCGGAGGAAAAACTTGCGAAACGTTTCCAGTTTGCCCTTTATCCGGAAGTCGTGGGTTGGGAACCGTGCATTCAGCGTGGATCTACGAGCGATTAAATGGTCCGCCTTACTCCGAGCGGATCCTCTATGAGACGAGCGTTGATTTATAGAAAAAGTTCGTGGCCCACTCGAAAGCTTATTTCGCGTGGTCCACGAGCAACTCTGTGTATAGAGTTCCCGTCTCGAAAGCTGCGCGAGGAGTTTCGAGAACCCACCGATGATCTCTTTGCTGAGGAGTTTTACGGCCATCGGCAAGCGGGTCAAGACCTGTCACGCGACCGGATGGACTGGGCTATATTCTTCGGTATGCCACCTTTCTCCACCAATGCTGTCTTATATTATTTATTTCACAGTTTTCGCGTTTCAACTCTCGCTGATCTACAATTCTTTCCTTCGCTTGTATTTCCGTTTAGAAGTAAAGGAAAATCTTTACTAATCCATGAATTATATTCGCCCGCATTAATATGCTCTACTCGCGAATATGTGAATAGCTATTTTCATTTAGGATATTTTACTGGAACACAAGTTCCGAAGTTGGCACATAAGTCTTTTGATACATAGTCGATAAGGTATTTGTACAAGTAAGCGCCTTATGGCTCGATAGTTGGTGGGAAACTTAATCTCCGAATTTATAATCGTCGAGGGAGAGAGATTTTCTTCAAATTCACTTAACAAACCCTTCGATATATTGCATCCTAGGCCACAAAACTATACAGTAATAGTTCAATAAATATTTCACTCGCGATTTTCTTTCAGATACAGACCAATATTTATTTCCATTAATCGATAAAGACAATGTTTTAACTGACTGCTATCTTTCAACAAACAGCACCAACACTTTCATTGATCACAGTGCAATCAAGAATGTCAGTAATTATGATTCTATTGATCTTAGCAATATTAAAGTTTTCTGTTTTCACAAAACTTTATACTTCGATCCACGCGTAAGCCAGTTTTTCTACCTTTGTTATTAAAAACTAGCGATTTCATGATTGATTTTTCAAGTTGCACAACGATATTCGATTGGATCAGAGAACAGAAAAGCTAGAAAGTCATATACCACAGAGCCAGATATTCAACTGTGAATTGTTTGCATGCGTCCTGAAGAACCAGTTCCCGTAAAAATTGGTTTTGGACCCTTTGGTACGCACGCACCGGTGCACCGCGCCGAGCTGCGACTCACATCCACGACTTGCATTCATTCATAGGCGGCCGTGCGAAGGGTAATTTGACGGCATATCCAGCCACAAAATCCGAAGAGTAATATCGCGAACCAGGCGTAATACTTTTCGGGTAAAATTCGAAGGAACTGTCTCCAGCGACGTGGAACATCGCCAAACGCAGAATGTGCTTGCCGACAGCTTCCTATCGGATTCCGACAAGATGAAAAATGTTCCGGAGTGCGTTTTAAATTTTGGCTGGTCGCGTTTAAGTAACACATCGGGGGTATAGCGCAAAACTCGAGCTGAGCTTTTGCGCTACCGTTGACCCCGGACTTGGCACGATGCTCTAACGAGGCGCGGCTGCCACCCAGCCTTTAACGCTTTAACTCGAAAATCTATGGGTTGCAGCGTTAATCGGAAACACGTTCATCTGTTGCGGGATATCGCAAATCATGGGAGATAATGGAATAAATTCTCGGGGAACGTTCACACGGCGAGAATCGAATTTGACGTTGCATTTAATCCGGACCTCCGGAAATGGCCAGGGTATAATTGGAAATTTTTGAGCACGTTAATTATTTGAAAAATTTCACACCACAGCTACTAGCTCCCGTTTGTCCTTTGGCCCTACCGAATACCACTTTCCGAAGGTACCGCCCGCAAAATCCGAATTCGCGTTATTAAAAGGGCCGCGGGAAATGGGCCGTACCAGCACCATCCATTATGTGGTTCTCTTCAACGCTCCCGAAATAATTCTCTTTCGTTTCTTTTCCCACCCGAAATATGGATTTCCTTCGTGTCACGGCCTTTATTTGCGATATATTTTGCCGGGAGTTACCGCGAATATAATTGAGGGTGTTCTCGCTTGTACATTCGTGCGCCTACGTATATTTTACTGCTTGAATAACTGAGCAAAAGTACGAGAGAACGATCCACGGTTGGCTCGTCATGATCACAGGGTGAACGCGTACAAATTATTCTCGTGCAAGAATCACAGTGCGGAAAAAAGGGGGGATGGCAAAAGGGTGGAAAAGATGACAGGAGAAGCCACGGCAGGGACAGGAAAAGTGGAAGGGAGAGAGTGAGCAAGAGAGAGAAGGAGCTTGGCCTGATGTAATACAAACGAAGTTTAAACGCGCTTGCTGAGCGACCGCTAGGGCCGTAAAGCTTCATACCCGCGGAGAGTGAAAAATTACTAATGCGAGGAAGTTAACACAGGGGTTGTTCAGCTACTTAGATTCTACGTTCTCGATCGAATTTATTCCTCAAATTTCCGTTTGACGTGGCTCAATCGAGATAATTCGTATTCCGCGTAGAATTTCAATCAGTTATCGGCGAACAGTCTGTTTAAACGTAATAGAACTCTGCGAGAACTTATGTTAACTGTAAAAGTTTCCGCAGCTTGGCATTATTTCCATCCGAAGTTCGAGGAAGAAAACAAAGAGTTTAATCGTCGTAAAGATTTCCTCAAGGGAATTCTCATGCGAGGGTAAACAACCTTACGATTCCGACGATTGAACAAAATTTCTTCTGTCTGCGTGTATAAGACGCCTGATTTATCTTCCATGACACACTGCGAAGCATGGATTACGTGCTTCGAATACGGATGGTCTACTCAGCCCCATATTCGAAGTAGCAGCAACAATATGCCAGAAGCATACCCGCTTTCAAAAAGAGCCCGACCGGATAGAATCGTACGAGGCACCTTTGATGAAAACTTAATAAAAAAATCTGCAAGAAATTTAATAGACTACTCAAGAAGCAATGCCATTTGACTACATTAATATAGTTTCCATTTTCGGTTACAGTCACTCTAAGATCCTCAGAGTATTCCTTCGCTCAGTCATGCCGCGAACGAGCTATCTTAATGAAATCCATCCCCATGGAACTTGCCACGAGAGTCTGCGTTACATGGAATGGCATAAAGTAGCATGAAGTAGCATGGAATAGCGTGGAATACCTCCCAGCTGTTTTACGATTCCTACGAGAAATTAGTTTTGTATCTCCTGACTCTGCATCCCAGATACTGAAATCTATAGAAAGCTAGGTTCGTTCGCGCGCGCGCTTGCAAACACACTAACGAATAGAGGAGGGGGAGGGATGCGACGGATCTAAGCAGTAAATCTTCGGCTATGTGGTCTTCGAGATTGAGACTCTCATTCACGCTTGGCCTGAATAGAGTTCACGGTTTGTGTGGATGAGTCGACGGTTCAAAAGCCGCAAGTTTTGATGAAATGCATTCTGACTGTGAGAGCAACGACATAAGGAACCCTCGCCACAGACGTAACCACCGTGTGCTATGGGTGAATCTACGTATATCGTTCTACTGACACACGGCCACTTGTGTCTTGATATCTCTAGCTCTAGACTACCAGGGCAAGAGAAGAGACGAGAGACCGTAGAATGTCTCGACTGGAATTTCTGCTGCTTCGTCTCCCATTGCGCGGCATTTCTTCGACTTCGTTCTCATCCCTGGGTCATCTCTCACTCCACGGGCATAATAATCATAATTTAGCCAACTTCCTGCGTTCGCGCTTCCCTCCGTTGTTCTCATTTTTCGTCTGATATATTGGGTGGTGTATATATTATGCGATATCCACTGGCCGGAGCGAGCTTTTTCTTAAAGAGCCTTATCCCCAGTGGAAGCTGAATCTTAGTAATTTAGTGCCCCTAGTCATTTTCCTACTGAGATGATAAAGGCCATTCAAGAAAATTAATAGGTCTACGTATGAAGCTTTTTTCGACTTTTCCAGAACTCGACTCTCGAAGTTGGCTACAAATATATTCAGGATTAGAAATCCTTTTAATTCGCGTACACGCGTATACTGTTCTGGATGTAAAATTGCAAAGCTATTTGATCTCATTCGGGGCAATAAATTCGATTTGCAAATATGCTCGGATACTCGGCATGTATATTAAAGATTCGTTCAAAATATATCGAATGTACATAAGTTCCCGAAGTAGTAATCTTGTTGCTCGCCTTTAAAATCTGGTTTTCATGTATGGGGAATACGAGCGAGCCAAACGTGAACCGCACTTTTCCGATTCCGTGCGTTCACCGATCTCATCATGGGGCATAAATTTTCAATCGGACAACTTCGGTATTCGCTTTGTACAGGTAATGCCGACACGACGCTGTTAATTTCGTGGGGTAGTTTCGTGCCAAGAGTTTCCACTTGTTCCACCTGTAAGCTTTAATTCTGACCCGAGATGCAACTTAGCCGCGACACGTGCGTTACGGGCCCTTAAGCAACAATTTAATAGGATCCCTTTACGAATTGGAATATGAGAAGGGAGACGCGAAGGTTTGCAAATAGAGGAAATGGACCACAATTTCGAATTGCTCGCGGATATCCGGAAAGTTCCTTGGTACCCAACGCATTTAGCGAGCAGCATTAAGATCTCGCAGTGGCATAATGGCTACATAAATCGAGCGACAGTAACTTGTAATCCACTTTGAAGTTCGCGCAAGGCGCACTGTTACCGTACCACCGCGCCCTGGCACAGCCACCTAAATTTTCCCGCCGGTTTATGCAAATTATTGATAGAACGCTCGGCTAATACATTGTCGCGTGGCCGTAAAACCTTCCGGCACATCTATAACTATTCGATAGCGAAGCCACCCGGACCACTGCATTTTCCGCTAGATTTACGATATTTACATTCTTTCCGTGTGCATACACCCTCGATCCACCGTTTCGTGACCTCCGCCAAAGAAAACCCATTACGATATCCTTTAAGTGCGAGTATTCCTTGAGTTATTCAATTTTTTTAAAAAATATCCAAACCGACGGTCTTGAAATCTTCTCTAAAACCTTTTTCATCGTTTCGCTAACAACAGAATCATTTTGGGGGATCAGATTCGGGAGTTCACCCTGTACGTATGGCTCTCACCGGTGTCGCCAGGCAACCAGGAGTAATTTGGGACTGACTGCGAAATAATGAGAGTAGAGGAGTGTATGCGTAGAGGGAGGTAAGGGTCGACGAGAGTCGGCTGCTGGGTTTAGATATCGCAATGACACTGAAATCCGTTTCACGCAGACGCACCGAAAGTTGTACGTGCGAAACGACTCTCCGAGGTCGAATCCATCACTGTCGATGATCTCCGCTGCATTAGGCCACGACGTACCGATAATCCGGTGACAATTTTACCCGCGGCCTTATAAATCATGATCTCGAGGCACACGGGCCAAAATTTTTGCCGCGCTCCGTTACTGCTAATAGCACCGGTCGTTCTGTCAAAGGGAAGGAGAACGGACGATGCGAGAGAGATGGAAAATTCATTATTCATACTCACCGCGGTACAATGGAGCGAGGTTCCCGTGGATGACGTTGCACTGCATTTAACACACTTTACTCACGAGCACAAAAAACGAGCGTAATAAAGCCAAGCACAGTGATTTGCGGGGTCGTGATCATTACACTAGAACCAGTTACGAAATGAACAGAGGGAGTAAGTGATTCCTGTGGTGAATAGGCACGCCGCGGACGATTCTCAATCCACAGGAATTTGTTTTCAAAACTCCAGTTGGCACGAAATCCGGCCCCCTCCTTTTCTTTTTTTCTTCTTTTCTCCTTTTCCCTCTTTCTCCTTTTCCGTAATTAGCGGGAGACCCGGGCCACAGTACGCGCCAATAAAAAGGAGTGGTTTGTTTATCTTTGTCCCGAAAGGGCACCCTTGCAACACAGTCACCGTAGATACGCAGATACGCACTCCTCGGTTGCCGGACACTTCGACACGAACACACGCGGACAAAAACACTCGACAGCAATCGCACGATATATAATATCTCGAGTCACCCCTAAGGCAAAAATGACGCAGCACGTCTCCTACAGTTGCTGCGTCGCGTCGTGGATTTTGGTCACCCTTAACACGCAGTTGAGTCAACCCCTCTCATTCCAATCGCTCGCTTAGCCCGCGAGCAATTTACACCACGAGGTAAACTAACTTTCAATCTTTCCTTTCTTCTTTTTCTCTTGTTTGCCGCTCCATTCAGGCGGCTGGACTCGGTGACGTCGAATCCAAGATCTTCCTTGTGATCCTTTGCCAAGCTTCCGAACTCAATAACCTATCGACTAACTTATCCATAGACATTGTTATCCACGACTTTCTCGGCCATCCTTTAGGGTCACGAATCACATTCGCGGGAAAGAGGAACACGCTCCCAAGCTGCTGGAAGCTCCAGTCAGCACGTCGCGAATAGCTCTCGACGAGCGGCACACACGATCTCTCTTCAACGAGATTCGCGATGCTGTACAATACTTAGAAATAACACAGAGTACACGAGAGCCACGAGTGGCTGTCACGCACGCGATAATCACGAGATCGAGCTCCTTTCGTTGCGAAAGGGGAGCAGGTAAACCGGCGCAGCACGACACGACACGCGACGTCGCCTCGAAGCTCACGAGACGGACTACGGGACCGGAATGAAAGCTCCCGCAAGCTCTCGCGCAGCCCGACGCCAGAGACTCCACTTTTGGCTGGCACGGCCGCGAAGCGCGCCACGGTCGATTCTGCGGCACGTACACTCGGCTTCCGAGCGGACTACTACCTTCTCTTCCGTCGAGCGGTACTCTCGATGTACCCACGGGTACACATCGGCACACATAGTACGCGTGCGAACCTTCCAATGGGCCAGGACATTCTTGCTCAGTTGCTTTTTACTCCAGTCAACCGACCACACGTAAGCTCGTGTGTCACCCTATTAATAAGGTGATTCTTGCCGGTCTGTACTATCAAACTTTTCTTTTCGGAGTTTTTCTTTTCTTGCGACTTTGGATGTGCATTTTATGACCATCCTGAAATTAGACAATGTGGAATGGATACATGACTCGTATTGAATTCTATATAGTATGTCAGCGAGGACTCTATTCTTTTTGCGTATCGAATGTCGACTTTGATGTTGTTATATGTGTTACGCTCACGTGGACAGCTGGCATTGTGATGTTTCAGTTATCTTTTTATGGGTAGTGTGTTCTTTTCTTGAAAAGAGAATCCTTAGTGATGGTGTGCAAGGACCAGCGAAGAGTTTGATAGAAGGAATTTCTTAGCATACGGTCTTTCGAATATCCTCAGACGCAAAGTGCGAGAGGATCTTGGAAACTGGAATGTCTGCAAAGCTCTGGGCTCGCAGAATTGCTGTGCGCAGACTCACCGAAGCCGCGCGAAGAAAAAGACAACTGCTATTGATTCAGTTCTACCAACGGAAGGACTCTTTAGTAACTTTAGTCGTATCTAGGAAAGCGAGAACGTTAATCAGTTTTAAATTTCAAGAAAAATGTGGCGCAGCTCTTTCGCGAGAGCCTTTATGCGAGAACTAGAAGATTTGTAGCGGGAGTACTAATTAAATTGTGCCAGCGGGGTTGGGTATCTTGCAGAATTTTTCTCCGCTCGGTTAGACCTAATTTCTGCAGGAAACGATGGCTGCAGAAGATAATTTTTTTGATTTTTTTTTTTTTATCCGAGGTATACAGGTATTTTTTTAAAGGTATAACCGAATTCCAATAAGTTTTGCGAATTGGAACTGCATACTACCAGAACATTGTTTTAATGTTTCGATATTTTCTATTTGAGCTGACAGACTTATTTCGTGGTTTTTATGTTTTCCGCGACTTTACGTTCTCTCTCCGTTCATCTTTTTTATAATTCTCACTATTAAACACTCTCTTGGACATCCGAATAAGCAGAGTTCGTTCAATTAAATTATTCGGTTTATTTCTTATCGGACCTAGCTGAATAAAAATCCGACATTGTTCCTATTGAATCAAATATAATTGAAGTGCAGATCATTCTACGTGTAATATATTAAGTGTCCAAGAATGCGTCAACAATACCGTCGATATAAAAACTCTATATTGTAGTTTATTGAATTGAAAAATGAATTTTTGGAACAAAAATGTCCAATTCGATATCAGTTGTAAAATTAATCCGAATTGGAGATATAATTTTACTGGAAATCTCTTTCGCAATAACCTCTCGGTATAACGAAGCCTGGTGTGCATTACGATATCACTGTAATCGATATGCCTTAAAAGTCTATTAACACTCTGAGGTACTTCTATCTGGGATAGAAGGAGCGCACCAACAACGAGAGATCATATTGCATCTCAGTGTGCAGGGCGATTCGAAAGCTAAAGTCTTGGATAGACAATGTCAATACGAACCTCCACAACGGTTCGGTACGAAGCATCCCGCCAGTACAGTTCGCTATGTTTGTGGCAGTTCGGAAAACCTTTCGATGCAACCTATTTCCTTCGAGACGAGGGGCTTCCAGAAGGCGGCATGCCTTTCCGAAGTCAAAGAATCCCTCTAATATACCGGATCTCGAACGCGGGCACTCGCGCCACGCGTGAGGCCCTCCAACCGAGATACATATTATACTCACCACAAGCGCATGCGACCCCTCAAGGGCCATCCAAGCCATTTCCAGTCAAAGTTATATATCCGACGTCGTAACAGTTGCAGCCCCCATCGTCTCCGTTTGCAGACGACTTTCTGTTTTTTTTCTTTTCACCCCCGATATTCTTCTGCTGTCTTCTAACTCACAATGTGTTTCATAATAGGATGTGATTGATGGGGTTAATGAAAAGAGACTGGATAGAACGATGGTATTTATTGTTACAAGGGTTTTTCCCATAATTACTAATATCTGCTAAATATTTTATAATTTCTACGTCGTTAGATTCTTTTAATTAATGACAGATATGATATTATAACGATATAGAAGAGATATTAGATTCAATTTGATAACATTGTAGTGAGCATATAAATGTATTATTATGATTATTAGTATCAGTCTACGGTATTGTATCGATTAAGTGGATATTTCGCTAGTCTATTGCGGACTAATAGCTCGTTTTGTCAGTCTAATAATTAAGGATCGCAATCGTGGCAAAGTATCCCGATTATTCAAGAGTGATAAATGTACTCGACTTTCGGTAGTGGCGCTTTAATTTTCAATTTAACTCTGCGGTACTATCAAGCAAAGGTGCTATAATCGAAAGTACCGCGAGGCAGATTGCCGTGAAATGGGCAGTCGCTTTAGTGATAAACAGAGCAAAGGGTTACGTGCCATTGTGATGGACATTCTCTAGTTATGGAGGGAACAGTTTAGGACGTACCTAAAAGCCTCTAAACAATACCAGATATACAGACATCGTAACAGGTTACATTCCATTTGAAGCGTCGTCGACTGAAGTAGGTAATATCTTCAGTCTTCGAGTACGCTTTATGCGATATAGTTCATTCAAGTTTCTTCTATAAAAGCAAATTCAATACCGTGTTCTTGAGAACGCAAACTTTACGCAGCGTCTGGTTCATTCTGGTTGAAATGTACTTTGTGCTTGCAATTGCCATTGATCAATTCTCGGTAACTCTGTTGCTGTACCAGAATGAATCAATTGGCATGACGACGCTAGGTTGATGATTTCTCTACAGGAGGTAATTTATAATTGAATTGCAAGTTCGTCTGTAAAATAAATTTACATAAAGATAACTTTGCTTTCCTATTTTAAGCTTGAAGAAAGGTGTAAGGAGGTGCAAATATTGTATAAGAGCAGCAATTGATTGGATTTCAATTCTGGAGAGGAATTGGACAATCCTCAGAAATGGAAATCATACATGAATCAGTAGAGAGTGAATAGTACACGTATCTGTCTCATTTACCATTCGAGTTACGGCTAACCGAAGTGGCGACTGGGGATCGCCTCTCTAGCCTCTCGCGGGAAGGGTTAAGCCGAAAGGAAATTTAAGTCGACATAAACCACTGAAAGCAGGGGAATCGATTCGACCTTGCCGCAGTGCACTTCCCGGAAGCACAGAACCGCAATTATCGGTGATCAGTTCATCGCGTAGGCATTGGCGAAGGGATTTGAAGGACGCGGAACTTTGTCAAATTAATGAGTACACGGCAGGAGCAGGTGTCCTCAGCTCAACGGAATTAGCGGTTAAGTGCGAGTTCCCGGTGGACAGGAGCAGATTCTCAACCGCGATCGGTTCTCGAACTCGAGTTTCCGGCTTCGAGCTGCAGTCGAGCTTTAACGACGAATCCTTAGGGACTTACGGGTCCATGGAGATGCCAGCCGGCCACGACGCTCCTCCTCTACTTATCCTCCATCGCGACAAGATGATGAGTGTTGCGAAAAAGGCGAAAAAGGACGAAAAAAAGGGAGTGGGAGGAAGGAGGAGTAAAGGATGAAACGAAGGTTGGCTCGCGGAACAAGACGAAGAGGACGTGCAACTGGAGAACCACAGAAAAAAGGACGACGAAGAAAAAGACGAGGATGAAGAAGAAGAAGGAGAAGAAGGACGAGAAGAAGCGTGGGATGGCTGACAGGAAAAGAAGGTAGCCTCGTGCTCGGGTTGTGGAGCTTTCGCGTGCACCCGACCCACAATAATCCTCTGGCCCGCTGGAAGATGAATCACCCTGTCGAGGCGCCTCTCAAGACAAGTTACAGAGGACGCTGATGGCGAGATAGAGACGCGCCCGGAAGAAGGACTGACTACCGGCCCGAACACCACCGGCAGGAGCAGCGAACGCCAGCTGGAATTGGTGGCCCGGACGCTGCTCTTTGTAGGACTACCCCACTCGGAAACCGGACCAATCCCATTCTCCCAAAGCATCGAGCTCGCAAAGGACCGGGAAAATGAATGAAAACGCAACGGGAAATTCAATTTGGAGCGTAAAACAAAACGAAGGGTTCTACAGTGGCAGAATACAAGTGAAGAATCTCGTCGGGAAGTAATATTCGGGGAAATGGTTAACCGAGTGGCATCACTTTTTCCTTCAGGGTTTCCCTAAGAATTGTGGAGCGCGTGTTCGTCGCTTGAATCCACTTGAATCACAAAGTGAACCGCTCGGTGAACCCGCAGCTAAAGTTCACCTAACGCGAATACACCCATACATATTCGGTAAAGCGAACGGAGACCTCGTTAAGGCAAAGACGCCCATCAAATATGCATGATACCTGCTTCCCAATACGGTGTCTGTCGATACGCTTTAATTCCAGATTAGCATTTTCTTATTAATTGGGCTGGCTACCGAGAAACCCTAGGTTTATTCGTGGGCCATTTAATAAAGTAAAAGCTGTTCAATCCGACTGAATGGATTGCTGCAATAACAAACAGTAACGGTGAAGGCAGTGAAGGCACCATTCGCTCGCATCCTTTGTACTCACTTCCGTTTTTAGACCATCTCCTACGACTGACAAAGACTGAAAGGAGACTGAAAACTACGTTGGAAAAGTTAAAGAGGGACCGTATTCAATTTTAGATTATTTGGTAATGGTAGAACAGCTCATAACAAATGTGAATGCGCCATGTTGGTAAGTATATTACGGTAAAATGGAAGTGAAGCTTAATTTATATACTTCCTTGTCCTATTAAAATGCACGATGCAGCCGGTTTCATTTTGACGAGTGTATGGAAGAATGATCCAATTGATAACAGTGAGAGTGCGCCTACCAATATTTCATTTACAATCTCCGGTTTTCCACGATTCCACTTTCTTCCTGCTATAGTATACTTGAATTATACTATATCTATGTACATAGCCGAGTATATACCGGTAGCGGTGGTTAGAAGTTACTGTCCGGACGGTAACTACGGGCTGCAATCCGGTAACAGGACAATGAAAGAACGCGGAATTCAATTCGTCCAACAAGACACGAGAGCAGATTTAAAGGGGTTGGACGAGACCCTTGACACGAAGCAGCAGCAGTAGCAGCAGTAGCAGAAATAAAGTAGAACGAACGGACAACGGGACGTATTGACTCGGTTTAAGTTTGCTGCCGCAGCTTACCGGAGGAAAAAGAGAACGAGGTTCGCCTAGTCAAGTTCGAGGAACAATGACTGGACACTAGTTTTAGGTTCCAGGTATATGCTCTGAGTTTAAGCGAACTCAGTGGATCTCCTGGAATCGCCATAGACCACGCGCGAGCATTCCGTCATGATGAAAATATTGCCCGAGATTTCATTATAGATAAACCACGTGAGCCACCGCCCTCAATTGTTCTGCTCTTCACCCCACAGATCTCTCTTGCAATTTTTTTCTTTTTTTTCTTCCAACCTCTCGCACTTCTGGAGCTCTGCTTCTTCCATTTGAGCCTGCTCGTCTAATCCTTCGCGTATGAAGTGGCTCGGGCATTCCATATTAATTACCAACAAGCGCCGAATAAACCTCGGACTCCCGCGAGATTTGCGAAATGGGACATCCCAGTATTTGCATCAAGCTCGAATTTTAAGCACAGCCAAAGCAAAATCCCTCATGGGAATATTCCTCAAAGCGTATTACTCTCTTTCTCTCTCTCCCTCCCCCTCTCCCCACTCCTTTCTCCTTCTGTGGATATAATTGAAAAGTCCCGAATCGCTTGTACTGGCGATTTGAACAAAGAAGCAAGCGGTAATTGTTTCTCATTTGCAAAATTGTAATTACTATGTTACTGTTGAGTCTGAAAGTTCCAGGAATCTGGAAAAAGACACAATTGCAGTATCCGAAAGAAACGAAATTAAGGAATCCAAGTTTTCCTCGGCAGAACACGGTCTTTCAGCGCAATGGAAGCCCGCGAAAATGTTACAGAGATATTTTAATGAAATCTGGTTACATCGTTCTCCGGCGAAACCTTTGCAAAGGAAAGATTTATTTTCTTCAAAAGGGAGGAAGCTAATTTTATTGAAATTGCTTGGTTGGAAGCGAACGAATTTCATTGTGACGTCGTTTAATTAATTTCGTGTTTCACTGGTAATGGCTTGGTGACACGGTCGTTATCAGTCGATTCAGGCTTCAGGCCCAGGTGAAAATGGCTGGTTCAAACGGCCGACCTGTGACTTATTAGATCACGTTTCGCTGCCTGATATAGAAGGGTACTGTGCTGGCCTATCTTTGAGTTTTTCTTGCCATAGTCGACTGTGTTGCAGAGGGAAAAGGGTTGCCAGTTCCGGTTAAATGGAGGGACATGCTCGGGATCGTAAAGTGAAACAGTGATAAACCATCCGGTCGACAACACACCACTATAATGCTCTATATCCCAGCAGTGCGGTCATTATGGTTGTGCATTATTATCGATATTCGTAAAATAGTGCTTGAAATATCTCAAACGGTTTACCTCTTTTTCTCATCCAACAAAATTAGAGACGTGTAATGCACAGTGTTGCGTTTCGAGTTATATTAATATTTTACGGTGAAATGAAATAATGTCTTTGTTCCACTATGCTCGAAAGAATTAGGGGTATAAGGTCCTTTTGAAGTGTATTCTTCGATACAAGTTAGATGCAATTATTAACTCAAATTAATATTTCTATTTGAATACAGTTATGGTAACGTTAATATCGCAGATATAATACTCAAGACTCGAAGAAGAATTTTGCTTGAATTTAAATATTTGCAAAATACTTTACAAGCTAGTTGAGAGCAATATCATTTATCATTACCTGCTTGACTAAAGATACGGAGAACAACGAAATACTACTATATAACTTAGTAGACGTCAAAACTTTATTTAAAGCTTGACCTTAGAGTAACATTCTCGGATACGATCCCGTATAACTCGACACTCAAACTGCACTTACCTTCCGCGAGATAAGACATACTTTTACGACCTACCCTCCAGGAGTGTGCACGAACGAGATATAGAAGTGGAAAGTCAAGGAAGTATTCGTTTCATACGAGCGGAAAAATTTAATCCAAAAAAATGTGAGCCTTCTTAAGTAGAATACTGTGCAAAAAAGAGACAACTCACTACTAGCAAGATTTAATCGAAAGAGCGATAACGTAGTTCCATGGTGCAAAGCCAAATTACCTTGTCGAACTAATTCTTGGATAATTGAGAATATTGGCACACGACTGACTAATCCAAGATTTTTGAACATTTTTTTCCTCTCGGTGTAAGGGCAGAAGTACGCTAAGAGCGGTAGTCATAATTTTCGTCGTAGCAATTAAGTTCCACTTTATTCACCACGTGGAACTTAATCACACATCGCGATTGGTGTGGCCCTCAGCTTCTCGCGAGGGCGTAATTGCGCGGCTATGTTAAAAGCCGACTACGTGAAAGCACTCACGACGAAAAACGAGCCGGAAGTTCATTTTGAGCCTCTTTCCTCCCTTTGCTACGGACTCGCATACTCGAGAACGATTGTTAGCGTTCCGCATAAGTGTCAGTGCGGTGATCGAAATGTACGTTAGGTACCCGAAAAAATAGGTAAGTACGTCTCTTCTGATTTTGGCAGAAATCGAATTTTTTTCACGAGAATTTCAAGCAATAGGAGAAATGAAATTGTGAAACAAAGTTCAAGGCTCTCAGAATATTCTATTGATATACAGCAGAGTGGTGTATCTTGCGAATCAGTAGTCATAAGAAATTTATAAATAAATTTTAATTTAAATGAAAGTTGATTAAATGCAGCGGAATATTAAAATTAATTTAATGTCTGTTTAACAATATTGTATTTGAAGTTCTATGCCAACTGCTAAATTTAGTTTTTCTGATATAAATTAGAGCAGGGTTCATCTACCCGAAGGTTTCATTCCGCGGATTAAGTAACTGAGGGACGCCCGTGCGCGCACAAGCTGGAACGTTTACTGCAAGCAATTGCCTATGGTTCAGCTTTTATGCCACCCGAGCGAAATAGTGAAGCGTGAAAGTGAAATCGATTGACCATCGTACGCGCGATTCGCCGAAAACCAGAAGGGACTACATTTCTTCGCTTCATGCACCAACCCAAAAGTACAAAAGCTCAATGACATGTAAATGATCGTTAAGATATGGTCGGGTTCTAACAAGATTGCGAAATAACGTTGTTATAGAATATTTTGCTCTCTCATTGCCAGTATTTTCCCGGGGAAATAGAATGTGAATGAAAACATTCATATTCATCGTGTGTTTAATATTTGCATTAATTAAAATCTCTTAATACAATATTATCTGCCTTTACTAAATTCTGCAGAATTGCATTATCGATTTTAGCAATTTAATATTCTCCACTAACAGTGAGAAATATTATAAAATGAGAGTTTTCAAGAAATTCGAATTTCTTCGTTGAGAAACTGATTGATTGCGTTGACTCAGCAAGCGAACATGATCGCAAATAGTAAGAGACTTTTTGTCGATAAGGCTATAGGGACACATCAGAATCATTCCGTATGATTGATCACCAGTCGATTACTGTCATATCAGTATATAGGACGCTTCTGCGATTTATTTCATTAGCGAAGATTCGAGCTTGATTAAACAGACGTTGGAAACGTTCGAGTACCTTGGCAGGCCGCATAGGTATACGTCTACTTCGAAATCGAATTAATTTAACATTGCATTGGGTTCGTACTGCAAGTCCTTCGGACAGCACAATGTGTTCCAACTGTCAAGTAGCTAGTATTGTCTTGGTAACAATGGATACCCATTGAAATAGACGAAGCTAGCCATAGACTACTACATCGTGCGGTATACGGCCAACTACTACAAATTTATTAATTGGTCCCGATCAGACGGATGGAATTACATACCTACAAAACCTAGGTATTTCCTAGTCCTCCACTCAATCCACAGGTTAATAATGCCCAACGAATTTACTATGCTCTCTACCTGCTCCTTAATCCTTGGTTTTAGAATAATAATACGTAAAATCGTTCCAAGCCATCGTCTGGCATTTCTGAAAAGGTAAAATTCGAATTATCATTTGAAATCGAAATTTTCAATTTTAGGAATTAAATCTAGAATTTAGATCTAATTCAAACTGACTCAATAGAATTGAATTCCGCGAATAAAATGGGAATCTGAACTCATACCGCGTGAATCCTGTTACCGGAAGTGAACAGCTATGACCAAGTTCCCGGGCTTACAAATACACGAAAGAGGGACTACTGCCGATTTCCTTATGAATAATTCGGGAAAGTCGAATAGTAGAATAATTCATGATACATACTTACGACGTCAGAGGAAGAGTTGGGAATTTATAGGGAAAAGGCGAAAACTCGGTCGTTTCAAAGAAGACGGCGACAAACAATCCACCGTTTTATGCAACGCTCTATGCGAACATGCACTTGCCTTTAACCGCTCAAGCTAATATCGGCACGTGGAGTTACGTCGCTACGTGATTTCACATACAGAGCGGTCGAGGACCCGTGGCCATGTCGCGAAATAAAATCAGGAAAAAATGTCAGACAAAGAAGCAACTGTGCTTACTTCATTCGGTTCATTACGTACAATTTTATAAGAATTATTCTCTTGTATAATTTTCACATTGTCTAAGATGTGTCTTTACAAAATGCGTCAGAAATACATTGCGAATTTTTTTCATCTCGTTTACATCTTTCCAAGGGTGAAACAAAGTCATATAAATATAAACTCGAAAATCTTCCTTTTAACAATATGGACACTTTTTATTCGATTTCAACCTTTCATCTTTGTCAACATTTTTGTTTGTCAATTATTAGTATTGTGGTAAAACAAATTATTCGAAGATTTAAGAGAGCTTTTGTCGTGAGAAATCAGTTTTTATTATATAGTTATCAGGATATCTTGTTTCAATATCGAGTGAGTGGATATGTACTTCATGTATCCGAGAGCTAATGGAAACTGTGGAGAAGCTCAATATCTGTATCAGGAGACTTTTCCGGAAGTCGATGTTCGAGTAAGAGTACATTCAGTTCGATGCAACGTTGGCTTAGAGATTCTGGATCTGTTTTACTTGGTACAATAAACCGAGGAAGACACTGATATATCCTTGAAGCTCCGAAGTAGAAGAGCAGATACTTACGATAGTGGAATCGAAAAACTTGTCAAGCCAAAGCGACATAGATTGCATCAAAAATACAAAACGTTTCTGACATACGGCGATATCTTTAAATATACTTCAAGCTTTTCTACTACAACCTTCCGTAAAATTTATATTTTCAAACGAAAGAATTTTTAGCTACTGGTTAGATAATATATTTTATCTTGAGAAAGAATCGAAGACGGTGTTTAAATTAAGCTACCTAATTTTTAAGGAAATTGCATGTCAATATAATTATTATAAATATTCTACATATAATATTGTCTATTTGCATCGATGTAATTTCTGTATTCGGCAGTTCGGTGACATGTTTAAGATCGAGTCACCGTTTCCTCGTAATCGAACGACACTCGGTACGTAAAATAGCAGATAACGTTATTTATATGCAATCAGCGGCGCGAAAGACTCGTTTATTTAAATCAGCATATAGATTTGCGTGCCCCAAGTGAGAGTGCCGAGCGACAGCGGACCTACAAATCAACCGCATTCAGCATTCCTCGCATAATGCAAATCAGTGCAAGCTCGTTCAAACCCGTCAATTTTGCATTGTGTGCTTCTGCACGACCCACATTATTTTGACCCACATTCTAATAAATTATACAAACAGTAGTGGCATTTCTGCAGAAACAATCCATGGTATAAGTTAAACCAAAATCGACACAAGTCCCGATTCACAAATTATAAAACTTAACTCGCGCATCATTCATTAAAAAAGCATTAAAATCAAAAAGTAAATTGGCATTATCCAATTTCTCGTTGATCTCCAACTCATCTTTAGGAAAATTGAAACAATTAATCCTAGGTGTACCGGTTAATAATGTGGATTTTGTGGTAAAAAAACACGATAATTTCCAAAGAACGAAAAGCTAGAAACACATTTTCCCCATATTACATGTAATTGCTGAATATCATTCTAATTGAATTTTTCTTGCTGTGAAGAAAACTGACCGAGAAAACCAAATTTTCCCCTTTTTGTCTGCATTATCACGAACCCAAATTCCTTTGCCAGACCATTTGGCCGATTCTGTTCGCTTTACGCTCAAAGCATGGTTCCAATTGATTACACAATACGAAAATATGCGTGTTTCGTCTATCGGAAGAAATTCGCATTACTAATATGTACATCCGGTAGACCAAGCGTTACTCGTTACTCGTACGAAGCCATCAAGAACCGAAGACTCGCACAATGGCATCTTCCACGTGAGTTTATCGATGTCAGGCACTAACTACTTCCGCGGAGATTTCCGTTTGGTGGATCTCCGTAGTGTCCCATGTAACGCTCGTGTGCTCCGGCTCTTCGTCCGCCACGAGATTTCCACTTTCCGCGAGGTTCGCTCGTTTCTGACCGTATATCACCGCGACAATGGGTTACGCGGTGGCACACGCTTGTCAGACTGAATACGCAACGCACGTGGCCAGCCAACAGTAGCAATAGGAGTAGCTGTAGGAGTAGCAGTCCTTGCTGCCAACCATCCCCCATTCGTCCCCGAGGTGGTAGATGACTAGCTTGGTCCGTCTGGTCGCGCTCTGTTGCGTAAGGCAGTGTTCGTTGTCTCTCTGATGATTCCACTAATCCAGCCGACTCGTCCTTGTCACGCGAAGGATGCGATAGTTGTTGTCTTGCAATTACATCCGACAACCGCTTTCGAAACTCTAACTCCAAAATTGCGATCGCGCAAACTGTTCGTGCATCTCCCCTCTTTCACTGTCCCTTCTCTATGGCTTCTGTGTACTACTTCGCCGCTCTTTCATTCCATTCTGCCACTCTTTCAACTGCTTTCTGCCTTTTTCTGCCTCGCGTTGCCTCTTTCGACCTCTTTCTACCCTTTGTCACTCTGGGACGCTCTGTAGCTTTTTCCGCCATTGCTTTTCCCTCTGTCTCCCTGGATTTTGCTCGCTTCGCTCTTTGACCCGCGGGTTCTAGTGACTGGAATTATCAATTTACTTTTTTTTGGCATCGTCCAACTCCGCTCGATGGCTCTTCAACTGTCTGTTTCGTTATCAAGATAGTTATCGGAATGGAGGTCCTTCGACAGCTTTTTTCATGTTAGCTTCCAAGCTGTCGAGATATTCCGTTGACAGTATCTTTCGAAGGAGAAATCTGGATCTATGGGTTCGTTGCTTTTTCCCTTCGATGCGAATATATTCTAATTAAAGAATGCATTTCTCGCTTGTAAGGACAATGAACGGAGTTGAACTCGGTGGTGCCCTTGTCGGAGTATATTGTGCCGTAAATTCGTTCGGTACCGCTGTCTCTGGCCTACGTAGTTTATTGCTGGCCACGTTATAAATAACACCTCCACTAACGAGTTTAACTCCGAACTGCTTGAGATATCTTTCATCTCGTATACATACCGAATCTACGCCGAAGGGATTACAAATTTGTTCATACTGTTAAATTTTTTTCAACCTAACGATTAACAGTATGGTAGGATTATTGCGATTCTTCCCCTTCGGACCGTTCCATCAGTCTGTTTATTCCGGATCGAAATGGGGGAGCTTGATAGAACCGAAATTGGCGAGATACCCGGCTTATCTGGGGTATGCTCGAACTAATGTAAGTCTTGCGCGCACTTTGGCCGGAGTATACTGTGCGCGCGTAAATACTGAAACCAAAGGAGCTGCAGGCGAATCGAACGCGAAGTGGCATTTAGCAATGCAAATTGACCTGCGAGTCAGTATATATTTTCACCTCTATCATTTACATACAGGCAAGTTAGACGCACATGTTTTCGTCTGTACTCCCGCATGCATACTATCCTTACCTATTTATTTTAACCAGTCTAAGCGCTTTACTGCGACGCGATCTGCATGACGCGTCCTTTCGATGCGCATCGAATTAATAGATAAACCACTTTTGAAGTTACCGCACGCTTAGCATCGGGAAGAATATAATAATACTCTATTTTGAAGAAATGCACGTCGATTCTATATATTTTCCAGGGTGAGATGAGTTTCGTGGAATTTACAATTATACGTTTCTTGGACCAAAATCAACTTTTTCTTCTTTATTAAATCAATTCACCGTTTATTCTCAGTGGCAATTAGTAGTAGCACGCAACGCATCAGGCTTCTTCTTGGTTCCGAGCTAGTAATGAACCAGCATCGATTGAAGGATAATGGCAATCGAATGCTTTCCAGTAAAGTAGAGAGCATCGCGAGAGAGATAAAGAGGAAGCTGGATGTTGACCTCGAGAGTTTCGCAACCCGTGGGGACGTATCGCTCGAGTCCTTTGCCTCAGGAAAATCGTCATAATCATGAGAGAAGAAAATCACACCCACAATAAGATAGAGAACACACACGTTGGACGTAGCTAGAGAGATCGATTCCAGGAGACTAGTCTCATGGGTCGCTTCGGACCAAGTTATCAAATCTATGGTCGCTGATGATAAATAGAGCACGAGGTAGCGAATTGTCGGCGAAATAGAACCGCGCTTAGAGCCTGTCGATCGAACTTCTCCGAAGCAATTCTTTTCCGCTGTTGGAAATCTATTCGTGGAAGGGGCATACTTTAAGTTTCATCGAATCCTATCGAATTCTATCAAGGGTTGGCTGTCGAATGGTGCTTCAAACGCTGAAACGTACAGCGAATTATTTCGCGAAACTCGTGGCCTGCTGTTTTCGCGTGAAAGTAAAAAATGTATGCAGGTCAGAGAGTGTTGCGGGTCAGAGGTCGAGTGGAGAACTGTGGAGACCGCAAAACCTGCCCCAGTGCAATTCTACTGACAATGAGCGTGGCCAGCGTTTTGTAATCGAGTGCCATCTTCTGAACTCGCCTATCTATTTTTTCATTGGTGTACACGAACGTACGGCTGCTATTATAGTTGGCAGTGTGGGAGTTCGTGAATGCATGGCCAGTGGTCATGCCGGAGAACTGGCATTTACGGAGAGCTCCGCGCGTATGGAGGAATAGAGGCTCTGCAAAAGGCAGCGATTCAATTGTATCCTGCTATTTTCTGCATTCACCAAATTGTGCGAATGTGTGGTCAGGAACATCGAGTGATTGGCAAATCTGTTCGAGTATTTGATATGTCCAGAAACGTATGAATAAATTTTCAAATTAATTAGTTGCCTGGAGCGATGATTTTATTTATCGGTGATTTATTTGTAATTTAGTGGATAACTGTATGCTGTCAAGAATAATGATCTTCGACGACATACCGAGAACGAGCTTCACAATAGGCATTGAATTGACTGCGAGCTTACTCTGTCCTCCAGCTTAATTTGCTTCTCTTTCACCGAGCAGTTTGTATGAGCCAAGAATCAAATCATATTACTTTGGAAAGTTTGAAAATCAATTCGATTCGGGAACAATATAAGTGGAAACTCAGAAAGTCGACAGCCGTACATTTCCTGCTGCTCCACATCGACCGGTCTCTTTCTGATAGTCCCACGAACCCGACCACGACTACCACTCCTGCCGTCCATCTGACTTATAGACTTTGTTTCACTTAATAATAAAGTTCCTTCGGCAAAGGTAAACTTGCCGAGATAAATGGTACGCCAACTACAATTTGAAAAATGATGACCAACTTCTCACCACGGCATCCTTCATGCTCACCGTGGAAATGTAATCAAAGCTTGTTCCACGATGTAAAAGTATGAAAGTCCTTTATTTCAGCCTTACTCGGTTCTTCTTCAAACATACAAAATGAGAAATAATCTACTAGAATAAAATAATACAATGGAAATCGCAAATACTAAATACTAGAATGAGGCTACCATAAGGATAGCTAGAATCATATTGTACATATTGTCTATTCTATAAGGGAACTTCGGCATTTACGTACTATCTATCACCTAATGCAGAAAACAGTTAGGCTTTGAGACTTAATGATGCTAATTAGTGTTAGATCGTATTAATCGTCGCAACTACGATGCATAAAATACTAACTATTCGCATACTTTGGTGCAGTCTTCACAGGGGATGATTAATAACTAACATTTTTTAATTTAAGTATCTAAAATATATGTACAGATATCTTACAAATTGCAAATATACGTACTGTTGTTATCTGATTCTATCCAGAGTGAGTCAAGTTCTATAAAAATAGTAAGTACGATATTTATAACTTGACCGTATCGTTTCGGAATTCCCCATATTTACCTCCCTCATTTACCCCAATAACTTAAATATTCATAAGCACAAGTTAAAACAACTAACAACGGGAAAGAAACATGTTAAAATTGTCAAAGAAAAATCACTTCTTACCGGATGGTTTTCTTTTAATGGTACCAGTATTCGAGCCATTCGAGTTGCCGTTGCTCGCGGACGAGTCGGTACTCGAAGATTTTTCGTTCTCTTTCTTCTGGAACGTGGGTATGCTCGATTTATTGTCGGGCATCAAAGACACGTTCGAGACTTTACCAGGCGACGCCTCGACTCTCTGCACGATTTCCGTCTTCTCGACGTACGGAGTTCCTGTGGAGGTAGTGGTTTTTTCGATTCCCGAAGAGGGCTCCTCCTTCCTTCGAGAGAACGATGGTATCCTCGTAACTTTTGGTTTTTCCCTCAAGGGAGGCTTCTCCGCGCCCGCTCTCAGCTCCCTCTCGATATTCTGACAATTCTGACTCTCTGGCGACGGAATAGCTGACACCTTCGGTATGTTTCTTTGATCCCGGTTCCTCTGTAACGTTGAGGTCGGCTTTATAATAATCTTCGGCTGCTTCAAATTAGTACCAGCTCCACAGTTCTTTGGTTCCCTTGGTGCGATGATTATACGTGGTTCTTTTCTTTCAGGTTCCCTGACCACCCCTCCGGCTGGCTTCGACTCTAAACTACTCGTACCGGTTGTGTTTTCCAGTCCCAACTGCTCGCTGGAGCCGAGGCTGGATTTATTCACACTATCCAAGATCGACATGGCTATGGCTTCGGTAGCAGGTAAGTCAGTAGTTTTAACCTCACGACCATTTTTCTCACTCGCAGACGAATTTCCTAGATTCCAGACAGTAGGACTGACGCTTTGATTAGCCTGTTCAAGTAGATTGCCTACTCTTGGTGTTATCACGATCTTCGGTTCCGCCGAGGGCAATCGTACGTCCCAGTTCGAGCTACCAGTCCCAAATTGTGGCTGTTTCTCTGGGTCTCTTGGTGTGATTACGATTCGCGGTTCTGACGAGACTGCTGCAATCGGGGGAAACATTCCGTTGTCGCGACGGGCCGGTTTGTACCAATTAGGATTACCAAGCTTGCCGTCGAGTACACTCCCGGGATTTCCAATGTCTTTCTCAACGCTTTGCGAACCGGGCGAGAACCCGGAGGATATTCCGTGGACTGGGCACATCGGATTTGAGTAAATCGTATCGACACTGCCACCGGGTTGCATTCGTGTTGTTAGATCAACTCGCTCGTCAAAAGTATCGATAATACTAGGATCCGAATTGTTCTTCACGGGAAAATCCGGCTTTCGTAGAAGAGGTCCAACGTGAAGGTTAGTCGTGACAGGTTCGTTTTCACACTGATTCTCGCTTTCTTCCGCGAATTCGAGGCTCTTCGAGGGTCCAAACATCCGAGGAGGTGGCAGAGGTGGCTGCCCGGTCGGTGAGATCGGCTGGGCACCGATTCGATAATCCCTCAATAAATTTCCGTGGTACTTTGGCAAAAACAAGCTATTTGGTGCTGGCAGAGACCTTCTCTTCTCTATGTCTGGCAAAACCTTGGGATAGTTCCTGCGTTTAATTGTTCTTAGAGCCTCTTCCGGACTAATACATTCTCTCTCTAGGATCGGTTCTCTACATGTTACGTTTATGTCGCACGGTTGCGCAGTGTTTACGCCAAAGGTTGTTAACTTTGGTCCAGTTTTCACGTAGGTGTCCTCAATTGGATGCTGTTCGCCGTCGAGCATTGCCGGGCCATCCAAGTTGCACACATGTCCGGGTCGAGGTAGTCGCGACTTCTGTTTTGGGTTGATCTTGGCATAGAGACTGTTGGCACTACCCGAGTCAGACTCGTAAATTCGCGAGGTGGAGAAGTTTGGTTTGACACTTTTGAGGGTGCTTTCCATTGGCAGAGGATCACTCTTGGAATGATGATGCTCTATGACAACTACCTGAGGAGCCATTTGAAACTGGCTTGGATCAGGTATAGGAAAGTCAAAGTTCTTATCAAACGACTCGTTCAATGGTTCGATAGTCTTGGATAATTCGATCGGTACTTGGTTCAATATCGATTCGGTTCTCATCGCGGGTGTGGCGTCAATGGCTACTGAAACTTTCGGAAGTTTTGATTTCTTGCCAGGACGAACCACTAAAGCCGGATTTTCGTCATACATTGACTCTTCCTGTCTCTCTTTCAGCATCTCCTCTTCCAGTCTCTTCTTTTCTTCTTGCTGCTGCTTCGTTATTTTCTCTTGATGCTCTTTCTGCAAAGTTTCCCGAGTTTTACGCAGAAACCTTGGAGAACACCTATCGCAGTAAGAAACGAAATTAAAGGCGTATCGTACATCAAGAAGTTCATAGATACTAAAAACGTTCATTATTGCTCCGCACGAGACGGAAACTCGCTTTGTAAATAGTACATTTCTGCAACGTTTATTTACCGCTGCCCAGTGAATACTTGATGCAGATGCTATTCGAATGGGATCAAAATTTCGGCAGTAATAACGTAGAAAAGACTAATTACAGAAAGAAAGAGTGATATTCTAAGTTGGATGAATCAAATTGCGTTTCAAAGCGCAACGAATCCCTTTAAGTGGAATCGCTAATTGGATTACCGGGCTACTCGACCGCCAAGTTCGTCCGGAATCGACAGATTTCAGAGCACCTGTATTCCGAAGCGCTTCTCGGCTTCTCGCAATTAGCAAGGAAAACCGAAATGTCTTTAAAGCCGCGCTCATTCATTCCTACATACATACGTACATACCTGTGCACAATTTCTTGCTGTATCCATTCGCGAACTTTAATGTGTGTGTCGATGGTCGATCCTGAATTCTGCCGGGAGAGCTTCGATCGGCGACCAAAATTCGAATTGTTGTCGTAAGCCTTGTCGTTCTTTATCACCTCGTTGAGATCGGGTTTACTGTCACTCTTGTAACCGAGCTCACCGTAATGATTATCGTGCTTATCCATCTTGTGTCTTTTCATCGTATCGTCCTTCTGACTGGCCCGTCGTTTCACGTTTTTCTCTTTGGCCTTGCTACTCTGTCGTCGATGAAAGAGGTATAGGAACGCGGTAATATTAATCAGTAGAAATACCACGCCGAATCCAATCATCATCGTTATCACCGATGAGTTTCTCAACATGGTGGTTTCTGTCGTCGTCTCTACATCCGGTTGAGGGCTTGAGGCCAACACGGTATACGGTGGCTTCTGTTCCTCATTTGCGGTATTCGTCACATCCGGAGGTCTATTTGTGGTGTATCTGAGAATCAGTCTTTATTACAGATAATTCAAAAACCGAAGAAGATCAAACATTTCAATTATCCAATTATTATCATAACTAACTTAATGCCAAAAATTTCATAATCCTTGCTGGAGGTACCATTGGCGTAACTACCAATACCGTCGGCAATATCCAGAATTTGTGGACGAGGTCCTTTCGGTCGCATTGGAAGTAGAACGTCTTTGTTCGGATGCCGAAGTACCTTTGGCAAATCTTCATTCCAGAACTGTATTTCCGCGGCACGGTAGCGAGAGCCAGTCTCCGGTGGTATCGCTGCGTCCAAGAGTAACTCTAATTTAAATGTACTTCGGGAAAGCCGCAATTTAGCTCGCCAGCTCAAGTAGAGCGCGAGTCCTTGGCCGGTAGCATACAGATACACTGCCCAGGCAACTTACTCAAGTTAAGGTACGTCTGATTCTGTCGGTCGTATTCTGGCCACTCGATTTCGTACTGACCCCATTCCTTGAAGCTGTCGGTCAGGTAGGGGTACTGATTGGCCACGTTGGGGATGCTGGAGTCGCAAGGCAGAATTAAAACGATCAAAAGTGTGCATAACAATTCTGATCAATGTGACTATTCCATACATCAATTACATCAATTATTGAAAGTATCGACGGTTGTTCATAGAGGAAGCAAAGCCTCCTAGTAAGACTGGAAATCTTACAGTTGAGATTAACGGATAGAATATTAACGTGAGAAACGAGCCGCCCCTTGAGAACTCGGCGGATCACGACTTCCCCCGATCCACAGCGCGAAACTTCGAGTTATGTTTCAGCGACCTCGCGCGGAGAGCCGGAGTGTCGCAGAAAGTTACAGTAATTCTGCAGAGGCAGCGCTGACATAATAATTCGAGAATTTCCCGATAACCGTCGCCAACTGCATCAGCATCGAATAGAACTGAATTGAGCGTAACAATTGGTCTGTTGCAGCAAGAAAATCAAATAGAGCCTGGTATCACGTTGGGTCATATTGCGACGTTGACGACAAGTACGCTGATACGCAGGAGCATCTGCTTTCATGATACGGTGATACGAGAGCATTCCTGCGAAGATCGCGTGTGGTGTGCAAGATCGATCAAACGATGCACGGTACGTGTAGACCGGCTGTCTATCCCGAGGACGCGTATATCAAATAGCTTTGTTTCGTTTAATTGGATTGGCCCAGTTCCCGTTGATCCACTGGTGGTATATCGTAATGCATATGCACTTGCTGGCGCGGGTAGATTCTACTCGGTGGCGTAATCGCTGCCACAGATGCATGTGCACGCTTCAACACGAAGAATCCTTGTCCCGGAAGACAATGAATTCTGACGAGTTACCTGCTTCCAGTTCTCGATGCAACTAGCAAATATGTAGTTATTTACGAGAACTGTCATTTGAAGCACTGATTCAATTGCAAATGTTGTTATCATAGCTACTTGCGCACACTAATTGGAATATTGATTTCTTTTTAATGTTACAGCAGTATAATATACTGCGGATTATTGGTATCTCATTAACAGTGTCATTTCAGAAACAGGTAGGTAAGGAAAGGTCATACTGTATATGCTGTACTTTCTTGATGAAAATGTATTCTAGGAGCGTTTGAGACTTGAAAAAAATTCGTATCATCATTTCGGAGATTATATTCTTCAAAAACTATCCGAAACCTTTCTCGGACGTAAGTTGGTCCGTGCATAAAGTGAACAGTTTTAATATCGAAACGACTTGCTCTGCTACAATATTTACGTGTAAAAATCAAAGTAATGACGATCTTGCAATTTTGAAAGATATCAACACTAAAAGTATTTATCTTCGGAAAAAAAGAACTTCCCGGTTTATATGATTTTTTCCCCCCTCAGAAAAATTAGATTTCAACTGACAGAATTAGCCAACTATTTAAGTAAAGCATCCAGAATATTAAAAATTGCAAACTGCGAATTAGCCTTTTTAGTACAGTCTTTCTATTCGAATTATTATCGCGGCAATATTCGCGTCAGAGGCTAGCAACGAGCGCCAGGAAACCCAGCAAGTGTTTAATTTAATCTACGCAACTGAGGATAACACGCGCAAAGTCAGCCGCCGGACCAATTTCAAGAGTGAAGGAGAGCCAGCTTGGGTGTAATTCGCCGAGGTAGGTAGAGTTCGCTTACTGGCATCACAGTACAAGCAACAAACCTCAAGTTGCGCGGATCAAATTCGAAACGAGAACACGACGCCGGTAGATACAAAAAATTAGGAGATGGAAAATTTGTTAGAAATTTGATTTTACAACGAAGGCCACTAGAATTCGATTTCCTATTTGCGTACAGAGATTTTATAATCGTAAATATTTGACTGTTTCACGCCGCAGGCGACTGAAAAGAGGTGCAAAGTAATCGCATTGTAAGTTATATGTATATTCGTACATGAATTAAATCTGTGCTGAAGATTTCGCGTAGATTGCTATATCGCGAATCACTGGTAAACGATGGTGGCGAAGGTACATAAATATTCCGTTAAGTGAAAATCATGTTTGAAAATGCGTCAGTCTATCTCTGGTCGCCCGGACACGGCTCTAGTTTCAGCGATAATGAATTCTCCCTTCTCCCCGTTCGGTGGGAATTTTCCCGCAGTGCCCGTGTTCTGTAAAATTGTTTCCATGCCATTACTGCCAGTCACCGGTTTACTTCATTATTCAAAATTTCTCGAGGAATTATTTTCGCATAACGCCCCTCGCTGCTTGGCATTTATTGTGGTGTGGCGTGTACGACATAAACGGAAGACGACGGGAAAATAGTCCCGTTGGACTGCAATATCCCGAGCTCAAGCGAGCACATTATTCCAGCTTACATTTTACACGGCTCTCGGAGCAACGATAGAATCATCCATAGACCGTGAGAATGCACGAACAGCAGCCAACTCATCGTGACATAAGAACAGACTCAGCGTCGTCTATTTTTAAAAAGAATCAACGATGAATGGAGAACGAATATGCTTTCGAATAATAATCTTCCGCTTCGTTCAATTTTTTCTAAACTACAAGTGGAATTTACGATAGATATTAATACAATAAAAAGCGTTCTTAATATTTCAGCAACGACTGCAATGCAGGAATCAAAAAATTCTCTATCAGATTAGAAACCCATTATATATCAATCCTCAATTCTAAATGAAAAGTCCTATTATTTTGTTGTAGTAACTGTAACGGAGGAAAAAGGGATAAAACTGTAAAGTACTTACACAATAATAATAGTAAAGTCAATAACGAGAAATAATCCGACTTACCCAATGTACGCAAAGCTGCACCACCAGTTCATCATCGCTTCCGAAAAGAGGGCTTCCTCGATACTGTAGCGCCGTCGTAAGTCGTATTTACTCCCGTCAAGAGGCACTCCCAGTACATAGGGTAGCTCCTCTCCATGCACAGTACGTTGCTGTTGTAGCTGTAAGATAACAAGCCCATTCGATGAGTACTCCTGCTATCCGACTGGAATCAGTCAGAGGTTTTGTGAACGAACTGCTAATAACAATCTACCGTAACGCAAAATCGTGAAGAAAGGTCCATTAACTTTTAAGATAAACCGCACTTGTCAAATGAAGAAAAAATCAATGCTTTTAGAGTTACGAACAATTCCTTCTTCAGATTTAACTTTTTTCTATACCACACGAATTAAATTATCTTATGCTATTATTTTGTTAGGAAACATCAATAGAAAAATGATTGCTCCGCAATTTCCTGATCATTGACGGAAAGATATTTACTACGTATCAGGTGTTATACATACTCGATCAAATTAGTAATCAATAGGCTTGCCCTCCAATTACGAGTATTACCCCGATTCGTGTTCATTTGAATTGTATATTATATTAAATGGAGTGCATTAATGCGAACTGATTGTGCTCGCGCGTCCGAATCGTATCGTATCCTGTATAGCAGTATTGTGTCCGAATGTAATTCGGTATTCGCGAGTAAGTGTCTTCGACTGGAACGATCAGAGATTATCGATTATCCTGGGAAGCGTTTCAATTTATAACCGGTTACGCGGGAAAATCCTGGGAATTAGATTTGGTGTACGTAAGGGTGCGTTGTGTTGCGAGTGATAACAATGTTCCGGAAGATGAGGCTGAAATTAAAGTGTCCTTTCACTTATCTATGCAAGCAATCTATAATCCGAAAATCCTCTTACTCCTAGTAGAAACTTCCAGTGTTACATTCAATTTGGCTGTACCCTTCGCTACCGGGCAGACCGTAGACGACGGCAGCAGCACGCAGTGTCAATAAAAATAGTTGGCTGAATTCCAAATGGATTCGTAGCTTGGATTTTTCTCCTTTCGCATACGAATACAATGAATACCAGTGGGTCACGCTCTTCCTCCCACTCCCCCCTTTTTCCCCGGACTAAGGAATTTGCGGAAAGAAAATGAATAAAATGCAAAGTACACCGTCTAATCGTACGTGCTCCAGTTTGCACAATCTCCAGGGAGAAAAAAGTTATCAGGATTCATGCGTGATTTTTACATTCCCACGAGATTTCGGAATTGCTTATCGTGTAATACCAGATTCTAATTGCACTAGCGTTACGGAATTCGTTACAGTAGTGACGTAACGCAGTGGTAAGATTTCACGGCAATTATTCCGAAATTGATTTCGTCGCTGGTCAAACGCGATCCAGTCGGTTCGTTGGTAACGGGATCTGGTCAGTTGGCACTGCACTCGGTTAACGTATCGACCGGAATAGACGGTACAACGAAGAAGCAACGTTTACTTACGGCAGGATAATCTTGCATGGTCTTGGTATGAGTAAAGACGTACATATAACTCTTGGGATTCGCCTTCGAATGCAAATTTGCGATTGTTGCCAATGGCGCAAGAGTTCCACTGTCCGAAAGTGCGTCCAGCACCATGTCCCGATTTTTGGTGGCATACTCGTTTGTAAAGCGGGCTGAAAAATCGCCGTACTGTTCCAAGATTTTTGATACAACCAGCTCAGGCTCCAGTTCGTGGGTTGCCTGCGGCCAAAAGAAAAATTACAAATCAGTTTTGACGAAACTTTGCTTCTGTTACTATTATCTGCCACTCTGCGGAGGAAACGAAATCAGACCAACAAAGATATTCGAATGGCAAAGCCTTTTAATCCTCAATAATTTCGTACCAGACCGTATACCAGCTTTTGCAGTCAAAATCGAAAGTACAGATCAATTGGGAATCAAATTTATGCATTTTCGTAAAAATATCTTTATCAATATTTTATTTAGCATTATTTCAAATTTGTAATATATTTTGCATTGTATTATAATTCCCCGTTTAACCGGTACAATCGTAATTGCTAGATTCTAATTAGGTGCGCGAATAAACCATTTCGGGAAGATAATTATACGCTTAAAGTGTCAGTATCGGTAGAGTAAGGAGCGCTATCCGCTTTAAGGAAGATGAATGTCAATCAGTCGTGTACGCGGGTTCAGAGATCGGAGAACAAAAGAGTAATGAACGCTGTGTCAAAGCGATAATTCAGTATTTCGTACCTTGGCGTGATCGCGGAGGATCTCATCCCGCTGTCCATCGGACATTCCGTGATGCAGGGCCACCGACGGAAGGATATGAAACTTTTCTGACTCAGTCACGCCGTACATCAAGTCGTACCTGCGGACAAAAAAATACGGCAAGGAATATTTTTTGGTGGGTGAGTGAGATGGCAGGTTACTGCCACGAAATTGCTGGTGGTGTTTCTCTACCTGCCGAAGAGCTGGGTGTTTTTCATTAGATTCAATGGTTTGTCTGGGATGACGGCGTTATCGATCAGCGGCGCGAACGCCGGCACGTATTTCGGCTTGTGAATCTTTACGTTCAGCAACGTATTCACGTCCTGACCGCGTAGACAAAGCGCCAGTTCGCTGTCGCTCGTCGTGGGACAGTTTAGAGCGTGTGCCACCTGAAAAATGATCCGACCCATTTCTCACCAGCGCAATGAACGTTTCTCCTACGGATCGTACCTATTCCTCGAAAGCGGCTGCGACAACGCGAGAGCCGATATATTTCTTTCCGGCGAATTCAAATCGCGAGCGTGTTCCCTCTTTTTTTCATTTTCCTTTCGATCTTTCTTCTTTCCTTTTTATCTTTCTTACGTTACTCTTACATTTCTCTACTTCCTATTCTCTCGGTTGCTGGTACACATACTTCTTTCTCTTTGGCGCCCTAGGAACCGAAGCCGGATACCAATACAACGAGTATCACGCCTTCTATTCCACACGTGAGCGCGAGAATTCCTCTAACCTCTGTTTCGCGCCACGTTTCCTCTGCTTCCGGCGGGAAATCCACCCTCTGCCAAGCGCGAATAACAATTTCGCGGCTGTCCGCGGCGAATTCCTACTGCCGTGCCGGAAAACCCTCCTCCCACTGCGGCGAATTCTTCTTCGCGACGGCTGTCGATTCGTCTTCTCGCGCGCGAGCCCGATCAGTCTACAAATCGAGGAGATATCGAGGGAACTTGCTCGGGTTTATTCTCCGAGAAACGTTTTCCGGAAGAACTACAGTTTCGAGTGAACCCCTCGTCATCGTGATTCTTCGGTTACCAGTCACTCTGAGATTTCTTTTTATTATTCATAAGCATTGTTCTTCTTACAATACATCTAAGATTCGAAGTATTTAGAGAAAGAGGGAGAGTCGACACAAATATATGTACATTACCTAGTATTGTTTAAACAATCTAACGGGTTTCATTGTGCCATGAGAGTAGAAAGGTAAATAAGCGAGTCGATTAATAATCATCACGTGACTCTATCGTTTAATCATGATGCCCCCTCATAGGCAATTCATGGCTCCGAATTGATCGTAAGAAAGCGAAGAGATTCATCGGTGAGAGTGTGCTACCTACCAGCGCAATTATTTTCCATCGCGATGCTATCAGCATTCATATCGTAACGACATAAACGTACAAAAAAGAAGCAGAGGAATGATATATGCAACATATGTGCTGTGATATCAATTTTCATCAGTAAGCCAATATCGTAGCAAACTTTTTCTAAATGAATTGAGACGCTAGCACGAAGCTGGTAAAAGAATGCGAATAAAAATCGAAGCAATCATTCTACGAACCTGTTTGGTAATCTGCAGAGGTGCTTTGCCGATGGCATCCGGGCTAAGCGCCGATCCAGACATGAGGATAGCGCGCTTGAAGAGACCTGCATACAGAAAGGAGGATGGCAAACTGGTGAAAAGGATTAATGACTAACGTCCAGCAGCTGGCCTCCCTAGAAATATTCCAACCGGTTATTTTTCATTGCACAATATAATTATTGAGCGACCGTGGGCATTGTGTGCCCACCCGGAAGAGAAAAGTTCCTTTCGCTCGACCACCGCCACTGCCACTGCCGTCACCGCCGTTAGCCATGTGCGATGAAAAATGGTCGACGGTTTTCTTCTTTCTCTCTTTCTCGAACCTTTCGCCTGCCACCAACCATGCCTTTCTTTTGAGGTTTTCTCGCGCCGCGTGGTAGCTTCGATCGCGAACGGGTGCAAAGGCTAGACGCAACCGCGGCCACATGGGGAGACTTCCACCCTTGTTGTCTTATGCATTCCCGTATGTGTGTCTCCCTCTAAACCTCGTTTCACGCGAAGTACTCTCACCATTATTTTCGTACTCCCGAAGACACTGCTTTTAAATTCTGATTGTTGTGATTTTTATGCACTTTAAATTCAGGATAGAAACGGAGACTGTAAATTATTCTTTGGACAAAATGGTGATGGTATTTTCAAGTATCGAGAAGAAAAGCGTGAGAGTTTTGAGGAGATGAAAAGTTGAAGTTCACCGTATTCAGGTAGCCTAACACGTATAGTTCAATTAGGCTGGAATTTCAGTGAACTCACAGCATAGTCGTAATTGTATTAGGTTTGGCAGCCTCTTCTCTTGATCACTACATAAAGATTACGATGAAATTTTTGTAGCAAATACTGAGCGAATGTTTTATGCTGTGCACATAGAACTTGCGCCAAGTTTCTTTGTCTGTTACGATCAATCGCAATTTGGGAACTATATTTTGATTAACGTAGATCAGCAGATCGTTTACGCTACGTTCGAAGTCCCAAGGAAAACGAACCACTCGCGAAACTATTGGCTGATGGCTTCCTGCCAATAATAACAAAGATAGAACACAGACTTTGTAATTAGGTAATTTTAGTAGTGATCAATAGATTTTCCAATAGGGCTGTAGAATAAGGACAAACTGGGAACACGGTAACTAGCAGTGAATAGCAATTACAACAAAGTTCTTAAGCAACTCTCTTTTCATCCGCTTTCACCGAAATACCGATAAACTTCGAAAAATTCGAGTAAAATCTTGATTTGGTAATTAATGCTCGAGAAGCATTCTACCGTAAGACCGGCAAGTATTAAAGCGATTACAAGGAAAATCCCACAAAGAGAATACTTTGCTTCCCGGAAATTCCATTCTCCAGATGCTGCGAGCGCTTCGAAGTTATAACGCGAAAGGATGAAGCGGCAAGATGCTGAAGGAACTTAAAAGAAACTGTTACCTTTCTTGTTTGCAACTGGACTGATCAGCAACAAATTTGCAAAGATTGCTCCGGTACCATGACCAACGAGGGTGACCCTATTTGGGTCACCCCCAAACTCGTGGATGTTCTCGCGTAGCCAGACCAGTGCCGCTATCTGATCCAACAGTCCAAAATTGCTAACGGTGTCATCCCTGATGCCTGGTCTGAGAAAACCTGGAAAAAGTTCCTTCAATTTACTCAGTTCCCCGTGGAAGGAGAGTGGTAAAAAGTTTTATTGGAAAGCAGTGCACTTTCAAACGGAGTAAACACTCCGATCTGCTAACAAGTCCACATTGAAAAATACAAATAACTACCGTAGCACGAGTCACTTCGTTATTCTTTTTGGCAGAGGTAGCTGATTAGCGGAGGAACGCGATCAGGGGGCATCAAAGAGGGCGACATACGCACCGGTAAATTGAAAGAGCCAAGAAGAGTCAGATCTCCTCTCTCTAAATGCTAGCCACTTTCGCGCGCGGTAACGCGATCAGTGCTCTTTTTGCGAAGGGTCGCCCATGCTGCCAGCCATATTTTTGGCTCGCTTTGTAATGGAGCGAACTTACTCTGGGCCTCTCTCTGCAGGGAGAAGGCTAAGAGGGAACCGGGTAAAGGGGAGAGAGCAGCTCAGCCCAACCGTACTTCGGTTCAGGCGGCTGGTTAGTAAGCGTCTCTCCAGCACTTTAACCTAATTTACGATTATGGTTTCTCGCCTGGCCTTTTTTCTAGCCACTCCACTTACCGGATATGCGCTGGAACCATGGGCCAACACACTGCTATGACTCGCGACATTTGCATTGTGCTTGCTATACTCGGCGACCCTTATCATTTTCGGGTAAAGGATCGCGAACCCTTCGCAGTTAAAACGAACCCGCATCCGCTCATAACGTAGATGCATTCGTGCAGGGAATAGGAATTATGACTCTAACCCATTCAAGCTTGTTGCAGTTTCATTTCTGCAACGGGAAGAGAAAGTTACGCGATGCTTAGGGAAAACTACGCTTTTGCAATAGTGAACTATGAGTTGACTGAGACAACAGGAGCGAGGATTTCTCCATTTTGCTCCCTCTCTCTCTCTTTCTCTCGTTCTCTTTTTCCTTTGTACGATGACATTGTAGAAACCTATATTCGAGATGTTTCCCGAGATGCTTTGGACTTATAGAAACGGGAGAAAGAATTGTCGTCCGGAGGACGTCTTGGAATTGTGGATAGTAGAATGGCCGGTTGGGTTGTTTCTGCAAGAAGCAAAGAGAAAGAGAGAAGAAGAAAGAGGATTCCGCAAGGTTCTCTGTCAATATCGGATATTGAGATGCACCAGGGGCAATAAACGTTTGGGGAAGAGAGGACCGTCGCCGAGAGTGCTTCGCGAAACGGCGCGGCGCTCCATAACGAAGTTATTTATACGAGCGTACTGTAAAAGATATCGGAATGTCAGTAGTAGTTACTTCGGTTCTCTTCGATGACGGATCGATCGATAGTTGGACGGACCTTGCAAGAGCGTGACGAGTCTTCGAACGATGCGAGCCGATAAGAGAAATAAAAGGAAACTCGCTCGGCGAAGATCAAAAACCGATGATTCAGTCGAGCGCGAACGTTAATGAAGCAGAATTCCTGATTTCATGCAACGCTGCCGATGCCGTTCGGCAAGATTGCACAAATTCGTATCGAAGTACGAGCTAAGCTCGGCTTATCCCGCCTCGCTTTCCTTCGAATTTTTCGACACAGATAGACCCAATCCATCTTCGGGCTTTCGTTCCTTCCAACCCCTTTCTTTCTCGACCTTCGTCCACCCTCCTCGTCTTCTTGAGTCCTCCGAAAGGACCATCATCATTTTCGATTGGTTTCTCTGTCGTGACGACCATCGTATGGCTATACTACTTAAACGCTACCGGTTCCAAGTAGTATAAGAGTAACGTTGGACTTACCTAAGATGCCCAGCCGGAAATTGATGGTGACAAAGACGACGTTACCGTAAGCCGCCAATATTGTGCCGTCGTAAGGATTACCGCTATTCCATTCGAAGCTTTCACCATGGATAAACATCATTACTGGATACGTTCGTAGATTCTTCTGACCTGCGAACAAAATTGCGAACGTCTGTTTATATTTATCGAGGACACTTTTGTGTGTGTTACAAAGAAAATTTGGCGAAGCAATTGATTGATTGTTATTTGTAAAGTAAATCAAGGTTAACGTTTTCTTCTGCCTAATGATTATTATGATTAGGATTCACGATATGTTGTGCATCATTAAACTGTGTGTATTGAGAGAAAGTCGCACAACGCCATTGGAAACTATAATAGTCCGACGATATTAGTTGTTTAACAAAGATACTTATATCGTTTGAGTTATGACACTCACAGAGACACGAACTGTCCGAGAGTTTTTATGAGATCTTCTGATTTACGTCATCCTAAAAATTATCGGTTGAGTTTGTCGGTGGGAGCCAGCACACATGGGCCAGGTCAGTCCCGAAATTTATAACTCCCCCCTCGTGAACTATTCACAGTGAGTTTTCGATATTAGGGTATCTATAAATTCTTCTCACCCATCCTGCGGGCGACGCGACGTAGTTTCCTTTTAGTGAACGATCCACAAATTAGACTAGAAGCGAGCACCGTGCCGCGCGCGCGCTGCACTGCGCGAGATTTATTGGAGAATCTGTTTTAGCCGATTACAGTTTCCGTGAACTCATCCAACGTTTGGCCAACTTCCTGCTGATATTTGAATATCGTACTGATCTGCCGTCGAACTAAATCAATCATAACTGTTTCGAGCCTGTGCATCTACGACTATATCGCTGATTAATCGGTCTCCCCGTGTATCGTGTGCATCTCTGAATAGGACAAAATATGTCTGTAACTGATGTTACGCTCAAGTTTTAAGAAATTGATAATCGATACTCTCTCGAAATATTTTCAGATACTCACTTGCCAGTCTAATAAGTCCGAAAGTCTGGAAACGTGATTTTTTTAGGGTTGTTTTTTTAAGATTAGAAGATATTCTTGAGAAAGTGTTTATGTTAGTAAAAGTGCATATTTTGATGGTCTTAAAGAATTTTTTCTAAAATATCGAACTAAACGCCCCCCTGAGTAAAACTAATTTTGAGTGACTATTGCTCTTCGCAATCAGAACTGACAGACTTCAACTGGAAAGGTAAAATAGATTTATTGTCTATATATTAAGTTATCTAGTCGTTGATTGTTCATTTTTATGCAACATTGATTGGGCCAGACCAGCAAACTCTCTATAGATAAAGTCTCAATTTTTGACCGGCCTTCTGGTCTTTTTTCATTGCTGCAAAAAGTATGTTATGAAATGAAAAACTTTTCATCACTATTGATATTTTGGTAGAATACTGTTTCAAAAAAGGCGCAGGTAAAGTTTTAGGACCACTTTATCCGAATGACAAATAAATATGAAAAGTGTCAAAACTAAAATATGCAATATTTTTTTTTCATTTTTGATCAAGGTTGTCTCTTTGACAGTGATCCATGTTTCGCGCATTCTGCTTTTCTGCTCTTCTCATCTCGTCTATGTCTAATTAAAGTATCGCGCAACTGGATGTAAATATTTATGCGAGTACCTCAAAAGTAGCAAAGAGGCATGCCGTCACTACTGAAACGATAGAGGGTCGCGAACTGCAAAAAGTCTCCTATTCATGAAGTTTATCCGTAAGTTCGAGTTAACGAATTCAATTAAGGTAAAGGCATCGAATAAGGTTCCTTTGGCAGATAGTCGTCGCAAGATCCCCATATTTATATTCTCAGCGGACAGCCGGCGTCGAAGCCGCTTGAGAAAATTCGCCTTTAAAGTCTTAGCCTCGAGGAAAGTTCAACACGGATATATTCCTGGTGCACCCGGCGAGCGTAAACTTGCCGGGGTCTAGCGCAGGATTCCGACTTTCCTGGGGATGAATGTTTCTTTGAGACGGTCTCGAGGCTCGTGCTTAAGTAATTTCCGGCGGAAGGGACGTCTCCCTGGTATCCAACGCTTCCTACCTCCCTCGCGAAATATTCCTCCTTTTTTGCGACGACCGAAGAAAATAACGGGCATGGTTTACGTGGCCGGCCAATCTCGAGAGCTTCTATTATCCCTCGTTTCTCTCTCTCTCTCTCTCTCTCTCCCTCCCTCCCTTACACCGTCTATCTACAGAGACCAACTGGAAAATAGCCGCAAACATTTGTCGTATCCTTCACGCCAAATATAAATTAGTCTTTGGTCTATACTTCTTGAATCAAGCCAACTATACCTGTAGAAAGGTTTTCGAGTGTTTACAACAAAACTAGGTAAATTGATCATAGTTGAACCGCAATACACTCATTGTCAGTTTTAATCTAATGGAAGTGAAATAGTATTTCTTGTGTGATATTGGTGCAAATATCGCTTTCGTTTGTCTCGGGGAAGTAATCCTTCGATCTATACTCTCTGGATTAAGTTAACTATATCTGTAGAAAGGGTTTCGAGAGTTTACAATAAAACTCAGTGAATCGATGACAGTGGAAACGCAATACACTCAGTTTTAATCTAATTAAAGTGAAATGATACTTTCCAAGTTATCGATATTTGTGCAAATATCGCTTTAGTTTGTCTCTGGGATTTCTATTAGTTAAAAAACGTGTAATGCCTGTTAAAATACAAATTGCCCAAATACTGCCTCTGTGCTTTTTCCAGAATTTGTAGTAACACGCATTCCACACATTTTGCGTAAAAATTAGCAATCTGCAGTCTGCTTATGACATTTAGTATTCACAAACGTCATGTCAATTATACGCTAATGTTCATCAAACTGCAATAAACGTTACGAATCTTTTTACTAACGTAGAGATGCAACCTATTATTTTTATAATTGACCGAAACCAGTGCGCGTTAGTTATTTGCAATTTTTTCACTCCAAATCGCTGAATATTGATTTTTCAATAAACTCGAGCAGGATTGATTTTTTTCAGGCTGATAGAAACAGATACAGACGGGGAAGTCTCTCGCTTTTCCCGTCGAGCAAAATGTTTGAAATCTGATGCTCTCCCATAACGTACTTTGTACATCGCGAACATGAGATGTACGCGTAGAGGAAATCGATTTTGTTACTTATACCTGCAGTTCCACATCGTATGGAAATCGCAGAACCGAAAACAGGGTGGAGGAAAGCCAAAGAACGCTGCGGGACAAGGCGAACAGCAGGAACTCTAGAGTTCGCGTTGCAAAATTTCCATGAAAATTGAAAGGCAGATCGATTCGTTCTGCATAAAATTCACGTTTCGGGAATCATGCCCCCGCGGATCCTCTCATCTTGGCTTGGGGACTCCTGGTTTCGCGCGACGAACCTGGGTATCGACTGGAATCACCGCAATAAATCACTTTCCGCGAATCCATATCCTAATAAAAGGAGGACTAGCGCCACCCTGCACGCGGCTTCGTGACCATAAAAAAGTAACGCGAGCTATTGAGTGCTATATCACGCTGCCATATACCTCGATGCGGCAATAGACTTCATCTGGAGTGTTGGCAGAAGGTTAAATTATACTCCTTCGCGAAGGAAAGTAATAGCTACTTCCTGAAACTACACATTGACCCATTTTCCCCTTTAATGCGAACAAATATATTGTGTGGGACAAAAGGAGATTTGAAGTCTTAAAGTGTAAGCATATGTTTCACGCGAACATTGAATTTCTGATAAATAGCTACATTAAATGGTGGTGATGAATAGGAAATAATCAAGAAACATAAAGTAAATATATAAAACTGTATATTTAACACAAACGGATTTTCATTTTAATAATTATAGCTTAAATAAATTCTTTTCGATAGTTTTGATGCGAATATTTATATAAATGATTATTTCATGCCGTTGTATTTTACTTCTTGATTTAATTATAATTTATGATTTAGTTGGAAATATTCGCTAATTAACGACCTACCGAGAGCACCCAGTATTTTCTCCTTCAGAAGAATGAAATAATCAGAATAAAAATCTGCCCTTCTAATGGGCATTACTTTCGTCCTTCCTTCGTTTCATTAATTGCCACCGACCAAATAACCCAATGAAGAATGGCCAGTACGCGCGCATAATGCAACTGTTATTCAATAGTGAAGGTGGTTATTATTCCGGAGAACAAACACTAATGGCAACGTGCAATTTTGGAATGGGTAACTTTGACATTACAATTGGCAACGTGGCATAAAATGGGCACACTTATCTAAAAGGGTAAAAAAGAACATTCAGTACGAACGATGAAATACGATTCAAAAGTATGGAATAATTGGAAATGCAAACTAAAGGGGAAAAGGACCGAAGCCAAGATGACATCTCTCTTGGAAAACAAATCAATTGCCAATTTTACGAGCGCCGACCAGTTACATCCATACGGAGGGTTTTTTTTCTATGCCGCGTTTCGCACTCATTTTTATAACCTCTCGTTTATGTTCCTTTTAACTGGAAGCAGATAAATATTTACAATCGGCATACACGCGCCAGTCGAGCACGAATAATCGAATAGTCTCGTAACTCAAGCGGTTCTAAAGACAATTTCTTCTCTCGCAAATATCGAATAAATCAGCTTTGTCGATAATTGATTCATCTCACTTTCTCCTAGAATGGCCCATTCGCCGCGGAGGTGAAAATTGCTTTCAATTCTGAAAATTTATTCTGATTCGAAGACCATTGAGAAAATCAAAGGTAATGATTTAGAAAGCTGCTAGTGGAGAAGAGCGAAGATAGGTACAGGGAGCAGAGTACGGTCACATCATTCGTCTTCGCGCGAGAATCAGAGACAATAGGTCTCATTGTTCCGCGGGGGGTGGCTCGCAATCGTTAAAGATGCCGAGTACGTGAACGCTACTGCTCTCTCGCGGTGAAACGAAGAAACCGTCCCGACAAGGGTTTGCTCGGGATGCGACCAGATGTCGGCACCTAGCATATTTCCCGTATTCGATAACTACCCTGTGGTTATCGATACCTTCTGAACACTGTTCCCAGATAAAACGTTAGAGAATCATTCCTACCTCTATCGAGAATATAAACCCAGCCTCGTAAAAACCTTTACTAGTTTACTGCTCGACTTTTCAGTGAAATGCATCGTTGATCGATCCAAAAAACTGCAGAGAAAATTCGCGAATAATCTACTCATTTTGTCTAGCATTCATCTCGAGACGGGTGCAGTTGCGAGCTAGAAAATATTAGGGTTCAAGTTAGGTGAACAGTAGACGCTTTCGAAGCGAGGCGATAAAACTTTTCCAGTGGTTCCTTGCGACGCTTCGCAACATTGGAAGGGTTGGATTTCGCTTGGCTGGCAGTGACGTCCTAACGCAACTTGGCACTCCGCGAGAAAACATTCCAAAGTTGTAGGGCAGCTCTTGTCTGCGAAACTGGTTTTTATTTTATCGCGTGATTCCTACACGCTATTACCAAGAGAATCAAGAAACCATTCGATTTTGAAAACATTCCTGCTAGAGAAATATGCTTCCTGGTTCCTCGCGATTAGGTCATACATTCGCCTAATAACTGTCTTTATTTGTTATCTCGTTTTCACCATACCATTTTCGGCCTGGGCAGAATATATTTGCATGCCAAACAGTCAATTTATCCTGCTCAAAGAGGGAGCTCATTATCTCAGCTTTTACAGCTAATGAGTTAATTTCGTATACCGTGGACGCCGGGAGCTCCCGATATTCAACATCGAGGACACTTTTACGTTTACGTTATACCTTTCGTATTTATACTACAATGATTGGAATATGCAAACGAACTAGTTACCTAATTAACTGCCGGATGAGAGGAGAAAGAGGCGAGTGAGAAAGGGAGAGAGAAGTTTGTCGGTAGAGGCGTGGAATTCATTGCGACTCATTGTCAGTAGTAATTTGCAAATTATGGTTTACACGAGCATTCATCCGGAAGGAAGCATATCGGTCGTTTACCTCGAGCCAACAGACTTTATATACAGAGAGAGTAAAAAATGTACCAGTAATCGTCACGTTAAACGATACCTGACAAGTAAAGAAAAAAAGTGTTCATATTACGAGAATTATAAGAATTAGAGCTACTCATAGAAGAATTAATACTCATGATTTGGATAGTTAAAACCAGTACAAAATTTCTAACAAATATAAATTTGATGAATTGAAAGAAAGACACGACAATTATTATTATTTATAGTTTTGGTAGTTTCGGTAAGTATTGATTTTTCGAGCTATAGTTATTAGCACTTTTTTTTCATCCGACGAGTACTATCGACCATAAAAGTTATGAATCGCCTTTTTCATCATCCACCATAGAGCGAATTTTATTTTGCAGCAAATCCTTTTACTGCAGGCGGTATTTAACCGGGGGAAACGAGAGGAACAAATTGAGTGTATTGCTCGGAGCACGGCCGAGTCGATATATGAATTTATCGCGAGTGTCTTCCGATAGGCAGGATCCACCTCGTGCCGAGGTTCTTCGAGCCGGTAACATTTCGCGCAGCCAAAGTGCGAAGTCGTGTCGTACGGTTTTTACGATGCGGCCGTGTCACGCGAGAATCGTGAAGAACCGAGCCCGTTGCGAACGACTCTGGAAAAGGATGATGCTACCAACCACATCCACCTTTGCATTTCCACCCCAAATTTTCCTCGCAACTGGCAGTTGCACCTGCCAGCGGGCGGTGACACCCTTGCCACGAGAGATCTCACGAATCCTCTCTGTTATTTGCAACTTTCCCGCCTCGTAAACCTTTCGAGGTCGATAATTTCAATGCTGTTGATCTGAGTGAGCTCTTTATCGTAGCCGGTACGCTGTAGCCTACTATTTCTCACGTATTCTTACGAATATTTCATCGATGTGTGCAGCAGGATCTTCCATAATAGAGAACATTTGTTCTGCATTATACCGATTTCGCGTTACACTGATCGTGAATTAAGAATGTAGAGAGTTAATACTAAACTGTTTTAAATAACTGATTAAATTATCTTCATTGTTAAAGTACAGGGGTATTAAGAGGAACAGTGTAAGTTGGAGAAGTAGAATAGAGGAACAAAATGAAAATCTAATCGGCTTGTAACTTGCTGAAAATTACATTTCCAGTGTATCGTCTCTTTAACATGGTATTTTCACGGTATTACATAAGGATAAGGGTGCAGTTTTTCTTACAAAAAGACTAGTAAAATCCGACATTCGATGGGTTGTATCGATAGGTCTATGTAGAATTTGCACTAGCCGATGCACTTGACACGAAATTAAGGCCACTTCTTGAGCGCTTAGTGGAATTTAAGAGCAAAGAGATCGGGGTGGCACCGAAGGAGATGCGATTATTTTTGACACCAGGATGGATAGCGGGCTCCAAGACAGGCGTTTCATTTTTATCGTGGAAGAAGGATGGTCTTTTTACTGATCCCGCGACGTATTATCATATTTTCTTTCGTCAGGCTGAGAGGGTGGGCCTCATCCCGCGCTACAGATAAGAGATTACGTCGAAGTCTTTTCTTGATGATGATACATAGAGAGAAGAAAAGAGAAAAAAAGAGAAAGAGAGTACGGCTCGGAACAGTCACAGAAGCATGGTTATTACATTCGTCTCCGCATTTTCATCTCAAAGAATTATGTTCCCTTTGAAGGCTCGTCGACCATTCACTTTGGAGCTCCTGAAAATCCGTCGTTATTCGAGTTCAGTTGCAAGTATGAGCGGATGCGCCGCACACCACGCTGCATCTCTTATGCGAGGCCATATGTGCCCTTGTGGAACTAGTGATTCCAGGAGGTCATGCCGCGCCACACAGCTCCGCCCATACAAGAGAGAAGAGCTTCTTTAGTGAGCTCCGAAATTCCACGCTTGACCGACGTATTCATTTCACTGGGAGGGCATGCGATGCAGATGGAGATCCTACCAAAGCTTCATCTTCTGTACTTTGCATCACTCTTTCTCTTTTCGCGAATCGCCTTTGCATTCCAAGCTACCAGAGGCCAAAGTAAACACGAGCTCATTGCCAGTATTTCTTCTGTCTTCTGATTCCTGCGATTTCACTGACTCGCGCTCACGATCCACATTGTTACAGTGAACTCGCGACAGTGATAATGGATAGAGTGTGGATTGAAGAATAACAAATCGCGAGAGACCTGTGCTCTTATGAAAATATTAACTTCCTACATATCAAATGGATACGTTTTTATTTTGATATGATTTTATGCAAATGCTTGGCATCGTTCTAAAGCTTTTCATTTGTTCCATCAAATCCCATCTTCGTATTTTTTCGGGTTATGAGCGTAATCCTATTTATGCGCGATTTAAATTTTCACCTAGATCGACGGAATCTTCAAGTACTTTCCTTGTACCACTAGTAGAGTGGTCGTAATACTACTGAAGCTTCCTGCAAAAACTTTAACCCATCCTCCATATTCGTTGGATTTATCCCAGACTGATTCTCATATTTTTAAGCTTCTGGAACGTATCCTGCGTTAAAAACGTTTTTGAAGAATTTAGATCCAGAAACCGAAACCGAAAATTTGGAAAAAGTTAGAATTGGGAAAGGTCTGTCTAATGTAAAATTCACTTCAAAAATTGAACGTTTTGATACTTAACAATATAATAGCTTTCTCCCAAATTGATCTACGTCTCTTATTGTTAGTGTATTATCTGTAGAAAACTACATCCGGTTGCTTGTTTGGATCCCACTGTTTTGAAACAACGATAGTTTTTCCACGGAGTAGTTGGTGACAATAGCTTCAGCCGGCGCGACCGCTTCGTCTTGCTTCCTATCTTGGCGCACGGTGCGAGGAGCAGAACCGTGAGAGATCCGAATGCTCGATAGGAGCAGTGTGGTGCAGATACATGGTCTGGCAAAGCCTTCCATTATCCTGGACGACGCTATTCAATCCAAGGTACACGTAACCCAATGTATACGGGGCGAGAGGCGTCCCAAGGTGATAGGCTAGTGCGGCGCGGACCGGCTCGGCCTGGCCCGGACCGGTGCGCCGATGACCCTCTCACCTATGGCGCTACCCATAAACAGATCCGTTTATCAAACCTGATGATAAACTGTGCAGCCAGACACGACAATCCGCCAGTGCTGTCCAGACGCTACAACCAGACGCGTTACTCATTTCTCAGATTTTACTCTTCTTCGATTTCTTACTCGCAATTGCTTGGCTTGTAGAACACTTGTTTTAATCGTTTTCCTTGAATTTATGTAAATATAAATAAAGAGAGAATGCTGATAGAATTTTGTAGAACGTAGAAAAATAATTGAACATTCAGTTAATACCAACTGTTGAAGATACGATACACGTATTTAGAATAATCGGATTACGTGGGTTGGAATTTTAAGTCTGTCTGAAAGCTCCGAATGGAGAAGTTATTTGAGGAGTAGGTTCAACCGGGTTTTTCGGCTTTTCTCAAGTGACTTCGTTCTTGATATGCCTCCAAGAAGTTTGGAGTACGACAAGGTCTTCAAGAAGCTATTACAAGACGGCCGTCACGCAATTCGAGTTCCTCTTTTTAACCAGAATGTCCGAAACATAAGTTACATAAAAACACGCGAGCCTGTGATCAAGACGAATTTGGAGAGTAAATAAATGTATTACGCAAAGAATTATTCACGGTTCTCAATTGATTCTTGTACGAAATGTTGTTGACTGTAAGTTATAGTGCAATTAGAAATCGTATATCGAATTTCGCGCAGATTCGAACAAGAGCAATTGACCGCAAAGCAATTAGGAGGAAATAGAAGCAAGAGAATGTGCCAAGCGAAGTTGTCCGAGCGACGCGAAAATGTCACTGGAACGGGAGGCGAATGAAATGTATATGCGCTTTACAATCACGGGCATTAGGTCGATTTAGGCGCGACATTCCGCTCATAATCGAGTCAAACAACCGTGTCAGGTAACTCGTTTGTTCCTCATTGATGCGCCTTGACCCCATCGGTCACGTATCCACCAACGCAGCAGCAAAGTCACCCTCCTATATTGTTCTCGCCACGCGGCACCTATAAAGGGAAGTATTCGAGCCGTCGGACGAGCAATCTTTCTTATGAAAGACTTCCCGAGTCAAGTAGAAGGAAGAGGCCGGTGGAAGAGGCTAGGGAAGAAAGCGAAATACGGTGAGTGAGCACGGTCTCACGCTACGAGTATCTGGAGCGCAGTTTAAGGAGTTGCCTCCGAGATCGTTTATAAACTGCAACCAAAGTAAACCCAGCCTACCGCCACAAACCCCACCGTCGCCGTCGTTGTACGCCTCTCTATCCCTTGCTGGCTTCTTTTAAGATCCGCAACTCGACACCCCTGTCCGCGGAAACTAACTTCCTTCACTTTTCACCCCTTCCCCTTCTTCTTTTCCCAGGCCCGTGTTATTAAAGCCTGCATTAATGTCAATTACCTCGGTGCGCGGTGAACTCGAGTTCTCCTCCCTCGTCGGATGACACAGTTGCGGGGGCGAGCAAGAAATGAGAACTCTTGATAAAACGCGGAAATAAGGCTCATCTCGCGGGGATCGCTTACGCTCACGGTGTAATCTCGACTGACTGACTGATTGAGGGAAAGTCGGAAGAACCAATGAAAAGAAAGAGTTTCATTAGAGATTTCCTTTAATACGGATATCTTTTGGATCTCTGTTTTTATTTCACTTGCGATTCTAATCCTTCTGCCATTCCCTACGCCCTTCGTGCTGTTTCTTTCATCCCTTGTACCTCGATTTACAATAACGGGCCGAGGGTTGGTATCTCCCAACAAGAAGGGATCTCCGCTAACATTGTGCTGACATCGCGACAAGTATAACGAATAAATATTTCCCAAGAAATCCGTCTTTGCCGCCTCGGTGAGGAGAGCGACAGAGGGGGATGATTATACCCTCTCCAACCTGACAAATCGGCGCTCGCACGATTCGTGGGTACACTAAGGGGAAAGAAGCAAGCAGGACTCTAACGATGTGGACGATTAACGTTTTCATTGCTAGCAGGCAAGCGGGAGAAATGCATGCATAATGAAACGCAGCCGTGTGGCGAGTGGAATTCTTCAACGCGTAATCGCCGTTTTTGACGATTTTCCCGGACAATACCGAGCTCGAGGAACAATCCATCCAAATATATACTTTCAATAATTTATCCTGGCCACATTTATTAAAATTTTAAACTTTTTATAACGCGATATTTTCTTGGGTCCATCACAGAATGACTGTGATTTTTTTCGTACCTGAAAATGTTGCCGCTTCATCGAAAAACTGCAATAAAATCAATAATAATGCGACTTAATAATAATTTTTAAATGGTTTCTATTTTTTTTCACATAGCTCCGGCCCTCCCACATATTCTAGAAAAAGACCCGTGACGCTAGCATTATCCCGTCGGAAGATACGATTTTTTAAAACTTGAAATTTCAACCCCCTGTAATTCCGAAAGGGTTGAGATTTCAACTTTGTGTTCCGGGACTTTTAGGCTTCTATTGACCCCTAAAATACGTGGTTTCAGTTTGGTGCAAGGTCACTGACTCACCCTGTATATATATATATATATCCTTGGTGTCTTCGAGATGTACAATCCCGGAGTAAACAATTCTAACCGCCTCTCTCTCTCTCTCGAGGGTGACCCTCGTCCAACCCGACTCGTGTCACGAGACCCTACAACGCGCTTAACTGGGAAATTGTTATTAAAATTGGAAGCACGGCAAGCTCTTTTTACGCGTGTCGGGTGGAAAAATTGAAAAATAAGCGCGTTTGCTTGAGACACCAGTGCTGCGTGAAATACGAGAGTATATGCTCGCCCAGTGCGGCATGGCCTGCAGTGCTTGCAATAAGAAACGGTAGCAGATGGTAGCAGATTTCTCATAAATTCAGCAGCGGGTATTCTCTGGTAACTTCGAAAAATTCGTACACTATCGTCTCGCGGATGTCACGGTCCAATGAGCCAATCGAGAAGTGAAGGGACTCACCTCTGGTGCAGTGCCAGACGTTATTAAGCGTGTAATAACGCTTTCAGTTGGAGCGTTTAAATGCATGAGACGCGAACGTGTTATCCGGTATTGCGGAACACCGTAGACCGCGCGCGTCGTCCGGAAGTATTTACGGGACACGCGATAACCGGACTGTCCTTTTTAAAGCTGGCTTAAAAGCTTTCCACTAGCCGGAAAGGAAAAGGCTTGGACTCGAGGTGACCACGACTTCGCGAGAATACTAATGCTTGAAGGAAACGTTCTCTCGCCTCTCTTGCGAATCAGATACATACAACGAGCGTCAGACTAATGCTGCCTGAACGATGCTCGTGCGATTTTAACGCGCTACGCTGCGTCCCGCCGCATATTCCTCGCGAGAGCAGATAAGTATCGTAATTTCATTTTCGCGCTAATGCACGGCATCGCAAACCCATCGCGAAAATGATATTCCGGATGAAACACGACGCGGATCACGTTATGTTTTGCTGTGAGAATTTATCTCGATGCTACCGTTGACAAAATACCCGAAAGAAGTTCTGCTTGATTTTGATTTTCTTCCCGACCTCATTACCGCGCTGATTGTCAGAAAGTACATTGTTAACTCTCTGGGCTCCAAGATGCTTAATTGCCAGACAGACAATCGCTAAATTTGAATCTCTTTTGTACGTAATTATGAAAACTGTTTTTATTGTTAGTTGAACAAGTGTTTAAGGTTACAAGAAGTAATAATGCAAATGTACTTCGTTAACTTGGAATAAACGATAATATCATTGTGGATATTAAAAGAATTGGAATAAAGCGAAATATAGATGTGATATTGTATCAAACTTAACCGCGAACTTAACCGCAACATACTTATTGCTCTGCAATTGTTGAACGAAAATGCAATTGGTTTTTACTTTACAAATACCTTTTGCGTTACTTATAATGATAATCCAGATTACAATAGCAAGTGACAATATCGCTTAACAACTAACAGTTAGCCACGCGCTCGGCAATGCTTGTAAATTGAATAATTATCGTGATTGCTCAACCGTTCTGGCGCAGAGTGCGCAAAGAGCAAAGTGAACGTGTCTGGTTTTGTCGGTCCATGTAACGCGGATAGGTGGATCTAATAACCGGGGCCAAGCACTTCATGCATAAAATAATAGTTTCCGGTCCGCATTGGCCGTATTAACCACACACAGAAGAGAAAACAAGAAACATGGGCATAGGCTACTTTTCCACGCGAATTTGCTAGTGATCCGATGAGGTTCGCTTTCCTGAAGACGGATCATTAGATTCAGGAAGCGTTGGCTGGCGGAAAGAGGGATCGTTGGTAGAGAGTAGGGGGCAAAGGACGGGAGGGTTACACAGCAGTGCATCGCGCTCGAGCATCGCCACAAAGTTTGATCGTGCGATGTTACAATGGCAATTAACTGCCGCCGCGTCGATGGAGTGTTCCCCGCAACGGGGCGAGTAGTTCCATGGATCATAACTCGTGACTGTGAGCGAAGTAACATTAATGATATGACATGGACGCTGTGCCCAGCAATTAACGGGTCCGAGCTCCCGACGAGAGCGCTCGATGATCTAGCGCTCGATTGAGCAGGCCAATGTTCCCGGTTCACGGGGCATGCATAAATGGCAAGGCCACTTTGCAAACAGTTACCCCAGCATGTTTCGAAATTCAAGAATCATTTCGTCGTAATGCTATTGAAATTGAATTTGGAGATCAATGAATTAAATACTGCCAGAGTAATTGGCCGAAATTGCTTGATTTTCAGTGTATATTTTCGAATTGAAATCGAACAGAAATTTCAATTGCCAATTCAATAATTCGCGATCGAGTCGAGGAGACGTTATAGCCTCAAGTACCTGGGACGAATTGAACAAAAGGTTGGTTAAATACACTAGGTTACATGGGTATTTGTGCGAGCGACTGGAACATTGTGGGAATCGTATCGTTGCGAGCCGATTAGAAGAAGCGATTACAGAGGTGTGCTTACGCTTAAGTGGTTTCGTTTGGAACTGGTTTTACGCAACTATGCTAACAGAATTGGCGACAATTAACGCGAACGCGAACCAACGCCAACGAAAAGATGATGTGCCGTTTCATTGGACGAGAACGGTACTGGCAAGAGAGCCAGCCTATATTGATAGCCAGGACGAGCAGAAAAGTCGTTAAATCCGGGCTATCAAAAACCGCGGTAAATTCATAGCGCGGCTACTCGCGATGCAGGACGTGGTCCAAGCCACCCTGGTCGCGTGATCTATTTCGCCACCGGAAGTGGCGCCGATCGATTAGAGGGGAATATATAGCGATTGACGTGACTGTCGCGCTGGTACATCGCTCAACCGATTGTAACAGTACCGGCTCGTAATTTTAGGGAACGACACTCCCGACCCAATGTTCGAGCAACTGCTAAGCTAAAAACACTAACGGCCGGACGAACCGACAAAAACTGACGAGGCGATCCTCTATCTATTTTTATACTTGTTTTTTTTTCTCTCGTTCCATTGCAAGTTGACACAGCTGTAAAAGCGATTAAAAGTTGATCAAGAAACGTTACTCAATTCTTTCTGTCGTTGAAACTGTCAACGAACATTCGTATCTATTTCTATTGTCAAAACAATGAACATTGAAGTTTGGAAAAATATTTCGAGCAATTGTATCGATCGGTAATGTAAAGATAAATTATTCCTCTTTCCAATGTTAATTGAAGAATCGATACCATCTGTTATTGTGTCGTCGACCAACCGAATAATCATTCTCAAACATCTAAACAATCATTTGCTGTAGTATAGTGTCGGAACTAATATGTACTTGGAAATATCAACAATTCCCAGAGTGCATTCATTGACTTAGCAAACAGAAATCATTGAAAGTTTTGCTTCCTTTGAGTAGAGTCAATATACGATATGATGGTCTTCGAAGGAGTCGAATTTAGTTGGTCAACGTTGTAGTCAGGCGTCGCAGCGCATCGTCGCGACACGATGTGCAATAAAGCGAGTTCTGAAGGAACATCTCGACCCAGTGGTTGAAACAGAGAGAGCCTTTTCCTTTACCACCGTTTGTGGCCTTTGTTTGCGGACTTACTCTAGACTCTAGAGTCTGTTGACGCTGAAGAGCTCGGGAGGAGCACAGTGAAATTTGTTTACTGGAGAAACAGGGATATTGCTGAGGGATTGGTGTTAGAATGTGGTTATCTTATTTTAACGGATCACATCCTCTGAGCTTTGTACACCTTCGCTCCTCTATTCTCTGATCTAACTTTGCAGAGCCCCAAATTAGCATAGTAACATTGCGTAACTATCCGGGATTCCGTAAAGAATAATAAGGCATTGTGTACTTTCCTCAAATTACACATACCTGTTTACGACATTGTTTTTGCACATTTCAACGATCCGTGTAATACGATAGGACAGGCTACGCATGGTTACAAATATTCCTACTAGTTTTACCCATATTTCGCACTATCGAATCCTCTTGAATGACTTAGCGGAGCGATTAATCATAGAAACGGTATGATCACTGAACTATGTTGTTTCAGCAAGCTAGTATAAACGGTAACGGCACTCCCGATATCAAATCGTAAGCGTCAATGCATTTCACCCGTTGGGAATTTGAAATTCAACAATTCTGTTTTGTTTATGGATTACCGTATTAATGTTTGCCCACCTGCAACCCTGCGATCTTAGTTAATCAAGCGACATACGGTTATTGACTCGTAAATTTCACTATTCGGTAAATCGTAGCGGTTACTCTATACTCCCAGGAAGTTACGGCCGTATTTATGAAAGCTTAACAGTCCTCCCCACTTTCGTGAATGCAGTGGTGAAATATTAAAAAAAAAAAAAAGGTCGCGTTGATCGCGGTGGTTAAACGCAAAATACTGTCACCGGCCTATAAAACATTTGGTCGCGTTTCTGTACAATTCATGAATCCGGTTCGCCCAATCCTTTCGCTCCACGCAATCGTTTTGCGTATTTTGCGCATTGCTAATCACAGCAATAGCGAGGTACATAGCGACCTGTATTTCGAGCAGACCTCTCCCTCTCAATTTTTCTCTGCGGTGGAATTATCAAAAATCAAGTGCACCAAGTACGACGATAAAAATGACCAATAATTTCGGTGAGCTGATTGTTGATTTTTCCCACTGCAACTGAAGAGGTTTGAGAAAAAGTGTTGGAAGAGGAAGTTGGAATAATTAGCAAGTGTCAGAAATACGCGAGAATTTGAGTTTCTCGTATAATGGGCTAACGAGGATAAGGAAACGTGTGGGAAAAGTGACAATGTGTGACGATACGAATAATTGTGTTTGTCTCCATTCAAATACACCTTTCATTCATCGTTGGTTGGTATTTACATTAAAGTATCGCTGTTGGCCTGTCGAGTGCGCGCTGGATTGTGCCGAAAGAAATGACTACGTCAGCGGGGAAATAGAAAGCAAGCTAGGCGGCCGAGGGGTAGCGACCCAATTTTTCATTTTTCAATCGAGCTTTATACTATACGCGCCACGGACTCCTCCCTGGCTTCCCCTCTCTCTTGCTCTCTTCCGCATGCATACATACAGAAATGCGAGACACCTCTTCACCTAAGGAACGCGCGCGGTTTATAACTATGTACATTGGGGGCATCGCAAAAGCACCTCCGGCGTGTGTACGTGAGGACAGGCTCACTCTATATTCCTAGAAAAAGGAAGCTATGAAAAGTTTGTACTCGAGGACAGTCTTATTTTGCCGTTTTATTGAGTAAATGAATTTTTATTAAACGCAGTTTGATATAAAACGGAATAGGAATTTATTTAGACAATAATGTAGCCTGCGTTATTAAACGAGAATTGTTTTTAGTTGGGTCGCAGTTTACCAATTTCCAGTTAATAAGAATAAAACGATTCTATATCGAAGAAGTTTCTAACGAACGCTTGGACTTGCTTTCCATTATTAAATTTTTCTACGTTTCATGCATTTTCAAGTGACTCAAAGCGATAGGGACCTTTGGGAGAGAGATTCAGAATACTTTCTTGGGAATTTTTAGCTTTAGAATTTTTCACTGTGGCGTAGAAGAATTCTTCGCTTTGGCTGGTTATTTGTCTTGCATTCTTTTGCAATACTTTTCCTAATAAAAAATAATAGTCAGTATGTATTACAATAACTAATTCGATAATTGTCAATCGAGACATAATTTTCATAGAATGGTAATTATCATTCTAATTAAGGGTAAGCGAAGTGTATAATTTTCCTACAGATCCGGAGAGCAGAGAACGATTGCGGTCACGAGAACTTGACACCCTCATCATTCACAAAGCATTGCTCTATATTTCCCTTAACCTCAAAATACGCTTGCCGTAAAAATAAGAGGAGAAATGTGATGTGGCTTGAATCATGATTATGTTGACTTACTCAGCTGATCGTAAACGCAACAGTAAAAATCCACACGGACTAAAGGATTCAATTCTGATGATGCGATGTTATTGAAGCGGCAATGCACACTAAAAACTGACGAACTTTACAGGGTCTCTATGAATATTAAAAGGCGAAAAAGCGCGTCGCCCTTTTATACCGAGGAAACGCAGGCTGTAACGACTTCCTTACGACTCAGAAGACTACATTACACTGCGAATTCTTCTTTGCAATACCCACTCGTAAAGTTACGTCACTGACTCCAATCTATGAATCGCAAAATTTTTATTTCTCCAATGACTCGATGACTCGTTATCGCTTTGTGACAAATTGAAATCAATATTATTTTATACCTAAAAATAAATAAAACCCGCTGGGTCAAATTTGTGGATTTTTTCGGGTCAAAGTAAACTTTTAATTAAATTAGATACAGAGTTCAGCGGAACGTGGGTAATATCAAAACTCATTTTTGAAGTGCCTGAAATGTTTCACGGGCTACGGAATTAATGGAAATGCCAAAATTTTATTCTTCTCTGTTGGAAATATTGAGTTGCGTTTGGTGCAGGCATTTTTAAATAACTCGACTTTGATAATTGATAGTTAGCTAGAGAGGAGGGTTAAAGTACTCGGAGTTATCGAAGTTATACCATTTCGCGAATAAGGAAAACCAAGTGTTGAATTACTTTCAGTTGTGCCGTCGTGCGATATTTATCCACTCTAACGCTCTGGCTCACTTTCGAAGCTTCTTCATGGGGAACCGGATAAGTTAATTTACCAAGGGACCCAACGAACAATGAGATATCGCAGTAGGAGAGAGGATAATTAAATGGAAAGCAGCTACTCGCCAAATGGAAATATCCTCCGAGAACTGAAATATTGTTGATGCGCGCCCGTCCACTTTACTTTTCGTTCTATCTCTGATTACCTTCTCTTTCTCTTTTACTCCAAACTTGTCACCCTGGATTGCGATCGATTTCTTTAAATTCCGTGAAAAAGCCTTTTCCCAAACCTAGAGAAAACCAGCGGATTATTAGAGATTTCGCACTTTTCTCGAAATGAGCCCGAAGCTTTCAACATGATTGAAGACACTAGCGGTGTGAGCAAAAAAGTTAGGAAATTGCGAAAGTTCACGAAATCTTGGCAAACTCAAGTAAGAATGCATGTTCCCATCATGAGCATTCTCTGTGTATCTGTCGCGTGAGCAAATCGTCCTCGAATTCGGTTTCGCGACCCAATTGCTGAATAAAACAAGGACAACATGGACATCGGAGCAATTCCATAGTCTATTGTATCATAGGTATTTAACTATCTCGATCGAGTGTCATCCGCTTCACGTACCGCGAAACAACAATCCTGCATTAAAAGTTGAAAAAAGCCTCATCTTTTTCTGATAATCTCAAATTTGCTCTGAATTTCTACAGTATCATTACGAGAGAGAAATGTACGCAGTAATATTGATGTAGATACGAGCAATATTCCGAGAGAGATTGGTTTTTTGGCTGCCATGGAAATTTGTTCTGATAGATGCATTTCATATCGCAAACCATTTCGAAAACCGAAAATCCATAAGGCTGATATGTTTCCACTCCTTTAGTTCGCGTTTGTAACGTTTGCGAATCGAAGATGGACGAAATTTTGTCGTTCCAGATAGCTGGCATTCGTGATTCGACTGATACGGTATAGCCATTCGGGCAATGATGCACCTTCAGTTATACGAAGCATATTCGACTGGACTTTAGTTGGGCGCAATCTGCTGAGTGGCGTTCACATGTTACATTCATTCCATAGACAGTTCGTGGCGTGCCTGTTAGTCAGTATCATCAGGTAGAATCGCTGACGGAAGTACAGGCTTTGCTCTAACGCAGCGCGCGACCCGACTCGACGCGATGCGACGCGACTCAACGCGAGTCGACTCGACTCGACTCTACGCGACGCGTTAAAAGGCACCCTTACAACGGTGTACTACCAACAACCCGTTACCCTCTGCAAAGCCTATTTCACCCGCGGTAATTACTTCTATTGTAGGTGAATTCGAGTTTCCACGGGAAACACATTGTTTCCTTGCACTTACACGGTCAATTGTATATAATCCCGTGGAAAATAGCGCGTTCCAACGGTTGTACTAGCTGCATGAAGAAGCCGAATACCATATATGCTCGCGTACGACCAGATTCATTTTACTGTGCCATGACCACCGCAATGTATGTACGCGATTCACTTCCCGCGGCACAACTCAATTGCATTTGAGGAGAAAGGTTATCTGCTGTTCAGATACAATGACGTGTAATCCTCCACCTAGCAACTCGATTCTCCCTTATTTAACTGTTTTTGTAACTTTAGTGTTCTTTCCGAGGAAGACATTAAAAATGTTGTAACCAATATTTCACGTATAATGTGTCGTAGAGTTGTATCCATTTCATATTTTTTTTAAAGGAATAGTAGCGTCTTGTAGCTTATGAAACTTAAATTTCCAACAGGATTTCTGAAGTTTTTTATAATTATCTGAGGCACAGCATATGCATCTCTAATATCTTTCACAAAGAAAACGCTTGAATTTTTTTGCTTTGGTGTAAAGCTGCTCTTGATTTGGAGAATTGTAGTAAAACTCCTTTGGATCGGTAAGAATTTCGCGAATTTTTCCGGTAGTAATCAAAATCGCAAGTTTTGAAAGAGAGGACCACCGATTGCCACCGACAAATATCGAGAGAGCCGCAGCCTCAGGGTAGGTGTCCGAGGCAGAAATTCAAAAATAGCCGTGAAAACGGTGGGAGCGTTAGCGACGATCAAATATCGCTGAACCACGCGATCTGTAGCTGCGAGTAACGCTGCTAGGAACGGATCGCTTGTGAACGAATGAGCATTGAACGGCTCTAAAGGCCATCGCATGCCTGGAGCTTTCAGCTTGCAGCTTTGCACCCTGAAGCGTGCACGCTGCGTAACGAAACATGCCGAGCACACGTCTCATTTGTGCAGGTACGCTCGATGCGCACTACGCACGATTCACGAGGACTCTATGTGGATAGGGAAATCCTAAACTAATTTTCAGCCAATTTCACCGATGCACAAGCTCAGCATAAAATTACGAGATTAAAGAAAATCACTATTTGCAAAGCGAACGATCTTTATAGAAATATTTCTTCTATTCTACCTGAGAATATCTTGCACATCGTGTCCCGAAGTATCTATTTGCTCGTATCCCGCGAGCTACGCTGTATTTAACCGGCTGGCTGCCAGTGGCTGTCCTGGATATTTATCGATATTTAACGGTCCACTTGATGCGATAATTACTGGACTCGATGCAGCCGTCGTACCGCTTCGTACAGTTACGGCTGATTACTGATGCACCGTGGCGTCGATATTTAAACAGATTTCGGCCGACTCGTGCGTAATTGATAAGGGCTGCTTTCGCGAGTCGCGAGCGAAAAGCAGAGGACTTGGCAATTGGTTAAAAAAAAAAAAAAACTTCTTCTGTAAGTACTGCACGGTGCGTGTGTACGGAAAGACGTGAATCAATAATGCGTTGTGACCGCGATTAATCACATTCCCAGTCATTATTAATCTATTCAAGGTTACACGCGTGTAATGATGCTTACGAATGATTTATCTGTGGTACCGCGACGAAGCTCGTGCTCATCGAATGCTATTTAATCGAGCGTCGATCACCCGAGAAAAAGTCGAAACCGCGGACGAACGCGAGGAACGTATGCTTCAGCCGCGTTTCACTCTAGGCCGTGATAATTTCGTCTGGCATTAAATATGAAAACGCGATTACCGCAGGAGGGTTCGCGACTGGACAAAGCCGGTAGCGGTCGTGGTGCCAGCCGGTCATCAGTATTGAACGAAATACTGGCGATTCCGCGTGTTATTTAACTCGCTTCTTTTATTTTGCCCATCGAGTAACCTGCATATTTCATTCAAACGAGCTCCATGAGCCGTAGCGGGAGGGAAGGGAGTTAACAGCGGCAATAAAAATATTTAATCATCGATATATACAAGGGGAAACGAAAATATTCGAATATTAAAAGACATTCCGATTTATCTTCTGGCATTTAAATTACATATTTGCATATCAATCAAATTAATTATTTCACTTGAGAGAAATAATTTATTACTCTTATAAAACATACGAAATTCAACATATTTTTTCAATCACGCAACAAACATAGAATTGTACTATAGAATAATCGAAAAGGTACGTGATTATAACGCATCGAAACATTTCGACGTAGCGTACCAAAGCATGATTTAAACTTCACATTCTGCTGACAGTATTTTTTATTTGATATTTCAAATTCTGGATTAATATTAATATTTTTTATAACGCTCCAACGACTCGGACATTTCGTTGATTAATATTAATCAGTAATATTGTTATCGATAATTATGATGTAGCATTTTGAAATAAGCAAAGGAAATCCTCATTTATTTTATGTTAAAATATTTGAAAATTATCATTACTCACTGAAAACTCTGCGACCAAAACTCCTACCAATTTTCACCAACGATCCTCCGCAATACATTGGGATCACGCGCCATTGGTTAGTCGTTCGCAGGTTATCGCGCGCTATTGTTCGCCTAAGTCTACGATTTCCTTTAGATCCTTTGCATTCGGTAAGCTTCATCCTTTACAGAGGCAGAGCGAGTCGAAGCCAGAGGCGCGCTCGCGGTGCTCGTGTGTACCTGCGCGTCATTTCTCAAGACGCGATCCTTAAATCATCGGGAGGAGCGCGCACACTGCGGAGCACCAACTGGTCTGTTGGCTTCTTGCGGCCCTTAATGGCAGACCATCTATTTCCCAGCAATAAGTGGCGAACTCTTATCTGCTCGCTTGATGTATGGCCGAGAACGGCTTTTCGTGCTGCGCCACAGTCTTCACACCCTAATCACCCCCCGCTTCCTCCCCAACTCCGATAGTTTACGCTTGCCGAATAAGGAACAATATAAAGCAACTTGGCACGCGATTAGTACATTCGCCGCACTCTGTTGCAGTCTGTTCCTGCCGGAGCGCAACATTGACGATTGCGCAATAAGAATTTCGTCGTTTTTGCCACGCGACAGCCTTTCATTAACACCACAACTACTCTTGCTAGTTGAATGGTCTTCTTGACGGGTGCTTATTTGCGGAATTAGTCTTTGAGAAATGTTCACCCTTACTACTCTGGGTCGATGATGTATAGGAGAATGTTTATACGGAGAAGAATTATTTCCTTCGAATATGTAATTGTTTTTATTCGTCATTTAGGAGGTATAAATTCGGAAGCTTGAAGGAATATCATTACTTTTGAGTTGATGAAAAATTGGGATACTCAATTTATGAAAATATTACTAGATTAAGATAATCCGTATCTTTGATCTGTATCGTTGGTACGGATGTTGGAACTGATTACTGAAGCGCATGGAGTCTTCTCATTACGGCAGACTATTATATGAGTAACGTTGATTAAAGTATCCAGTGGGATTTATATTCAGCTGCAGAAAAGTCGTTACATAACGTTTAATAAAGTATATACATCTATATGTACTTTTGGTCGGTTCTGTGAACAGAGATTGCTGTTTTTAGAATTAAGAAACGCCTCTCTCGCTACGAACGAGGCACACTAGCTTGAACAAGAAGTTTTAATGTTTAATTTGTAAATATTGTGTCAGGAATCTCGGAGGACAGCGATTATTAAGCGTCTGATGTGGCAGAAATCTCAAGGGTGTGAAGGACGTGGCGAACTCTGAGGGAATGTATAATGTAAAGTTAAGCTTCGAGGGAGACTTGCAAACGAAATTACACAAGCAGTATCCAGGACAAGATTAATTTAGAAGCTGGTCGAAATTTCGATGAAGTGAAGAATTAAAATTGTTCGGAATCGAGGGGATGGTAATAAATTCGTTCGGTGTACCGATTCTTGTCGGCTGGCTCTCGCGGTGAGCTCTTTGCGATTATGTTAATTATCTTAGGTTCTATCAAACCCGGCGGAGAGGAAGAGAAAGAGAAAATGAGAGAGGGAGCGAGCTGTTCCCAAGCGACCCGAATGGTAGTAGTCGACAAACTCATCTAATTCGAACTTATTCGACAGTGACTCCAGCACCTAGAGTCGCAGAGTTCGTCGGGATAAATGGAGTCAGCTGGCTCTCCTGTCGCTCATTCGTCTCTGCGTATCGCAAGCCGATTGGATAATGTGGATCAGACTCGAAGCGAGAAACTTTTCCTTAAGAACCGTGGTACTTCCCTCAGTATGTTCCATTTATGGTTGATGCTTGTCAGCTGGTCTGATCTTCGTCTAACTCCTATTAAATTAGCTATACTGGGGCCAGTTATTCCAATGAAAGAGCTTTAATCAGGCGCGGATGTTTCCGTAGAGCCTGCGGGAAACTCCCGCCACTGCGCTGCACCGCGTCGCGCCAAGGGTTAACGGGACATGCGCTCCGAAGGGTTTACTCGTGAAAATTACACTGGTAATGACGCAGGTTTCGTTAACGATGTTGCGGTAACTACGGTGGAGCGACCAAACGCCACCGGGTGATCTGACATTATATGTATGCTGCCCTAACCCGATTTTAAGCACTACTGCTTTTTCATACTTATATGCGCATTGTTTCCCCGTTTGCGCTGTAATGACATAATTAATGTGCATGTGCAATTTACTGTTACGAAGTTACAGAATTGAATAGAACAACGTTACGTTTATATTTTATTTGACCTTTTGGATAACTGTAATGAACATATTAGTATGTATGATGCAATACGATTCGCGTTATAGTTACTAATGTTCACACATGCAAACACCAACCACAAATTTTCTTCTAGTATTCACTACACGTCCACCCACGAGGGCTCACACCAAAACCCGTTGACTTTATTTCCGACATCAAAAGTCGATTAGAACAGAGATCGAGCAGCAGCGGTACACGATGGATTGGCGCTTTGGTAAAAGTGTCTCGTACTTTCCCCACCCTTTCTCCACCGTATCACAGACGGAAATGACCGGCTGGCGAGCCGTCTCCAAAGGCGCGCATTAAAGAAGTGCGACATGGCAATATAACTTTAAACGAGGTTCAGCCTCCCCTCCAATTGCGATTAATCCGCGTCGTGAAAATTCATGACTAACGAAGCGCCGCGTCGTCGTCTCGTTATACCTACCCGTACAAGGCGTGTATACTAACTACTTCGTTCGAGCGATCGATAAATCACGCTCGCTCACGACTCCACGATTCGACGACATTCAACCTCTCACGCACGGCGACCCACATTCCAAGTCTCGTGGTAGGGCACCTCTAATGAGCCCAATCCTAAACTTCTTTCGCCAGATGCAAACATCATTGGCAATGGCCGATTCGAAAGTGGGTTAAATAAATTCAGGGCAAATTCTATCGAGCGGCACAACGCACCACAACGAGAGGGAGAAGGAACGATATGCATATCCAGAGTGAGAGAGATAACACACTGGGTCCAAGCAGTGCGTAGAAAGCAAAACGAAGGGAAGAAGAAAAGCAAACTCGAGAAACGCAGGAACGACGAGGGTAGGCGAATACCGAGTTAGGGAGCAGAAGTCAGGAGAACGTGGAGCGGAGACCAGGGAGAAGGGTCGTCGGGAGGAAAGTCCTGCAGGGTAGAGTAGGGGTGGTCGCTGTTAGTAAAATAATAGGAACTTTATCTGGAAGTCTGGGAGTTCGCTCGGAAACAATTATATGAGAGTCGGGGCCAAGAGTAAGGTCCGTCGAAAGGGGCGAACGGGAAGAGGAAGGGGGAGGAATACAGAAAGACAGAACGAGTGGAAAGAACGAAGGAGAAAGAGACCGAGAGCAAGGAGGGAAAAATGGTCTGCAAAGAGAGCGGGGAATGAGAGAGGAGAGGTGGAATTTATATTCATTAGAAAGTAAGAAGTTGGGGGAGGACTGGAGCACAGTCAGTCCGGTCTACTTGCAGCTTGGAAATGCTTAATGGGAGTTTGTACCCGCGGCATTTCGCCCTGAGCGGCTATCTACCTAAGTAGAAAAGTGTCTGCCTCTGTTTTTGAGCGGCAACCGAACGATGGTCGCCCTTGCGAAATTTTCTCCTCGCCAAATATTGTCGTTCAACTCCGTTATCCGTGCTTCACGGATACACATGCCTTTCCCCTTCAATGCATTTGCCACCGCATTCTACGCGATCCCATTACGCTCGCAATTTATACGTATCCCTATTCTCTCACCTTTTTACCGCTAGAATTCGAAGCCATGGCGGCGGTAGCGCAACAAACGTAATTCGAGTCTGCGCTTCATTTGAATTTCTGTCTCGGTTATCCAGTAATTTCATACATATTTTTCATTAGAGAGTCAGCTGCTGGTCGGAGAGCAAGCACGGCAGGATTTGCCGAGTTACTCGGCGGACCTTGCCAGTGGGCAAACGAGATTATAACTGAAAGCGTCAACAGGCTGGCTGACTGGCTGGCTGACTGGTTGGCTGGCGTGCTGGTTGGCTGGCAGGCTCGCTGGCTAGGTGGGTAGGTTGCCCTCTCGAGCCGCTGCTTATTAATCCAGCCGTAATTATTTTGGCATTAACCTTAATCGTTAAGGAGAGAGAAAGGACAGCAGAGGAGGAGTACTACAGGAAAGTTGAATCTTGCAACGAGTTCCAAAGTCGGAATCGACGCGATGGTCCGGGTCGAGGTAGGAAAAGTTCTTCGAGACATCGATTAGCAAGATTGAAAACTTCCGTCCTCTTGCTGTTCGAGTGTGTGGTCCTTTACGGATTACGGTTCTCTCGAGGCGGAGACAGGCAAGAGGATGAGGTTCGCAGCTCGAAGCTCGAAGTCGTAGATGACGCTGAAAATGCAGGGGTAATGGTTTCCGCTGGCACAGAGAGCCATCGATTAACGGTCTGCATTTATACTTGGGCTTCAATCCTTTCTGCGCTCTCTCGTTGGGTGCTCTCCCGCTGTTAGGCTTCCACACAGGGATCTATCTATCTGGCGCGCTTCGATCGCCTTAGTTACGATCCACTTGGATGCACACCCGCGGAATCCGGAAACGGTTCTTTGTGCGAGCTTTCCGCAGCAGCGGCTCCGCTATGGCAAATAAAATTCTTTAAATTGAGCCCGCATCGATTTAGAAGCCAGTCTGCCGGCGGGGGTGAAGGAGGGGAAGCAGTCTGTTTCCAATATGCGAATAGGCATTCGAATGTCGCGCGTCACGTATTCAGGAAATGGCAGGGTCATTGTGCTTGTATTCTCGACAGACCTGCCAATATGCTCGTTTTTGAATCTTCACCCTCTCAGAACCTGAGAGCCAAAAATGTTCAACCATTGTATCTCAACCCACGAACAGTTTTCCGACATTTGATTTCACCAGTTTCGCGGCAAGCGCTCTTACGCGCGTTCATATAAGATCCTGGCAAATGCAATTGTGAACGGTACTAGGTTCATTAATATATTCTAAGGAATTAATCCTTGAGCTCGAGTTCATAATGCTCCACGTTACACTGCCAAGAGGATACCATTTCGCCCCTAGGCTTCCAATAACTTTTCTATTATGCAGATACGTGCTCCCCAAGTCTCACATTTCACCAAGTTTGGTGTCTAGCTTCGTTCGCACTCAAAGCCACAACCCTGCTACGAATCAGCCAGTAAATGCATTTTCCAAAAGGCGTCGGATGTAGACAGAAAACACATAAAAAAAGGGGCATGAATAAAGAATTTTTCGTATCTCTTATCTCCAGCTTACGATTTCTGATTCTGATAAGAACGCTGAAAAATCGAGAAACAAGTTCTTACGATATTATACATAGAAACGGTAATGGGCAAATTCTAGAATGGAGAAAATCTTGCGTATAGCCGAGATGGGCAAAGTGTGTCGCCAGGATTCATTCCAACAGGCCACATAGGAAAGTCTCAAGCGGCATGTCTCGCCCCGATCATCCCCTCGGCAGGATCAAAAGCCACAGTACAACGGTGCAGCCTTGCAAGCGTAGTCTTACCGTTTACAAATCGCTGCCAATTCAATGGGAATCGCTTGTAACCGCGCTGTTTCGCGGGACGACTGTATCCCAGCATCGCGATCCCGCTGGAAATTCATGAAGCTTCGATCTCTCCCATCGCAAGCTCCCCAGGATGCTGCGGCTTTTGGCCGCACTCCTCTCTTCCTGTTTCCACACGCATACATATACTAAGCTTTCTACGTATGTACAGATATATGTATATATGTGCAAACATGTGAGAGGGAGAGAAGAAACCCGGAGCAATACGCGAGGAAACGTATGTGCATGAATCAGCGTGCGCAACCGAGCGCAAAGAAGCATGCGAAAATAGAGGAGAAGATCTTAGTCTTCGAACGAGAGTCTTGCCGTGAGATCGATAGGTTCGCATTTCCTTGCAGCGAGTTATTCGAGACTACTGACTGAGAGCGTGCGACGCGATGCGTGACGCCTGATACCGTGCTATGCGATTGGCAGGTGCAAATGGGTTCACCGATACCCACGATAACAATGTTCACCAGATCTAGCTTCCGCGAGAATCGCTGCACCTCTATCCCCTCCCCTTCTCTCACTGGAATTATATTAAAGGTGAATGTAGGATTTCTCAGTGTATTTTACTTGGCTGAGAAATACTCGCTTCGCTTAGTGTACAAAACTCAACCACTTGAGTCTAGGCTGGAATGCAGTGTTAAGCTGTTTATGAAAACAGATGTCCCTAAGGACTTTCTCTTTTATGACCTGCAGGGCCTAGCAAGGATTCTTTCTTTCTTAGTAAGTCCGTTTTAGTTAGTTCGTTTCAGACAGCCGATGCGTTTAGATCATTCTGCCTTCTTGCACTTCAATACAACTCTTTCATTTAAACTTATTTACGTGTACAATTTATTGATCCACCCCTCATAACCCAATAGTGAATATATGATACATGATTAAGCAGCTATAGCGCTCGGATTACACGTCTCGAGACGTAGGAATAGTTCATCTGAGTATTCGGTAATCAATGACCACCGCGACTCAGTGCGGACAGTGGGGTGGTGGTGACAGGAACGTTTGTTAGCGTCTATTTGTGCCTGTCGCTTACAGAAAGTTCTAACTTCAACTTTGTCGCTACCTGTAGCGTGGCAATGTTTTATCAACGCTGGCTTAATTGCGCGCGGATGAAAAGCAAGTCCGACGACTTTTATCTTGACCTCTTGTATTAAACTAATTTGCGGTGACCGGGAGTTGGAGGATGAACGTCCACCTTGCCGCCAGAGCTCTTGAAAAAACAGAAATCCCCAGAGTCTAAATTAAAACGCTCGCGTCAAGGTTCAAACAGTAGATTTAATAAAGCTTCCTGGAAGAACGGAGAAACCACTAGGCTGAGAGAAAAGGAGAAGAGAAAATCATCTCGGTTGGACGTCGGTTCGCTCTTATTCTGAAAATTAATCCGTTTCCGGAAAGGCGGAAGCGTAGCAGGGCGGCACGGAGGCAGTTCAATTACGAGCGTGTCGATCATGTACAATCGGGCACGGACAGAACTTCTACCGACTCCGAAACCGCCAGCAGCGGCCAGAATCAATCTAAACCCTAAGAAAACCTGCATTCCGCTACAACGCAGTATCCACCGGGGGTACCGCGTCATTGTGGAAACGGCTAAACGAGAATTGCTTCCAGCCGAGCGGATAACCGGCCGCGAAGGACCGAATACCAAGCAAATTAACCTGAATTTCAGACTAGTTTCGAATTATTCGAGCGTCGCGGGAGACCTTGAAAACGACGACTAATCGATGGGGCTTGAAACCACAGTTCTCCCTCTCTCTCTGTATTCGAACGCAAGTCCACCATCTCTATTGGCAGTGAGTTCGATTTCGCCTAGAAATTAATCCACACTGGGAGGGTGCAGCAGGACGAAGCGCAGGTCGTGAGAGATTGGAATTATTAAGACGGGCACGTTCGATTCCTTACGTGATTTCCGGGATAGGTGCAACCCCGAGTAAACACGGCCAGCTGAATAGACGGATATTCATACGGGGGTCCCCAACATTGGACGGTTCTTTGGCATGCCGCGATTCGAGACTTACATAATGATGAACCGAAATCCGTAGCATGCACGACCGATATGTTACTGTCGGTCGCACCGCGCCTCGCTGCGCCGCGGTGGCGTCTGCTCGCTGTTAGATAGGCTATGAGCACGCGCTTTGCCACGGGTATACCCCTGCTGCTTTCCTTCCATATTAAGTGGCCAATCTGCGGCTCCTGGATGCAGTAAACTATGCCAGGAAGAGCCGCCTAGGTTCTGGCAGTCGCGGACCTGTTCGATTTGCGGCAGCGACTAGATTACCAGCGATTGCTAATATCGGAAATCTGCTACATCCTCACGCGGACTGGTGCCAGTCGACTCTCTCCCTCTCCCCCTTCTACCAGAGAATAGTTCTCTTGTAATCTGCTTCGTCGAATCGTCTTTCAATTCAGGTTTCATCATTAAAGCCAATCTCACGTCTAACCAAAACCTCTGTCGATTACCTTTACTCTTCCTTTTTCCCCTGCACGTTTAATACTTTAATTCGTTGGTAGTTCCGCTTCGAGTCTAATCCGGACGGAATCGTATTAGACCATTTCTTTTTTCCAAGCCGTACCCTCCAGTCCATTATCGCCATTCCTCCTAATCTACAGTAACTCCTCTCGACAAATTGCTCTCGGGGAAGTTAAGAGTCGCCTCGAGTGCAGCTTTATGAATGCCTCGCCTGTACAACTACATTGTTTCACGATTAGTCGCTAATGCACCTGCAACTGGTTGTCGGTTTTTGGGCAAGGGTGAAAATTCGTATCCGAAGTGGTTAGGAGTGCAAAGTTCTTGGTTCGGTAGAGACTACTGCCCCCCTCTCTCTCTCTCATCTCGACTCGATCGCGACGACCACGAGATCGCGTATAATCCATCGGTTATCCTGGCGCAGCGAACTAATCTCGCCGGACCACGTTACTCGAGGAACACGGACAGTTGTTTACCGAGTAACGATTAACTACGGAGATACGGAATGCAAATAGCCGCGAATCTCAGGAGGCGTTTGATTTCACCGACTGGCCTCAGGATCTTGGCGAGCTCTACTCTGCTGCACGTCAGAATCTCGACTACTCGAACCTTCGGAACGTTTGCCTCGGGACTTGGAGCGTCGATATGTAGCGGAGCACTATTAGAAGGGTTAATGTGCTACAGGAGGAAAAGGTCGTTCGGCTAACGAAAGCGTTAAGAAAATTAGATTCCGTGGAGCTTTGTTCTGGGCCGCCCTACCCATTTGGGACCTTTACCCCCAAAAGAGAGAGAGAGAGAGAGAGAGAAAAAAGGAACTGGACCGAGAAGCAGGATTTTAAAAGTTCAGTTTGCATAGAAGTATGTCTCCACGGTTCGTTGTAGCATCGCGAAAACTCTGACAATAAAATTGTGGAATAAGTGTCTCCAAATACGTTTGGCTGACAGACGCAGCCATAAATCCTGGTTGGATAAATATTCCAGTTGTATTACATTAGAACTGTTTATCCAGATGTGCATATATTGCGGATATGTATGCACACATACATATATATTGATCGAGCTGCGACATTCGAGAGACTGCAGCTTCGACTGTATGGAATGCTACCAGAGTCCGTACAAGTAATTCGCAGTATGTAATCCGCAGGGCTGTATCAAAATATTGGTATTAATTCCAGGGCAGTAACCAAGCGAAACCGAAGTTTGCTTGGAAAACATTTCAACAAAAAAGCGCTATTTCGAACTTCACTGGTTACATTATTGCAAACAATAATAATCCAAAATACGCATTTGTATTATTCTACCTAAATTCCCCTTACATATTTATAAAATTCAACATGATATGCAATTCATACTTTTGCCATCCAAAAGAACGAACCCAACTAGTTATTTCGCAAAAAGTACTTAAAAGGGTTTATATTATACCTGTCAAAATTAGCAGGATAACAAGCTGCGACTTCTGTTAGTAGGTCACCAATGTCAATGACAGATTAATCAAAAAGCTATTTACCACTCAGGTCACAAACTTTTTTTGACAAAACGTTGAAACTGGTATAAAATCAAATCCTGCATTGTAATCCATTTACTGTCGAGCATACTTTTTCCCTCCGAAATCCATTCAATTTGATGCTAGTATGCCGTTGTTGCCTGATGAAAGCGTTTTGGTCTATCTTGCGGGCCTATTCGTAGCGAGGCTTATACATACATAGTAGTTGGCGCAGTGAGTCCGTCAAAATTATAAAAATTGAAGCTACCACGTCAAGCGCAGGCGTCCAGTGACGTCCAATGGGGTCCAGTGGCGGTCGCGTGGCCCAAGCGGATAACAAAGACCAGCTCGCACTCTGATGGTGCTCCCAACAACAATGACGAGAAAGTACAGTGTCGAGAGCGCGCAATGGAAGTCACTGGAAACCAGTGAAAACGCCAGCAGTGCGCGCCGTTTATTTTAAGTTCTTTCAAACTCTTGGGTCGGCCGCTGCACTGGTTCAGAAAGGAAGAAGAAGGCGTCGCTGTCGCCGGAGCTAAGAAGCCGCGGGGGTGGGCACAAAGGAGCACAGGAAGAGAAGAGAAAGGTCATCCTGCTGGAAATAGAGGAAGAAATCCTTCCCGAAAAAAATGGAGAAAAAAAAAAAGAAAGGGGGCCACCAGCGTCTCCGAGCCATTAGACAAATTTTATATATAGCGCTCGAAAGCTCATTCCTTTTTGCCGCACATCGTTACCGGCTATTGGACTCCGCCCCAACCCATCACCCTACTCCGTTATAATCGATCCTTTTGCGCTCTTTCTCTCGTGAAATCTTATTGCTCGAAATGGAGACCACTCGATGACCACTGTTCCCTTCTGTCCCTTTCTCTCTTCTTGCTCCACCTCGCTTCTTGAGATACCTCTTCGCTCCTATCTTCTTACTCTTATCTCCGATTTGACTTGGAGGAAGTGCATGCTTCACCGGTGAAGAATTTATCCGACACTGAGACCTTCTACGCCGCTTGTTGCGGCTCTTCCGACTAACACACGGCGACATGCTATTTTTCCTTGTCAGGTCCGATAAGGCTAACGGGAAAATTTATGTTGCAACAGTTCATTAAACTTGGTTTCTCTGACGGTAATTTAACTGGGGGGTAGTTTTAATGGCAAATCGTTCCTAATTTCTTAGTCAGGGTTTGCAGACGTTAAATACGTTGTTATACGAGTAATAATACACCGATAATCTTAAATCGTTCTTGATAATTTCATGTTTTAAACGCGTTTCAGTCAATTTTTAGTATACAATTACAAGTTGTTTGTGAGTTGATAATTGTAATTTGGAAATCTAAACATGTTTGCTTTCTCCTCGGGTTACAGCACCGCAATATTGAGCCAGCCAGTTGAAGTGTCGAGCTGTCGGAACAAGTTGGCGACCTTTGCGATAAAGGGGATGCTGAAAATCGAGCTACTACGCGAGCACTTGCGCTTGAGTCAACTTTGCCTTAAGGTAATATTATTATACCACTTTGTAAGCATTTTCTCCGAACTTTGCCGATTCCAGAACGATGAAACTGTCGCTGGAAGGTACAAGTATTTCGGATCAGTTTTCACGCACGCGCGTCTAAGGATGTGTAACGCACTACGTATCCTACGTACTACGTGATAAAAATGTAGGTTGACTGTTTTGCGGTAAGTACTTAAGTCGAAAACGTGACGCTGACTGGTGTCATAACGAAGAGAGCTCCCGTAACGAAAAGTTCCGCGACAAGGCGGACCATTAGACGGTCCCTTTGAAAAACGCGTGCAGGTATTCTCTTGCTAAACTTGGAAGCGCGAAGAAACGCACGCTCTGCCCATCCAACTTAACAAAGCCAATTCTCCCGGACAATCTCCTGCCACCGTCCAACGAGAACACAACTTTTTGATGATTTCGAGTTTCGCGAAGCAATCGGTTTTCCCTCGAGTCGGATCTCTTTATTCGGCAATCGCCACGTTCCAATGAAAACACCAACAATAACAGAATTTATCGCTTCGAGAGCGAGAGAGAACACGATGAAACTATCGGAATTGTATTAACTGTAGAACTTTGCAAACATTTTAATTGTTAACCGCGTCCTTCAAAGGAGTCGAAAATATGTAAAATCGTTTTAATCAATTCACTTGTAAACCATAATTGATGAACCACCGTAAAGCTTATCAAATATTAATCCCGCTTTGAGCATGCAACGAGAGCTAATCGCAGCCCATTAAAGCTCAATCCACCAAACGTATCGTTATTAATAAAGATTTAATAACCATTAGTGTACTGATTTTCATCATTAGCAAGTACATAGAAACTGTGTAATCCCTAATTCCATTTTAAAACACGAACCGATCACACTGGATTGTAAGAGGGATAATGAAAGATGAAAGATGGTATGGTGGGTTGAAAAAGCAAAGAGAATCCTCTGACAAAGGTACACGCGGTTTCAGAATAGGCAGGAAATGCGCTGGTTTTGATGAAACGAGCAAGATATACAATCCTGTCAAACGACGGTTTGTCTCTTGAAAGTTTAATATTTGAGCTCCATAGTGTGGCAGTTGAAAATCGTAGTGAAAAATCTGAAACGCGCCGTTCGGTGGATGCTGGAACAATCAGCGAAGCTTTCCTCGTTCTACTGGCGCGACTGTAGCACGATGCGCTGCGATCATCCTGCGAGCACTCGTATCCCTTTTTCGAGGAAACGTTGGCCGCGTGTGCGCATCGCCGCGCCGCTGATATGACAAGCGCACGTGGCCCTCCAAAATCCATATGTACTGATAACGACGTTATCGGTACCGGCGCGGAGAGCACGCACTGGTGATACTGCCGATAGGTGGACATGTGCCGAAGCCGACGCCAATGCACATGTCCAGGGTAAAACGTCATATATTACGGCTGCCGCTTTGCCAGTCCCTCGCTTCAGTCTCTCCTCACCCTACGATCGTTGATTTACTATTAATTAGTAGGATCGACGCGATCGGCAAAGTCAGCCGCGAAATTTCGTCCGTCGCCACGGATCGATAACCTATATGCCACTGGATATACCTAGATGCAACAGTGCTCTCATTGCAATTCTCGTTGCAATTATGCGGCAAAGCTGCCGAAGAAATTCTTCTGCTGTGACAATCCGGAAATATCGAATTAGTGGTTCACTATTTCTCTCTCTCTCTTTCTCTTTCTCTTTAAACCTCTCATCTTATAGCGCGACCTCATTCGTCTCGCATAGAATCGTCCCTCGATAAAACTCGGATAATTGCTAAATTAACGGAAATATATTTTGCGGTCAATATTTGTGTCCCGTTCAATTTGATTGACAGCACTTGCCAGTGACGATTCGTTATTAACGAGCGTGCTCGAATTCAACGGGTGGGTGAACTCGCCCGCGATACCCGGATATAAAAACTCGGTGAAATTATCCGGAAATTTTGAATTTCAGCAGAACGAGGAGATTGAAGGGTGGGGAAGACCGTCCGTGTGATTATGGGGAAAATTGTGACAGAAATCCCGGGGTAAATTTGTTGAGATTTTTTGGAGGAAAAAGGATAATAGTGTTGAGATGGTTTGAGTAATTCATGCTTACTTACTGATTGGAGGAATCCGAGATGGAAAGAGGAAGAAGTCTAATAATAAGTGGCCTTATACCTCGTGGATAATACATAGCAAGAAAGAAATTGAACTTGTCAGAGAGGCAGAACGAGTAAGGGGTACAAAGGCTACAGTGGCTACACAGTTGCTGCACAGTGGCTGCACTGTGACTTTCAGGAGTACTACTTCAGGACGCGTTTCTCTCTCAAACCACCCTCGACCTCAAACACGAACTTCTTTGTAGAGGATAGTCAGCTAGCTTCCATTAATAATTCAGCACTCCTTCGACAGTATTTACTATCATTTTTCTGATTTTTGACTAGCGAGAAACGCTGGTCGCAAATATGAGCGGGACACAAGGATCCACAGAGAGAATCAGGATTAAAAGTTTATCGCGCACGAGCAGTGAACTCTTTTTGTTTTGCGTGAATAACGAATTCTGTTGAAAGCACGGCATGGGAAATATGAGAATAGCATTGCTCACGTGTACCACGATACTAAAAGCACTGAAGTCTGCAGAGAAGTTAGTTCAATAGATGATCACTCAGAATCACCCACAATTATCCTGTAAAAAACTGGCATCCTTTAACTGAAGATACCAAGTAGTGTCAAATGGAATTAACAAGCCTGTTTAGCTAGTTGCAGTAACTAAACTTCTTTAAAGATTTAATCCGCTCCCGGCTATTTCTATTTGAACATCTTGTTTTGACCTCAAGATAGAGAGACTCTCCAAGGAAAGGGTTGTGGGTCTTGTGCCCCGGATCGAGAAAGGAACTTGGAATCGCCGACGTGTGTCCTGCAGGCGACGGCACGGACTTAGCTTCGAAAGGAAATTGAATTTGCCGGAAATCCTTAACATAGAAGAAATCGGCAAAGCCACGCAAAGGGCAGAAACGTGTCTCCCGGTGATGATGGTAGTGGTGGTCGCTGCGTTCTCCTTTCAAAACTTCTTGACCCGGCTTCCTCCTTTCCCATAGAGTATCGCGAAACGAGATCCTATCAGGGCCTGTTGAAAAAGCCTTAAGCTCGCCTCATCCTTGCTTAACCTCTCAAGGACGATGGCGCTAGCCGTTCGAGGAAACTGCTGGCTCCACACAGGCCAACGACGCGACTGGGTCGACGGCAAGTCGAGAGCAAGTTTTACGAGTACGTAACCCCTACTAGTGCGCAGAAAAGAGGAGAAGGATCGATCACTTATTATCGAAATCGGCGTATTTCCAGTCGACTCGTTCTCTGTCGTCCCAGGGCAGCTGGCTTACGTAACGAACTCGTACGAGAAAACCTTTCAGCTTCGATGAAACGTTTGCTTTCAAGCTCGACGCGTCTTCTATTCGACTGGATAAGGGGCATAAAAGTTTTATTAGATGGGCCAGCGCCAGGAATCACTAGGAAACCGGCGGAAATTGTGTTCTCGATGGAAATACAATTATTTTGTACCACGCGCACATGTTGCCTCGAGATAAGGTCCAAGTCCGATCGGTTTGACCACCCTGCTTAAACGATTGAATCAACCCAAAAGCGTGTATACATCAATTTGGCACAATCGTGTTCACTTTTCCTACGCGATATCGTCTGCTTCAATATTCGGAAACGTATCTAACTCCAACGAACACATCGCGCCCGAGGACCCTTCTAAAACTGGGTCTGCCGACTGTAAGAAAGGGGAAAATTGAATTTTTTCAAAAAATTAGAGACTTTCATAACGGGACCGCGAGTCGCGAAATGAAATCGGGCGCTCACTTGAACTGTGCGCCGCGCTCGGGCACGTCGCGCTTTTATTTCAGACACGCGAATCCTCTAAACCGACAAATCTTCACGAGCAGCCTCCACGATAAATTTTCGCGATATCTCGCATGACAGTCGGCCGAATTATTTTAATCTGAGGTCACTGAGCGCTAACGATTAACGTTGGGCAAGAAATAAAGCGGGAGGAAAATAAATTGGTAGCGAGATGAGCTGTGTGTGCAATCGCGAATAATGAACTGTGAAGGCGACTCGATTATACGAATCGAATTGGATGCTCGAGCTGATTCGACTGATTCTATCTCGAAAGAGAGAGAACGAGGCAAGAGATTTTTCTCTTTGGTTTCTCTGAGCTTTGTCTCGAGTTGTCGCAAATGATTGTACAAGAAAGTGTGAAACACAACTAGACTGTCTCACCAATGAATTAGCTTTATCACTACTATTTTTCGCAATTCCACGTTTAATTTACCGATTCTGTCCGTTACTAATTACTGTCGACCTTCAATTCGTAATTTTCTTAAACTTTATGAAAAACTAATATTGATTAAAAAAAAGAAACAGATGCAAAAGCGTTAAGACACTTATTGCATATCTTGTACGAATATCGTGGATACTGAAATTGTTCTGATATCAGCAAGTGCGGTATGAAGTAACTTCACTCGACACCACGCAGCAATGCGTTCTCACAATACCGTACGGGTAGCGTTCTAAATTTCATCTAATGCGGAGATTTATTTGAGCACGGCCCATGGATCGAGCATTAATGAATTTCCCGATATTTTACAAGTCCGCGGGGGGGAGGTGCGACGTGGCAGGGTGCCCGCACGATCGCAGAAGCCCGCTGAAAGGGGCTTTCGGCTCATGCTCTGTCTCTCTCTCTCTCTCTTACCCTTTTTTCTTCTCGTTCCCTCTCCAGTAGCGATGCTTCGCCGTCCAGCACGGTTCCAGTATTTAAGAGAGCGTATATATCTTCGTGGGAGCAGCCCCTTTAACCCGTGGCCGGCCGCTTCCAATTTATTTGCAACGCCACCGCATCTTTCATCGCTGGCCCTGGCCACCGCAGCCTTTCGTATTCTCCTCTTTTTCTTTCCTTTTCCCACCCTTTTCTTCCCTTTTCTTTCCTTTTCTTCGTCACCCTCACCTCCGTCGTCGCCGCAGCCGCCGCTACCGCTTCTCACCGAATCCCGAGACTCCTTCGCGTAGCACGTGAATGAGTTTAGTGTAGCGGTTCTCTCGCAAAAACCCGATGCCACTTGGGAAGCTTTTGCCAACTTCCCTAATAATAAATCCTAAGTTCTACCGCGCCATGGCTGATCTGCTTACCACCGTCGGTGCCTGGTATACCTGAATTTAGTGTGAGTTTAGATTTTTCTTTCAATCGTGCTTTTGCCGAAAGTTTATTTTGCCGAAGTATTAGAAGTGTTGCGAGACCTTCTTGCGGGTTGACTGTTAGTGAGCGATTTATCAAGGATTAGCGTGTCTAACAGGATTAAAAATGATTGACTTTATGTCACATAACGTAGAATAAAATCTTCTCTTCTATGCAGATATTCCCCGTCATTATCAAGTCAAAATAAATAGAATAGTATATTACAGGGAATATATTCCACAGGTGAAAAATATTAAACGAGTTATTCTGACTGTTTTGATTGTTCAATTGCCAACAGCTCTCAGCGAAAGTAATTATCATAAAAAAACTTTCAATGTAAACACCTGATTACAGGGATTCAAAGAATCGTCACTTTTGAGCATTGAACACTCTCAGCGAAAGGTTACTTCGAGCTATCCCTGATAACTCCGCCACAGATAATTAGCACGACAACCCATAACATTTTCCCGTAATTACCAGCTATGCAAAAGAAGCGCGCACAGGAAAGCGCGAGTCTCTTTCAGCCAGCGTTGAGCCGAAGTTCGCGACTGAAAAAGGAACGAGTCTGGTGATCGTACTTTAATTCGAGATGGAGGTCGCGTTCGCCGGAGTAGTCTCGCGAATGAGCTTCGATTTGCGAAGCATTGTGGAGCTCTTTATCATTTTTCAGCTTTTGATCGATGCGTAAAAGAGAAGTAGAAGAAAGAATGCAAGAACGAGCAAGAAAGAGAGAGAAAGAGAGAGAGAGAGAGAGAGAGTGCCACGGAAAAGAGTATGTATCTTCGTGGAAATACCGCAGCAGAGAGGTGAGCACGTGAGCGCAGGTCCATACGTGCATTCGCCGCGGGATTCTCTCCGATCCCCCTCCCGCCCCTCAATCCAGTCCTCCTGCTCTTCCTCTTCCACCTCCCGTTTCCTTTGAATCCGGATGAATGCGGATGCGGCAACATAAACCTGTCAGTCGGATAACGATACTTCGATGCGAAATTCCGGATCGGCCTCGTGCTCCGAAACGAAACCAAATACACGCACCGTATTGGGAATCCTTCTGACTGTCGGTCGCTTTTTTTTCAAAAGCACATCAGCTTTCTTCGCTACGCTTTCTCGACGTTCATCCGTCAACGCCGTGCCTTTTAAATAATTCCCTGCAGTCACTGCATTCCACTTACTCCGAGGTCTGGAATTCTAGGACGAACTCACCGACTAATGGTGATTAGCGATACTTCCGCCCCTCGTCCTCGTTAGGATCAATCAAACTCGAGAAGTTTTCCAATAGGAAATTTCGACGTCTTTGTTCTCGACAATCTACCAGTTTAGAGTGTCTTATAACTGTCATAGACTGCGTACGATTATAAATAATAGAAGAAAGCAAACATTAACGATTGCTGATTCAAAGATCCGAATAATCATTAATCTTTGTGTAACGCCAGGTTCTTCTATAGAATGCATACCAAATTAGATTATTTCACAAAAGAAATTCCATCGAGAAAGAAGTACAATGCACTATAGTAGAATGAAATTGCAAGCTCACATACTGTAACTATACGACCCGAGGATTGAATAAAAGAAAGCAGTACTCGTTCCACCATAAAATCCAAGCACGAAGTTTGATGCGTTGGCATTGCTAATGCCGTAAGTAGCCTTTAAATAATGAGTCGTCTCTAATTCACTCGATGTACAAAGCGTCGTCGTTCACCGCGCGACATTCATCGGGCTATATGTATCTGCTGGAACATCCGTCGCCACTGAAGTTGCAGCAATACACCGGAAATGGGTCGCATACGATCGCTCGGTATGATTTGCACGCGTACATTTGTTGCTCGTCGCGACGCATAGTAGTCATAATGCATCGCTAAATTTACGCGGACGTTCAGTTTGCATTGGAAACTTCCGTTAATTTTTCCCTCTCTTATTGTTTATTACCAATTAATACGAGTTCCGGCCTTATTTCAATTTTTCATCGTCTGGCTCGCTCTTATTCGTTCCAATTGTGGATCTAGATTCTCAACATTTTTCTAGGATTTAGCTATCTTTATCGCGAACGTGGCATCGACTTGTCTCGCTGTTACCCCGCTGCGAGTACTGCCTGATTGCAATATACGATAGACGTATTTCAGATTTTCATTTCCCGTTCCCGTCGCTTTTATGCGCCTCTTTAGGACTCCTGCCGTTCGGAGTCGCTTGTAAAAAGCCAAGGGTCGGAAAGCTGTGAGATCGTTGAACATTTTAACTGCATATATTCCGCTGCTTTCTCGGGTCGTCTCCCGAATACGTCAATTCGATTCCTACTTTTTCAATCGCAAGAATTAGCATGGTTCCTTGAAAATACACGTATTGTACCTCGAAGGAAACGGATGTGCGATTCAGTGGAGCGTGTCACGGATAAACGTCCAAGTGGAAATCCAAGCTTTGCGGGGTTCGACTTGTTTGGTTTGAGGAATTGTTGAAATAGCACTTTTCCTTGACGCCCTCGGCATGTTTCGCCGAACGTAATGTACCTAAGGTACACGCCAAGAGGCAATTTCATTGTAAAACGGTTTTCCGTGGGAAACCGATTGGTTTAACTGGCTTTCGCAAAACAATCTTGAAAACTAATTCTATTTGATGAGAATGGTAACAGCAGCGTCATATATTAATCACGCCGACTTTTCTACGTGGTAAAATTGAAACTGAATCTATTATCGTCTTTTAAACGTACATAAAGAATCCTGCGAAACAGATAAGAGTAATTACGTTACGGTAAAGATCCTCTGAGTCTCGTTTCCTCCGAAAGAATCCACGCGATTCATATCACTTAATCTCAAGTGGACTTGCAGGAATTTCACGAATAGCATCGTACATGTTCCCTCTACTGCTACTAGTTAACGCTTTCAGTTGTAGCGTGCCGAGAAAACGTCCCACGGGCCCATTGTAATCCCGTGCCAGTGCAGATCCGTTCAGGGTCATAAAGTAAGAAGCACTTGAGACGTATATTTCTTCGAGATTGCACGTCGTAATCCGGGTAGAGAAATCGATGGAGAGAGGACCATGTTGCGCCGGTATGTTCGAGCATGTTCGCCCAAATTAATTGCAAACGACAAACGGCGAAATGCGCGCCTTGTAACGTGAAAAAGTAACTTGGCTAGATCGCAGCTTTCATCCAAACAAACTTCAATCGATATAGTCGTAGCTATAAACTCGTTTAAATCAGTCCGCCACTGTGCGAATTTATTCGGTGCTCGTGAGCGCTTTGATCGGTGCCCATTCGGGACCTTCGGCTCCTCGTCAGCAAATATATTTTTTATGGCCCGAACCGCATTAATCTGGTCGGAAATGTCTCTCGAGAAATTACACCACAAATCACGCGGCTGGAATACAGCTCTTTTTTTTGACGGTCCACAGCCAATTCCGGCTTTCGAATGTACGAAATGGAATTATTGATTGAGTATTGCACTCGCGTTTGGCAGTGACGGTAGCGGTGTCAGTAGTGCTTACGGCGGTGGGACTGGGATTTGGCTGATCGATTAAACACCATTTTACTATTAACTGCAATCTTCGTGTCGCGTGGCTTAATTAACCTACCTAACCAATGTGGGATTGTTCTTTTACGGATTACTTGGGGCCATTTGAACCGCGAAGTTTGATGTAGCGTTCGAACGACGTGGCGCGGCGTGGCACAGCGCGGCACGACGCACGGTGAAAATGATGGTCGGTAGCGCGCACCGCGACGCTGTATAGCTTCGCTGTATAGTTCACTAACCAGCACTAGTGAGCTTCATCGAGATACACGGGAAATTAATTTGGGGTGATGCTTCATTCAAGGATTTGTGGGGCAATTAGTCGCACTCTGCGAGATCAGCCATGCTTACCTTCGGCCTGGTGTGGCGCGTAGATGTTGAGGTACAGGCAATCCTCGCTCTGGTTCCTCAAGTAAGGCAAATGCCTCTCGAGGTACTCGTAGCGACCTGGTTTCGCTTCGTCCCGAAGATTCGGCAGTAGTTGCGGGCAAACCGGAGCGAATTCTTGCGATTGTCGCACTCCTCTCCAAGGCTCCGGTGATCGTGGAGGAGAAAACCGTATGGATCCTACTGGAGGTTCCGCGTATGGCACTCCTGCAACATCCATTCCGCGTTTCTTTGTCATTAGTGGCTAATGAAGTTCCTTAAGGAGCTCTCGAAGAACTTTCTACGCTATCTAGTACCTCTACTTTCTTGTCGTCTCTGACGCCATGCCTGGCCCCTAGTGTGCAAACACTCAATCGGATACTCGGATTAACCAGAGACAAAAGTTGAACGACCTTTACAATTTATTCTTTCCGCGCGCGCGCACGCGTCCGCGTTCACCACGAATTGAAGGACCCCTTCGTAACGAGAGTAAATCGATGCTTCGAGCACCGCTGCAAGCTCGTCCACCGGTACAATTCTACCACAGCCGCGTGCAAACAAATCAATTAAATTGTTCGGCCCACTATTCGTGGCAGCGAATTTCACGGTAAGCTAGAAACGAACAAGCGGATTCCTTTTGAAACGCAAACGAAATTTCTCTGCCTCGATAACTACATCAATATTAAATTCCATTCCGCCGAATTGCACCAGGTCGACTGCATTAACGAATGATGTACTTTTAGGCAGTGCCGAACGGACAGAGCAAGATGAGTTTAGTTGAAACGCTGACTAAAGATCACTCCTTGGATCTACCGGAGAGAAAGCTTCGAAAGATCTTCGAGCAGAAACGCACAAAACAGACTGGTACGACGTGAATCATCGAGGATCTCTTTGAAGACCGCAATGATAGCATTACCAGCGCGCCATGGATGCCATTGACTTTGGCTCGACAAGAGAATTCCAGACGACACCTCCGAGTAACTCCCGCCTATTCAGGCATTCTTCGCCATTATTTCCTGGAGGTTGCATCCGAGCTAGATCCAACCACGAGAACCTACATCCCTTGAGATCCTTTCCGCCACGAAGACAGGGCGCGTTTCGCGCGTTCTTCGCGGCACAAGGTTCTTCATCGACGTTGAGAAATTCCGGAGGTCCTTTCCGCGCGACTTTACGAAAACGTCTCGCGGTTTTGTCGTAACTTGAGCGTACGCATTCTCAATGCCCCGACCGTGTGCTCGTTCGCTAGACAGAGAACTAGATACAGAAGCGCAAAGTAGGAAAGCGCGAGGGAGAGAGAAAGAAAGAGAGAAAGGGAGGAAGAAGTGCAGAGATGAAGCCGAGGGTAAAGATAGAAATAGAGGATTGTAGAGCAGAAGAGAGCGAAAGAGCAGAAAGGGGGAATATCTATTCCCGAAATACCCAGCACCGCTCTCGTTTGGGATCCTCCTTTGACGTATCGGGATTCTGAAAGCACGAGCACGCGGTGTACATCAACGTAGCAAGACACGGAGGATGTGGGCAATTCCACCACTCCGGGGGAGGCAGCTGATGCAGCTCCCGGCCAACTTTCTCTCCGCGTACACCGCGAACTTCCACGCGGCTAGACCCGGCTAGACCCGGCACAACCCCTCGTGTATCGAACCCCGACTCTTCGGCTTCAACTCTGAATCGCTGGATTATATACACAGGGCACCTATGTGCAACCATCCGGCCCATGGGAGTGGTGATTGAACTTGGCAACAAAGACCGCGACACAGGATGAAGCTACTACTACACATACTCGTGGATGAGTTTGATGTGATCGCGGTGACTTTTGAACCTGGCTAATAACATTAGACTCATGCTTCACTGGTTCATTGCAATTTTGTTGTTACGTTGATATAATTTATTCCTGCTGGATATTGTCTGGTTACTTTCAAGTGATCCATTCAAGTTTTTTAGTTCGTTTTTACCACGAGTTGTAATGAAAAGGGTTAAACAAAGCCACTGATTGTGGTTTCATAATTACAAAACTTTTCCCACAATAACATTTTTTCATGAATTTTTTTTCAAATCCTCGTCCATTGTTAATTTTATTTCGTTTTCAGGTTTATTTAAATTAATAACTTCTTTGTCGCTACATTAAAAATACTAAATGTTCTATAACTGTAGTTAGATTCATGAAACATTAAAAAGTATAATACCGTTTAAATCGTACTGACAAGAAAATATGACTACCAAGAGATTTTTAAAATGAAATTAAAACTGTACTGTAACCGACGTATAAATAACGTGTATTCCCCTCAAAGGATTGATGGGTAAAATATTGTTCCTCCAAATGAAAAAACTGTGCACGATCAAAGCCAAAAACGAAATGATGCATACATACTTCGCGAATAGAGAAAGTGAACAATGTTTGAGTGTCCAATTAATGATGCTAGAACGCGAAGACCCTTTAAAACATAATGCAACACGGAGCTAATTGAAATCTCGTACGACCACAATTCGAGAGAACGCGTAAATATAAAATGATAATACTGCGTAATTCAAATTTCCCTGGTAAATAGAAATATGCATTTTATATGATTTACATTCCATTATGGCACAATTGAGAATGTAAATAATTTGAATCGTGGATTTGCTTTAACCGGTGTTCCGTGAGCAAACGAGAAGCAGACTAAAGCCTTGGCTCTCCTGCGCCTTATCAAAAGTAATGGTTCGGTCCAGTGGTCAAGCAAAGTAAGTCACAGCGCGGTTCTGACGAAAGCCAGTACGAGCACCGTGAAAAATTCGATTTCCGAAATCTCCTCGGCAAAACTCGCCGCGAGGAGGATTGGATTCAGTCAAATTCAATAGGCCCTTTGAAACTGAGACGGAAGAGGGGCATAGTCGCTTGCACTCGAAACTTACCCAGGAAAACGTCGACAAGCTGAAGATTCTGGCTCCTTGGCTGTACGACCACGCCGCGTAGTCGGCCTTGTTGAACTCGAATTTCCCTGGTACTGCGCTGAGTAGGCTCATGATAACGTTGATGGTAGCCGTATTGATTACGTGGCTCGTAAAAGACCCGGTGTTCCGTAAGGATCTGTGTACAGGTCAGCAATAAAAATCCCACCAACTCAAGGCGCAACATTTTCGACATTTGTTTCGACAAACGCCCTAAGTTGAGAAACCAGCTTGCACCAACGATGCAACCCTCGAGGAAGACGATTCGGGTGTTCTCTTCCCTCGAAATTTGGCGGTTCAAGCAAAGTTACGAACTGGTATATCCGTGTCGTGAGCGGCGCTTATACCCTGCCGTGGTAAAAATAATTTTTCCCTCAGTAGAACCGGATGTAAGTATGGAGAGATAGAGAGAGAAAGAGACAGAGCTGGGGGGAAACGTGACTACGAAATCCTCGGTCAGCTGTCGTACGGATCTTCCTTTCCTCTGTTTCGTGAATACAACTTTTCCAACGTTGTCAATAGCTTTGCCTCGAAAAGCCGCGATATATTCCTCCGAATTCGTGCCAAAACTGTTCTCCACTCGTTTCTGGCACCATACGCGCACATGCACCTCACATTTTTGTCGTGCAGAGAAGTTGACGGCTCTCGCGATTTCCTGATTCCTCGCGGTTCATCGAGCGAACCGCTGACCGTGGTCCCACCGACGATTCTCCAGGAAATATTGTCCCAACGACTCTTCCTCTCGTTCTCTCGGTCATGCTTCGCTCACTGGATACGTCTCCGATGAAATGTTGCCACTTGTGCTCAGTCAAGTTATCTCTTTTTCACACAGTCACGCGTTCCGAGCAAGAGGAATTCTCTTTTGAGCACCCAACTCGTGGCCACTACCACCCACTTTCCACGACTGTTACCTACCGGAGCCTCTAGGGTCGCCTCTATTTGCCAAGTGCACTCGCGATATTAGCTGAACCACCAGCCGGCAGAAATTTACGGGTGTACCTTGTATTTACATACTCACTAAACTCGCGCAACCTTTCCATCGCATTGCGCGCTCGCGCATATTAAGCAGTCGACACTCTTGAGGAGAGGAGTCCATTGCAACGGCTTGTTTTGGTGCCGTTGGTTGAGAGGCGACTCGAACTGACTCCATGGTGTGTCCTCCAGCGCGGATATTCTTGGCGACGCGAACAAGGGTGAACGCACGTACTACGTACGTAAAGAGACGGCTAGAGGAAGAGAGAGGAAAATTCGAGTGCGAGAAGCCTCGCGTCGTTCGCTGCACGCGCTCTCTATTTCGGACTCAAATAGAACACGCCTCCTGTTGGTAAACTTCGCACACGACCCGTCCTCGTGATCACCGGTATGCGCAATTCTCTCCTGGCCCTGGAAGATTTTACTGCCGTGACGCGTACAGACTCGTACTTACAATACACCGCTTCGAAACACTGTTTACCCTCTCAGGTTTTACCTTCGCATCCCGGCGTTGTATTTTGCCAGTAACCCCGTTAACTAACCAGGCCGAGTGCTACAGTCAATTCTACCCAATGCAAAAGAAGCTTAGCTTCGGCTAAGCCCACAGAGACATGGATTACTATTTTCTCCTTTACTCCATGGATTAACCGAGCGTGAAGTTTAATGCAGAGTGCTTCGAATACGCGCATCTACTCTCTAATGTCAATCTAACCCGTCAATAGTGTTAAATTATGAATACCCGTAATTTGCATCGCGACTAATTGTCGCGCAAACAGCGTTTTTCTGAGCGGCACTGGCGCAAAGTTTCACCGAGTACGTGAGGCGTTTATCGATATCTCGCGTAAAGCGTATACCACGCGCGAGCATGAAATGTAATTTACATCGAATGAATGACGTTACTTGCCAGAGGCCGCGCAACTTCTCCTGGCTCACCAGGGTAATACGGGGTAATACGCGAGCGGGAAACTAAATTCGCGGGGCATTTACATCCGCTGACGGTGTTACCCTCGAAAAGTTTTAACCGGACTGGCACATTTCGGGTGACATTCGAATAAAACCGGGACTAATGCGAAAGAGAGACTAGTAACGCGATTATAGAGGGTTGCTAGTTTATTAGAGAAATCTCCGAGTAGGCCTGCTGCCAAGCCACAGCTGGACTCGATATTCCACACTCGGAGAATGCCTCTCACGTCTTGGCCCAACCTACTAGTCTAGAGTCGCGTGATAAATTATCCTCGGCAAAATCGAAGGCGCCGCGCCGTAATTCATTACTATCAGCCGCGGAACGTTCTGAGAGTGTGCGTGCACGGGAAGTCGTATACTCCGGAACAACCGTTTAGTTGGCCAGATCGTTCCGAGATTACCCCCCCACCGCGAGATTTACTGCATTTACTTACGTGCAGTGAGCGTGGATTTTATTATTCTCCTAAGAGTCTATTTATTGGAGTTATACATAATAAACGAAAGAATCTCACGGTTAACGCGTTCACTGTTACCGTGGCCACCTGTGGTTACCTCGGTAGCCTTATAATACTCGTGTGAGAATATTTCTAAAACGATTCGATACATGTTATATTCTTGCCAAATTATAAACAGACTGTCAAGATTTATTTCAAAAACGTGTGTAACTGCGATCACGTAATTGTACAATGATAGCGAGTAGTATTGAGTAACTATGGGGTTGTGATTTGATGCGCCGCAGAAAAGTAGAGGGCAATGGGTACGTTATAATTAATGGTAAGCGAGATTCGACTACGTGGACAGGTAAACACAGTAATGTTTTGAAGCGCGCGCTAATCGTGTTCCGGGAATCGGTCGAAGAGCGTCCTGCCTCTCGAGCCCTCAGAGCCGTATAATAGCATAACCATTCAAGCCGGTCAATTATAAGAGTGCTGACTATATATCACAGTCTGATTTTAATGTAACGCAAGAATAAGCACAAAATTAATTACGCATTGAATATGGTTTATCATTGAATTTCTACTAGAATCCGAAGATAAAGAAAATCTCTCGAGCAGTGAATGTTTTAAGCAACAGGGCCAACGGTATTAATCTTCCCAGGTATCTCCTTTGTTCAACAGGAAAGGTAAGTCGCAATAGCAACCTTTTTAACGCACACACAGAAGCACACACGAGTGTGCGCGGTAGTTGAACGCATTGAATTAGTCCAGTGAATTTACACTTCACACCGCGATGTTATTGAAACCAGCCTGTGCTTCGAGTAATTTTCCAGTGCACCGGGAGAAGATGCTTGGCGTGTAAACTAGTCGGCAGTAAAGCCAGGCTCACAGTTGTCAGAGTCGTATCCCAGAGGGTTCTCGATCGCAAAGTCGTCAGATTCCTTGGAATCAGAGGACGATCACACGATACTTTGAACTCGCGCACATCGTATCCGTCAATGTTAGCCGCACCATAGGGAAAACTTAATACTCTTTACGAGACGAACCGTTCGCCATTCCAGAATAAGTTCCACCAGGGCGGCAAACGCGAACGAACTGTGAGTCGAGTACACGAGACGTGCTTACCAAGAGCGAATTCTAAATTTAAATCGGGAACGGCTTGAGGAGGAAGCGCCGCCTGCGGCCGCGAACCGCGAGCCGTTCCGAGGTTCGACTTTTATTTTCGGTGAAAGTGTGAGTGAGCAAAACCGTTCACGGATGTGTAAATGCGCGCGCGACCGACCCCGTGCGCGGGCCGAGTGCTTTATTGGGAAATGCGCTCGCTCTGAGAGAGACTAAAAGCTCGCGCTCGTAAGTTCTCTTGTCGAACGACACAGTCTCCTCGTATATTTCCCAATGATCGTGTTAGGTCAACTGAGACTTAGTTTGCCTACCGATCGTGTGGCTCTAGTTGCGTTAAATAGTTCAGTATTAACTAGAAAATTACTTAAATAGCTCAAATTACTCTCCTGCCGTTTTTGCTTAAAGAATTTATCGTTTAGAATTATTACCATGATTCAGAATTTTTTTCATTTTTGCCCTAATTGCATGGGTTTTGAAAAATTCATACCTTTATGATTATTAATCAGAATCATAATTTGATAATTGTTCGAGAAGGTTGATGAATATCATTTATCGTGGTATTTTTCGACTCGATAGAGTTTACTTAAAATACATTACTCTGTATTACGGTATGAAGTTGAAACGAGTGATCGAATAATAAACAGAAAATATTTTTCACAAATTCAATTGCGCTTATAACGATAATTACGTAACTCCCAGTGCATTGTTAACGATGGAATCTAAATAGTATCTAATTGTAGGAGTAATATGCTTTGGGGTCTGAAGGTTTGCTCAATGCTGGTCAGTCTTGATCAAATCAATTTGGCCTAAGGAGAATCTCCCAAGGCCCTCATACGTGGCTCGAGTGTTTGCACAATACAGACCATTACATAAACTGTCTAATTGAGTACTGCGTAATTAGATTGCTAATAACACAATTCCCTGAACCCGAGAAAATTCAAATTCGGTCGCATTGATACATGAACACACGTTATTCTAATTATAAGTACCAAACAACAGATGAAACTTTTTTCTATCCGTACATTTATTTCTCAACTTACAATTAGTCTCATAAATTAACTCGTACTAGAAAATTGCAAGCTTGTAAAAATTTCGTTTAGAACTGAAATAAAGATTACGGTTCCAAGCTGTAAAAACGAGATCCTTTTGACGTATGGAAATTCATTTTGACGTAAAAGTAGCGTAGGCTGCGAATTCAACCTCGGATAAAAGTTGAATCCATATACAGTACTCCTGATCCGAAATTACATTCGAGACGGTTTTAGGTGCAGCAGCAGACGTTCCGCCTTTCGAGTGGCAGTGATTTAATATGAAATTAATGAGAAAGGAAAGCTGAATGGCTGACCTCAGCAGTAGTTACCTAGCAGAAATGAGAGTAACGATACCAGCCGTGTGATGTGACGCAAAGCCTCGCAGCAGGGATGAGATTAGAAAATTAGTTTTGTCACGAATTATCTGTCTTGACGGTGCGCACACACGGCACGTCGTCGTATTCATTGTAAGTAACGACGTGTTAAATTCGCGATAAGAAGGCTTTGAGGGATCCTCGACGGTACGTGGCGTTCCTCGATGAGTGGCTCCTCTTCAGGAACATCTCATTTACGTTAATGAACTTACTTCGTTCCCTGTGTGACTACGTGCGCGACACAAGTTTACGAACCCTTTAACAAAACAAACCCTCGAAGAAACACGTTCCTCTATTATTCGGAAAACAGCTAACCCCGTAGTTTTGAATTCTATTTACGTCCCTAAAGTAATTATCAACCAGTGAGGAAATAGTCCGCTACATAGTGAGAATTAAGTAATTATCCGATTTCTCTCGCAATGTGAAATGAATAGTTTATAGTTACATTAAACTCGAAAATATTGGGAAGAATAAGGTAATGAATGTTTAGCTGGGGGTTTGGCATTTGTTCTTCGACTTCGTATAGATGTCAGTCCCTCGAGAATCAGTCAATCTTCCGAGATGGATCTTTAATTTTCAAAAGGTCCACAGTAGGGTCTGGTAAATATTTTCTTGCGGTGAGCAGAAACAATTCCATTAGAAGGGCAACAATTATTCTATCGATTATCAGGATTTTGCCGGTGGTCTGGTCTTATATACCATTCAACTTGGTCCGGCGCTCTCTTAAGAATATTCCCGCACCAAACTTTACCCTCAAAGTTTCAATCACGTTGAAACTTTAATGCTACTTAACATTATTGTCGTGTTTTTGAGTGTACTCGGCCTTACCCAACCAACGGCCAGTCTTAAACTTTCCAAATGATTTCTGCCCACGGGTAGCCTTTCACGAACAGCGAAAATAGAGAAACTCAAAAGATTTCCTCCAATCGGAAAATTGGAACGCAACGGAACGAAGTTCGAGGGACTCAGAGTCAGAAACTCTCCACAGCTACGGCTGCATTAATGAAGATTTGTAGCATGACGACTAGAGGTTTTTAATTAACATTTGGCAACGGCTACTCTGGAAATTATTGATTCTCGAGGGTGTATGTGTGTGACTATGCCACAGTGTTTCCCGCATAAAGCACGATTCTCTGGTAACAACTAACATGAAGTATACAAAAAAACGGATAATTAATCTCCGCTCTCGAAACCGTGCGCAACTTTGTGTTACTCGAAGTTTTAACTTTGAAACAGTATTATTGTTTGGAATTTAACATTGGAACAGTGCGCCACGGTGGCGAGCACGCCAACTCCACGGCTCTTAAATCTTATCGAGGAGACCGACGAAGTAAAGCACATTCTCCCATTTATTACCAGAATGAGTCCATAATCCGCGAGCTGATTTTACCGCTTCGTCGTTCGTTCATTTAAAATGCAATCTGATATAATGCGTAATAATATACGCAAAGGCTTCGATAATCCAGCGTATCGTGATGGAAGGTGCTATTGTTTGTCTAGCCGAGTTTTGCGGAAGACTGGCGGTAGAGGAAAATTATGCAACCAACCTATATTTTGTGGATTACTGATGAAACAGCTTTAACTACTTTTCCTCGCCATCTCCTCTGCCGCGTCCTTATAACTTGCCAAGGAAATATTTTGGACAAGGGTATAAAATTCTATCGCGTCGTCCTAAGAACACTTGGTTTTGGTTCCAAGCGGCTTGCGATATTGAACGTACTCAAGAATACCGCTGGAAGACTCATTTCCCTTCTTAAAGAGGTTCGTAATAATCATTTTCGCTCCACTTTCACGAACCTTCCACTCTGCAGCTTGGTACGCCAGTGCTTCAAACTGAATTTTCTAGTGTTACAAAACTTGTAACAGATCAAATGGAACTTCTGGGATTTCTCTTCACTCGCAGTTTACGGGAAAGACTATACGAATGGGTTGAATACATCAGAGTTACTTTCGTAGGTTGATTATTGGAACGAGGAACGTACTGCGGGTGAGGAAACCCCGTAATTGCTACGGTTTCGAATTTCCGAGGAATTTCCAATTTTACTCTTATTTCCCTTCGGAATTTGCTAATGTCTTCCGACCGTTTGGACTTCAATCGATTACATTGGTACCGTGTTTTTTTCGACGATCGAACGAAACTGTATTTTTACGAATTGAATCAATGGAAATATTACACTATTTATAAGAGTCATTATTAACGTAATTTCCAGTGACTGGAAAGTTACGTGAAAATTCAGTTATTAATTTCTTCAGTATTAAACGTTTGTCGCATATTTCGCTTCGAATATAGTGCTATCAAGATAATTGATAAGAGGATAAAACCTAGCCGATATCCAAACAAGACTTCTAATTTTCTCCAAACGAAACGGAAGCCTGCCAGACGAGGAAGAAACCGCGTCCAACAGAGAAAAGCTCCAATTAGTCTCGTCCTCGTATAAACCAAAGAACACAGCCGCAAATGGCTAAAGCAGAGGTCGAAAAAGGAAGAGTCGCAAAAGATAGTCGGGGACGAATGGAGGAAAGGATGAGCAGGGTGGAGCTTCGCGGTGGGCGCACAAGCAGTAACCAAGGATGATCACCGCTATTCCATTTATTCTACTTGATTTTATTGCCTCAGTACCCGAGCCAAGTTTTCGAAGCTTGCTTTCGAGAAGTCTATACTCCTCGTTAAAACCACCAAATATCCAAAACTAGACTCAAGGAAAAAAAAAATTATTATTCTTGACATTCGTTTCACAAGACGCTAATTTATTCACTTTTTCCTGAATAATTCCGATTCTCTTGTTTCATGGAACTTAAAAGTACAACAAATATATACGAACCTAAAACAGTGAAGAATAAATTCGAAGTGGTTCTTTTTAATCAGTTGGAAGGTTTCTATTGTCGACACATCGATTGTGAATGATTTCCAACGGGACAGGCAAATAACATCGCATCCCCAAAAAAATCATAATTGCGCCGGTATACACAGAGTCGAATCGGTGCGCGAGAGTGTCAATGAAAACAGGAAAATTTCCACCGGAGGCAACCGGAAAGAATAGAGAAGCGCGGTGAAAGGAGGCTGGCGAAAGCGGAGTCAAATATTTGCACGAGTCAACGCGAGATGCTTCGCGGTATACTTTTTGAAATCTGCAGCCTGAGGGAAGAGAGCATGGCGTTTTCAGGCGAAAACGCTCTTCTCCGCAGCGATGCTAGTGGTGTTGGCGGTGGTGAGCACTTCTCGATATCCTGCCTCGGATTAATCAGAGTCAAAGTACTCCGCGAGCTACGTTCAACTGACACCCCCGACCTTCCTTGATATATTGCGAGTACACAATTCAGATTTTTTGCAAACCAAAAGCACAACCAGCACGGATAGAACTTTAGCCTCTTCTCGACGCGAAAAGAACGAGGGCGAGAATTTCGAGACAAGAGAGTGTATAGATAGTGGAAGGCAGTGAAAAAAAAAAAAGAGAGAAGAAGAGCAAGGAAGCGATGCGGCGTAACGCCCAGAATTCGTGCCTGGACTCTCCAAGCATTGAAATTCGAAAAACCGATGAGGTGTCATTGGGAAGAATGTAGTTCGAACAGTGGCAGAGTTTCGAGTGGTGAAAGTAAGAGAAGAGCGGGATGCCCGAAGGAAAAAAGGGCTGGATAGTAGGTCCTTGCATCAAGCTGGTTGTCTCTGAGAGCGCGTTATACTCCACCTAGTTTACAAGATTTTGCGGACCGATACCCAGGAACACCCCAGGTTCTTTCGCTTCCGGTGCGGCTTGGAAACTCCGCGCTTGCTGACTGGTAGGGTGGCTGATAGGGTGGCTGGACGGGTGGCTCGCTGGGTGGCTAGCTGGTTGGCTGGTTGGTTGGCTGCTTCACCCTGAAAATCGAGATTGAACGTGCTCCACTTTTCCTCCTCGGCAGCGTCGTTGCTCCGCCACCTTTCTTTCCTCCGTGTCATTGAATTTCCCTTTCCAGTTTGCTACTCTCATTTTATTATACTCCTTTCGTATTTCTCCCGCGCGCGCCACCTTCTCCTTTCCTATAAATTGGCGACCTCGAACGTATTATGCTCGAATAACTAGCTGCGAGACTCCGGGTGGTCGTCGGAATGAATAATTTCTATTGTTTGCGATGAATAGATCTTTTACGTGATCTCTGTTGAACTGCTGGGATCCGATCCTCTTTTACGCTATTCAGAATTAAATTCATTTTGCATTATTCCTCTGATTATCTACGATTAATTCGATCCTAATGAAATCTTTTTGACGTTATTTTCTATGAACATATGCACCCGACGTTAAGAATAATAACACTTGGTAATTTTGATTCTTAAAATATCCAACTATCACGGAGACTGATTTTTACCTTCGTTTCACTGCTAATTATTCTCTCGTAGACGTGCACGATGAAGATCGAACCATAGTGAAAGAGAAAATTTCGGAGTTTATTAACTCAGAGAGTCTCATCTAAAGTATTTGCTGGAAAGTTTAATATAGGTCCTCGGCATTTACTTTAGGCTGGCTCGCCTCGCGAAGATTAAAAGAAAATCTGGATGATCAAAGAGACCTTCCATACGCGCATATCGAGCCCGTTAAAAAACGCACTTCGAAGTATGCAAAGGGAAGGGTGTGTAGTGTAAGAAATGTGTGATACGAGAAGCATCCACCGTTCAGAAATTATGAAATTTCGTTGTTTGTTCTAAATTAAATACTGTTCCATAATTTATGACATTTTTTACCAAGTTCATCTTACTTGATGAAATGCAATTTAAACATATGTAGTATGTAATACGCTCACAATTTGTCAGTAGACAAATTAATGAATTACTTAGCGCCGACCGAAAATTAATCAAAGTTTGCACAGAAATAATTCGGTTAAATCTTCACCCAAAGTTGTGATTTTTTTAAGTTAAAGCTTTAAGTTTCTATTTTGTGGAGCTATATTTGAATTTTACATTGCACGCGTGACTAGTCGCGTTACATCTAAAGCACGAGGATATTTTTGTAACGCGAAAAATTGCAAAGTTCAGCAACCTTTACAGAGGTGGAATTTTTTCAAGCGTACCGTTTACATGATCGTAAAGCACAAAGTTTTCTCTTTAATTTAAAAAACCAAATCACTAAAATTTTTTTGCAAAATTACACCACGTTCAATAAACGGTAAACCAGCGATATTAATAATTATTCGTTAAGCATAATTAATTGTCACACAGAATTCGGAGTTTTTCTACTAGATAGTTGATTCTACATCATCCAACTTCATGCGAAGTATAAAATCCTGATCAAACAACCAAGAGTTTTTCGTACACTCGCCAATAGGCATTTCGATTCTACCAGCAAAACCTACACATACCCAACAGTCTTGTTTATTCTTCTGTGTAACTGTCACATCAGTGACAGTAGCAATAAAACTCCTATATCACAAATTCCAAGGCTTACGGCATCCCTACAAGATTCTATCTCTCTATCTATCACGTTCCGAAATCTGAACGTAATGCTCCCTTGCTCGTCGTACTCGAACGGGTCACTATTAGGCTTCGTAGAAGGAGCGGAGTTGGAGCGGGTGATTCCGGGTGATATTGGCCAAAGTGAGCAATGTCGAAGTATTCAGTGGGAGCACGCACAGGACACGTACCACGACGAGTAGAAGCTCACGCAATCGACACGCTCTTACCTCCCGAGCCACCAGCCACAGGGGGTCGATTCAATTTAATTACCGCACATGCGAGCCTTCCAGCAGTCGCTCGAACCAGAGGGAAATTAATCGTCGCGACGACGACGCTACCACCGCAGCCGTAACGCGTGATCGATCAAATCCTCAAAGGGCGCTAGCTCGAGTGTATGTGTGTGTGTGTGTGTGTGTGTGTGTGTGTGTGTGTGTGTGTGTGTGTGCTAGCATTTCTTTTCTCTGACGGCGAAAGCGACGTAAGTGCGCTCGAGAGAAAAAATGTCTCGCCAGTCTTGAACTCGTAGAGGATTCCTCCTGGATTAGCTCGTGTTCCTCCTCCTGCTTTTCTCGCACGTTCGCCACGCGCTGTCAGGTAGATATTCATTCTCCCCAGCGAGTCTTTTGTTCGGGCCTGGATCTACGTATGTCCATGCATTGTTCACGCACAGCTTGCCGTATCATTTTGTACCAGGGATATTCCTGCTGAAGTGTTCGCAGATTACTTACGTGTATGTGTGTGGATCTACGTATGGGATTTGGGTCGACATTTAGAATAATCCCCTGAAAGGCGCTGGTACAGTGTTATTCAGCAAAGAATTTAAAGAGATAGAAGAATCTCTAAGTGATAGATTAGTTTAATTCCTGATCATTTTTTAAGTAATCCGTCTTTGTTTAAGCTGATGGAATTCCGCACTACGAAAGAGATTAATTATTGAGAACGCTGATTTAAGCTCTTTTGCAAAGTATGTTTCATTGGAGGATTTGCAGAGTAAAGGGTAATTGATTGGACGTTCATAACAGGTTGCTTATTGCATGCTCTCTTGTTAACGGTACATATACATCCTCGAAGAATAACGTTTTAACGAATAAAGTTTTACGGCTACTATAGATGTATCTTGTCTGAGTACTTCGTTTAAGGGTGTTATAAAACTTTATGTTTGACAAGTTTGATAACACGCTTCCATTGTAAGTCGACACTACAACGCGTTAAACGTGTATAGTCGAGCAGCGAGTGGTGCAGGATTCTCTAGAGAAACAGAAAATACACTAGAAATGGACTCGTTTTTCGACAGGAATCAAAGAGTTGAATGAAATTTCAATACAATATTTTTCTACATAATAAAACTCTAGAACTCGATAAACGTAAAAGCGATACAAAGCGATATAAGAAAACACAATTCTCTTTTAATAATGGCTGTTGCCTTCACGTCAAAGTCTTGCTTATCGATCTACGTTGGATCTATGTATGTACATTTCTTGATCAGAGTGTATCCGCGATTGATGCACCCGGAAACACTCGACATCCTAGCAACGAGAGATTGATGCAATCTTAGATGGACCGGAACAAAGATGCGAGTTGACGTAAGAAGCAAGTGAATAAACATCGAATTCCCGTTTGCATCAACAGATACTGATATATTATTTTGATGTTACTCAAAGATGCATAACGGATGGTGATGTATTAGGCTCTTTGAGCTATTTGATTCACTAAAGAGAAATGAAAAACCTGATGCGCGAGTGCAAACATCAATATTGTACATTGCTAACAAATCGGAGGGAAAATGCGAAACATAAGAGAAACTATGGAGTTCTTACCGAAACATTTGTGGACATTCTGTTCTTTTATTATTTCCAGTGTAAGTACGTACTATTACAGTCGAGCGTGAAAATCTCTGGCTATTCGGTATATTCGGTGTATACACGCATCCATAAAACTTGTATTGCAAAAGTTACAAGGCACCTCTTTTCGTTTCTTCATCGATTTGTCTGTCGTCGACAGAGTCGGTCGAAAGTTTCGCTAGTAGAGAATAAATAAAAGACAAGCTATTTGCAAACGCGATAACAGTTTTTCTCCGGCTCTCGGAAATTACGTCGTATTCCTCAGCAGCACTATCTCTACTCTCGACGGAAGGAAGTTTCTCCGGCTGTAAGGCTTTCATTCGCACATCCTCGGTTTCGAGGATCGCCATTGCCGACGTCGATTTCGTGCTGCATTCTTTTCTCATTCGACTACTTCTCGGTACACCGTCGCTAGCAATCTCAGCTTTTCTCTGGCAAGTTGTACAAAGTACTCGACCCGACTTCCTGTTGCCGTAAATTCTGCCGCTTAACTCTCGGCAAGCTGCCGTCCGAAAAGTTTAATTAGCCTTTAAATCTTCCGTGATCGCTATAATTCGCTTTTTTATTTTTGCGATGATTCTTTTTTCTTGACCCCCCTCTTTCTCATTCTCTTTCTCTCTTTCGAAGAAGTGGGAGTCATTGATTGGAGATGCAGAGCGGCCGGAAAATGCTTACAGCAGCCGGTATGCCCAGGTCAATGGGGCAGAAGGAGATTGTTGCCAGAGGGGAAAAAAGTGAAACCCGTACGCGTAGCTTTGTGGAGTGACGGCTTAATCTAGCGAAAAAGGAATTTGTTGGCGCAGATGGGGCGAAGTTGAACATGTCGGGGTATGTCGGGGTATGCCAGGGTATCCGGCTCCTCTCATGCGTCTAATCCACGCGGAGTTTGAGGGTTTAGTCTTGCAGCAGGTAACCGCGTCTTCAGAAAATGCACGAGCACGTCGCGTGTGCACGATATAACGTGCAATTTATTCCCTCTGCTCCCTATGACGACTGTTTTTAGCTTTTCTCTGGCAAATCAGACTAAATCCAACATCGTATCAAGGGAGCAGGTCTTTATGTCCCTTGATCAGGGCGCGGATCACCGGTGACTGACATTTATACTCATCCAATACTTTTTCTTTCTTTCGTTGTAATCCTTACAATCATTTTCTTGCATTACTAGTATAATACAAATAATCTGCTAAATTTCTATACATGCTATCCGAAATGTTGATTCAAGTAAAACTGTAGAAGGTTTTAGAAACAATTTGGGAATTTTATTATTATTTCTCATTTTGATTTCATCGATACTATTCAGCAGTTAACTTGTCAAAAGATTTATGATCATTCAAAGCTGACAGAGAATTAAGAAATTCGAAAGGGATCTCGAAGCGGTCGAAAGGGTTGCCTCGTAATGCGAAATCCTTAGGCAGATGAAATTCAATGACGAAGCGAAACTTTGGTCTGTCTGGAGGTTCTACATCGAAGGCACTGATTATGCTCAGTGGTGCGTTCGCCGTGGCAACGATAAACTGGCTAGAGAAGGAGAGGGAGAACTAGTTCCATGACACCCATCCTCCCCATCGTAGCCGCCGTCAACCGAATTTCGACAAATTTATGGACGCCACTCTGCGCGTCGTGGAATCGACGCCGCGCAACAAAATGAATTTGCGCGCTCACCTGGCTACAAGGTTTACATGGCGAATTTTCGGTTCAACCGATAACGATACGCACACCATCATAACGAACTGCATGCGTGGGAGAGTGTATTGCTTTATGCAAGAATAGTTAGGTTCGGTCATGTTGGCATTCGCTTTCGATCGGGTTACGTCGCTCGCGATCACGATGAGAAAAATCGAACAAATGTTTGGTCGCTAATAACGCGGTGTAAAAGATGCACCGTAAAGATGAGAACGCGGCGCGTCATAAATTCCGCTTGTCTTAATTATCAGACTAGGAGATAGCTGCCTGCACAGCTACCGGTAAATTAATGGGCACAATATTGGAGGAAGAAAGAGAGAAGAAGCACTCACTTGGCGCGTGGCATGAAGACATTTGACGGGTTTAAAAGGTATCGATCGGAACAGCAGCAGTCTTTGGGATGTGAAACTAGGGGACGGAGAAGACCTCGTAAAGAACTGTCTGTTTCCAGGACAGGTCCTTTATCCTTATGGGAGGACCAAGGGAGTCCGGAATGAACCTCGTTCAGATAAATTCTTTCGTTCTCTTTTTCCTTCACCTTTTTACTTCCTTTTCTCTCGTGCAGGGTGTAACCTATTCACCGGTGCGGCCAACTTAACGAAGATGAATACGCTACACAGCGATTTGAATCCGCAGGCGAAATTTCGTTTTCATGACGTATGCTCTGTGAATCATAATTACTAGCTTAAAAAAAAGAAAGGCCGCTCATTTTTTACCTCGGTCTGCCGTTTGCGTAGCAAAGCGTGCTTCTTGCTCGTAAGCGGACGTTAAATTCTATGCTGGCCGTACTTGAGTTTTCACTTACGACAGAGAACAAATAACTCGTAAAACGACGGTAAATTACGTTCAATTTCTCTTCCTGCAATATTACACTACCCTACGAGCAGGTTTAATCAGGGTAAAATGAGACGAAGCTCCTAATTTGTCCGTGATATCGTTCACGAGACGCGTTACCAATTCTTCTAAGAAATGGTTTGCATAAATATACTCCGTCGACAATAATATGAAGAGAATTCACCGGAAAATCTGGGAAAATCGACAAACTGTAAAATACATCCGTATCGAGTTCTCGGGTAAAAAAAAAGATAAATTTGTATTGTCACCGTGGCTGACCGCTTTGACTGTAATTACCAGAAAGCAATTATTGCTAGGGGTGAAAAAAGCTCATGCCGTTATTTATGTCCAGTTAACACATTCCTCGAACCGAGCCATGGTTATGGGCTCTCACTCGGGTATTGTACCGAGGGGATCGTATTTATTAAAATATTTTATGCACGGCACGCGTGTTATTGCAACAAAACAATTCCTGTCCTCACTTATGTCTTCCGGCCACGAATTTTTATAACAAATTTCGCAGTAATGGAACGCGAGATGGACCAGAGACAAATTGTAAGAAATAATTCGACATTGAATCTCTGTTGGATAGAGGATATCCAACGCTGCCGGCAATTCTCGTTATCCGTAGTGATAGTGATCCGGCCAGTTACGGGCAGAGTTGTCTGTCCCAATTCGACGCATAGTCTGCGGATGTGACAACCTCAACTGGATTCAGTGGCTCCAGGTGAAATTCACTCGCGAAGTGCACCATGAAAAGTGCATTTCTAGCCGCGAGGGGCTTCACTGAGTTATAGCTCGACCCGTATCGCTAATCGAGCTTCGATACATTCAGCATTCGGGAGCCCAGACACCCCGGATGAGCGAACTACCAATTTATTAGCGCGATACCTGGCGCGGGCTCGCTATTCGTGAGGATTTACCCGGGAGAATCTGTACCTGAGAGGAGAAAGATTTATCATCTCGCTCGGTAGGAAAGAGAGCCGCTCGACAGGGTGGCAGGCCAGGTTCACGGGTGGTCATACGTCGTTATAAATCGAAGTTCAGCTCTAAGGCTGCACCGTTATACGTGTTCCGGTAACGGTGAGCGAGCCAAGAGCCACAACGTTTTCCCCGTACGTGTGCCCCTCCGGAAAATGCGAGTTGGGCGTCCGCTTTATTGCGAGTATGATTTTTCGTCCTCGTGAAATTACGATGCCACCATCGACATCAATATTGGAGACCTTCACTGTGGTGCTGTGGCTAGTCCCGTTGATCGCCGTATTTTCCAACTTAATTTCTCCTGGTTCTTTTTGAGCTCGCCATCACACACCGAGATCACCGTCTCTCGCACGGCTTGATGCAACGTAATGGGACATGGGCCATGGGCATAGAGGGCCGCGGCTACGTCGAGCATGACGTTAAACGCGTTGCACCTTCGTGTCCCGAAGAATTAAGCCTGTAATTCATGAAGGCCTGGTTCGAGTACTCTGGGCCTCGTTATCTCGACATTAAGTAAAGTGTGTCGTGCAGGGCAGCCTGTGCCTGACAGCCTTCACAATTACGACGTCGAACAGCGATGCGACAGGACCCTTGGGTTATACATCTCATGGTCTCGGGATAATTGCCACTGCTACTGCTAGTCGTGTTTACTTACGGGAAAAATGAGCCTATTCATTGTGAAACTGCATTACCAATACAAAGATGTTTTGGCCATTCATGATAAGGTTTCCTTTTAGTCAAAATGTAACCATCTTACAAATCACTGGACGGTTGGTAGCCACTAGTGTTTTGTCCATTATTTTAACGTGGTTTACGGTTGGAAAAAGTGTGATGGGCCGTACGGTAGAAGCAGCTTAGCGCATATCAAAGTTTGTTAACGAGGATAACTATGCGGTAAGCTATGAAGACGACGCTGAGTACATTGCAAAACTTTGCGAAGAAACCTGCGGCACTTGTAGTCACTCTTCGTGGAAATTCTCGTTAAAAAGTTTTCTGCTTTCGCTGGTAGCTGATATTCCAATTTTTTAGTGTGCCTGACTCGTATCTGACGGATTAGTACAGGCCAAATACCCCTGTTTATAAGTATCATAGATCGGAAATGTTGTTAGTCTTTAGTTCTCGAAGTTCAATTTCAGTGTAATCTGTCTTCTGGTTATGGCTCATTAATATGCGATCAGGGAGGGCGTCATTATAATATTGCACAACTTTCCATTGCAACCGTATAGCACACGATACATATGTATATACGTACATATACATAGTACGTTGGTGACAAAGTTGCGAATAGCATGGTCTCAAGTAACGTAATACTCATAAATCAAAATGATAACTCTGAACCTTTCTATCCAGGGATTTTGGTGTGCGAAATGTCTTTTTAATTCGTTTGGATCTACATACTAGGTGAACCACATGAAAAATACTAAGGAGAATCAAAAAAAAATGTTTCTACGAATAGAATTTTTTTTAACGCATATATACTATATACAGTTCTGCGAAGAGAAATTTTACTGTATTATGTGCATAAATTTTCGTAAGATATTAAATTCACTTAACGACATATGAAAGAGTTACGTTTCAATTAACGCGAAGTGAAGAAAAGCGGCGGAAAAATTAATTTACACCATGTCTGAGAATTTTGCACCTGAGGCTCTGTAAAGGGGATGGTAAAGTCAGAAAACCGGCTTTTAGAGTCAAAGCGGCTCCTATTATCCTACATGTATAGTCCTGTGAACCTGCGAAAACCCAAGTGTGATTCAGGGTCCGACGTGCGTACGTGACCGGGGCACAGAGCCCATTTTCCACAAAAGGACAAGGACGGAGAGATGCAAGTCAGCGTGTGAAGACGGGTTAGTACTGAACCTGTCCTTAGCAAAACACCTAGAGACGAAAGGCACCGGAGTAGTCAAAGACTTAATGGTCGCGGGTAACGTCTTTCAAGCAAGATATTTACTACCCAATAAAATCCCTCAATTATCAAATTACTAATTGCAACGTAAATTATGAAATACTATAACCTTAACTCTTAGGAAAAGTTTAATTAACACGAAACTTCATTCCCACTGGACACAGTACTTAATATAGCAGCACTTAGGAAATGTTGCCTGATACTTTGTTTGGACGAGCATACTCCCAATATTGTTATAGTACGAAGAATAACAATAATAGGATTGTGGGGCGTTAAAGATCCTGCGAGCACGTATCAGCTAAACAAATATCGAACCGAGCGAATCGAGACTCTTTGCAAAAACACCAAACTCAGAGAAACCAGATCCCGAGGTACACACCCGCAAAAAGCCGTGTAGTCGACACGCGGCTGGCGAAGAATGTATGTACCCTCGTTACTCTAACGGCCAGTTAACCCGTTAAGACTGTCCTTAATTTGAGAGGGAGGAGTGAGGAGGGAGGAGAATGGAGAGTGAGGAGGGGGTGGCTTAAAGTATCTTATTTCTTTGCTCAATCTGGCACATCGAAGCTCTTCGGGCCAGTGGCGGCACGATGCGCGGCGCGCGGCGCAGTGAAAAAGGAGCGCCCTATGACAGACAGGGCTCCAGACTCGAACCGGCTCTGGCCGACATCGATCCCCTCTGCCGTATCAACCGTGTAGGCGGACTTCCGCCCTCGTCGCGCACACTGTACACTGTGCGGAGCACGGAGCAGTTGCGTGGGGCATGCGCAACTCGCGACGAGCAGAGTCTCCTGACGCCAGTCTGTCGGGAGTCGAAGTGACGACAACATCGGTTCCTCGGTTCGAGCGCTCCTCGAGTAGCAATCTTTCGCACCCTCCTGTATCCTTCTCTCTCTCTCTATCTCTGTCTCTCTATTTCTACCTCTTTCTCTATCTCTATCTCTATTTATCCTCCTTCCGCGTTGACTCTCGCTCACGTCGTCTCCTTCCTTTCGCACCCACCACCCTCGCCGAGGTATCCGCAGCAGTACGTTCCGCAGATTTTGTCGGGGATCGGTTCGCTCGTCCGTTCGGCCGCTCGCTCGGTCTCGCGCGCGACAATCGCCGGGCTCGGGCAGCCCGCGCACGTGGGGAAGACACCCTCGCCTCGGGAGTGCAGTGAGTCCAACGAATGTGTCACCCTCCCGGAGGAGGACAGGCTTCGTACTGGAGCTCCTTTTTCTTTTTGTTTCGGACGCGCTAACCGCGTGTTACGCGGTCTAACCGGTGGTGATCCTCTGGCACTCACTGCCAGCCTCGCTCCCCGTGACCCCCATTTCACGAGGATTTCAAGTGCCCATGGGATCGCCGCGGTGGATCTGACGGACACACGGCTCCTGCATTCGATAGGTCATTGCAAAACCCCGAGACCCATCATTCCCTTCCTGGAGTGCATCAATGATGGATGGAGCCGTCGAGACGAAAACACGAGTACTGCGCTAAGATACAGTCAGAACTTGAAATTAGTTCGCTGTCCGATAAACTACGGCTATCGAAAAACGATTTTCCGGAACGGACTCGGTTGGGCGAAGCAGACCCAGGAAGTTTGAGGAAATACGCGTAAATTCGACGCTGGGCAAGGGTAACTTTTCGTAGCATGGCCAAAGAAGACTTTTGCCAAAGAAACTAAGGGAAGCTTTGCGCAAAAGGATGAAGTTACGTTAGTCGGATAGGAAGCAAGCCGCGTAATGGCAAGTGTGGTGTTGGTGAATCTCTCCGACTTTCCAAGGAGCTGTAGTGATCAATTGAGATAGTGCATTATTCTGGATAGTTACTGAGGATGTTGCTGGCTGGGAACCATCGGCAAGCTGGATTTAATGATCCGGAGGGAATCAACGCTTCTGTTTATCCGAGCGAGGTTCCCTTGCTTGCCGGAACCAGTCAGTAGTGGAAAAACGGGTAGAATGTCAAAGCGGTGAGAGGGGAAAAAAACTATTTGTGAAACTTCGGTCCGTCCAAGGAGGAGGTCTCGTGCAAGAGAGCAGTAAAGTGTACTCCGTGATAACAGTGAATATACGGCCACCTCCTTTACCCCTGTGTCCGTACTTGCGCCTTCTCCCCTTGGAACAACCTCATAAGGATGAAGCGGACCAGTACACATCCAAGACGTGGATTTCTACTTGGTGTTATTAGAGCCGGAGCTTTTTACCTCTACCGACACATTAAGCATGCCATTAGAAATGAAATCGTCTTCCTGTGATCGAAATATCTTCGAAGCCATCGCAAGGAGCGAGCAAACAGGAAGAGCGGAAGATCGGTGATACGCCGAAGAAATTATTCTGTCCCTTGACTCGAAATAACGAGAAGAGGAACGGATAAAAAAAATACTCTGCCGAAATTGTGTCGCCTTGGGAATAGCACTCAAGAGCAGGCACAGGTAACTGTTATCGAAGGAAAACTGGGGTGACTTAGGCATGGTCACTCCTGACCCGCCGTCAACAGTCAGACGGACGTCAGGCGAACTTCACCCTGCATTCGCTCGTTAGGAATAATCTATCGACAAACAATCCACTGCCGGTGCATCTCCTCTTTCCATTCCTCTCTGTATGTTTGACTGTCTCGTCGACCGAAGCACAATCAGAATCCGATTCTCAAGATACAGTCCGGCAAGGGAGAACCGAGTACACCAAGCGGACCGAAAACAAACCGTGGAATAACCAAACCGGCAGGAAGGTCCGTAACTCTCGCCATCCCGGATTTCGACTATTTGCCTTTCAAAACGCTGACTCTATAATGGCCACGTCCGCGTGTTAATTCCCCGTCAGAAACCATCAGCAGGTTTCCTGGATCCCCAACAGAGTCGAGGTTTTGCGTGTGCACTCCCACGTGCTACCATATTAATTGAGAGGAGAAATTGAAGCCTCCGATGGATCGAGGAAAAAGATAGCGTCAGGAATTTCTACGACTACTAGTTACATCCTTCGAGGTATCGAGGATCCGTATTTTCCTCGTGAATGCTCGTCATGAATCGAGACGTCTGACAATCCACTAGAAGATATCCTCGGTTAGGCTAGTTTGCGAGAGGCCACCGATGCATCCCGAAGCAATCCTCGGTGTCCTAGGTATACCAGGTATACCAGGTAGCAAAGGACACGAGGTTGCACACAACGTTGCACAGCCGGTCGCGTGGATGCGCGTGGTCGGTGGTGGATGAACGCAGCAAGCAACTAATACGACTGATTGTTTCGAAGCGGACGACGAGATGACAGCGGCCGTGGTCGAAGTGCGACAGGACTGACCGTAGATAGAAGGTCGAGGATACGTGCGGACGCAGCGAGTACACAAAAGGCGGAGGCCGAACCGCAGGCAGGCAAAACAAGATGACGTGGTTCCTGGCGTTGCTCGGGTTGATGGTGGCTAGTGCCTCGATAGCCAGTGCCGAGCTCAGTTCGAGGATCGTCAGGACAAAGTACGGGGAATTATCGGGAGTGATCGTGACTCATCGTGATCGTCACCTGGAGGGCGTCGAAGTGTTTCGTGGTGTACCGTACGCCTCGCCGCCGGTCGGTTCGTTGCGTTTTATGCCTCCAGTGAGCGGTGCGCTCTGGCACGGCGTCAAGGTAGCCGACAAGTTCGGTCCTGTCTGCCCGCAGCGACTACCGGAACTCAACGACGACACGATGCCTCAGGGCAGGGTCGAGTACCTCAGGCGGCTCTTTCCCTATCTCAGGAATCAGAGCGAGGACTGCCTCTACCTCAACATTTACGCGCCGGTGCAAGGTAAGGGTGCACAGTTTTCACGGACTCGCGCCCGATCTCTGACTCGAATTTTAACGCGATACCGACTCCTTTCGTCTACATCCTTTACCCGTACAATACACTTTTAAACCGATCTTGCTTTGGGCAAAGTTTGCCTCTGGTCAATGTATTCTCGAATCATCCGAAGCACTTGTCGTTGCACAAATAGGAATGTGTATTTTACTTTCGTTTAGGCTCATCGAGAGAAAGCTCGAACGCTTTAACGCTCGACAAGAACACGTGGGATGAAAACAATGCTGCGTCCTTGGTACACGTCTAATGTACCGATGAAATGTAAGCGTTCGTATTCCGCTTGACTCCCGAGATAAGTTGGTTGCACTTAAACCTAATTCTCCGCCCACTCCGTATTGTTGGGGCGTATTAAAAAAATATGCCACGTCAGAATGAATTATCTAGGTGCAGTTACTGGAAAGTACAGCAATTTTTCAAATCGTAATGTAAAAACGAGGAAATTCTCGCTCCGTTTCTCAGGTGGTATGACATATAATAGTCGGGAATAGGAACTACTTTGTGCCTGTAGTACTACATTTTCTTGCCTAAAGAGAATGTATATACATATAGAGATATACGATATATACACATTTCTTTTCTCACTATAACGAACTATATCAAGGATCGTTCTCGGAGTACTTCCTGACGAATAGGTTGCCTGGCTGGGCTTCCTGGCGCCTCCTTGTTACGTTTAAAATGGACACGACCTCGTTAACGCGCAAAATTATTCGAGGATCCATGAAAAAACGCTCAAAGATCGCAGCCATCCAGTATCTCTCCTTCTTTCTGCTTTTTGCGGTGTCCTTCCTCCGCCAGATTTTCATTTTCAACGACGCGGTCTTTTGTGCGCGACAGATGCACTGAGAAACCTATTCGAATGACAGAAAATGTATGTCGATTCTACTGGTGCCGTCTTTCGCCGCGATTCTTTTCTCGTCAAAGGACCATCATTGTGCTTCTCCGTCATAAATGGTGACGCGGATTAATTTCGGTATAAAAAAGCCGGTACAGCAAGCAGCAAACAACTCCCTATCGGAGCGCAAACTCTGACAGAACCATTGCCGGTTGAGTACTTCAAAGTACAGATTGAACTTCGAACAGATGCCGATCGAACTTGCGGAAACAAAGCAGACTGAACAATAACGCTGCAACTGTACAATGGAATCCTTATCTACTTCACTTTTCCTGCCATACATACCAAAGACGAAATAGAGCAAACACTAAAGTAAATTTACTCCTTTTTTATCCAAACGCTCATTGCTACAACTTCAATATTAGTTTGGAAATTTATACAAATTCAATTAGCTAATTGAAAGAATTAATAAATTAACGATACAGAGATCTTTTGCAACGATCTAGCATCGCATTCAAAGTGCTACGTTGCTTCTTAAAAACGACAAATCAGAGAAGTAATAAATTTAAGATGAGCAAACGAAGCATATCTAATTCAGGGTCAACATTTCATGAGCGATACATTAGTTATCAGTTGATTCAATAGAAAAATTCCGCGATAGTACCAGTGTCTTCGTGATCGCGGATAATGCGTTCGGGCCGATTAATAATTCGGAGAGCGACCTGAAAAAAAGTGGGAGGCAAGAGTTCTACACTAGGGGTGCTCAGAGAACCACACTGGAATATGACCCTACGTAGAGAGATAGAGAGAGAACGTTTGTCTCCATGCGAGCCGCACTATTTCAGAATAATAACTCAGCAGCGGAGCATTGTCGCACGGTGCAAACAAAGAATCCATGAAAACGACCATTAATTTGCCGATTTGAATGGGAAGTGTTATTTTATAGCCGGGCGTTCGCTTCCCATAAATCCCTGCGCGCCTGTGGAATTCGTGCCCTCGTTCGTTCCAGATCCTCTCCGCCCTTCTCGCGCTGCTTCTTTCTCTCGCACGCGTGCACGCGTATACGCGTGAACACGCGCGTTATCCCGTTTTTGAAAATCTGCGTGCGAGCCGCATCCCATCGCGCCACGTTCCGCGTGCAATAATAATTAATGGCCACGATTCTGGCAATTCTACTGTAGGTGAAATCTTGTTCGACGTCCCTATCATATATACCTGGCGATGAGAATCTGTTGTTGACTTTGTAGTAACAGCTGCCCATTGTGCAGCATGTTGCGCAGCCTATGTTGACACGTGCAGTTTTCACGAATATTTTGCCGCGAATATACGACAGATAAGCCGAGTTATGAGAAGTAGTAGGCTGTAAAGTTTGAGCTCAATGTTGTTTTTGTATAGCGGAGACGTTGCTCAAGCGACTAGAAAGTAGAAAATAAGAATTGGCAGCAAGATATTTGTTGCTTGAAGATCTTTATCTGTTAATAGTAGAATTATCAAGGATTTTCTCGAATAATATGAAACTGAACGAAAGATAAGTTTATACATGTAATATATCAATTTGATACGTAATACGTATACATCAACTGTACGAACAAAGAAATCTTCATCAAGTCATTTTGAGCTCTTGGATAGTTCGACTACTAATGTAGCTTTTATCATTCAATTAGCAAATTTCTACCGCGATACATCAATTCTGATTATTGCAACATTTTTTTATTAACACTATAGGTAGAGAAATAAAAAAAAATGCAGAAAACCATCAATTTCGTTTAGTTCGAAGCCCGTGGAGGTTTTTCAATAAAGCGTCGAGGCTTTTTCGTGGCCGCATATTTGCGGGGAATGCAGGAACCGCGAGTAAAGCGATAATCTCGGTAGCGGGTGGCTGTGTAAACTCGATTGATAGATGGTTCTTGGAATATCGGCTCGGCAAAGATGCATCTTACGAGCAGCAGCGCGTCGAGTCGGGTTCAATTTCGCCTTATCTACTTATTTGTACTGTTCACGATGCATATATACGTAATTTTGACCATCATACGTGCTCGTATATCGTTTCGTCCCTCCCGAAAGTAAATATGTCGGCAGGGGAATAGCGATGGTAATGCGTTCGTGTTGTTCATCTTAAAGAACCCTCTGGCCACCCTTCAACTGTTCCCTCTATCTCTCCCACTCTCCCCTTTTCACCCATTTTACGACACCATACTCCTTTGAGCTTCAATCACCGCTGAGGGTGCAGTTTTGTTTATTTAGTAACCGCTGCTGGCAATCTGAAGGGTTAAAGGGCCAACAAAACACGTTAAAAGCTATACGATATATATCTTATCCTTTGAACCACCTAAACATAATTGGATAAATATTAAACCCGGTAAAGGCTCGTAACTTTTAGAGACTCGTTAATTCTGAATAATTAAGTAATCAATTGTAAAGGTTAGATTGCAGAGAATTTATTCATTATTTTTTAGACTCGACTCTAGGGTAACGTTCCTCAACTATCGAATGTCAGAGAATCATAATTTTTTCTTCGCATTAACGGAGTATCGTCTTATCCGAAACGTAGCTGCGGAAAGGAGCATCGGCACGAGGTGAATAATTCTAACTGGAACAACCAGTCGGCAGTATGGCATGGTACTACCGGTTGCCGTCACGTCAAAGCCGCCTCGGGTTAACACAAGCGGGACTAATTACAAGCGAAATGCACGTGATCCAGGAACGGTAGAGGAGTAACGCGATCGGCGCCACTGGCAGAAGAACGTCCCTTCGTACGACGGCTTTAATGCAGACCCCTTTAAAGCCATCCTCTATCAGCAGCACGCAAATGCACGCGAACTCCGGTGGCAGAGGAAATCCCGGGAACAAGGAGGAGTTTGGTGGTCTCCCCGGTCGTCGGATGGGTGGCAGACGAAGTGGGCTGCGTGCTCACGTAATTTCTCGATCGGCCAAAAGAAATTGTATTTAAATGGGCCATGCAAATTCGAATAGGGTGGGCAGGAATAGAGTGGATTGTCGCGCATTACGCGCACAGCAGAATCTTGTTATGCTAATACACACCGGGCATCCGCGTCGTTTTACCACAGGATCGCAGAGAAAACGAGTCATCAATTTCCGCGTAAAGTTATGGAAACGGTGCTGCCGTCGTTGCTACCGCCACCGCCCTAGCTATTGTGCCTCGTATTGAATTCCCGGCGACGTTGAAGGCCAATTCTCGGCGAATCTCTGCTTTGCCCTGTGTTTTCCTCGCTTCCCTCTATTCTGATCGATACCAATGGGCTTGCCGCTAATAGTCCGGTAATGCTAGCGAAACTTCTTGCCCGAGTTTGCCATCACGCATTCTCTACATTTCGACGCTACACGCGCCTGTCCACGTAGCGGAATAGTCATCCGGAACAGTTAACCGTAGATTTAGTCGATCTGCCTTAATTAATATTGCTTGGTTATTTTAACGCAGAGTGCTGCTCGCACAACATTTACTTTAATTATAGAGGGAGTTGATTCGGCAAATGAGAAGTTCGAATTTAATTTGCGCGATGGACGCGCGGTATTAGTGGCAGTGGAGCCGATTAACGGATTGTTGGATTTTGGCTTGCCGGTAGATTTCTGTTTGAGAGGGAGGTTCAAATCATCGAGGCACCTGACGCTTGATGAGTGGCGAGATTAAGGCGCGCGCGGCCGCAATCTTCACAAAGGTCTTGCGCGCGCCTCGGTTAATTATGAAATTTAATTAAAGTGCGCTTCTACGCGCGTAGAGCCTTCGAAGTGTGGGGGTGTCAGCGGGACTCGAATTGTCGTGCCCACATTTACCGGCATATTAATCCTACCCCTAGTGTATCACGTCTATTTTAGCAGGAGCTTCCTTCTTTGCTACTACTATACGCTTCTCACTGAATACATTTGACCTCGATTTTTTCGTCTTTAATTATTATGCTTTACGGATTGTGAAAGCGTACTGGATCTTCTTGCGCGGAGAATTAGATTAAGGAAAACTGTACAGTGGCCTCATTTCGCGTAGAAAGGTAACGTTTTCACTGATATCTCAAAGACAGCATCGCTGAGTCGTCAAGCCGAAGAAAAATTGGAAGAATAGAACCCGTCTCGCGGAAGTGAAACTTTTCAATTTCACGAGACAAGCTATCTTCGGCTAGTGCCATCCTTTTACCCTCAGTAACCGTGCAATACGAAAGAAACACAGAGACCGTGTGAAAATCTACGTAAAATTCTTATTAAATGATTCAAGGTGCGCTATTTGCAATTGAGATGAATATCACGGTTTCTAGTGGGCAGGAGAAAACATTCACGGGAGATGAATGTGGCGCGTTCGAACCGGTGAATATGGTTCCATATTGTTTGTTCTGCATCGTAATAATACCTTCCGAACTGCGACCTATAGACCTGTGTGATGTTGCTCCTTCTACGGGTTCGATTATTTCGTTTTATGGCGATGGAAAGGAGCAGCGAATGCCGCGATATTTCAAGAATCGCAATCCGATGAGATTCGTGGAATCGTATCCACATAACTGGGGAAAGGAAAGCTCATGGCAAAGGTACTTCGCGCGCGAAGTAAAAGATTCTTCTATTTCCAACTGTACTTGCGCTATATCAAATAATAATAATATCTTGAATGGGAATTTCTTTTATATGTTATTTGTGCGAAAACAGTAGTATTTAAATTCTCTAGAGTTTCCATGAAATAATTTAACGGGATAAATATTTCCAACTGTATTCCTTGAAAAAATCTATTTAATTAAACAGTTCGTGTGGAAGTCTCATTAAAAATTACATTCTGCGAATAAAACGAAACTACACTTTTATCTTCATTAAATTATTTTTCTTACAATTAGTTGAAGTTCACAGTTTATTTCAAAGGAACGTTTTTAAAGCACGAATTTATTTTTCGCATACGTGTAATTTCATCTCACACAATGTAATATACATGAGATAACGTTCTTTTTCAATCTGCCACGCACACCGTACGGATTTCACTCGTACAGACTAGTAACTCTGGTTGCTTAAAATGCTCTGTTATCTTAGAGAACGATACGTGAATGGTAATCATATAAGTTACGCGTACGATGCGTGGGCGTATATATTCTCGAGAAGAAGGAAAACGGGAAAATTCTCGAGAAGAGGTAAAATACATCGCAGCTTCTGTAACCCGGCTAGTATTGAATTGTTAGCTTCTCGTAAATCGGTTACGTCGAAGAGGCGAGCGGAATACGTGACCCCTGGTACAATTGAAAAACATGCATTAAACATCGCAAACCTATGATTTACTGGTGCCAAAGCTCCGGACGATTCTTCTCCGTTTTCACATGCATAGTATTGCTTCTTTGATTCCCACGCAGAATTGGATTATCCACATTCTTCTACACCACTGGAAAAATAGTTAACATCTTCACCTTATATTAATTGATACCACTTGTTCTGTGACAGACATGTAAAAGAAAGACCAAAATTGAAATATCCAGTAATTCACATTTGAAGACAATTATTTAATCTTGTTGTTAGTTACACCAGAATTATGTAATATGACAAATTATTTTGGTGTTTATTTTTGAATATTCAACTTGTAACCAGTTTGCATTGCACTGTTGAATTAACTGTCTGCGAACATTTTTATTCTTCAGTCGTTATGTACCCTGCACTGGCGTACGTGAGCTGCGGAATAAGTGAGCGTTGTGCGTGGCAACAGCTTCCTTGTTGAAAGAGAGCACATTGGGATAGCGTTATAACAGAGATTACGCGGGATTGCGATGAAGAGATGAGATCGGACTCGCAGAATCTGATCGTAAAAAGTTCTAATAGAGAAAAGAAAGTTGGAACGGGATCGGACTTCTTATTGCGTGGTATAAGCCTGCATAGGGGACAGTAACGGCAACATAAGCAACCGGTGCACAAAGACATTAAAGCTTATCCAGAAAGCAATAATAACTTCCGTAATTTTGCGTCTTCCTAAACAGTAGATTCGCCCTTCTGAACTTGTTTAATAACGATAAGGGATCGTTAGAGTCTCTACAATTGTTATGATTTCTCTAAATTGAAGATCAAGAAATCAAGACTATTCAAATTCAAAAAAAAGTACCTTTCCCATATATCCGAGAAAATGTAACTACAGAAACTGCTATGCTCGATAGACGTTCTTAATCCCCTGAAATTCGATAATACACATTAACCAAGTAATTCATTTTTGGCAAAAGTGAAATGATATTTTCGGAAAATTAAACATTTACAAGTCATATTTTTTAGATTGATGTCTGAATTGCAAATTCATTCGGCGGTAAGAACATATTTTATTTACATATACATTCGTATGTACGTATCTATAGATATGTATATAGTATCGTATCTCGATTTACAGAGATTGAATCTCGTACGGTAGCGTGACGACTTGAAATAACTCATGAATTATTTGTTGTACAGAACAAATGGTCCAAATAAACAATTTGTGATATCCGCAGACATATACAATACGGCTATCACTTATTATTACTTCGTTCCTCTAGGGAGATGTAAAAGGTCACCTTCAATTTTTAAATGTATGAAATGTTTGATACTTTTCCCGGAATTTATATAAAGCATCATATCGTGTATAATATAGCATCTAATGAGACCTGAAAATAATAATTTACTGACTAATGAACAACTCATTCAACAAGAGGACCATAGAATTTAATAGTTGTGTAATAATTAAATAACCAATTCATATACAATATATCAAAAATGTTATATTATAAATGTAAAATAAATGTAAAATTTTAATAAAAAATTTCGAGCAATAAAGTTACAATGACTGAAAGCTGTAGTAGTGAATGAGTCGCTAGTTGGCTGTACATAAATATTTAAAAATTATCCGATACTGTCATCAATTTCAATCTAACAAATTACTCTGCGAAAAGTCTGACGGATCAAGAATGTATCTCATTAAGAGAGCGCGTAATCGAAAAATTGTCAGAAGAGAAAAGTGGGGAGTGAGAAGCGAGATAAATGGGAGGAAAAAGATTTCGTTGGTTTTCGCTTCCAACAGTGAAACTGATCACGATAATGCAAGCCGGATCCCATTCGGTCGCTGAAACGCAAGCTACCCGCTGATTAGGCTGCGTTCGCAGTTTGTGACTTACGCGCCAATGCAATTTACGCTGGGGCAATGACTCATAATAATTGCGCGGTGTAATTAAATTATGCGACTGAGTGGAAGATACGCGCATACGTCAAAAAGGAACATATTACACCGTGCAATCAGAAACAATTTTCCGGGAATTAACCCGACTGCAAATGTTCCAGAATTACAATGAAGTCCTGGTTGTCTGCACTGATCGTATCTGACCGATGACTCTCGACCCTATAAGTTCACTGTACATAGTAAACTACGAGTATTTAGAAAATTAACAGGTATATGATAAAAATGAAAAATGTTTACAGGGTTAGAATTCAGCTGTGGCTTTATGACAATCACAATTCAATAAATCAACTTGTTAATTCGATCTCTTGAAATTATAAATGTGCATACGTACCCAATGTTCAATTGTAGTCGGCATTTCATGCATTTGGACGATATTATTTTAGTGGCCCCTCTGACGTACCTCACAATATGCATACAATATACATACATACATACATTATAAATATGTTGGTTGGAAAATGCTTAACGCGAAACTAAATGTATTAATTAAGCGTACTTAATTCGCCGGCATGGTTAATATCCGAAACTCGATAAACACAATGGCACGATAATATTTAACAGCAGAATTGGCTGTATTATTCGGTGGAATTAAAATTTGCCAGAACGTACGGAAGACTGATAAATAGGATATACCAAATGTAAGTACTCTTGTTGCCACCCGCCGATACTTGTAATATGCGTGTTTTCAGTATTGTAGACCATTCGTATTAATTGTCGCGGCATCACGAGTCATATCAAGCGGAGTTTTAGAGCTGAAATGCACAATCATTAAACCAACAGGCTGGTGATTGCCCTATTAATTGCGCTGTAAACATCATCGTCGGTGCAAATAACATACACCGTTTGCCCTCTACACATGTTCACTCGGAGGCTAAGCGCACCTAATTAATATCAAGTCAAACTGCAAGACGAAATGTCAAACACTTAACAATAAAGCTAACTGTACTCCGCCCTGAAACGAGAGTTAACTCGAGAGATCACGGAAAACAGTTGCAAAACACCTCGATAACTATTACCACGAGGAACCGATGTTTCCTGAACAAACAGAGAAACAGTAGAATCGAGTCGAGCACCCAATTTAGCATTGGTGTCCACGAGGTAGGCGACTAGAATAATAATAAAGGTAAAAAAAAAAAAGAGAAGGTGAGAAAAGAAAAGTGGAAGAGAAGAAAAATAGGTACGTAAAGAATAATTCAAAGCCATTGTGAGTCGTTGTGCGACCACTGTACTGAGCGAAGCTTCTCTTACCGGGCAAGACTCTCCATGGTCCAATCATCCGGCGCAAGTTGATGGAGCTGTCAACTGCAGAATTGGAGGCGAATTGTCCGTAATGGATTTCTCTGTAAACGCGAGCACAGCGGGAGAAAGAGCGAAAGGAGTATCGAGCAGATAAATATTTAAATTGGTTGAACACCTAGCTGAAGGAGCCTCGCTATATTGTCCGTTGCATATTTATAACTGCAATGAAAAAGCTTCTGGTGGAATGATGAAAGAAAGTCGTGTGTTCGCTCTTTCTATCTCTCTCTCTCTCTCTCTTTCTCTCTCTCGCAGCATTGCAAAGGAGAGTTGAGAGATTGAGGCTGTAGAGAACGGATGGGAAGTCAAAGCTTGGACAACACGTTCGAGGTGTCGGGGTCAAGTGGTAGGTAGGACGGTCTGATTGCTTTTAAGTAGCGCGTTTGCAAGTTTAGCTTATAGTGCAGTCGCTTGTTTGGTACACACACAGATAGTGGTAAATATGGTCACACCTAGATACAGTAGGATCGAGGTTGCTTTCAGATTTGCAACTTTTGCTACACCGGAAATGTCAACATTTTCCTGGAAATCCGTCGAAGCTTATTAATGTGTCGAAATTCAAAAGTGTTATTTTTTAAAACATACATTGAACACATACTTGTCGTTTGCGATTTGTTACTGCAATGAGAGATTTTTCAAAAATACTCGACTGTTTAATATTAATGTTAGATAACATACTATATGTTTGCAGTGTTTGCAATCATAATTTGTGGTACTATCAATTTGTGGCACTTGTACATTTACCTATGACAGTACGATGTACACGTTCTACCACTATTACCGGTACATCAGGCCGTAGTACCTTTCTATTTCCAAAGGGTATATTTCCAGTAAACAGGCCAATATCGAGTTACTCTTAAGTGGAGTAACGCGAAGTGACTTCTGAAAAAATACGTGATGCCAGCCACGCGCGCATCACGGGAGGGAAAATGTGTTAAGTTGAGGTATAGGGTCTTGACTAGCTTTGAGAGGACTACGTCTTAATAGCAGTGTGCTCGCTTTCGTTGTCAGTCTATATTCGGTAAGTACTGCGGGCTCAAAGTGCTTTGAACGTCAGGTACACTTGGACTTGATGACATTATTAAACCTGTTTGATTAATATGGCTTCTCAGGAACAACTGGTCAAAGCTTGTTTACCGTGTTAAAAATAATATGGTATCGCCCTGCGATAAATTTCTCTCTGTTTCTAAGCGAAAGTATGTAACTGGAAATTCTTCAAGTTTGCCTGAACTGCGAATTTATGTAAATTACAGTCAACCAGAGAGGTAAAAGCGATATCGTGCAGTTTGATTAAATTCATATGAAACTGATTATAATGCAGCACGACGGTGAGATTAATGAGTTCGGTCACATATGAATTTGATTTCATGATTCGGGTTCTGATTTATTAGAACTTGCAATTTCAATAGAGGCTGACCGTATGTACGTATATTCAGCTCATCGTCATTTTTCGCAGGTATTTCGTTCGAGTACCTGACTGCTGTGACATATTAAGCTTTTTCTCTTCAAAGAGATCAGCTGCAGATAATAAATTCATTTTATGATATCTGTCTGTTCCAGTCTTGTTTAGAGCTGTGTTTCAGTTGAATTATACCGAAGTTTTCCATAAAACAATTAAATTCAATTAAAAATAATTCAGTAAATTTATTGAAAGAATCGAATTTTCTCGACAAGTTTCGATGCCAGTTATCAAAGAGTAAAGCGATTTTCCGTTTGTACCGAAATCGGTTTACGTGTCGCTTCACTGTAACGACTACGTCTATTGTAAGAGAAACGATAATTTGTGAGGTTCAACGACAGAAAATACAGGGATAAAGGTCCTGAAACTATAACTACCTACCAAAGTTTCCCTTTTCCGTTGGATCCACGTATTCTTAGGGAATTTGTAATGCGATAAAATTTATTGCTCCGCCACAAATTCGGCGTCGAGACTATGTATTTCCAAGTGCTCCTGGAAAGGTATTCGAATTGGTTTTAGACGAGGTTGGCCTCTCGATCTCCATTACTAATCCCAGTTAATTTCCATTACTAACCTCGGCTAATTAAGCAAACTTTCTGCTTCCCCTTCAGCCAGTCCCCGTATTCCTTGGTCGCTACCCTATCGCGGTAATTTTTAATTCGCACGCTCGAGGACACCCCCTTGAAAATGCATCTACGGCAGCAACGCTCGTTCTCCTCCATTTCTTGGAGGAGATTTTAATTGTGCACCTGGGGACTGATGACTTTCATAATTGGTTTAACCCATACGTCTGCGGTGGCTTTTTTTACGACTCTTCAGTGTGCTTGAATATCGAATCGACGAAGCAACGGGTGAACGAACGTGGAAAATTGGTTACAAATAATAAACTCTTCGCATACTGTTTTGATAGCAACAAACTTTCGTTCGTTGAATGTTACAGGAAATCGTCGAATCGATTATTATTCTCCAGTTACGTAATATAAATACATAGATATCTCGAACTTTTATGACCAGCCAAAGAAATGGACCAATGAGATAAGAATGAGAAGGAAGTACCGACTATCGAGAAATTAATCCTAAGAGCAAATGTAAAGAAAAAGAAATAAACTGCTTGGCAGAGTTTCAATTGAACGTTTAAACTACGATACAGGAAATTGCCTTTGGAAAAAAAAATATATTTTTCCAGCCCAGATATTAAGTATTTGTATTGATCGATGACCCGTGGTGGAAATTTAAATATTTCCTGGCGACTACACGAAGTTTTATTGACATTAACCAGAGGGGTTAGAGAATTTTATTTAACGTTCTTAGTTTCATGCATTAAAAAATATTCTTGGGTCTAATTTATTGGCGAATGTTGCTAGTAAAACTGGGTTGAGCATTTTGGCTTTTGAATACATGCCCGAGAGCATGTTTATTGGTAGTAAATCTATCGCATTACAAAACAGTGCATTTGGAAGGTGACTATGCCGGAGGGAACAAATCCGGTGAATAGGATGGTCGCGAAACAACCGCAACACGATGCTTTGTCAACGAGTGCGGAATTAGCAGTCGTCCAACTGTCGTTGGGCGGTTAGAGAGGAAATTTAGACTGCATTACACGATTCGTGGTATTTATAATATAAATATAATCGCAAACCTTATAATCTATTTTATAAAATGTAGAAATTCGTGTACCAATTGATTAATAATGGATAATTGTTTAAATAAATTTTAATTAGTTCCGTTAAAACTGCACAGACCTTGACAGAGCAGAATTGGGTTTATTACGACATTCTCATAACGTGAAATTGATTGGGAAACAAAACAGAATAAAATGTAGAATAAAAGAAAATAGAATTTTGGTAGTATTCAGCCAATTACTGGGGAGAGTTCGCATCAAATTGTTAGCACTCGAAGCAACCACACGAACAGGGCTCACATCGCGTTCACCCGGTTTCTGCATTGTTCTCGAGGGTTCCTACCACCACTCGTTTCCCTTTCGACCGTCATTACCCGTATCCCGCGCTCGACGAAGCCGACTACTGCAAGAAAATTCTGAAACCCGAAACGTTATATGACGGAAAGGGAGTTCCATCCCGTGAACTCTAGAGAGTCTCAGGCTTAAAATGTCGGGTCAAAGCGAATAGGGTAGTTGGGCTCGAGTCTACCTAACTTACTTAGATGGTGAAGAGGAGACAAAGACATCGAGGGCCAGCTTATAACGCGTAAAAGTCACAGTTTTAATTTGACGAAACTTTTTGAATTACGGCTAGTAGCAAAGAGGAACGGTAGATAGGTGTTCTGTCGTGCCTTGACTTCAATCTAAAGTAGTTTTTCCCGAAAGCAATCGCATCTGTCTGGTATCCTTATTGGATTGGTAATTAACAAAATTCAGGCATATTTTCAAGTTGCTCTCAACAACTCTACTTGTAGTCGAGCATACTACGGAAAAATACAGCAAGCTGGAATGATGAATCAGTTAGAAATGATCGTATCAACTCAGCCTAAAATAGATTTATAGCTTTTACACTTTTATAAGTAAAATGAACTTGTGAGTGTTTCTACACCTACATTTCATGTGTACATTTTTAAACAGTCTATATCGTATAGTTTTCATATTCCACTATAGAACGCAATAGAAAATTGTTGAAAAACTGCATATCCTACAGATTTAAATTTAGTGACCACGAACAAGTTATATATTACCGAACAAGTTATTGCACAAATCAGACTTCTGACGAAACCCTTGTGCCAAATTTGAATATCACACTATCAGACTTGTGATATTCATGGATTGCGAATCAGGGTACACATATCTGGTAAAGTTCAACAAGTAGCAGATAGTGATCACACTATCAGACTCATGATATTCAAGTTTGACACAAAACCTTCATCACGAGTCCGACTCGTGAAAATAGTGCAAGGGGCTAGAAGGGAGCTGTGGCCAGTCCGGCCTTTACCCACGCCTGCAAGACTCATTAAAAAAGTCTGCTACCTCCGGAGTCTCTCAGTCTACGGATTTTGCGGGGAGTGGTTCGGAATGCCCGAATGAGAATGCCGCGAAACAACGCGTGCCCGACCGAAACGGAAAGCAGCGGGCAGAGGGCGGAGGACAGAGGAGAAAAAGCAAGCGAAATGGTTTCTTTAGTGGTCGTCGTGAGCCTCCGGCTTTCTTTCGGCCTTCCTTCGTCTACGTTCTTCCGTTCGCTTTCCTTCATCTACGGAGCTGCTCCTTTCGAGCGAATCCTTGCTCTCTCCGCTCGAGGTGACGTTTTATGCGAACGCGACTCTGCGGCACGACAGTCTCTCAACGGCAAATAATTGCGGTCACACACGAAACTCAGCATTAACCGAGTCTAGGTGAAAGCTTGCCGAGCATTGAGAAAAAAGAATTTTAGCGATGCCAGTTAAATAATATTATTTGAAAAATATTTTAGTTTACGTAATTATTGGTATTCGACAGAGATACACATATGTCTATTCTCAGCTCCGAAGGACGATTTATCGTCCTAACTTCGAACCAAATCCCACGTTACTACAATTATTTTACGAGCTGGTCCTCAGCAGGTCTTTATTATCGTCCCTAAATCATATTATGGATACAAAGAAGGTGAAAGGAATTAAACGGATTGAAAGTTGTCCAGGATAGTATAATCATGTGGGAATAATATTCCCTTCGTAAGGTACGTTGTTCGAGGACTGTCCGAAGACGACAGCAAAGGGCTTAACGATGCAGTAATTGGAAGTACGCGTGGAAGCGCGAGTATACCCTTGGCAGAGGGATACAGCGTGATTCAACAATGGCTCTAATACTCTGCCGGGCACGATCCTCTTTCTCGTTAATCTCGTAAAACGTGCCGCGGCTTAAAAGGAGGGGCAATAAAAGCCAGCCGCCACCCTCACCGGTGTCCCGTAATGAAATAGCCATGACGACTATTATTGTCTGTTATTATTTCGCGAGTATTCGGTTAGTGGCGATTCGAGACGATTTTAAATGTTTCACGGATAGTAGTATACGTATGTTGAACTCTTTCTTTTTTAACCATCGTCACGAGTTTTTGCCCAAGCGATCAAAGCGAGGAGAGAAATATTTATCGTCAAGGGAAACACGATCGAATTTTTGCCAGCCACCGTTTCCTTTGAGACCGTGACGGTCGACATCAAAGGCCCTCGGCAAAAATCATTAACCAGCCGCGTGATTCTTGACGCACTAACAGAATAAGTGGAATGAGTTTCGCGGTAGTGGCAGCAACGCTAGGGCTGCCGTGCAACGAACATGATTTACACGAGGTGAACAGGTGAAAAATTCAGTTCGTTGTGAGCTAAAGCGAATCAAACGGCAGAGAGGATTAATCTTGTATGGGGTGGATGGCGATGAAGAAAACAAGGCGACAAGCCCGTAGGGTTCGCTCACAAGCACACTCGACTTCTTGCTTAATATCATTGCCGTGGTGAAAGAGAAAGGTGAGAGAGGGAAAGATGAAAGAGAGAAAAGGAAAAAAGAAAAACGAGTTAGAGTACGACCGCAAACATTGCACCACTGGCGCACTCTGATTCGGGGCTGTCTTTTATCGTCTCGATCCCCGAAGGGACGTGACCGCGCTAGTTGCAACCAGGAAAGAGAAAGAAAAAGAGAGAGAGAGAGAGGGAGAGAGGAATAGGCTACCATCCCTACGCGCAGACTCTCCTCTCTACCAAGCTACTTTACGACCGAGGCTGTTTACCTTCCTGCTTCCGGCGTTATTTCTTTTAATTGGCGACGCTCGGCAAGAGGGTGGCAATTGGCCGTCGGTTTTCCGTATTCCGAGACCATTAGTGTTCAATTAACTGTCACCAGTTTAACAAACCGGTGGTTGGGTTTTCGTGATATTTCACTAGACTCTCTTGGGGGTATCCTTTTCGCGAAAATATTGGCGTAAACTAGACAGACAATAGTATACTCTGGTAGAAAACAAAAGTTTGAAGCCAATATTGGCATATATGGACACTGACAACTCTAATACGAGCCAGTCAGGATGAAATATGCTTTTCTACGTTGCTTCGCATACTTCTACGTTTTCGGTCTTTTGAAAATTTTAAAACTACTTGTACGAAACAAATAGTTTAATCTTAAATTTGATCTTGTACGCCACTCTATATACACATTTATCGAATATTTATTGGCGATTATAGAAGACTGTATAGAATAATCGTCGGATTGAAATCTTATGGACGTTTATGATTACGAAGAGAATTGTTAAGATATTCGCTGGATATTTCACGTGTGACGAGTTACCTCGTATTCAGAAAAGTCAAATATGTCAGGGGGGTTAGTGCGCCAAGCGGAACCACCCTCCAAAGGAAACTTTCGGGAAAAGGTATTCTACTTTAAGCACAATGGGAATTCTCGAACGCAGTTCTGACATTAAATAGCAACGAGGGGCTTCCCAAACGGCTCACAGCACCGCTATATCCTTTTGGATTGTTTTCCAACGAGTTTTGCTTTCCTTCTTTTCGCTCTACTTATACCTTGTGTCTTTCGCTCTCCTCGCTGGTTCCACTGTTCCGAGGTTTTCGCGAGGAATCCTCATGCAGTTTCGGTATTGAAACGTAGTTGATATTAACAAGAATTTGGACGACACCCCAATAATGCGATGTCTGCAATAAATGAAGTACGTAATTTTTCACTTCTACGTGCAACAGCATTTAGACGGACATATTTTCTATTAATAGAAAGTATCACGCTCAACGAGTGAAAACGTTGAAGTCTAGTTCTTTTTCTACAACCACATATTTCTAAAAAGGTTCCACGACTGACGTAGGATTTAACGTTCCAAAAAACGGCATTTGAAAAGTAGCACACGCTGGAAGATTTAAATCCTACGACTCTTCTACATTATATTTCTGATGTAACGCAAAACGTTCTGCTCGAAAGAACCCTTTCGTAACATTGGCGCATTGAGGGAACGTCTTCTGGTAACACTGAGACTAGTGGGAATCATATTGTATATTATATGGTTGTGTATTGACGGTCACGGCATGGAGTCTCGCTTAATCCTCTGATCGAGATTTCATCTCCTGCAGTTTGAAAGACGATTAGAGGGAGAGAGAATCTTATCCGACCCTTTCCCAATGCCCTGAACAGCCTCTAATACCCAAGGGTCCCTCGCCGTTGTTATTGCCTCACCTTAACGTCTCATCCGAACAAAGTAACCACTTATATTCCCACAGATCCTATAAAATCGAACAAAAAACCTACCGAAAATGCGAGAGAACGCTTTTTCAAAAGCTGATCTGTGGCGAGCAACACAATAACCACGTGTGAAATATAGCATTATGAGCGATTAAAAATGAAAGCTCATACATCGCGACTCATTCAGTCGTGTTTCTTGGTTGGAAGCATCATTTATTCGACCGAATTGCGAAGAGATTTGGAAATATATTTCGCCATGTGGCTGAACCATAATGTACGCCGTGCAATGGAGACAACAATGAACGGCCGCTAATTCGCCATAATGGAATCCAGTATTTCACCCTGTCGGACAATTCTGAACAGCAGAAAAACACGCTCAGGAATTGCGCGAAGTCCTATTCGTAAATCGTCAGTGATACATTATCCTGGGGTCGCGAAACAGTGGCGCACGCGAAACCGTTTTGTTTCAGAGAAAATGCATATTGGTCGACTCGGTCATTATTTCGCGATTCGACGCTGGCACAAAGCATCCAACGGCGACAATGCTTCTCAATCGAAACCCACTCAATGAGAAATTATTTCGGAAGATCCACGGCTCTTTGCTTCGGCCGAATGCTTCAATCGCGAAGAGCCGAAGAATGCGACGTGACGCGCACTGAAAGAAAGCAACAGGTCATTCGTTTCGGTTTGAACGGTTTAATACATATCTCGTCCTATTTTGCAAGCTATTTCGGCAATTTTCCGCTACGCATTATCAAGATGCATCGTTACATGGCCGTTTTATTATCGGCGCGTTTTCAAATTCACAACTGCGCCAAGTGAAACTCACCTTTTTGCCGGGCGCAGAGTTCAAGGATTAACCTTCTAACAAAACGGCGTTTACTTGGACCCGGAAAATAGAGTGTTAAAGAGAAAATGAAAGAAAACTAGAAACAAGAAGAGAAGAAAAACAATTTCCCACGGCGCGCTGTAGAATAATTTTGTTCGGTCCAGTTTACGGCGTGGCAAGTCGCCGGCGTTTTGTACGCTTGGCAAAAACATTTCAAATCCCGCCTCTGGATTTACCTTTTCCTCTTTGCCCTTTGGTTCAGTCCCTAGCACCCAGCAAGCTGCTATTGCTACGCCAAGAAGAAAGATGACTTAAATCTCTGAACAAAAAAGTTAGGACGCTAAGTACGTCTAAACGTTACTCTCTTGTTTCTCTTTTATTGTGTATAATGCGTCGCTTTCTTTCCCATTTTTCTTTGTTGCTCATGGTGCAGGGAAACAGTAGAGGCGTCTCATGCTTGAAAGAATCTTGTACGTTGTGGCGGCATCGCGTCGTGGTTCACAGACGATTTCAGGAAATCCGCGAGTACGGGCCGCTTCAGACGCAGTCTCGTATTGGCCCCATCAACCTGGCTAGACAATAAGGTGTTCCTCTGGGAGGAACCAGTCTGCCTACGGATTTGCCTTTTTTCCCTTTCGATGCACCCTCTTTGCTTGTTTACGATCATGCGCCCGCTCCCGCAGCTTTGTACTCTCAGAAAGAGAATGAAGGAGAGGAACGAGGCCCAGGGCATTGTAAATGCCGACGTGTAATGCCCTGGCTTTTGTTTCGAACTCCACTGTTCACGGGCTGATCTCTGGCGAGGCTAACGTGCCGGCCGCAATCGAAATCGATACCGGCGAAGATGTTAGAAGGAAATTATGGTGGTAGAGAAGATTGGAAACCGAGCGTTTTCGTGGTTGATCATTTTTGATTGGAAAGAGAAGGCTTTTAATGTTCAAAAGCTTTTTTTCTGTAAATTCACTATTGTGAATCGCGTTGAGTTTTGTTCGTACTACACAACTCTTTGTCAATGCACTCTGTGATGTAATCCGGCTCCATGCATCTCTACCAAATTCAATTAATCTGTAAAAATGATTTCCCGTGAATCGAACTGAAACACCTGTTAGTATAGTTTCTTGTTTTATAAAAGCAATCTACACAACGCAAACGGTTTTTTATAATTGATTTATGACAGCATTCGATAGAATGTGACCTCAATAGATTTGTAGTATAAACTTGGTTTCGAGAATAATACAAAAAATTTCCTACTCTCGAACTGAATTCAGTTTGTTTGCGAAACTGATTCTTGCATTATGGAACATTTTACAATTTTTATATGCAATGGATTGACCAAGAAAAAAATAGTGGTATTGTCAATAATTAACTGAGGAGCAAGCTGATTGCGATACTGTTTGGCGTCCTAAAACCATCAGATCGGAAGTTCAATTGACACAATAATAGCGATGTGCTCTCGCTTGACTGTTCTCGTTGCAGCAATTACTCTTTGACCACCGACGAGAAATTATTAATTGCACGATAGCAAGCCGCTGCAGGTTCCGCGAATTCCAAACTGGATTTACTGTCTATCAGGTACAGTAGCTTACGTTCGCGTCTTCCTCTAAGCTAAAGTTCCTCTACAATATCAACTTGCGAACAGTGATTTCCCCTTACAAACTGGGGCATCCTCGTTCCACTGTGTTATTTCAACAATTCTAATTCGCTAATTACCGATATATAAAAGATGCAGCAGTTCATATACTTCATTCTCTTTAGATTCTTAAAACAGACCATTACAAAATTTGCGTTGATATCCTAGAAACAAAGGAGTTTAAATTTATATCCATATAATCTTTCTTCACCCTTCCGGAATATAGATAACCGTACCAAACTTTGCCCATACATTTCTAAAGTATCTCTAAAGCATCCATTTCGCACCTACTTACTTACCAGTTATTACCAATTTGAATTGTTGTCAGTATTTACTTAACTTATATTAAATTACATTTGTTACTTCTTTTACTTCATATAGGAAGATTCCAAAGAGCATATTTATCGACTAATTCGTCATTTGAAAATAATTCAAAAACTTCTCGTGGAATAAGAGTTGAGAAAGCTAACAATAGAAATATGTACTCTGTCTCCGAGTCTCTTGCGAATCATTACGGCTTGTTCTATGAGTCTCTTATCAATTATTTCGTGCACTCAATACCTCTGGTTCCGTTTCTTCCATGGTAAATTTCACTAGTGCTTAGTAAAACTGTGAGAAACAACACTACTCTCGACGGGCAGGCTAATGATGTTGAAATTACTCCAACTTTCCCCGTAAAGTTTTAAAGAAACATAAATAAAGCACAGCCAGAACCAACAGAATATGAAACTTCTGTCGAGACTGTCACTAAAGCTTTATAACGATATTATGCTCCTTCGACTACCTCGTACACGAAAAGCCTTATCGCGCCGTACAAATGCACTGTTTAAATCGGCTTAAACGCCCATGCAGGCAACCAGTTCAGCTTAATAATTTGGATCCGCACACTTTGTACGAATTCCCGCAATTCTGCGCTGCGCGGGCTGCACTCCCCAAAATACATGTCTGTGCCTATATAACATATACTACACACATATGTGTATATATATGTGACGAGTACAATTAAACATACGAAATGTCGACCGCGCTATGTACGTCATTTGCGCAGTTAATTTGCAGGGGTTCCTAGGTGATTAGCACATTCGCGTACGGCAGTACAATCGTACGTCACTTCAATATTTGTTGCTGAGAACCAGCAGCGTAATTCTACATCATTTCAAAATCTAAGTATGCGGGTTCATTTCGTAAATCAATTTTTGATTTTCCATAAGCAAATAATGTTTTAATGATATTTCATTCGTGATTTCTATTTAGAATCTCGGAAATATATTTTATTATCGTCATCAGTACATCGGCTCTTTTATTTAAATCCTAGAAGTCTGCAACGTTGAGTTCCAGCTGTTTAAAAAATCCGATGAAAATCCCAAGATAAATGTGAATAATCTTCTATATCCAAGATGACCGAGATACTGATACTAAAGCAGCATCCTAGTAAAAGTGTAATAAACGATCATCTCTCTTACAAGTTTTAAGTTATAAGTTAGCTCGATGGATATATTCGTTGAGTATTACGAAATTCGACAGATCGATCGACAGAGAGCTTCCAAAAGGGAAAGGGTGTGCGTGGATTGTTTATAATGTTATTTATCGGAGGGAGGCTCAACGCACTCCAGTTTTATTTCCACCATAAATTATTTCCAGTAGCTTCCGTCTGTAGCACCTGACAAGCAATTAATATAGGGGCGACGCGTGCCTGCCCGCGGCACTCTTCTCACTACTAACGAGGAGGCATTCGTTTAAATAATCCACTGACACTTGCGAGCTTGAAACCTCTATCTGATCGGTAACAGGTTCCTGCTTTTAATCCACCTCACCCTAAGATTCGCGTTTTCCTTTCGTTATGTTTTGCTTATGCTTGCGAAATCAATCAGAAAACGAGTTACGAGGATCAGTATGTATCTTGTATACCAGACGCGATTTGGGCGTTTTCAGGAAGTTAGTAGAACAATTTCTTTAGATGGATCGTGATAAAGTAATAAACGATTCTTTATTTCGGTCAAACCCAGTGATTTACTGGCTTCGAGAGCAAGAGTGTCACGCGTAAACTTTTATTCCTGACCGTAGAAGGTTTTCTACGTCCACACGCGCTTAACGCTTCTGCACCAAAGAAACGACTTTTCGTATTCATTTGAAAATTCCTGGACGTATTCAAATTGTTCGACTGACATTTTATATTTCACAGCGCAAGTCACCGTAGCGCTACTACGGTAAATGCATTAGCCAGGCAATAAATGAAATTCATTTCGGTCATTCTGATTTTTCTAGCGACGTTTCGATACAAAATTGATCTATATTATAATACCTCCGTTGTAAAAATACTATAAGAATTGTTATTAGTACTAAATTTATTAACGTTTACATATGTGTCAATTTGAAGTGTCAAGTTTCGAATTATTAGTGTAACGGAAACGAAAATACTGTGAGAGAAGGAAAGACGTTTCCTATTCGATTCGGTATTAAATTTCATATACGACACAGTTCCTGGTCGCCCAGTCGAAGCAAGCAGGTCTCGATAAAAAGGCGAGGGTGCGCGAGCGCAACAGTGACGCTTCGAGTCCCCTGGTGATTGCGATTTTATTGTCGGCATGGAGCATCGATTCGTTCCAGTTGGACGAGAACGATGAATTATCAATTTTCTGTCCCCGCAATCAATTACTGCTGCGCTCCCTCGGTTGGCGTAGTTTTTCTTTTCTGACGCTCGCACTACTGCCGCTCCCATTGCCACTGCTACTGGAAACGCCGCCGCGCCGTCAGTACGCGGTGCTTTGCCCTCATCGTATCGCGATCGTTCATTAATTACAACTAGAACAACCACTGTATGCTGAATACGTGGAGAGCTTCAATTCCCGGAATTCATCTCTCGTCTGCATCGGGAAATCATTCAAGGATCACAACACCGACAGTGAGTCGGATCTGTTTCCGACAGAAATTACTTCTTCTTCTCTTTTTTAGATAATGTCGGGGGCGCACAAAGTTTTGGATATTGCACTTGCGCATTAGAAAATAACTTGCTTAATGTCTTGTTACGTATATTACGTTACACAGGTCAATTAATCCTCGGTTTAGTGGATGGAAATAATAGGAAGCTTTTTAATGAAGCTTCGGAAAGTGGAAGTCCGAGGGAAAATTTAATTGGTACCTTTTACCGCGAGTATGTTAAATCCAGCAGTTTTTTATGAAGCGGGAAGAAGAAGGAAGAATTATATTTTAGCGGAAAACTGGTTTCGCTAAAATATGGATATTAAGCCGAACCTACTTGATATTCGCAGTTTCCCGAGTATTTCTGCAACATTCTGTTTTCTGCTTCGATCCATTCAGACAGGATTATTATGTTACAAATGCAGCATGTTCTCTCGGAATTCGTGTCCCTTTTTGAAGATATCGTTGCTCGGATGGATGGTACCTAAAAGAACTTGCATTCGTATTGTGCGAGTTCGTTACCAAATATCATCGGTATCGAAGAGAAAAAAACTTGAAATTCTTCCGAAGAACGAACTTTACCGAAACTCAATACTTTTCGAAAGAACACTATCATTCCCTGCTTCCAGGAGGAAAATCCCTGGAAACGTTCGAAACTCCAGCTCACCGTGCTGTTACTATTAACACGAGGTCTGTTCTTTCTTTCCGCGATTTTCCCAGCAACCCAATAACAGAGAGCTGGGAATTCGTAAAACTCCGAACAATTTAGCAAACGATTCCGGAACCCTTTGAAAGTCGCTGTAGGAAAAAGTTTCACAGAGCCAAGAGAGAGAGAGAGAGAAATATTTATTGACAATGCTTTCGTCGTGGGACGACAACGAGGAAGAATAGACAATAATAAAACGAGAATGTGATCGAACTGGCAAAGATCTGCCGGACGAATATAATCGGCGTACTCGATAGAATCTTAGAATAAAGTCCTCTTAGCACAGTCTATTGTTGGCTCTCGAATGAATACGAACCTCGTGAAGTTTGAAACCCCGCGTGGGCCAGTCGCAGAGGTCTAGCTAACCCAGCAGACCACGGTTCCCGCAGGTCCACCAGGACTTTCTCCTATCGAATCGAGGCTGGGCGCCGGATTTAAGCCGCGACACAATGCAGAATGGCTCTGAATGCCGGCTTCTGCTCTCGTTGCCTCTAGTCCGGCTAAATCCAGTCGTTAAGGAACGTGGGGTAACAAGCACCCTTCAACGTTCTTTGACACCCGCAAAAGTACCTGAATTTACGTTCCCTCTGATACCCTTATGAACTCTCCGGCGCCTTGTGGAATTTATCCTGACAAATCTCTCGCCGAGAATCAAACCGCTCTTACACTTCAAACTCAAATTATAATTATTCTTATCCACTCCTTTCTTAGTTTAATAATTAATAATCCGTTACTAATTCTAAAGCTTTCTTCATTCGATCGAAAATACATTTTGTTAATTACAATTTTCCTGTGTACAAAGATAAGGAAATAAAATACAAATTGAGAAATTGATTTATCGGAGAATATACGAATTTACATAAAGTTGGGTGATTTGACCACGCCAGATACGGTTAGCATTAATACGAATACCTTTGGTTCCCTGCAAGCTCGACTCATTGGTCCTGAATATCATGAACTTTGCTTTGCTTGCGGATCGATTTAATGGAGAATATATTGAAATAGTTAGATGCCGGTTTCTCTCGGATCGCAAATCTCTCGATCGTATCGCGTGGGCCAAACAGAATACTCGCGCGCTTCGTTCCCATTGATGCTAAATTTCGAGGGTGATCGCGCTCTGGTTTCGTAAATAACCATTGTGGAAGGTTTCATCGAAGCTTCGATTCACAGATCGCGAAAGCTACGGTGTAAACGTTAGACGCAAATACACGATTTTCATGTGGCTACTAGTAGTATAGGCGAAACAAAGGTCAGCCAACCGTGGCGATTACCGAGGACTGGATTAAGTTTTGAATTTATGGGGTTGCTTAACGGTAGCCAGGTGAGGATTTGCCCCGGTAGAATTTATTAACTTTGAGAATCACTGTGGAAGATTCGTTAGCGTTAGACAGGAGCTACATATGTATATCGTGAAAGTGTTAGAGGACCTCTTCCACCACTGTATGCGTTCTCGAGCAACTTACCATGGCTTTTGAGCCTTTGTGTTTCGAGTTTCCACAAAATACGTGTATCGCGTGCCGTTAGCGTTAATTGCGAGCCCTAGCTTGCCACGACCATAAGTATTAATTTCAATAGCTCTCGCTAGAGTTTGTGTGGCGAGTCGCTTGTTAATTTAAATAGGCGAGCCTCAATCGAGAGAGGGAATATTTCCCTAAACCCTTGTCGATAAGCTAACCGAACCGAAAAGGCGAATAATTCCGGTGCTTTGTAGAAACATATATATTTCATAAACTGTGACATTGAAGAATTCATCTGTGTTTTGCTGAATATGTTCTATTTCGCGCCATCCATCTGCCGCCGAACGCACGGCACTTTATTTCGCGAAATATCAGTGCTGTAATTTGCGGGCGTATTTTACGCTACGGATATACCTGTGCTTGTCGTTGCTACTACTGCTATGAGACTGATACTGCATTGTGCCGCGTATGTTTCGTTTTCAATTAATAGGAACGAAATTTCAGAGCAATACCCCTCGTAATTTACAAATAATGCTGACGCTCGAGTTTCGAATATTTCATATTCAACCCCGGCGAAATACTGGACGCATCGATAGTGAAGCATCGCAGTGATCGGTCTTTGTTAAAAAAAAGTTTTTTAAAAAAAAGAGACAACCAAAACTGGTGCCTATAATTCTGCAAGAAAATCCCATCTAACTTATACCGATTTTCTGGTAAAAAAAACACACATAAACATACTGACTAGTGGCACACCGTGTACGTCAATATTAGCCGTGGCCAAAGAGGACTAATGTTTTTTATCGATATTGACCAACGATAGGAAAATTGCAATATACCAAGCTTGCAACATGTAAATCTCGCATGGAAAAAATTCATATGTACATATTACATATGTATATTCCGCCGTCCAAATGGTTGTGCAAGTTTCTCTTCTTTCTCTCGGCATCCATGAAGTTCGAGTTCGACAAAAAGTTGGCAAGTGGTGAGATTACCAATTGAAATGGGACACGCGCAATTAAGATATCCAAATTGCGAGTCGTTTCCACAAACTGTACAAGAAGTCGATAAGAAGAGATAAGAAAAAAATCGCCTCGAATGAAGTTCAACGATCGATTAAGCAAAGAGGCCAGTTTCAGATATAAAGCAGATTTATGGATTAGGGGCCGATTAGCCGTAATTAGGTAGGTAATCGAGCCAATGACCAAAAACTTGGAGTATAACTATCTCGGTACTCGGCCATCGACGTGCTTTATCTCGCTCTCGAGTCGCGAGCGATAAGAAACTTTGCAGAAAAACTGCGAAACTTACGTTTTCTACTGTAAGAATCCTATGAAACTGCATGGGTTGGGACATTTAAAGAAAAAGTTCGCTTGAATTAGAGCAGGAAATTCTCTTGTCATTTACTCTCCGTTGTCTGTCGCGGTTCTCTCATAGAGATATTTGCAATTCTATGAACCCAAATAAGGTAAAAAATGTATACTTTGTCGACTGAAACCCGAATAGAAATAACTCACTAAAGGAATGCTTTTTTTCTGCGAAGAATTTAACTTCACAATTTATTGATTGTTGATTCGTGAATCTCCGTATTGTTGACATTTCTGCTAAGAAAAAGTTAAGTGTCTAATTCTATCGTCTACTCTTCCATATATTTCAGACTTTAAAAAACAGAATATGCTCGGTATGCTATTCGCGCATCAGAAGCAAATGCATTAATTTCGAATACGGTAAATCAGCTATAAAGTTCTACGGAATATCCTTTGCCAATATGAAGCTACACTGTATCTTTTATATGCTCACGGTATTTGGAATGCAATATTCGAGCTGCGTTTCATCCCTCATAACTAATTAATCACTGAATCGCGGATGCATTCAAAGACGAAGTAGCGAATAAGAGATAAAATCAAATCAAATATGTGTGCATTTAACTAATACATTTAAATTTCAATCTCGAAGTTATTTATTTTGTTAAAAACAAGCGCGATGGAAAATTGTTTCTGTCCATTTTCAGTGGCATGAACGTGCAATTACGAGGGTCAAGCGGACAGGGAAAAAGAAGAGAAGTAGTCTGAGGTGCCTATAAAGTAGGAAAAAAAAAAAAAAATAAATAAACCGAAAGGACATTTACAGCGTAGCATTACACCTGTCCGTACAATTGTCGGAGTATTTCTGTAGCAAGATCCTGCGGGCGACTTTAACTGGACAGAGACAAGTCCTGGCAGAGGCAGATTGTAGGCGAGCTCTGCGATGCTCCTGTCGGTCCAGAGTTTTTTCTCCAGTGTTCACCGGTTAATATATTTCCCGCTGTGCTCCAGGCAAACTTTTTCCTCCACGTGGCAGCCTAGTTTCAGATGGAAGTTGCGTTTCATACGATTCTCTCCACACCACTGCTTCCATGGTTCGCGAATTTTACGACCCTGAAATAAACTAACCGTACGCTATCGCTTATATTGATTCGCACTGCGCACCGGAAATGGTGGACACGCGCGCATTTATTTGGAAAAACCGTTCAAAAGTGTTGCCTTGGGATCTCTTGTCAATTGAATATTGTTTTCCCCCCGATATGAGAAATATTGGTGGATGTTTCGATACAGTAGTAAATGTATAAGCGTGTTTCTTCTGCGGTTGAGTTCATGTATCACGATATATTAGATTGTTTGTAATTTTCTAGCAAGTCCAAGGTGGTTTACAACTTTATGTTATCCATTAGATTCATTTTTTCTCTGAACTACGTAACCTGAATCACTTAACGAAATTTGATTCTCCATTATTTTAGAAAAGGCACGACAATTATTTCGAGCACAATTATATAGTATACATATATATAAATCTTTTCACACAAAGTCATTTATTATTTATTCGTATTACTTATTTAAGAAATAAATGATTCTCCTGTATGTTTAAAGAAATCATCTTATGTTCCTTTAATCCCATTATGATAGAAAATTGCAATTGTGTCAGAGATGATTCAAGATTATCGCTCTTATAAAAAATATCAATATAAACCTGAAATTGGGTCATTCAAGCTAAATGTCACAAGCCAGAAGATATATAACGATTCATTAAATTTTTATGCTATAAAGACGTATAGCGATTTTAAAATCCATCTACAGAAGCTGGCAGTAACCGATCGAACGACCCAATAAATGCACGTTGGATTACTTCCATAGTTTCGATATCGCCTCGCGCCAATATATTCGAGGTATCACAGGTTTTCACTGTGCCACTGTTACTCGACTTAACCCCGGGCTTTGAAGCAGCAGACAGAGCATTCATATCCAAGTCTTCCTGAAACAGTTTCATCTTTTCGGTACTTACCTCGCATTGTATTCCTGACAGGTTTATATGTGTTACATGGAAACAGAGAGTATTACGACTGCCTTATATTGAATCACTTTTGATATTTTCCCGCGATTCTCTCCAAGACATTTTATCCTGTAATTCTCTTACTTTTCTAACGTCGTTTACGAATTCCTGCGCAGCAAGTCTTCTACCTTAATCGTTCTTTTCCATGAGCGACTTCGAATTTCGTTCTATATTTCCTCGGAGAGTTCTGAACAAGAGGAGGCTACATTCGAAGCGACATCAATTCCACCGAAGCATTTGGGCCATCGAATAAAAATACTTATCTTATGTTCGCAATTATCTCGTATGTCTCCCTTCCAAGCTTCTTTCAGGATCCTCATCGCTCCCACTCCGCGTCCCCTGTAATCGTTCTCCTTTTACGATCGATACTCACGCTAGCAGAAGAGTCAGTTTCAGATATGTTTACCAACCCGATTTTTCTTCCATTTGCCCTCGTGTATGGCTCGGCTGGGAAACTGGGCGGGAATCCATTTTTTCATGCGAAGAAGCACACACTTCTTATTCATCTAAAAGATATCATGCCATATCGTAAAGGAATGTTGGTGGTGGGAACCGCGATAAATTTTCCTGTATTAGATTTTTCCTTTAATAAATCCCGAGCTTTTTCGACACCTGCTAGTCACATGAGCCTCGGCTGTATGCGAATGCGGCTTATTTCGTTCGCCTGGCTTTTATTCTGAGATCCCTGGAAACCAGTGGCATAATAGCTCGAATTCGTGGAATATAAATCCTTGATACAGCAGCATGTGGCCTTTTTTCCTGGTATGCAATATTAATTGTTCCACAGTGCGGACGTAAAAAAATGTTTCATTGCTTTTGAAACGGGTTTTACATGTGGACCGAGTGTAGCGGTTGAAATACCGCGTTTCGATCTGATTAAACCATCTACCTATTTCCATTACGTAAAGCTTAAATTACTCATCCAAATTGAAATTTCAATTATTCTCACTTGTTATGATGTGTGTTAATTAAATCTTTGAATTTTTTGGATAATTAAATAACTGCGTTGTACACAGTATAGGAGGAGTTATTTTATTTTGTAATATAGCATGAATATTGATCATGAAAACGAACAATCTCTTTTGGAGTGAAAAAATATTGTACTATTTTTCTATTTTTTGAAAAACAGTACGTTATAATCGGGCAAAATATGTGTATACGAAACATCAACACTGTCATCGAAGAAAATTCAGTTCGGCAGGCGAAACGAAACGTTGGACTTTGCGAACGAATATCTCTATGGACAATGCGACAATGGGCTAGTAGCAAGAGCATCATCAAAGTCATGCGAAACCACAGTCCGTCATTCTTGGACCCTTTGAGATTCGAGGAGTTCATTTTGAAATTCCACCGTCGAAATTACGCGACGTGGACACCGTAACCAAGAGATCTTGCGATGCCGATCATTCGACTGTGTCTGTGGCTGGTTCAATTGGGAGTGGGTTACGCATGAGAGACCTTATGCCGCGTAGTTAGAAGGAAGTTTAGACAAGGAACTTCCAGATGTACGTATATAGGAATCAAGTCAATTCACCTCATCGGATCACAACTGAATCTCTGCAACTAATTAATTCATCGACGGAAACACCACGAAGCACAATAGCAAAACTCTCGAAACGCAGATACATATCTCATTGTCTACAAACGCTCCGTTTGAAAGTGAACCTGAGTAAGCGACTACTCCTAGAATCGCAGAGTCCAAATTTCCAGTTGATACCGTACACAAGTAACAATTACCCGTTTGAGTATTAGAATACAATTGTATTCGCCGGATGTGCGCATTTGAAATTAGCCTCAAGCGGAGTTACACGTAATAAGGTTATTACAGCTTTCCGGACACGTACAATGACGTTAATCATGCCACACGAGGATATGACCCATATTACACGGGGTGCAAGGATCGCGTAGTGCTAACATGTTCATATCTGTGGAACCCATCGTGATATCATTGTCAGCACAATACTTTTTTTTTCTTTAACGAAAATAGAAATTCTCTCATTAAGATCAACGATATAGAAAAGCTTCAATAATGAGACAAGACAAGCGTATAATTCAGGTGAAAATTCGTTTCATTCTGATAATGAGGTCGACGATATGTATAGCTTGTTATAAATCGATCGTTACGTGAGTCGCGTGTAACGAGCAATGGGTGCGAATGGGTGGTAAGAGCAACGCAACCCGTCAATCGTTATTCGATGTCTACAACGGTATATTCGGTACACTATCATTTCGCGTGACTACAGTTAAAAACCGCAGATATCGCTGACCAGGCTACGTATCACGCGACTCATGAACGAACGGATCGTTTATGCGGACACCCATACGATCATTGGCTCAACAATTGATTTTCGAGTTCGGTAATTTGAACTCGTGTGATATGGTTGTTTCTGTTCACGAATACTGGAACCTCGAACAATTTGGCTCACATTTGGTCCACCGCATTTGGAAATAATATACGAATTGCGTGGAATTCTGTTTGAGAATTACGGTAACTCGATAACATTATTGAGAAACGGCAGCCATAGCGATACAAATTGCGATATATACAAATAACCATGTTGAATGATACTTATATTAAGTATTATTGCCAGAGTAAAAAAGATTAAGCTAATCGTTTTACTTTATGAAGTATAAAATTAATGAGAAAACCTGTTATTCTAATTAAAATCGGTGACCATGCTCGTCTAATTAATAACATCGGATAAAGTATAGTTAGTATCTCGTATAGTCTTCCATCAGCAGCACATAATTCTAACTTCATTACAATTACTGTGATTCCCCAAACTTTATTACTTCGGTATGTGTTAAGCACCGTTAGGATGCACTGTGGCGTTAGGATATTACCTCATTCGCTTTAAAGTACCGCACGCACCAGCAAAAAAACTCGGACAGAGCCAGCAATTGATTTTGCTCGTAAAAAAGCTAAAATTGCGACACCGGCCACATCGTTTCCCAAACAGTCCCATGTTCCCACAATGTTCGGACGACCCTGGATTTAGTGCACTGGAAAGTCATTTGTGTCAAAAGTGACCAGAGTCCGGAAATTTTCAATTTTTTCCGCCTTCAGCTAAATTCTGGGTTCCGGTTTCTAAACCAATAATACAATTCTTATAAAAACCAATTAACAATTATATTCCGATATTTGTTTGCTTTCTTTTTTAAACCGTATGGAAAAAATCCGATTCGCCTGATTTACATCTACGATCATTCTAGAATTCGATGGTCACAATAGACAGTTTTAATGATCGTGATAAGATAGTAGCCTGTGTCCGCAGGTTTTAGATCCGAATTTAAAAAAGATCGCTGCGGTTTTGTACAATGGCAAAACCGGAATACACGATCTTTGTCTTGATGTGAGAACAAACGCCAGTAACAGTAGCGTTGAATAATAAATGGTATCGCGTCGGCAGAAAGTGAAACATTCGGGCTGTGGAAGGTATAAACAGTTAACAAACGTTACTTATGACGGTAGTCAGAGCGAGAATTTTACGTAGAAGCTGCCACGCGTCCGTCTTATTTCCCTCGCGTCCTGGAATGTTTCATTTATAATATCCGCATTCTTTTATGTCCGTCATAAATGCGCCGAGTGCTCTCGTCTCCCTCCTCCACGAAATTTATGTTGCCTCGCGGAGACGGACATTCGCCGCGAGTAGCGTATATTTCTACTTAACAATCAGCCATTATACTTTTACGAGAACCGCGAAGATGATGAGTATTACCGACAGCTCGCACATTTTTAGGGCTTACTTGAGTGGCCAGTTTCTCGGCCAAGCAGAATGTCGGATCTTTCTACCTGCTGTTAATAATTTGTGCCTCTCAAATTTCGATCTATCATATGATTCTCGATTACCAGAGTTGCTTCAGGCTAACGTTTTGCATATCTAGTTCTGTAAGCCCAAACTCAATGATGCGATCTCTCAGTACCTTTGAGCAAGTACTTGCTACAAGAGGCATAGAGTTAGCTAAAATCCTGTTAAGTGAAAAAAAATCATCTTTTGTTAGACATTTAAACTCTGCATCGAAATAACGTAAAATTGAGAAATTTGGAAGAAAATCAGAATCATTGAATAAATTTATAATTTAGAAGTTTGCATGATTTATTTAATCCTCAGGATTAGTTTCGCAGAGCTTCGATATTGGAATCGTATCTTTTCTTTCGAACCTGCAGTAGAAAACGCCAAAACTCATTGCTGCACAATCATTGACCTATACCACTGAGGCAGCAGAAATAGTCTGGCTTCCATGGAGCCGATAAATCGAAAGATCTCGCAGATAACTGGAAATCTGTATGTGTCCAGACACAAGATCAGGATCTTTCGGTTCCGAGATTACCTTCTAGGACTTCGCAGACTGGCACATTAGCCGGCTGTGGGGCACCAGAGTAATTTTCGTCGGATTGAAGGAATGAAAGGCCGCTGAATGTAGCCTGCTTCTATCGAGAAACTCCTTTTCATTCTGGAGCTCCTTCGGCCCATCGGGACCAGGCACAGAGAAGGAACTATCAATAATGAACTTACGGAAGAATCGTTCTCACGGCAACAGTAAAACTTCAATTAATACAAAGAAATTTTGTTTTTCGCGTAACGATCACTCTATCCCTCGCCTCATACTTCAATAAAACTAATTCAACAATCGAATCAGAATTCCAGGAAAAATATCACATTACGCAAATGTGCTGTAAAAATACTTGGGCTTGCAACCATTACTCTACTATATCATAGGAAGGATGTAAAATCCGAAAAACCCATTTCCCACTCCAACCAACGATTTGCCTAAGCGGTGGCAACCAGGTGGCGAAATTTCCGCGAGGAAGACGACCCAAGCGTACGAATCAAGTCGAATTCTCGAGATCGTGACGTTGGGCTCGTTGTCGCGGTGTGTGTGTGTGTGTGTGTGCATAACACGGAATTTCACGATATTTATCGACCGAAGAGAGCACGCGAAACTACTCCGTCGAAGCGAATCGTGACAGGTACAGTCTTATCTCCAAATTGCTTATAAAAACAGATGTAACTTCGAAATATGATAATAATCAGAGAATTAGTTGGATAACAGTTGTAATTTGTTATTTATGATATAGTTTGTTACAATGATTTCAAGTGAACACGATATAAAATGAATTAATAGAAAGTACATAAGAGGCTTTTTAAAAACTGTTTTAAAAATGAGTGATAATGCTTTTCGTCATATTCTGGATGGCGATCGAGCATTATGGATCGCAATCCAAGCATTGGTCAACTCGACCTTACTCACTGGACAACGATTCGAAATCAGAGTCACGTAACCGACAGTCGCTGCGGTGCTAGCCGAGTTTTACGAGTAGTTAAAGCGGTAAAGAAAGCTCCGATCGGGTTTGGTCATTCCATGCGCTCTTGCTTCCCGGAGCGTGTTCGAGATACGGGCAATCGCGCGGGAATCGTAAAGAGTTCACCCTCCAGGCCTCAGGTTTTTCTGTCTCCAAGCAGGTGGTCTTGCTGGCTTGGCCACTGGCTCCAACGTGGCTCTCGCCTAGAAGTTCATCTTTTCAGAGTGGTTGCCGAAACGACCGTAATTCTGGTTAATGGCGGCTGCCAGGAAACGGCTCCTCTCACAGGCGGTGATCTCTCCCTTTCTCCTTGAAATATTGCCCCTTCTCCTAGATCTTTTTCTGCACTTTCTCTCCTTTTCCAACTTCCGCGTGTTCCAGTTGAAGTCGAGCAGACGGAGATTTGATTAATCATCCTCTCGACGGAACTTTACCGGAATCAATGAGTGGTACGCACGAAATCCTTGGTATCTAAGGAAGAATCAAGAATTTGGAGTAAGGGTCGAAGGGTCGGGAGAGGTTCGCGGAAATAATAGAAGACGGCTGGTACTTTTCATGGTGAAACGAGACGATGCATAGCGAGCCAATATGCACCAGGGAAGAACTGGGTGTCAGGGGTACGGGAGGACACTGTGCTCTTGGTTTTTTTTATTGCAAGGTGTATAATGGGATAAGCCGTTCTCGCGAAGGACGTGAATTACGTAAGAACGGAAGTGGAAGAGCCCGCGAACACGGCGGTGCTTCGTTCGAGTGGTCTTCTTAATTGCGGCACCCTTTGAATTTAAATTACCCTCGAGAGTCGGTGGCACCGCACACGGAGAAGAATCGTGCGCCGAGTCGAGTCGAGTCGTGTCGAGCCGTGATAGCGAGTCCTGTCAAGACACGCAGTGCTATCGCTCGCGTGCATTCTCTGATAATAATTCAAGTGGGTCTGACAGAAAAGATATCGATTGACCACCAGGTATACTCCGACATCGTCATATAGCAAAGCCGCCGAATGCTTTGATTCCGACTGTTTATGCGGCCATATTTTAGTATACCAAATTCAACAGGGCAACCCTACTTCCCTCGTACTTTCCAGCACTGAGTTAAATACAGGCCTCCAACTCTCGAGCACACTCTCAAAAACTGCATGTTTAATTATGCCGAATATGAATGTTACCGCTCGCGGTACAACCTCTTGTACGAACTTACGAGCTCGAGCCAAAGTAAAATGAGATAAAATGGGAAAGTATATTCTCGAGCTCTCAGGTAGGAAAATAGACCGACATCCTTGGATGACGGTGGAAAGGCAAGCTTGAGATTAGCGAGCGACGACGAAAATCCGAGATGTCGGACGCGCACTAATCGGGCCACGGCGCCTAGAAAACTAAACAGCTTCTAAAACTGTCGCTGAAGTAGGGACGTGCTCGCACCCGCGACAGTAATTAGTTCCGGCAACGACGGAAAAATGTCGCAATTACGAGGCTGGTTGAAGCGGGATGAGCTAAAGAGAATTTGCTTAAATATACAAAGGAGATGCAAATATTCTATTATTTTAACATTTCGAAACCATGGGATCTATGAGCTTTGCATTTCTTCTTTGGTTTGTGTCAGATGGAAATATTTTATACTCAGGAGGAAATGTTTATTGTCACAAAGATACAATATAACTCGAAGAAAAACGAAGAATGTTCATAGCAACTGCAAATACCCGACTATTTGTTTTTGTTGTTTATAAGACAGCAATACCAGACGCAAAATGAAACCCATGTATGTTTCAGTGTTTTTTTGCTCACAATTAGAAACAATTTCGAAAGTATCGCAAGATACCGCAAAACCCAGTGTTATACTTTTTAGTGATAGTTACTTCTTTAAGAGTATTAGTTATATTCAAAATAAATGTGAAAGTTTTAATAGAACTATCTTCGACTATTTTCCACAGAATAATTGGCTTTTCGAGACAAATCCAATTTTAGAGAAAACTGTGTTTGCATCTGAGCTGGTTTAAGAAAATGAAAAGAATATAAAATGGAAATTTGATGTTAGCGTATCTCGAAAATCTATTAGTATACATCATTGTCCCGTTGGTGGAGATAGAATAAGAAAGAGCAGCGCGTTCTCAGAAGGAAAAGATCGAGCACGCAGGGTGGAATTACAAATGAGTCGATTTATCGGGAGGCCATCTCGAAGACCCTTGTTTTACGTTCACTTAGCAGCGCCGTATCAAGTTTCAAAGTACTCGGAGTAACTTCTATTAGAGTTCTAAGTGAACGTATCGCAATCATGAGTCAGACACCCCGATAATTGGAAAAAGAGAAAATTTAACTTATCGGATCTCCTTAATTGCTTTCTAATGAAAGAGAAAAAGAATCTCGGTTTGCATTCGTGTTTCACAGTGTCGAATAAATATTCACGCCGAATGCCAATACTTTGACCACCGTTAGCTTGACATGTTGTCAGTATTTGTACTCTAACTTTATAGACTCGGATCAACAGGGAAAATTCGGCTGCAGTTGAAAATCCGACACAGAATTTACCCAGTGATCCTGCAATCTATCAGTTGACTTTTTACCGATAATAATTATACGGCGAATCCAGTTACTGGCCAAACAATTGTTGCTGCCAGTCAACCGAAAAAACTTGCGGTAATTACACCTTTCAACGATCCGCCATATTGATGGAGTTTCGTTATATCGACAGGCAATTTATCCGCTGACGCACGGGACCATTGTCGGTTTTGCATAAAATTAACGGGTGATACACACTTATCAGACTAGCCGACACCGATAACTTTTGCCTTTAATTACGAATGTTTCAACTGACTGCCAATTATGAGGAGTTTCAATTAAAGAGCTTCAATCCCTCGGGTGAGACCAGCTGCAAAAAATGGGATCAAAACTGTACCAAAGCATCGCTTTAATTTCTCGAGTGTGAAATTGGCGTGGTATCACGACAAATCCTCAACAGATTGCAATATCTAAGTCGAAGATTTTGATCGTGGAAGAGGATACCTGGCCATTTTCAGAGCACAGACTGGGCATGTATGCTCTTGGAATAAAGTGCTATTATTCGAATAGCCGGCTGGCCATTCGCCGTGCGTGTGCTGTGTGCTCTGTGCTGTGTGGTTTGTGTTCGGCCCACTCTGGCGAGTGGCCAAGGGATTTTTGATATTTTTTGGCAACAGCTCAAACTGCATATAACCGACTAAAATGTTTCCCCGCGTCGCCCTTTCCTGCGTCACCCTTTCTTCTTTCTCCCCTGTCTCTTCCTCTTTCACCCTCTGCTGGTATCCAGCATCCTGGCGAATTGGTCTCCTCGAGCGTGTATCCACTTTTGTTGCCCATTGTTTTCTCATTCTATCTCGAATCGCTCGCCGCTCTCACCACGATACTGATCGTACCGGCCAACGCTAAATGGTACTTCTTTTTTTTCTGGATGGACTCTAGGGGTGAGGGAAAATAGGGTGGTGACCGTGTACACGTCTTGTTCGCGGCGTCGAGGAAAACATAAATCCTGAAACTGGCCGCATGCTTCTGGTTGGTAATTAACCGGTTTGGATCGGGATTTACCTACTGCTCCCTCTTGACATATGTTAAGAGAAGTAATATTACTTGAGATTCCACGGATATTTCGCGAGTTCACTGGTTTTCGCGATTTTCTGGACGGAACTTATCCTCAACTCGGGAAACGGAATGCCCGAGAAATTAGTTTTCGAGGCTCTTGGATTGGCGAGGAAAGTACAGTTTGCCGAATGCGGAATCGGAGAGGAGGCGAGTGCTTCTTTTGTGTGGCGAAATTGTCCAGATACCTACAGTTCCTACACGGAGGATGAAAGCAGGAGAGAAAAGGAGAGGGAGAGAGAGAGAGAGAGAGAGAGAGAGAGAGAGAGAGAGAGAGAGAGAGAGAGAGAGAAGGAACGAGCGGAAACGCACGCGAACTGAGTCAGAGAAAAGGAATTGTATTCATGAGGTGGATCGTATTATGTGATACGAAAAGAGTTATTTGAAATGTCCTGGCGTTGTTTCGTATTATCCTCGCAACATTCTGGATATATTAGACGTAAGTTTGCGGTTCCATAACCTTGGCACGATACGCTGATATACCCTAGAAGTAAAATCCAAAACTGGCAGATATGAATTGTGAAATTTCAGTTTTCCATTTCGCTCGGGTCCTGTCCCGCCGGCTTTTCGCTGAGAGCGAATTTCGTTTAAAATATCCAGAGTTCGATTTCACCGGCACAGAATGGCGCACATTACGGAGATCGCGTTAAAGTAAAAAAAAAAAAAATTTGAATATTATAGGACCGCTATCGTAACAAGGCAAACGTATCGCTCCTTTGAGTTCTCCTTCGGATAATTGAATTCCGAGCAGCGTGATGCACCGTCAAGAATTAACACTTCAAAGTAAAATACCGGCATCAAGTGCGTCTACCGGTTCGTCATTTTACCTTTTTCATTTCAAGATTTTTCGTTCCATCATCTAGACTTTTCCATCCTGCAGTCAGCATTGTTCTCCTCTTCTCGCCATCGGAGAGTCCAGTTTACTCGAGCCCTGCTTCTCGCCTCTCGTTTTTCGCATATTCCACACACACCCTTAGTCCTGAAAAGAAACACTCCAGTGTAACTCAAGTTTTTAATATCGTCCCATGAATCCGCGTATTCTCTCCCCTTTTCCGCGATGACGTATTGGACTCGTGGGACAACAATAATTTCCGCGTCTCGATTTAATCCTCAAAAACAGAATTCCCAGATGTCGTGTAAATCAGGTTATTAGCGTTAGAGCGGCTAACAAATTAAAAACCGAGGGGAAGGGGTACCGACAGAAATCAGGGACGGTCCTCGGACTCCAGACGAGGGAGGTACATGGCGCAAGGTAAAAATGCAAAACTGATTAAACTCTCATTTAATAGCGGCGAGAGTAATATCGTAAGAGCGTTATCGGAGGGTCGCGCTCAAGGGTGGCTCCCAAGGGTGGCGCAGGTGCAAGTAAATGAGAGACCGTCGTAGAAGGGTACACCCTAGCTCAGGACACTGAGAATTATAATCAGGCAAACACCTGCGTGTTTCCCGTGTCGCGACCAATGTTGCTTCGCAATTCATTCTGCGCACCTTAAAGTCCCTGGTAGTTGCGCGATGGCAGAATATTCTGTCGAGCGAAAGGAACAAGGAGCTTTGTTCTCCTGCACAGAATTAAATTACAGTGAGCAAGCGTGCTGCCTGGCATCGTACTGTTTCTCCCGCAGTTCTTTGCTAATTAACGCTAAGGAGATTGCAGCCGGACTGTACCTTTTTTGCAGCACGCACGATTTATTCCGAGAGATTGTTGCCAGGAGCAGCCCCCGTTTTGGCGCGGTGCTTGGCGTACAAAGCCTATGCGGTACAAAGCGGTGTACCACGGGGTAGCGACGATAGCGAATGTGGTGACGTCCTTACTATTGGAAATCCTGTGTTTCGCTCTGTTTCCTATACGCCCTAAACTCCCATATATACGAAATGAAAAAGACAGATTGGAAATCTTTCTATGGTGCACGGATCGGTATTGGGGATCCGAAAGGGGAAGAAAGGAGCGTGCGAGACGCGTATCAAGAATACGGGGCCACCGTAGTAAGGTGAGGAACCAGGGAACCTTTGTTCCCTTTCTTCCTCTGTTGGCTTAACACTGGCTTTGAAGCGCCTAGGGGAAAAAGCTTTTACGCTTATTCTATGTTCCATTTTAGTCTGGGCGGCCGGCTCAGGACTGTTGGCTCTGCCCGAGTCATTCGCATGAGGAAATCAGAGCTCAACTAACGCTCGTACTATGCCACGCCGTGCACCTATTCGCTCGAGGGCTACGGCTCAATTTCGTAGGGTATCATTTTTTCAACGCAATTCGCCCCTTCGTCTACTGGGAAATCACTTTGGCAACACTCGCTACGAATTCCACTAACTATGCAATTGGCAAGCCCTTCGTCTCGGAACTCTTCCGGTATCGAGCGTAAGCGGAGAGAGAATTTAAGTAGCACGCCTTGGTCAATATACCCCCTTCTCCTCGGGCACCATCAGACTGTGAATTAAACCACGAAAGGGCCACCGGTGTTGGCGAAGTGGCTCTTCGGCTTCACGGAGTGATGCGAGCCAATTTGAGCGCTGGCTTTTCCAAGCACGGCTGCTGGTGTTATTAACATAAATAAAGATTCTTCATTAAACGGCACACTGGTAAGAAGGAGGGTGGAGGCACGCCGAGCCACGACGCGGCAAGCTACGCTGTAATGTAGAGGGTAAAATAATATTATGAAAGAAGGACCAGGGTGCGACGAGACACTGCGCGCTGCGTTCCGCGTACCTCGGCGTGCGAGGCGTTGCTAACGAAGGATCCGCGGTGAGCCAGCAACCGAATAACATCGTTACAAGATAACCACCTCTGCCCTCGGAAAGCAATCTTCGTTAAATCAAGCATGGTATTTGCGGAGAGCTCAGTTCCTGCGAGCAAAAAGCGCAAACTACCTTAATGCAATCCTCCATCGAATTTTCTATTTCTGGATCTCTTTCCCTCTTCGCCCTCTTAAAATATTCATAAGACCCTTATGCCATTAGACTCATTTCGATGGGATTTTCCCAGGGAAGGATCAGAGTGGGACTATTTAAAAAACTGCTCTCAAGCTTTAACAGGCGCCGTTTCACCGCTGGGTAAATAATCTATCTCCGTAGTGAGAAGATCGATTGACGCTGGGAAATTCTCCGGGGAACGCACCGACTAAGGAGAAGAAAACAGTAGTAAAGCTAAAGGTAATAGAAAAAGAGAGAGAGAGAGAGAGAGAGAGAGATAGGGTAAAAGAAAAAGGGGAACTATCGCGTGAGTAGACAAAGGTAACCCAGGGACACGAGTCAGACGACGATGACGGCGACCAGTTCCATCGCGTGTTAAACGGCTCCTAAAGTTTCGCTTAATAAATTCCTGCACGAATCCTTCCTCGCGGACGATATTTTTGCGGCGAAAAGTTTGCTCCGTGGAAATCACTTACCGTGAGTATCGACGCCCAGTCGCGATGGGCTTAGGTCCAAAGACAGACAAAGTATGCCAGTGTGTGCGCGCGATTTAAGTTACTGATCCGTCTTGACGGTGAAGGAACTCTCTCAAACTGCTTTAATCTTCGGTGGCTTACTTTGTCCGTTCTACGACTTGGTTCTCTCAGCGTAGTCACCCTCGACACATTTACCACGATACACTGAACTGCTGCGTGAACAGAAAGTTATATTCTAAAAGTTGTTAGCCAATCCGAGCCCAGTGATGCACTGAATGCATTCGAAAGTGTTAATCCAAAGGACCCGATAACGAGTCATATGTGTCAAGTGACGTAATTCCTATCGTTTAATTGCCATACAAAAGTCGGATTGTGATTGAATCGATTCGTCTTATTATTTTTCCTAACGAGATTCGTCTGCACACGAGAATCCTCATAATTTTCCAGTATTTAAATATGTAGCTCAGAATTATAATAAACAATACCGACTTAATGAGATTACAGTTACATATTTAAGTTACAGTAAACACATAGAATAAGTATGATAACAAGACTGAAATACAAATGAACTAATATTAGTCTCTACGTTTCATTTGAGTAGCGTATTCCAGACCCTATTTGTACAATACAGCTCTCGAGGGAATCTTTGTATAATAATCAACTGCTACCGTTCTACAGAGAATTATATCGATAAACCTTATAATCCTGCAGCGATTCCGTATATTCTGCGCTCAAAGGTTCTCTTTGTTAAAAGCAAGGGTATCTCTCTGTTAACATTTTCATCCGGGTTGCTATCTATGTTAAAAAAGAATCTATTGATTTTATGCTTATAGTGCTACCAGCTTTCTCCTCCGAGCATGGTTAATTAACCGTCCATTAACTATTTACGTCAGAAGATGTACACAGTCGAATATTTTCCGCGTACTTACCTAGCATAATCATTATTGAGCACAGAATATTCGACTAAATAATATTCCCAGCGAGAATGAGACTCGTACCGTGTACACAAAGTGTACTGACCGCAGCTGGCAACTTGCTGCACTCGTACTCTGCTGCTGGTACTATCGCTAATTTGAACTTCCGGCCCGGCTGACAATTGCGATCAGCGAATGCAGTGAGCAAAACTCCATTTATTTAATTACCTACTCCGAACAAGTCCAGTGGTTCGGTTCACGGTGACTGTAATCTAAACGGGAGTTGGAATGATTCGAGTGTACTTGTAAACTAAAGCCAGGGAGCTCAACTTAAGGTCAACCGGGCCAGAGAAATCTCCATAAAGTCGAATTCGAACTATTCGTCGAGTTTGCGTGTAGCCAAGCTGATACCGGCGCAACCTGATTGTCCAATGTGTACCCACTAGATCGAGGAGTATCGAAGCACAATAGGAAATAGTAGCATGAGATATTGATGCACCATCGAGCAGTAAGACCCTAGGAGTCTATGTTGCGATGGAGAGACGTCGAGGGAGTGGGATTCAGGAAGAAGAAATGGAGGATCGAATGGAATGAAACCAATAGGGAGCACGATACAACCGGTCCCTGATAATTCGAATCCAGATCCGGCTCTGACGTGCGTGCACACCTGCACACCTGCATCTACCTAGAGGTCCTAGAGTGAAATCCGTTCTGGCAGGGCTCCCGTGGGGTTGGTCGTCTCCGCAGGGAGGTTTTCTGCAAACGAGAGACGGATGCAGCACAGCAGTCGCATAGATGCTGGGGACATCCGCTTTTATATTGGAATTCTTCGGATTTTTCTCGCCGGATTCTCGCACCGAGATTCCACCGAGTGCGTTATCGGTACAGTGCGGCCTCTTCATTTCTTCTTTTCGTCTATTTTCAATGGTCTTGATCGTACCGAAATTGATGCGGCTACGCGAAACTCCGTCTACCACTGGAAGATAATAATACCAACGAACGGATACGATTAAGTCTTTCGTTATTTCGCCGATAGTCTTTGTGCCGCGACGATGCTATTTGCCTTGGCTGATGAGCTGGGAAAGAGCTTTGACGTGGAATTGCGTTTAACTGCACCAACCGTTACGAGGCTAAAGGATGAACGAATCCTTTCTTGCGAACTTGTCGGAGGAAATAAAATTGTGAAAAACGTATTTTACGAAGAGTAGCTCGCGTCAAATAGCAACGGGGGAAGGTAGTTGAAATACCCTGAAGCAAGAAACCCAGGAAGTCAGTTCATCGCAAACCTGAAAACCTGGTTTAATAAATTTCGATTGCATGTGAAATTCATCGGGCACTGTTAGATTCACGAGAGTTATCGCCGCGAGACACATGAAAATACAGGCAAAAATGGAGGTTGCGGTAGTTGCCGGTTTAAATCTATACGAGCCTCGGGTATTCTTGAATTTGTGAAACGTATCATTGACCGATCTAGTTTTACTATCAATGATCGCATTCGGTGGCAGATAACTTTGATAGTGCGCGTTCTTCTCGTCTCTTTCCCACATCGAGTAGTTCTGTGCTACTTCGTTGGCGGCATTGACGAATCGAAAGATAGGAGGAAAAACTTGTAGCACTGTCCTCGGAGCACTGTCTATCCTTTGAAGTGCGCTTGGCTTCGACACAAAGGGTTGCTATAAACCCGAATATCGTCCTGAACTTGTTCGGGGTCATTCGTATCAGATCCACCTGAAACTACTCTCGGAAAACTATTCCGGGCGACAGCTGGGAAATGGAAATTCAACGGGAATTTCATTAGCTAATGAATCGTAGATTTACTGCGAAATAGGTGCCTTCATGCCGTGGAAGAATACAAAAGGTGCTGGCGATAAAAACTCTCGTCAGGATATTGCCGTTGGATTGGCATTTTCTTTGATCTCTAATCGAGCCGGCGTACTTGGTGAGATTACTTTTTTTCGGAAAGGAAATCGTCGCGGTGCCATCGCATTATTCTCGCAAATTTAATTAATCCCTTCTTCGACGCCCGGAAGTGCAAGCCGTATCGGTGAATTCGAAGCCGAGCACATTGGAACTTGAAAATAGCGAGCAACGCGATGCGACGCGACGTGGCTTAATGAAATTTCGACATCCTTTTGTCTCGCATTATTTTATGAATCTTTTGCGGGTATTAATCAGGAATGGAATATTCAACATGTGGCCATGCATTTAAATGACAAAATTTAATCAGACCCCCCCTGGCAGTTTCATTACTAGCTGCAGCGGATGTGCAACATTACGATCCGATTACAATCAATAGTGGATCAAACGAATCTCACGCTCGACTGAAACTCTTGCTACCCTAGAAACACGCATATAGTACAATACACGTATAAAACTTTAATAGGTTTTTAAAAAATATACCTTATTTTGCATAGATATTTTTATGCGTGAAATTTGGCTACTTGAGCTCGGATGTAATATCGAGACAACAATCTAGTTACGTTGCAGCATAATAGTATTCTGAAAGTTTGTTACCATTCTGTAACGTAATGTAAATTTAATTTGCAATGCAGCTACTACTGGAACTCGTTTCTCGTCAGTCAAATAATAATAACATTGTATCGTGAAGTTTACATATGGGTAACACATGACACAACAGCTTTTCCGAATAACAAACTACCCTCGCGGCATAACGAAACCTGTTTACAGATATTATGCAAATACTTAGACAAGAGGATTTAGGCCTCCGCAGTCGGTATTATTTTCTAACGCATCTAGAATTTCTAGAAAAGTGTGCTGCTCTCCATCGAATGGACGCGTGTCAGTTTGCATATTGGCAAACAGTTCGATCGTAGTCCACGTTCGAAAACCACAGATACTCAGTCACGTCTGGCACACAGAGGAGGCTTAATCCTAACCGCCACATACTTGCTGGTAGTGCGATTGTGTGTGGAAAGTGTGTTTAAACCGGTATGTGTGCGTATGTGTGGCCCTTCTCGCGGCTGTCACCATTGATAAGGCCAAGCTACATAGGGCAAACCCTACCACAGGAGTTGATATCCTCTATTCAGAGAGGCTTAAAGCCGTCTGGATCGACCATAAGTATTCCAACATGCGTCTCTCTATTTGAAACAATCTGAAGGTGTTGGCGCATGCAGACACACTTCTCTGCTAACATACCAAATCCATTGGAACTAATTGGAAGTTTGCACTAGTTGATTCTGATCATAGTGACGAAAGAAGCTGACAATCCGAGGAGGATGGATGGTCACTCGATGAGCTGCGAAATTGACATGAAAGTTGATTGGCCGAGAACGGTGAGGGGGAGTTTAGGTTTCCGCTTGAAAGGAAATGTAGATCTCTAGTCAGGTAGATAGTGGAAGAAGAAGAAGAAGAAGGGAAACGGGCTGGTAAAACCAAATACTCGTCACTCGCCTCTTGCGGTCGATGCATTTGAATTTACCTCGAGATCTTGATAGTGTCGTACCGACGGTCTTCGTTAGGATGAAATACTCGCCAATAAGAATCCTGAGAAAGCCTCGAGCCAAATAATTACCCTCATTTAAAAAGCATCCCAGAAAACAATTTTTCTCGTGAAAGTAAATGGAACCTGCAATATTATTTTCGTTCATAAATCGGCAATTTTTCCGATTTAATCCTGCAATCGTACATTGTGTGATATTAATTCGAATGAGGCGCTTCAACTTGCTATCTTCCGAAAATGAACATTTCTACGTGACGGTTATCTTCCTCGTGGACAAAGGATCATGAGTCTATACAGGAGCTTAATATCGAAGTATTCCTGCTGCAAACGTATATTGTCAAGCTTCAGGCCAATACGCGAACTCCAGCGTCACTAATGGCAAGTCGTTGCAGCCAATTAAAAACTGATTTCTTGGAGCGTAAAAACAGGAGCAAGCCGTTGCGGCGAAGACATTAAACCCCCCCTCTGGATCCGCGCCATTGCGGGGTTAAATATGGGATCCACACGAGAGGATCCGCGCCATTACCAGAGTTAAATATGAGATTCACGCTCGAAGAAAAGCCCCATGCCATCCAGGGATGATCTTGGTTGGCGACGGTGGTTCGGTTGGCAGGCATGCGGGGGTAGAGGGTTGTCGTAGTAGGGAAGATCCCCGACTGGATCAGTGGTTGGAAGTAGAAACTGATAGGGTTGCACTGCAGACGGTACCAGCAACGTAACAAGAAATTTCAACGTGCTCGTAGAAGCAGGAAACTCTCGTTGAATGGGTAGATGCTCTCCTAAATATCTCCCTTGACTTCCGGACTGCTTAATTCCTCGAGTTATCTTGGATTATGGTATGCTACGGAACACAAAATTTTCTGTCGATGCTCTCATACTATTCGAAATCTACTTTATGGGAAGAGAACTGTGAAATTGCATCCTACCGGATGATTGACTTGCGTCAAGCGGAAAGTTCGAAATTCGACAGAATTTATCATTGACACCGCAGCCGCAAAAAAATTTTCATCGGGCATGGCGCAAAGTGAATTCCACGCGAACGGTCACTCTAACGCGAAATTGAAAACCCACAGAAATGCAATTACTTTCAAAACTTTTTTACGTGCAACACTGATGAAGATACTGTAACTTTATCCTCGTAATTTTTTTTTTTTTTTACGTTGAAAATTAACCGCTCCGTTGACTGAGTGTAAGTTGCCAACAGTGATATCGAAAAATGAATCATCCAGCACTTCGTAGGGAGGATAAAAAAGCCAATTGAATCTCAGAAGCTTATATAATTAATGCAATTTTATATTCCACGTAAAAGCGAGACAACGAACTGCGAAATTGTATGCATTAGGTGCTGCCACCGCACGAAGAGAGACAGAATAAATCTTTTACAAAATCAACCTTCAACGAATATAATTGACGATTGAACACTATGCGAAATTGACTGTATGTTTAATCATTAGCCCGTAACTAAGAAAAGCTTGCAGAATTAACGATCGATGAACAGTGGCACTGAAACAATTATACCTTTGAGCAAATAATGTCACTTGATCCTATCCAACAGTCTTGAGTAGGGTTCACAGAAACCAGAGTACTCAACCCGCATTCCGTTCAAAACAATCGTGATGCAGGAGGATGCGTCACCGGGTAAATTCCAGAGTCGCGCGCAGACCTGTCGGTCAAACGCGAAACAGGCAGAGTGCGTTGAAATTTGGAATATCGAACGCAGCGAGTCAGCTAGCAACAAAGGATGATAGTGTGTGCATTCGCGGTCGAAATTGCGAGCTAGCGAAAATCGACGGTGATTATTCAAAGAGGCGGTCGAGCGAGGCAATCGTCTTCGAGAAATTCGATCGATCGTCTTCTGCCGTTGCGACACGTTTCCTTGCCTGAGCCAACTTTTATCAATCGTGAATATTTGTTAGAGAGGTTCCTTCGAGCAGGCTGCGACGCGGAAGGCCACGACTAGTGTCCCTGGGAATGATAAATTCCCCGCTATGGTAACAGAAGGAAAATTGGCAGGGCAGACGGTGGCCTAGTCGCCACGCCGGCCCTCCTCTTGACAAAGAGCGGTCCTCTCAAAACGAGGAAATAAACGCGAGACAAACGAGGGAATAACCGGGCCGAATGTGCGAGTCATTCCCGCACAATGAGTCCACGTGGTGGCTTCTATGAGCTTAATATATTAAGTGCCCTCGGTACTGTGTCTTCCTCCACGGATATCTCTTGGATTTACCGCGCCACCGACTCGATCCAAGCCTCTCGATGAAATTAACGCCTACTAACTTAGAACCGATGAGCAACCATCAAGCATCATCATGAACTAAATCCAATTTCTAGAGATAAAGTGAAAGAAAAAGTAAAGAGAAAAGATCTCCCCGCTCTACCTATTCTTCTTCTATTATTGAATTTTATGAATTACCACGTTCGAGTACTATCGGCCTCCACTTTGTCGCGATATGAGCAATTCTTTAGTTCGAGTACCTCTTCGAAAGGCAATTCCGTTTGATCTGCTCGAGAGAAATGGTAGTTGAGATTTGAGTTTCGTGTCGAGAGAATTCCCTGCGTATAAAGCAGGATCGAAGGAGCGCGCATATTGCCGCGACACATTACGATCAACGAGCAAACTTGTTTACGGCGGTGATGTACGGTAGGATGGTTAAAACTGTATTATTGGAGAGCAAGATGCGCAGAGAACAGCAGGCTACAGTGGTATTACCATAGTCACATAAATAACTGCATTTATGCCTGCAAGTTTGAATGAGGCTTATCAACTATTTTGGGGCAACAAGTATTGTCTGGGTGCTTGGTGCACGCATAAAATTTCAACTTCATCCTTGGACTATAGAGAACTCAGGGTAACATAAACTTCGGTAGCATTCGGCGAAGTAGCTTAATTTGAATCCGCCATTCGATGGATCAGCTCTTTATACCAACAAAATCACTTGCCAGGAATTTCATTGCAGCCAACTAGCTGCTGGGAGCACTGTTTCAAACAATTCCGACGAGTCAAGTATGAGTTACCGGTTTCCGGTCTAGAAGAGTAAATCAACTAACTGGTATCAATGTTCTACTACCGAGCTAAGCTCATCGACTCGTTTGCTCTTTGCCACGATATACAGTATACATATGGTTATACCACGCAATTTGAAAGTCTTATGAAACGTTATGTCCTTCTGAACCCCTTTGAAAGTTTGCAACAATTGAAGCTGAGAAATTTTATATCACTGAATTAAACGAGCGTTATTTCAATAAGATAGCGTCGAGGACTTGATCGAGCAGCCGGGATTGTTTCTCCAAATTATGTGATCAACAGGCCGGAAGAATGTAATGAAGGAACAGCTGAAAATTCGTTTGAGCGACAGCAAAGTTGCAACGCATCATAATGGATGCTACGACGCGACGCGGCGCCTGGCTGCGTCGGGGTAGTACTAGGGAACAAAGTTGCGGTTAACCCCGGACGGTTTCCCTTAGGCAGCCAGCCGGCGGCAACGCGAAACTTCCAACTTGGTTGGAAAGCAGTCACACCCAGCCTGGCGAAGGATGAGTAAGAGCCATGGAGAAGAGCCAGGGATCGGGAACGAGTCCTTCTCTCTTAGAGTACCCACTATTCGGCAAAGTAGCAAAGTGCGCTGAAAAGGTAGGCGTACGAACGTGGGTAGAAGCCAAACTTTCTTCGATAATAATCCATATTTGCTGAAATAATTTCTGCTTCATTATTCGACGCCATCTAGAGAAATGTAAACACAGGAATAAGAAACGGAAGGAGAGAAGGTACATTGAGAGAAGGTAACACAAAACACACGCAATCAACTTCGAAAGAGAGATTAATATCAAACTCATTAAGTATTCAAATATTTAATCAATTCTTGGGTCAATATCGATTCACGAGGAACGTTGCGCAACGCTGTAACCGTTTGGGGGGAATTATTTTGTGTAATTATTGACTGTAATTCTGACCATTAGCAAATTATAATGTCTGGATGATTACTGGGCGAAGCATTAAAATGAGTAGTTTTGTGAAATTTTCAAAGAGTGCATTGCAGCATTCGTACACATAGACATTGGTATTGATTAATTATACCAGTGCTCCAGAGCGTGTTTTCTAGTTCACGACTCGAGCATATCGGCTATTGTTTTTCGTTAATACAAGTAAAAAATCCGATGGTCGATAGGTGCGAAAATTGCTTGACTGACTTTGTGGTTAATTAGAATCTCAAACTATCGGGGCGGTAAAAAAAAATAATTTATTTCAATCCCTCAAACGCTTTAACTATGCTCTCGCGTAACTCTAAAACTTGAAACTTATTAATAGTTCCGAACAATTTCGCAGATAACACTGTACAAGCTTTCATAAAATAATTATAATTATACAAAGCTGTATCAAAAGGGATACCAACACGAAAGCAACTTCTCTCGATGCAGGAAACAATTTCCCATCGAGGAGAATAACGTGGGAAAGCAGTTTACGGAGATTTAAAGCGTATCGAGCTCGTGAATTGGAGATCTAAGCAAAGCTAAAGACGGTAGGATTCAATAGAAACGCGCACAAAACGATGCGCACACCGTTGTCCATTTTTCACTGGAAATAGGTGTTACGTATCGACAGCGCGGCAAACGCGATATCGATACGCGAAAACTGTAACGCCTCTAGGAATCATTTGTCACGGACAATAGTCACAAGTACGCGTGCGTTCCACTGACTCGTTGCCACGTATAGTTACCTATTCACTTCTCCACAGAGTCGATCCTACTGAAGGAATTCTCCGAACACAATGAGTCTCTTCTCCCCACGTGGCAAAGACAACATTTACTTGACATATCGTTGAAACTCGAAGTCGATTTTCTCGAGCAGCGATCGAAGCGGAAGCAAAATACGAGGAAATTACGCAAGACCGGAAACCAAATTCACCGACGAACGAACACACGTCGTCGTCAAATATTATCATTGGCTGCTCACGAATGAGTTGATCATCGCCAAGTAGAAATTTGAGTCACAATTAGGTTCGATATTCTCTTGCGATCTCGAATTCGCTAAGCATATGACGTAGGGCGAATGGAAACCTGTGACTAATAATAATCAGAAACTATCGATTTTTTACAAATGTTGATACTACTAAAATACTGTTTTGTTCTCCACACTTGAAATAATGCTGCATAATGTGATTGTATTATCAGCACCTTAAGTATAAAACTGCGGTGATTCGACATAAACTTTTACGGTTGGGTTCCAGTTTCGTCGCTTCCCCTATATCAATTAACGATCTTCTCATCTTCCCTATTTTAATATGTACATATTATCATTCTTTAGCTCGTTATTTTTTTTGATCCAATAGTCTTACATTGAATTCAGAATTATAACTACAGAATTATAACTTACTTGTTCAATAATGATAATGACAGGAGCTCGTTGACTACCTTGGTAATGGGGTTATCGGTGAAATCGTTTCTTTCTTCGTAACCACGGTAACAATTTTTACGATCAAACCCTGGGAATTTTATGACATTCCAGTGACCGTCGCAGATGTACCGTGTGTGACATCGTCCGTCAGACGACAACGTCGCCTATAAACCGCAGGATTTCTCGCGATCTCACGTTCGCATCAGGATAATAGGCCACGTTGCCAAAAGAATCGACGGGGCAATAAAAAACGATGGAGTTACATAAAGCGATCGATTGCGAGGGAGATGAGGAGCGGTGAGGGCAATAAAAAAAAAGGAGTGGCTCATAAAATTGCAAAGAAATCACAGCTATTGCGCGATTGCATGGGCCACTTTACACCCAATACACAAAGGACCCTCGATTTAACGCGGCCTCGTCAACGAAATCGGAGGGGAAAGTGTATTGGCCACGGGTCTTCTCTAAAACGAGCTTCGCGCAATCCGCAGTTTCCCCGATTTCACGCCCCGCCGAAAGTTCGAGCCTGCGGAAAGGCTTGTCAAACGCAATTTTCTTCGTGGTTTATGGGGGTCAACCTCAGCGAATTCTGAACGGAATACACCCCCGGTTCGAATAATCATCGTAAGCCTGAAGAATTTGCAAAAAAAAATTAGTGCCACGAGAAGTGATGTGGTCATCGAAATTCCACTCTTGCTCTCTCGGTCAACGCTCGTGTTACGTGAACATTTTTAAGTATAGTCAATAGACAATTACGATTCAAGCTTAACCAAAATAATTTATAAATATAAATCTATTAGAGACTTTATTGCTTATCCTAAGACATCCAACACCATACGCTACGCGTGACATATCTTTATTATACTGATCATGTACCACATCACGTCCAAATTCATCCTCCTAACAAAGTAGTTGGCGAATGTTAATAGAAATTACACTCCTGTTTCAATTAATCCAGTGCCACTGTAAGGAATAAAAAGAAGAGGGTTTCGAGGTTTGCCATGCGCAAGAAAAGTCTGAATACAATCTGCAGAGTGTGTAATTCTGCAGTGGAGTCTGTTGTCATGTCTACGTATATTAATATGTACATCCTGATCCCAGTGGACAAAGATACGTCCGCGGATGCTCGGAGCGCGAATCGTTAACGCGCTGTTAGAGAGAAATGTACAGATATTCTCCGCAGGGATATGCCGCGATGAAATACCAGTCAACGTCGCGTTGGGTTCGTGTTGGTGAATGTCTGCAAAAGCAATTTGTCACCCGACTTCGCGGTACTTCGCTAGCGCGATTTAGCTACCGCTGGCTGGTTGCTTGCTGGCGCGTATGCCCTTCCCCCGAGTTTAACACCTCTGCCCTCCTGCTAGTAAATTAGAACCGAGTCCGAAAGCAGCGGGCCATTGGATTCCGAATGTGCCCTTAAGATGCCCCACTTATGATAGGCTTGAATGTACAGTATACATATACATATATACAGCTATGTAATGCCTCGAATTTCGCCATAATTGCTATAATAGCACGGTGCTCATTTCAACTTCTGACATAATGAATCGGTTCGCAACACACATTACCTTGTGTGAGGTCTGATAAATAATTCAAGTTAGGTTGAATCAACACTGAAATTTACGGGGAAACAGCATGCAACAAAAAAGGAATACAGTTAAAATGAGATAAGGTTCTGGTTAACCGAACGCTCCAAATTATACAGTTGAATATCTGCAAATGAAATATTTTAGAAAGGGATGGAAAATTGAAATTACAAGTCGGCTGAAATTATAAAATGAACTCGAATACTTTATATGCGCGGTTAATTAACTTTCTTTGATAATAAAAAAAAAAGCACAACCAGCGAAACTCTCCACCGTTTACAATTTAGTCCTGCAAAATAATCTACGTATTTTGGAATCGTAACAACAATTGAATATTGTTGCACGATTCTTTACTGGAAACACAGAATCCCCTAACTATTGCAGTCAATATTCCCTCGAGCTATCGATCAACATTGTTTTTTAACAGCGCAGACCCTTTTCCTAAAAAGTCAACCTTAAAATTCAATATAGTTTTATCAACGGTCAATATTGAAGTCATTCATTCAGTATTTATTGCGTTTGACAAAACAACACCTGACCACGTCGATTGTGTCGAACAATTGAATTTTTCTCTCTCGGCTAATTAGCCATTGACAATAATTGATTGCCGACTGAGTTGAGCGCCGCCACTGCAAGGCGCCGCTCACAAATAATTTCCGGCGGAACCGGAAACATCATTACGCAAACACTATGACACCCCATTGTTTACATGTTGGCAGAATGTAATTAAGCTGGAAATATATTGCGACGAGCGTATCGGACTCTGTGACTGTATTGATTTGGGCGAGATGAATATTTAATATGGTGCCTTTGAATATAGAGGCTTGGCAGCGTTGATTAAGACCGAACTTATTTCTCTGAATGATCTAATGACACCGGATACAACGTCAAAACTCTCTGAGCCGTGCGAAGAATTTCTTGAGTACGGACAATTATGTTTATATATATATATATAACGTGTGACGATGTTTATTGATACTCGATAAATGGAATCCGGTGCTGTCGTAGAGTTTGAATGCCAATAACAGAAATACCTACAACAGTAATCTCGAAATGTGCTTTGTCGGATTTGCTGATTCCATTTCGCATAATATTTGTGTTCTATCGAATTTTACAGGAAATCTGTGATTAAGTATTGATATTTTTTCAGTTATCCATTTGCCAACGTAATAATGAAGAATCAGTTTTTATCAATTTATGACAGTTATGATGATACATTGAAATATCTGGGATAATTCTTATTTTTTCAATTGTATATATCAACAATCTGTATTTTCCAATATTAATTATTGAATTCCATCAATTTTACGTATAAGGAGGCTTAAATTGTATACAAGATCGTCACTACAACAACTAAAAATTAACGCGTACAAAAGTTTTGTTAAAGTCATTTGAACCCTTTCACTGATTCTGCGGTTGAAGTAACATAAACCGCGAAATGGGACATCCAAGTAGAGTCAGTAATTCAGGAGATGTCATTCGTAAGTAGATCGAGCTCGGCAGTAGTCAGCCAGTGAGTATAATAATAACACCACAAGAGAGTCACTCGTAGAATAGGATTGCATGAAGGTTTGCAAAGCAGCCGAATTCATTAAAATGAATTCTCTTGATATGCGAGTCGTGTCGCGGCACTGTCTTCCCGCGCGATAATTTCCGTAAAACGTAACTGGAGGTGCGTAAACATTTACTCGAGCTTCACGCTTTGTGCAGGTAGGCCTTCCGGCCTGGCTGTCCCTCTGTGCTATATTGTAAAATATACGCATCGCCCATATGAAAAGCGCGGCTTTAGTTACAACAATGCACCAGCTACCGGGCCTGTCCGCCCTAAAAAGATACGCACCAACGGAAACTTTTCGCTGGATATACCCACATATATTGTACGTATACATATACGTGTACACAGGTCGCTAGGTATATTTTAAATCTGGTGGGATGGGCACAGAGTGTTTCGCAGTAAATCTGCACTAAATGCCGAGATTCTTTCTCTTCAAGTTGAATTTGTTTTTGCTTAATGTTACTACTTCTATCTCGAGTATTAGCCGTAATCCTACACCTCGCCCACTTTACCACTGGTTTAGTTTTATATACACTCAATTTCGTTGCCATTGAAATGAGCGACTAAATTGAACTAGTGCGATATCGTACATGAGATAGATCGTGAACATTAATTTTTATATGCAATTTTCATTGGATGAAAATGTAATTGTGAAATGGATGGAGTTTGAGATACGCGAGCAAAATTATTTTTATAAATAATACATATTTTTACTTACCAGAGACAGCTGAGGCGTAAAACTGCGAATAACGAAATATTACCACTAGAAATTTGCCTTGTAGCTGAAGGGTAGTTGGGAACTGGCACACTCGTACTGTGAAGGCAAAGGAGCAAACGTCGAGGGGGTTCTAAAGAAGAGGAAAGACGAAAGGTTAGTCCCAGGGGGATTTCAAGGGGAGAGATCCGCGTGTCGTCTTGGCAATCCCAATTAAATCGTTAACGCATCGACGATGATGAGTGGGTGCTGCCAGGCGATTCTGGCATTGGAAATCCTTTCTCCTCAAGGTAGCTGCTGAAACAAAAGCAGAACGGGAGAGAGAGAGAGAGTGGGAGAAAAGGGTCAGGAGGAAGAAAGAGAGAAAGAGAGAGAGAGAGATAGAAACTGAAGAGGCAGTCCTGAAGAGGCTAGGGGAAATCCTGGCGAAAGCGATTCCCCCAACACCCTTGGATTCAAAGGAAACTCCTTCCGCAGACCAACCATATTCTCTTGACTCGCTGTTTGCCGCGATGAACTGATTGCAACCTCTCCCGGAAACTGTGCTCTCTGAAGATCGCATTCCTCTCTCCTCGCGTAACCTCTCGAGAGGAATGCCGCTCTTGGAAACGAGCTCTGGTTTCGCGTAAAAATGTTCGCTCTATGAAAAGCATACTTCGCGCAATCGATCGCACCCAGCGAAAACTGGATCCTCTTCGAGTCTTCGCACTTACTTGCGAAGTTGCGGATGTGCGCTTGGAAATTTCCGCGGCTTCTTCCTCTAACGTTTTAATGGAAATCCTCCACTCGTTTTAATGTGTCAAATAATGTTCGCCGTGTGCAATTCCGATTTCAGAGTCTCGCCTTAAGTGCTCGACTAGGGAAAAGTTCGCGATTCGAGCTCGCAAGCGCTGCTGCTTCTTCTCCTAATGACGACAGTAATTTACAGGCTGTCTTATCTCGGACCTGACACTACGGACTGTCTACGAACTGATAGTATAACTCGTAAATGCTTGCATCTAGGCGAAAACTAACTTAAACACGCAAAGTGAGATTTTTTTGCAACAAGTTTTACTTTCGAGTAAATCGAGATTTTAACCCAGAGTTTTTTAGTTATGTTCATAACGATGTAATAATATATCATTTATAAACTTCCGGTTCGAACCCGGCAAATATAACAAACTGTGTCTAATAGCAACGATACCGATATGTATACACGTGTATAACGAGTTTTCAAACTGATTTTATCCGAAAATGGAATATCGTAGGAAAAAATGAAAAATGTTTCATTTGTTGATTTATTTTTTCCCCTTGATTTCATCTGGTTTAACCCTTGTACTATCGGTACAGAAACACCCTGTATCACAGTTGTACACTGGTTAGACGAGATGCGTTGTAGGGACTGATGTTAAAAAATTTACTGCTCAGCCGTGTGCAATTGCTTTTTGTTTTACAGGGGACAATGTCGAGGAAGCCCGCTCCGGGGAAATGGTTACTGGTCGCGCTGTTGCAATAAGTATGCAAATTTTAATGCGCGGATAATAAAGTATCAAAATGTCGCGAAATGCAGATGAATGGCTGGCCCGCCACTTTTCGGAATTATATCGCGAATGATTCTGCTGTGCCCAATTTGCATATTATTCCCATCAGCTTTATCCGCGTTAAACTGATGTATGAAAGTTGCGACGCGAGATCTTGATACCCAGAACTGGGCCGTCTGTACGATGCGCCAGTTTTGAGGACTATATGCCGCTTGAAATATACGATGGAATAACGTTAAGTAATCCTACGTTCTTCGCCAAGCATTATGGAATTCCCACATTATATGAATTATAGAACAATTCTCTGCGCACGCAGCTCACCTTCGCAAAACGGAACAATACGCGAAACGTGGATCCACCGAATGAGAAAATTATTTTCAAACAATCGTAAACTTCTTTTAAATTTGTGGGAATGAGATTGTGGTTCTGTTGGATTCTGATAAACTTTATTACAACATTACTATCATTTGTTTTCTGCAGAGTAATGTTCTGATAAAAAAACATTTATTACCAAAGTACTTTGGTAGGATTTTAAAATTTTAATTAAAATTCATTTTGCAGGAAGTTTTACAATCCGTGTGCTTTATGCATACGCTACTGTAACATTATGTTTCCACTGGATTGTTAGCTGATAAAATCGTTTAAGAACGTAATTCTATCTGAATGTGATTTTATTCGAATATGTACTGAGCAAATAAGAAAGTTGCAAAACTCAGAAACGGAGAAACTTTCTCTTCGTCGGATGTAATTGTTTTGCCGGATAAAAACTGTGTAATATATCCGAAGTCTCTCGATTCGTTAGAAAAGTTATCGGAAGGTGTCTTAATTTACTAAGTTCCTCGGTAAAAAGGAACATATAAAACTCGAGGTAGAGGACACGAAGACAAACGTGAGATAACGAGGATAAACGTGTCGTAAGCTGGAAGAAGGTCCTTTCTACGAACTTTACCAAAGTACGAAGCAATGACGATCTCGGCACGAAACGTCCAGCCCTTACACGGTTACACTATATGTAGCTTGTTTCGTAACCTTAGCAATTAACTACCTACATTGTCCGGGATAAACTAACAATTACAAACTGGACTTTGCAAGTAAAATAACAGGGAAGCATTTTACGACTAATTTCCTCTCTGACGTGTGCTTTAATTAAACTTAAATTGCCTTATATTCCATAAACGCAGGAAACGGAAGATGCACGTGACAAAACTCGCTTAACGGTATTTCGCAAAAAAAAAAACGAATCGTTTTGCGAAAAAAGTACAATACTAATGTGTCAATAATAACTCGAGAGTATTCAACTGAAATAATCGTTCCATTTAACAAAGTCAAATCAAGTATTCAGTTGGTAAATACAATTTCTTTTAAATATTTACAATATATCTATAATCGCATTACTACAACAATACATCATGAAGCAACGTGAATAAATTTCAAAAATTGTGCACAAATAATGTTCCTCGTAATTTTGATTTTCCGAAGAGCTTTTATGAGCGTACTGTTTGTTGGGATTCGTTTTTAGGACAGGATTTCATCGAAGTAGGGGAACCTGTCGAATACTTTGAATATAAACAGTAGCCAGGTTGGGGAACGTCGAGCGTGAGGTGTTTATAGAAAGGGAAGTTTTTTTCAAACGTTTGCTATTGGGGGGATAGGTGTATGGCATGTTGCGCACGGATCACAACAAGCCAGCACGAGTCGACCTGGCACACAGCCTATTTGATAACACAGTGGCCGAAGAGACCGGTTACCCGTCAACCGTCGCCAGTCGACAACCAGTGCTCAGTCACGGAGGCCACCAACACTCAACAGCTGTGTTTCTACAAAGCTTCCTTGACAATTGTTTTAGCTAATTTTCTCCTATCTATAAGTCATAGATTATTTGTTAACAGATTTTAAAAACAATTTACTTTAGGAATAATAATGTAATCTAACCGATAAAATTATTTATAGAGACGATCGCAAGCTAAAGTTCTCCTTTTTGTATATAATCTTCTGTATTCCCAAATTCCCGTATTTATTTACATTATTAAGTTTCGCTTCATTTAACTTTTGTAACGCGGATACTACGAGATTCTTTGAACAGCAATCATTTCGACCAAGTTACATGAAATTCAAAATTAATTCTGGATTCAGTGGTGAAGGTTACGGTTTATTAGCCTCATATTAAAAACTGTATTTTATTTACGCAAGATTTAATAGCAAGTTAAACTATTCAAATGTAGAGGTTCAATTATAAAGTGTATTTAGCATTTAATCTTTTATATATAGTGAATTCTGTCCGTCTCTGTCTCCAAGGATGTAATCATAATTTTATTATCAGAGGTCAATGACATAAACGACGTTCTAATTAGTAATTAAACCAATATTGATTAAAAGGGCTGTGATATATCAATATTAATTTTTAATTATGAATCCTTAAATTAAATGTTATTATTTAAATATGCAAACTTAATAGATTGTACATAATTATTAGATGTATGTTAATCTGTAATTAAAGCTATAAATTTACTGTTCAATGAATTTATTAGTTGATAACGATAAATTATCAATGCTATATTGTTCTGTTAAATAGAATTTAACGTTGTATTTTCTCCCAGTAACGTCATTGTCAACCAACTTTAACACATTATATGAGGACCATTGTAAACAGATATTATTGGAAATCTTTAGATTGAACTCCTGATGAGCATTATATATTTAACAGAATACAGCAGAACGCATTATCATGGTACATTTGGTGAAAGCAGAAAATCGTGAAATGTTAACGAGAATCAAGCTTTGCAATATTAACGAGAATAAACTGTTGTATTAACATGAACAAATCATTGCAACAGGTCAAATTCTATCGTGGAAATTATAATGGCAGGTTTTTCTTGGGTCAAACTTTACTGTACTGCGATTATATATAATCTCCTGTTATATTATTCGAAATGACAACATTATATCTAATTCTGCAATATAGAGAATTGTATTGTTGGAAAATTCATTTTAATTTGTCACTTGTTATAGTGCAGAGCAAATCCGTAAAATCGAAACACGCTGTAAATTCCTTGCAATTATTCAGGTTTACGTTCTAATTAAATATCCTGCTGTTCTCGCATATTCATCACGATTAATTATAAAATTCAAGAATAAAAATTGCAAAAGAAAATTTCAGACCATACGTTGCGATTTTTAGACATTGATATTGGATTTTATAGAAAATCCTTTAAACAATATTTCTTTTTCCAAACTTTGTTTTATTCCCGAACATACGTGCGAGTCGGAAATAAATTACGAGAGTGGCAAAGCTAAGTTACTAGTCGTGGAGCACGTTGTGATCGAAAATTAACTCTGCGATTCTTCCTTCACGCTGCGTAAAAGCTTTTTCCCCCACACAAAACTTTACACCACGCTGAAATTCCAATGTACAAAAACGCTTGGCGTTCTGTTATCGACATGAGTAATTGATTGTTACGTCATACGAGGTAGGAAACGTTCGTATTCATCGTGCGCACGATTACAGGACCCCCTCCCCTGCTCGCTCCCCTTTTCAGATAACAATAATATCGCCCTGAAGTATTTTTGCTCATTATTTTGGATAAATTGCAATTTTAGGTCGCTGTCAAAAAGTGGAATTGCCTATCGCTAGAACCATATGCACAGGGTACCATTTATTTATCTATCTCATGTTATTTACTTTTTTTTAATCCACTGTATGGTACTATTCAAAATTTCTAAATAATTAATGCGTTTAAGAGAAAACTCACTAAAGTATTTGAATGGTAAAATCAATTCAACCGTATTTCTTGCAAAAGATATAATACACAAGAGTTTAATATTTATAATGTTACAGTTCAACTGCGGATGCTAAATGTTTGCCATTTTTTTTGAGTTATTAATAGAACATCCTATGTATTTTTGCATCATTCTTACAATCTAATTACCACTCTAAGTACGAGCATACTTGTGCTCTCGTTATTGATCTAAATGTTCTTGCAAAGCATTACATATTCATTTTAGAAGAGAATCACTGTATCACGTACGACCTAGCGCCCTAAAACTGTGTCTGCTCAAAATACAGATTTTTCCCGAAACTTTTTGCCATTCTGGGGCATGCAAAAACGCGCAATCAAACTTTTTACTTGGAAGCATTGTGAAGGCGTGAAATCAACCTCCGAAATTTCAACAGTATCTGATTGTCCACTAGTATTTCATCGCTCGTAACTTTTTCACACACGAAAAAAAAAAACAAAACACGAAAACCAATTCGACGGGTCACGACATTTACCAAATATGAAAAAATTCCCAATAAACAATATTACCCAGACATTTCGCGTATCCGTTGAAGGATATTTCAGAAATATAAACAGAAATATTATTTCTCTAAATATTTATAAAAATTAATTTTCCAGAGTGCCGCTTCTCTCGACGTGAAACTGAATATATGCATAACGAGTACGGATAACAAAATGAGTGACACAACACAAATGTCGAATTGGCAGATTGATTTCTACGAGTGAATAAACAAATAATAATACTTGCTGATTAAAATTGAATTTACTTGTGAAATTCATGTACTTTCATGCAGCATTTTGCACGCTCACTCCACTTTATAATATTATGTACGTAAGAGAACACACTAAACTGATTTTCATCACGAGCCATTACACATTGTAAAAAATTCACAAAGTTTAATTTAATTCCATCGAAGGGATTTTACGAAACTCGGGATATTCAGTCAGAGTCATAAGCGCTCTCCCATCAACGGGACAGCAAATTTATTGCAGATAATAATCTGACAGAGTTAAAGTCAAAGGACACTATCTATAGAGGACTTTGACAACGGCTGCAGTCACTGATTGTAAGCCTGATACAACTTGGCAGAACGTAACGACTCGCAAATTGTTTTGGGAGAGGATCGTGAGAACGAACCGCGGATGACAGAGGGGTGTGATATATATATATATATATATAAAAAAAAGGGGGGGGAAAGGGTGAGTGGACTCAGCAATAACACCCAACGCACGCCGACTATGAATGTCAAGCGAACAAGAGCGTTTGAAGTGCGAGCAACATAATTTACCGCTGCCACCGGAAATTTTCGACTTTTCCTACCACTCCTTTGTTTTTCTGCCGGACGCGGGCCACTTCCGGGCGGTGCGCGTTGTATCTAGACACGATTATTTCCGGCAACGGGCGCCGCCGCGCGACGCGGCGCCTGTTTATTGCGAAGAATGGAGCCTCGCGCTCACCACGGGCTTTGTTGAATTTTGTTTCGCGCGCCGGAAATGGCCCGCGCACCGCGAAGACTGTCCCTCGATCGCACAGAGTGCCTCTACTATCCGGTTGCGTTTTCGAGCACTCTCGTCGAGGCATTTTCATTGTTCCCCTCGAGTAACTTGAAATATTACACAGTTTTGCCGCTGATGGGAATTTTTTTAACTGCAGGATAAGTGGAGACAGTTATGAGGAATATTCTGCTGCAATGTTCACGGCTGAATTACACCAAACATATCAGAATGTATCATTACTCAATAGATACATTTTTTGAATAATTGATTCAATTCCTCTGCATCAACAATGCTCGTTTATTTTGCGGTATTTTATGAATACTAATTGCGATCATGAATACAGATTCTTCATCAGATATGCAAGAATCTTTTTTTTTTTTATTAATTCCTGGTTGCATAATTGAGATTCCACTGTACACTATGTTTACAGGATAAAAGATTTTAGTCCTCTTAATTCTTAAGAACCAATAAATTCCTTTTACGACTTTTAATATACATATAATATTTTACGAGATATTTGCAGACGAGAAAATTGTGAGGCACTAAAAGGATTAAATTAACTGATTTTTTTATACTGACATTTTTCTAGGAAGTATACCAATATATTGCTTGCCTCATTTAGAAGCAATATCTGCGGAACTTCTCTCTAGGAAAAAACAGTGCGTTTTTCCTCTCCTGTCGAAATATAGTAGAGAATGTGTACAGAAAGTTTGAGCAACAGTTGAGAATGCGGCAAAGGAGGAGCCTGTCAAAGTTTCTATCGCAATGGAGAGGCATAATTTGGAGCAGGTCCCGTGGACATTGGAGAAAATTACGACCTACTTGCAAACCAAATATACTTGAAACTTTTGCGCAAGTTCAAACAATTTGCTGATTCAATAGAAGAACATTTTCATGACGCTACCCAACATTATGCTACGTGTCACGCGTATGTTCGAACTTTACCCTTATGAAACTCATCGAATTGAAATTCGCAAGAAAAATGTTTCGCTCGATTGGAACCGCGTGCAAACGGATAGGAAATTCACAGTGAAATTTTATCGGCCAATATGCAAATTAATGTATCTGCAATCGAGCGGTGATCGGTTGACACTCATTTTTCGATGCAGAGACGATTGAAGGGTCGACAAATAGGTGAGCAAATCACGGATGAGTGAACAGGAGAGAAAGAGAGAGAGAGAGAGAGAGAACACAAGGGTGAGAATATGGTTGGCCAGCCAGTCAGGATACACTGATCGTGAATATTTTAGCCGATTGCATAATGCATCGACGCGAGGTTATTCGTCATTCTGCGTTATTATTGCGGCTAGCGAACATATACTGACTGATTCACATGCATCGATACGTCTCTCTATTTGTTTTCCTCTCTCTCTCTCTCTCTCTCTCTCATTGTCAATAGCGCTTTCCGATTCGATTTCTTTTTCTGTTACGCCTATCGGTCAAACGGTACTCGACGAAAAATATCAATTTCCAAGGAAGAGCATCTCGCTCGAACGGGTGATACGCGCTGCAATTAACTATTCGACAAAAGTGATTTGCATGTTTTTCGAAATACCTCACTCACATACCGAATGAAAAGTGCACCGTGATGCCGAATTTTCCGGTCTGTTTCACGCGGTTCTTTGTTCTCGTTACTCACTGTTATTGGCAGATAAAAATCGTAAATTTGTCGCTCGCCAGCGGGTGTTCCCCTCCTACAGGGAATTTACGAAGCATTTCCCCGAGCGCGCAAAGATGAAACACCATGCAACGCGCGCGCGGGTTAACGCGTCCGTCAATCGATTCTCTTCATATCGGAAAGACATGCATTATTTATTTATTGGTATCTTGCGATGCAGAGGGTGCACTAGGAACGAGGGATACAGACTAGGGATTGAATTCGAGTCGTATGATCCGATTCGAGTTGTCGGGTAAAAATCTCACCTGCGATCGTTGCGAAAACAGTGATTTGAAATCTCGGTTAACTGCGAAAAAAATTGAATAGATTTAAAATATTAAATAAATGGTGGACAAATCAATCAACTAATTGATTTTATTGTTGAATCAACTCTTCAATAGCATTTTTAAAAAATTAATTTGATAGAAGAAATATTTGAAACTATAATTTTATTTGTTGAGGTAATGTTAATTTTAGTAATCATAATTGTAGTAATCATAAAAATCGGTAGTTTTAATTTTGGTAACATAAAAGGTCTCTAATATCGGTAGAACGTGTAGGTATAATTAACTAAGAACTTTAAGTCAGCCTAACATACCTGTACTCTAACAGTAAATTTCCGTGATATTTTAAAGAGATTTGACCAGCATAGCGCACCGACACTCGCATTAATGTCACCTGACGAACTTCTCCAAAATTCACTTCTACGAATTAGCACAGTTTGATGGATTCCAAGGCAATCAGTGCGCATAGCACGTACTGTCCCGCCACGAGAAGGAAAATCAAATCCATCTGCGGTCACTGGACAAATTTGCTTTTGTTATGAGAGATATCAGGAAAATGTTCGCAGAGACACGCGCACGCGTTTGCAGGTGAGTTTTGTCGAGAGATGGAGGATAACGAAAAATCCGTCAACGACCAAGAGATCTATGTACCTAAGAGCAACGATGCGACATTAAAGTCGCCCTTAAATTCTTACGCATGACGAATATTTCACTTTCAGCTGGCTTGAGGCCGAGCGAGAGGGCCCAACACGGGGTGAACCGAGATAAAGCGAGACGGAGAGGAAACAAGGAGATTTCGAGAAAGAAAAAAACCAACTTGCTACGTTGCAGACAAAATGGAAAACTACAGAAAAAAAAGGACTGTCGCGTTACGCCAGAGGTATTCCTGTCTGGCTGGACAGCCCAGAGAAAGTGTCCGAGGAAATGAAGAAGGAACCAAAGTGGAAAACGAAAAAAGGAAGTAGAAGAATGCGCAACAAATGTGCACCCTACTCTTTGTTCCTCCTCTCATACTCTCCGTCGAGACTTCGCCGTTTTCTCGGACCGCAGATGAGATATTGTCTCTACTCATAGAGCAGATACTTGCTGGGGGGGACTTTTGCTAAAGGAAGCCCGTTCTTGGGAGTTTACAAGTCTGGCGACTCTTTTTTGCAACACCGCAATTCCACATGGGCACTGGTGAGAAGACGACACCAATACGGCTGCCAACTTTGTACTGTCAATGATCATGCACACAGTGTGCATATAGCCCAGTAACGCTATACGTGAACTTTAAGAATTTACAGTGAGCGGAAATGTTGTTACGCTCAAGAAGTGTGTTGCTTTCGCTGCAGGAAAACGGGCGAGAAGTAAGGCTCTAATTTATCGGTATACATAGTGGCTGAATATGATACGCCTGGAAAAAGACCTTGCTCTCCTCCCACGAAGCATTTGCGTTGGGTATATACAAACAAAGAGGGTGGCACTCAAGTTTCCTTTTAGAAGAGAGCGTGGCATTACCGTTGCTTTTTGACGGTATCAGATGATAGTAGTACTACGAAGTGTCTGAGTTAGAATGACAGCTTTAACGAGAATTAACGAGTAAGAACGAGGAATACGTGAATGCTCTTTAATTCTTTTGGTTACTGGCGACACACCTTTGTGAAGCAGCGTCCTATGGAAATTTCGATGCGCTGCGCATTTATCTTCATCCGCACGCCTGGGAATAACTCGATTAAATGCTGGAGTCAATGAATCCACCGACTGACGAAAGACACCGTGCCGCGCGTCGCTACGAAGCTGGTGGTCATGAATAAATAGGCCAGTGAAGTTTTCCCAGGAATAAGTATTTAACAGAAAGCACCGGAACACGCAGTTCACGGTACTACGAGTTCGTAGTACGTATACATATTGCAAGTGCTTTTATCCGTCTCTGGAAAGCCGAGCAACTCAAGGGATACCCGGTCCTCTCATCTACCTGCAGTATTCCTTTTAAGCCCATTTTAATCAAATATCTCTTTGATTTGAGTACAACGCTGCAAGTACATTTCCCTCTACTTTCCTTCGAACGTCCTCGTTTACTTTCCTCGCCCTTGCTCATCTTCCAACCAGGCTCTGAATCGCCACCCAGCTGTTACATAATGTACAGGACGAGGCAGAGAAACCCGAAGGGTTTCAATCTGCTTAATACCATGCCGAGAATTTAATGAGGAATTGACAATAAATCAAATAGTAATGATCCTAAGATTACTGAAATAGCGATTGCTCGAATACTGCGTCTTTTTGTGCGGCTAGAGGTGATAGAGAACGAATGGATTATCGCAATCTCTGTTCTCGATTTCCACGATCACACGCGCTGTTCTTCGATCCATGGGCTAGAAGGACATCCATATGTATGAAGAGGGGAACTAAGGTCGAGTGGTACGAAATGCAAGAGGGCACAACTTCGCTCAGAGCGCAAGTAGCATCGCTGTCGGGAAATTCATGGTGCGTGGTACACGCTTAGTATGAATACGAGGACTGCGCGAAACCGTGCCGAGAAGAGCACACAGGTACTATCGACAGCTTGAAGCATTGTTCTCCTTGTGGAAAGAGAACAGCCAACGAGCATAACGTCTCATTGGGACTCATAGCTTCGCAGCTGGCCCTTGTTCTCGGTAAAGTAACCAGTAATAATGATGCGCACAGGGTATCGATGGTGGTTTGTGCTCTCGGTTCCGGAGGTGCATTCACATGTGATCAATGGAATAAGCTCCTCTTTGCGTTACCAGGATACCAACCTCCAATATACTCGCCTCAATTAAAATATATTGATGGACCAGGATGCTGGGCCTCGGCGAGTTTATCGAGCACTCACGTGGGAACGGTAGTTTGGTTGTTCCGAAGTGCTGCTGGTACGTGTACACACCGTAGAATTCTTGTTAGCCTGCGGCGTGTGTCGAGTTGCAAAGCGGATAAATAAAAGAAACGCTTCCTCTTGAAGGGACCATCGATCACCCCCCTTCGTCCTCCCCAAATAACTCGAAACTGTGGAGTGGCTGGAGCGGCAGACTATTGCCTCGGTCTTTCGAGTGTCGGACATGCCGGAATATTTCTATGTGTTCTTGGGAGTTCGAGAGCGTTCATCACCTTGCCGCGAACACAGTAGTAAAGGCGAAATTTCTTGAAAAAGGTTGTGGTGAACTCGACGGAGAATATTGGATGTTCCCTTGACGCGACCTAACCAGGATACGAATTTCGAAGTCCAGTGATTCCATTGTGACCGAGGCACGCGAAACGTAAAATTTCAATAATACGAGATTCGTAAAAACTGACTCTAGTTCACACGGCAGAAATGATTAGACTCACGAAACAGTTATATTTCATTTTGAGATGCAATACTGATTTTACGATATAGTCAATTGTAACAATTGAAAATACAGAGAGGGAGATAAACTGCTTTATCGCATTGCGCTGCTTGTACACTCGAATGTCGTAATCTAGCGTTAGTTGGAATTACGTCTGTAATGAACTCTCTCGTGTTCTATTACTGTACTGTTTGAGATTGACCATTCCCGTCACCCGTATTATGGCATGTCCAGTATCATGCAAAGCAAACTACATACTAGTTCGTCAGTACGACTACTGACAATGTGTTAAATGAACCATTCCAAATCGCACCAATCAAGATACAGAAGATATACAAAATACCATATACTTTTCACAAAATCCCACACAAATTTTGTAAACTATACAAAGTTAGAAAAATGAAATTAAAATGACACCTCTCACTAAAAAAATGATATTTTGGGGGAAATTGAGGGACACGTTTCAGACGTCGTGACATATTTGAAAGCATTCTTCTTGAATAATCCATTAAATAAATCTAGAAGATACTATTTCCATAGTTTGTTTTCGGAATTTATTACAACTGTTTGAACTTGTTACTGACATTCGCACAATCCGTGCTGTGTGCTCTGATTCATCGTTTTAGTTCAAATATTATATTTAAAAATATCTATAGATTTACTCTTCTCAGGCATGCAGTCAATAACTAATAATTCTTTCACTCCATCGCTGAAAATACAGCTTCGCATCAAACGCTAGTACAGCAAAACCCATATAAGTGTCTGAATACGTTCGTGGCAGACTGCACATAAAATCACACTTTTTAAGGGTAACATGACGTATATGACCTCGTAGACTTTTATGACGGCTACAGGTAACGCGACATAGCTTATCATATCATTCGTTTGAAAAATTAAAATTAACATTACATCATTCTAGCATAGAAGCCGTTCTGATTCCCTGCGTTTTTCAATTACACATCGTTCGATGCTTATTAAGACAATCGTAAAAATGTATGCGCACGATAAGACACTCGTTCCAAACAAGCCCAGATGACAATGAATCCCGTTACAGTCCTCATTACAAGTGTGCGCTTCAAGTATTAAATTCCAACGCGTCGCACGTAACTCGTTGTAACTTTTGCCGAGTTGTTTCAACCACTCTATTTCTGCACTTGAAAACATAGTTAAACGAGAGGTAACCAGCGACCGCATGTGACGCGAAAACATTTCCAGACCGTCTCCTTTTTATTACTCAAACATATCGCACTGGTTAACATTCATACAGGAACATAAAGTAGTATAATAACGAGATACTCGAAAGTTCGTGACGAGGCGAGACGATATCCCAAGTAAGTTCAGATTAACACAGCGACACCGCACGAAGTCTACGTATTCAGCAAGAGTATACCGAGGTTTTTCTACGAAATAATTAGAATTCTGCTCGCGCGGTCCGAGCGACAGTAGTATAGAGAGCATATAGCGAAACAGGGGAAACGACAGAATTCGGAATGCAAGAAACGCACGTGTCAGTAATTGTCAGCTCAGCCCAGCTCGGTTCAGCTCGACACAGTAGAGGACAGTAGAGTACAGTACAGTCCGGCACTCACCAAGCTGTGGCAAATATCCTGCAAATACTCGCAACCTGTTCGTCTGAAACAACTTAATGAATTTTTCGGTGCCGAAGCGAGGGTGAAAACGAGGCCGAGAGGGAAAAGTTTTCCCATCCGGGACGGAGCGGGTTTTCGCCGGATTAGTCCGGGTGTGTCCAGACGCCCCTGCCGTTAACCAGCAGTTGGCGTCCATCTTGTGAGAGCTACTCGCTCCCAGAATCCCTTTTTTTTTATTTCAACGAGCAATAGCAACGGTTCTGCTAGCAGCAACAACACTGGCGTCGGCGACGACGATGGTGGCAGCAGTCGCGACAAAGAAGAAGAAAGGGAAAAGAAAGTTCGGCAAGTAATATAGCGTCGCGAGCACGGTAGCCTCCAAGCGGAACATCCGCTCGGAGCTCGATTTATCTGGAAAGTTGGAGAGCGGCCGCATCGAAGCAGGCGTAGTGGTGCTCCTGTACGTAGGTATTCTGCTGTCGAGTCTTGACGGACCGTTACACCCTGCTGGTGGATGCTCGGCCGTGCTACAGAGCGTTCCAACTATTTTGAGGTCAGTTGAGAAGTTCGTTGAGGGAAGCGAGCGCGCGCAGTCGACGACGGATCCAAGTTCAGAATGAATCGTCCTCGAGGAATTCGGCCACGTCCTAGAAGCTCTTTGCCAATGGATAACTCCCGTCTTCGCCAGTGGGCAATTCCTCAGGTTCTTAGCTTTCCCTTGATCACTCGCTCGCTCTACCCCTTTTCTCTTCGAAGCCTCCCTCACTAATCGATCCTTCGACTCCCTCTCTCTCTCTCTTTCTCTCTGGTAGGTTATTCGGTCACCGAGAACTTTTCTCTTTGCGAAACTTGGCATACCTTCCGCTCGCTCCTTCACCCGGCACATCTTTCTTACACTCGCCTCGATTTACTCGCGCTTTATTTATCCGTACTCGACATTTTCAGACTGGCCTCCGCACTCGGTTCGGCGAGATAACGCTGCTTACTGCTAGCTTAGCGAGCTCTCGGAAATGGGATTTTGCTAAATCTGTAGTTTGTTGCGCACACGCGAATTTTCCTCGGAAAAGTAATTGCACGTGGCATGTACCCGCGATCCGTGACGTACGGTTTTCTGAAACGTAATTTTTCCAGAGTGAGCAGACTTTCGTAGAAAGGCACATAAAAAACAGTACGGGTAGACTTGACTGTAAGTGTCGCTTCCAAGTGGTTGTGCGCCACGCGTATTCATTTTATGCTCGTACTGTAATTGCTTTTTATGTTATACACTGCAGACGTGTATTCGAGCTGGACGTAATTGCTTCCTTAAACTACTGAACCGCATAGACGTACTTCCCCTAGGCTGGATCGCATTCGTGTCACGTCACGGTGCCACTGCGAAGCACATTTAGTCTGCGGATGCAATTTTCATTCGATGACAACATTTCGAATCGGCTGAGCCGTGCTTCAGAGGACAATAACACTGGGTTAACAATCACCGGAACGTATAGAAGCTTGAAACTGAAGTACCAACCGGGACAGCGAGGGGGTGCTCGGTTCGTGGCCGTCTGGCCCAGTCGCACTATCTACTCCACCGTGCAAACTCTGTAAAACGAGAAATCCAGACACAAAGATTTGCGACCCGATTAAAATCGTTTTAGCGATCGGTTACTCTGAAAATCCTCGGCGAAATTCGCCGCGCATTTATCCATCACGGTGAACCACCACCACCGCGATCGTAATGGTATTCGGAGCTTAAATCATGCATATGGTAATGGGTTTATCCCCCCACAAAATTGTAATCCGCGCCATAACGATCACCATCGTGTTTCGATCGCAGCCATTTTCCAGTAAGTACCAACGCTTAAATTATGAGTACCCGCGAGCCTCAAGGGGGATTGGAATACCAAGGCGTCGGCCTGATCGCGATAAGCCAGCAAGCTGCTGGTCTGCTTTAACAGGGATACCGAGTCGTCCAGATTATTGTCTTATGCCTTTCGATTTTCCTATCTATGTATGTATACTACACATGCCGAACAACATATGCGTAGAATAGGTGCCACTCTTCTCGATGCTTTTAATCGCCTTGGGGAAAGTGGGAACGCCAATACGCCCGTAGCTAGTAAGACGAAAACTGAAAGAAGATTTCTAGTATAATCTCCCTTGCGAGAATATTGATAAAAGTTGGTCAAGCGATGGGAAAGGGAACTTCAACTACTGGTCCATCGGACAAACTTATCAGCCAGAACAGAATACCGTATTCCGCAGGCTGGCCTCGAAATACGCTTTGCATTCATTGTTTCGGTAAATCTTCGATCCTCTATTGCTCCAATGCCGAACACAATGCGACTGCATTCGTATTCGTGGAACCTAGTTATAGTGTGTCATTCGAATCATCAGAAGGGTGTTTACCGCATTGTTGCTGGAAAGCTTGTCGAGGAATAACAATACGAATACGATGTAGCAGAAAAACGGATCATATTAACAATGAAAGCGCATATTGTCCACCGGCTATTCGGTCAATGGCACTATTTCATTGCGCGATATTGTGAACTGAAATCGAACTTTCGAAGGATATTGATTCGCAGCTACGTTTGTAGAATTAATCGATACGAACTCTAGTGATAAGTGTAAAAAGAACTTCGAAGGTAACGTATGGTAGAAGGAAAGGAATATTGCTCATTGTCAGTCTTCTCGGTAACGATGGCGAAAAGGCTGGTCCGATATTTGGTCGGACGTGGGCAGAAGAGTGATCCGGCTGTCACGATCTCGTCGAGACAAAGACTGATGGTTGCAGGCTCCCCGAAAAAGAGCCTGGCAGAAGGAGAATGGTGGGGAGATACAGAGGAGGAGAACAGCGACGGCGAAGGTGAGACGTGAATTAAGTGGATGGAATGGTTTTGGGAGAAAGTTGAAGAAGAAAATTGGGGAAATACTTTGTCTCGTGGTAGTCTCCACCTTGCATGGAATATACTATATCGCTCAAGACTCCTGTATACTACTATCTCAATCACTTTTTTATGTAAGATTCAAACCAGATTTCCACGAAAGTGAATCATATTGTTCTGAGGAAAAAATGAATGCTTTTGGTTGAAGAAATGAACAATTGGATTTTCTAGTTTAGTCGAGAGATCCGCTCAATCGCAAGTGGCTTATTACTTGCATCATATGTATTTGTGTTATTGGACCCACGAACGTTACCAAGTAATTTTGGTCAATCGAATTTATGGCAGAGTTTCTATAATGCGCGGTTATCCGATAATATTTATTCAAAATGCGCATATCGCGTTTTGATTTGACTACATTTCGCGATACTGACCGCTATCGCTAGTTATTAATCAACGTCGTTAATTGATTATAATGATTGAACATTCGCCTGATACTAGGGGACATATTTAAGTGACTGATTATGTTGCGAGCTCTGATGAATAGAAGTGTGGAAATTAATTTACAAAGAAGGAGGACACTCGCAACCGAAACTGCGGATAAACAATGTACATGATACACTATTTCGAATAATCTGATACGATTTAATAATGATTTTAAATTTCAATTTTTAATAATTGTCAGCACGTATAACATCTTTTTAATGTCTTGAACATTCGAAGAATATAATGCCCATTCGTGACGCATAATTTGTCGAAAGAACCGTAATTCTGATATTAGAGTAAAATCCATTTCCAGCTTGGGTTTTAATTAATTCGGAGGAAACCATTAGACGCTCGTTAAAGCCACTCTCCAAAAATCCGAGGAGAATCCGCTGGTGAGCCATCCTTCTCTCTTTCGAACGCTTCGTTTTTCACATAAATTTGTTACCTCGAAAGTCTTTGTTGGCGGAATATTCTTCTCGGATATTAAGTTATCATCAGATACTTTATATCTATGTACATACATCGATTAATCTTATTTCACAATACGTCTCACAATCAATTGCACGCTAGGAGAATTTTAAAATTGTACTGAAACAGACGGTAAAAAATTGGCAATCTGCCACCGAATGGCTATGACGAGTAAGTGAGAGACAATAGATATTCCTCATTTTTCGATTAAGGTCAAGACAAATGGAACCGGATGTCGCTCGGAAATTAAAATCTCGAGGACGGAGCCCTCGTTAACCTCTTGTCGGTCGTGTTGCTCTGTTTTTCACGGTGACCATTTCCAATCGAGCAACCCTACCGTTCAACAACGAGCTATCCACGGAAACAGCAACTCACTGTCATCTTTCGCGTACCATTTTCCCGACTGTTATCATAGAAGTCGAAACTTGAATTCTTTCTAGAAAGAAGAAAGAAATTGCAATATTTCCAACCTGAACGATCGTAACGTCGAATATGAACGAAGAGGTAATTAGTAGATTTCAATCGTTGATTAAAATACGTATAATATCGTGAAGAGTAGAATTTGGAATCGAAACGATTCCAAAACCCTTTGAAATCATCAATTATAATACAACTTTATAAAGGTAGATCAGTGGCTTAATAATTTCGATATGCTATAGAACGTTTAATAATCATTTTAATAAGAAGCTCCTATATTTGTTTCCCACTCCATCTTTCGCACGAAAAGCACCAGGGGCTTCCATCCCTTGCGACTACGGTTAAGCAATGGTATAACAGGTCACTCTGCGCAAGATTTAATGGAAAAGTCCAAGAGATAAAATTAAGAATGGATGCTGCTCAAAAACGAAAGTGTAACAAGTTTGAAAGTAAGCCAGAAGCAAATCGCTCCCAGGGCTGGTTGGCTGGCTGACTGCCGTTCTCTGCAGTTGCACTGCGTCAAACACATCCTCTGTTTACACCGGTACGGTACTAGTGCCACGCGTTCGCAAGTGAATAATCGGGTCAGATGCATTCACCACGGAAAAACAATAGATCCATGGATCACGGAGAATCGCGAGCTAATGAAAGCGTTCGAAGCAGAAAGTAGTCCAATTCCGGCGATAACCGATCGACGCATCGCGCCCGGATGCGTTTTTGCGAACAGCCTCGAAACGAGCATATCTTCTCGGTTCGAAAGACTCAGAAGGGCCAAGGTGGATTATTCGAGAGGGTGGGATGAAGAGGATAGCGGAGGAGGGGCAAGAATTTCCTGGTAAGTGGCGCGACGATTGCAAAGCGAGCCACCACCGACAGCGCTCGTAATGGAAGGTCCGCGCGTAAAAAGGAGAATGAGAGAAATGGGGAAAAAGCGGAGGCAAGGAGGTAGGGAGAAGGAAGAGCCGGGTAAAAGAGAGCCCTCGAGCCGGAGCCGGCCCACCACCGTCACGCTTCCGTAATTGAACTACTTCCGGCCAATTATAAAAACCGCTGACTAGCGCGGACTTGTTAGTCGTTGGATGAAGATGGAAACACTCGCCGGGCAATGCTGCATCCTCCCGTCTTCCCTCTTTATCTACCTCACGCCTTTTCTTCCATTCTTCTTTTCCTTTTTCTCTCTTTCTTTCTATTCTTCGCTTGTGCGCATTTATTCTTCCTCGACTTTTCCCTTTTCATCTTCTCCTTCTTCGCGTTGCCTTCTTCTCGCACCATCAACTTGGTAATTCTCCCGAGTCTCCTGTCTTCCGCTCGCTAGCCAGAGCCTCTCTTTCCCTCTTTTCATCAAATTTCCACTCGCATGGATCCTCGAGGTCCCACCATTCACTCACGTCCAGACCTTTCGCCCTGTGATCGTTCAACGGGGTAGCAAGAGCTACCAGTTGGGTATTATCACCGGCGTGAATGCTTAATCTTCGCTCAAGGAGATTGCTAGGGTGAAAAGATGTATTATAGCTTGCTAGATAATCAAGGTCCTGCACTCCTGCCGAGGAGAATTGCGTGATAAAGCTTCAATACTCATAAGCTTCGACAATTATCGAACTCTTGCTTGTCGTGGATTCCGATTTCTCATCTCTTCAAAATCGACTTTTCACGAAACCCTGAGTGAAGATTCGTAATTCGATATTATTCACTACGGACGTCATTTATGGGGAGACCGAATCGCGTTTTTGCTAGAAATGTTCTTCAGCGATGTTCGGCTCAGGGAACCGAGTGTTCTTTCGGTCGGTTTCCTAAAACGTGCCACGTTACGTTTCTTTTACTGGCTACATCAGGCGGAACAGAATATTCGGTAAAGTACCGCTAGGCTCGACGAACCGCCTACTAACTTGACGAAAATGTTTACAAAAGTAAAGGGACCTCGCGTGCATCGGCGGCATCTGTGACACACTTTTACCTTTATCGAGGACAAATAATCTCCGGCTTTCTTTTGCCACGCCTACACACCGCGAATAATGCACGAAGGACGAGAGAGCATTTCTCTCAAAATTTTCCTCTTGATGCTCCTTCGCCAACCCAGAGTCGTGGTCGTCCTCAACCTTTGAGATAAGTGTTTCCATTGCGGTAATCGGCATTTAGAGACTGCACTCGAGACTCTTAGGGGTAACTTCACCGAGAGTAAATAATTCTGGTCATTCGGTAAATGCTATCGACTGTTATAACCGTTAAAGAGGGCCAAGACTGCTGTTTTATGGGGCAGAGTGAAAAGAACGTGTAAGTGGATGACCTTTCGAGTAGACTTCGTGATTGGCGGTGGTGCGCGCGCTACCGACATGCTGACAGAACAGGTTTGCAGGCCCTGAGAGGGTGTCGACGAAATGAACTGAAAGAACGTATGGAAGCTTCTGTGCGGTCTGGTGTCCTTTCAACCAGGCCGCATTTGCACACTCGCCATGAGTTATGTGCGGTGCGCATACCATAAATTTAATATGCCGTGTGGAAAGGCTATCTGAATTGATGCCGCAAACCCAGTGGATTGGAGAAAGATAGAGATGATAAAAGAGAGAGGGTAAGCCACGCAGCCGCAATCCTAGTGCAAACTAAATTCTATTTATTCCTAGAGTTTATGGAAATCCACATATGGACTTCTCTGCATTTTCCTATGCCGTTTCGATCCTAGAATCCGACACACAGCCTCTGCCGCACATTCCTACTTCAACCATAATTTTAATCATAGGGATCAACTGTTTTATAAATTTCTTGAAGCTGATGGCTAAATCTGGTACCAATTGGATTTACGATTTTCGCGTCGAATATGGGAATTTTTGAAAAGTCAAATTTACGGTATTGCGTTCGAACTGAAGATACCTACCAGTGCAACGCGATGCGGCGTGGCACTCATCCACTTGTAGCGGTGGACTGCTTTAACGAGGATCTACACTAGTTCGCCTAGTCATAAATTTCGCGGCTATTTACTCACAAGCCAGTACCGTGAGTGCCCTCCTTCCTTCCCTTTCACGGCACGTCCGACAGGAGCTATTGAAATTGCACCAAGAGCGATACGCTCAAGACCCAACGGAAAGAGAACTTTAAACCGAATTCCAGGCAGTCCCGAAAAACACGAGGAAAGTAGAAGTAGAACGACGGGAGGAATAGAGAGACGAGCGTCCCTAACGAAACAACACCACCACCACCACCACCACCCACTCCCCTTTATCCTTCTTATCCCAGCCGATGCCAGGAACACAGCCAGGAACAAAGGCTTGAGTATTCAAGCTTCTTTTCGATGGAATTGAAAATATAAGGCTTCGTGGTGCGCGACCTGATGTCGTCTGACGGGGTGTCGACGGCTTCCAGACAGGGTTTTCTGTTGAGGCTATCTCGTCGTTCCGCCCTGTCTGATCTCTGCTTTGAGATCCAGCTTCTAGCCACTGCCGGCGGAACACCCACCCTCCTGTTCTAGAGTACTCCCAACCAAAGGATTTGAATTATTCGAGCTTGCCTTTGGAAGAATTGAAGGCATTTCCTTACCGACTTCATGATGAAAGCAACTTTCGCCAAGGTACCCTTGCAATTTCGTATTTATCGAAAAAGGAGTTATCCCTAGCATCTCTTTAACGAGATACGAATTATCCTACTCTCCACCGTTGAAGAATAATAACTAATGAACCAGGAAAATCTACGAAATATTTCCCGTGAATGATATAGGATGATCGGCTGGCGAAATAGGAAAACCTGCGAAACTGTAGTTAGTGGAATCTCTCTCTAACAATCAGGGATGAAGTTATCACGCGCAGGGCTGCATGAATATTGATTGGAAAAATTGGGCTCTTATACGAAAAGCGATGGATCCGCTGGCTGAATCGAAAGTACTTTTCACCTATGTTTCTCGTGGATCTTGGCCCCTTTTTGCACTCATTGTCGGTCTATAACTAGTGAAACGTATTGGGAGCATCGTTGATATCCAGCGATGCAACTCTACTAACGTGCACTTGTATGACCGATATTCTATCGTTTCATACTTTTTGCAAATTTACAGTATAACGCTTTCCGCATTATTATCTCTTTATGTTTTTGCCGAAGACAAACTCTGAATGAAGAACTGTACTCGATGTATAAGTTTCTGGCTTATACATAGCGAGGAATTGCAGCACGTATTTGGGTCAACAATGGCACGAGACCTCATTGAGTAAAGTTTCGCAGCCAACTGCCAAGCACTGGAATCGGATGACATTTTCAGGGCCGGTCTGCCGCTCGAGGATTACGATCTCTACCGCTCTCTGCGAGTTGAAATTTTCGCGAAAAGCTGCAGGCGTTATTCTTCGAGTACAACTCGAAGAATGTTTGCCTCTTCTCTCTCTCTCTCTCTCTGTCTCCCTCTTTGAATACATTTGAACGTGCGTGCCGATGCCACTGTACTTAAAGTGCGAAAGCTTGTTACCTGGAGAATTGCGAAAGCTTACATTTCCCTGCGATAGTCGAATACTTTACTGATAGCGTAATCTTCCATTTTCTTTACCCCTCGCCAATTTAATTAGCCGGATTTTCTTATTTTGCTTCTTGTTCATTGTTACACTTGCGTAATGTTAAAGAGGGATTTTATTTGAAATGTAGCTTTGAGAATTCTGCTGGTAGAGGCTCTCGGATTTTTCAAATCAAAATTTGAATCACCCGATAATTATAAGCAGAGTCTAACCGAATTCGTACGTCGGATTAAGTTTAACGATGTCGTTGGGAACTGCTTCGATCTCATTCCGGGCGGACAAATCTTATACGTAATCTGCGTTTCCAGGGAAATGCTGAACAAGGGTTTTCGCTTTTAACGAAAATCGAAGAGATGGGGTAACATCAATAATCCGCAATTCATTTTAACGTCAAAATCCTAAATGAAGGGTAGCCACGCTAAATGAAGCTCTAATACCCAATCACGAATATGCTCTTCAACGAAATTAAATTCATAATTGCAAGGGATTAATCGAACATTTTTTACAACAACAGAAGCCGACCCAAAATTCCAGCTGAATCTCTATAGCTCTCGTTCGTTTTGATTGAGCACAAAATTCCATCAAAAATTTTAATCCTCTTATACTATTTTTTGTTGATTTTTAGGCAGTAATAACACGGTGATTTTCAATTAGTAATCATAGATCCAATATTCCCTTCAAGTATAAATCGATGCTGGTTTACATCTATTAGAGTGCAATGGTTCATATTCCACGTTTAGTCAGCATAACATATTTCTACCCAGACGTTCAGTTCGAAAGAGATACGCGAATTAATTTGGTTTGTCGGTCTGTTCTCCAGGGACGGTAAATTTCTTTCAGTAATTTGTTGACGAAACTAGAAGTAGAGAATTGCGTTGCAGGGAACCGAATCGTGGTAGATTGAGTGACGTAAATAATGACTCTTGTATTCTGTATTTCTCCGGTAGTTCTACCTTACGCGTGAAGCGCGGTTTTCTCCCTTTAATTACCAGAGTACCAAGACTAATTAAATTAGGGTTTCCTACCTGTAGTGTTAAAGCACCGATAACCAATGCGCATCATTCTACTGCGAGCACTGCAATCTCAGCTACAGCCTCCATTCAATTAATCCGTTCAACGTTTCTAATTAACCGAGACTCTTGACAGAGCTCTGCATTCGGTAAGTTCATTTGAACAAGTTACGAATTAGATGCTCGAAATTGTATCAAAATTGTACCAAAAGTCCAGAAGAAAGTTTATTGAAATAAAGCTTGGTTTTTAAGAAAAATCATTTTGAAAATTTATCAAGTACACTCGTACCACTAGTAATTCTTGATTATTCTACTAAATTTATTTAGGATTTACTTATACCATTAGCCTGTTATAGCAAACTACAAGATAGTTCGAGACTCGGTGTACTCGTATTTTGCGATACTTCTAAATAACTTTTCCCATTATCAAAAATGAAAACTTACGTGCGAAACTGTTGTTCTCTACTTTCCCCTTATTTTTCGCAAGGGATCGTCTGGTTGGGCGGATATTACAAAGACCTTCCGCACTGTGTTTCGGAACAAGCATTAATGCAGAAAGTAGATGGAAGAATTGTTAACGAATTACCAAGGCCTTTGTGGTCGAACTGCGAAGCATTAAACCGCGCGAGAAGATAATGAACCCGATTCGTTTAAAGACCCCTCGGTCGTCGCTCCGGCTCCGATTGCTCATGCAGAACGCAGCAGTCAATCGAGGTTATTACATTACAAAGTAGGGACGGAACTTTCGCAGTAAATTCTGCGTCGTTCGAACAATTACGACATGGCAGAGGGAAGCTCTGTTCTTCCGACGAGTTTGCCTTTGCCCACGCCAGACAATACAATGGATTAGCCGCCACTGAAGCAAACTTTAACGAAATTAAGCAAGTTGCCTGGCGCTTGTAATCAGCCGGAAGTGTAAGTGCTTCATTTTTGCTGTAGGTCAAGAACCTCTCCGAAAGAAACTTGAATTTTTTTTTTCAAGATTCCTTCGTAGAGTATTGGCTACGGACAACGTGCAATTATACGAATTGATCAAGGAAGAAATTTCCATTGCGATTCAATCGGCGATTCGATGACAGAATTATCAATTAGAAATGGGGTGAGCTGTGATAAAACACAAAGCAATCGCACCAAGCCAGAAGGCATAATCAGCCGAAAAAATAGAAAACGTGATGAAACGGGTCAAATGCGATTGTAATGTCATAAAACGGAAAATCCATCGGTTTTATTTACCAAAGGGAATACGAAATGACTAGGCAATTTTAATATGTGAATTTCGTGAGCGTTTTCGGTATACGTATAGTATGTCCTCTAGGGTGCGAGAATATCATTTTCGTTTTTTCCGCTCGCGATAACGTTTATACATGTAGAAATCGAGCCACTCACACACTCCCGGCAATACTCATGACGCGCTTGATTCTATTATGCAAAAATATGATAATTCGCCGGGACAACGTCGCCTATGGATAAATGTCCTGCCAGCCGGGCCTGCTCAATTCAACCTGATTCCTCAGGCTACTTTTTTCCTTCGTATACCCTAGATATATATCGTATTTTTTACTCGACTCTCGAGCATCGTAAAGCTAACTGCGTTTGTGAGAGACTATCTTTAACTGATCGAGTTGGTCCAATCGAATCGAAGGGAAGACGACAATTTACTTGCAAGCTCGTTCAGAAGCTCAGTTTACGGGCATTGAATAACATCGAGTAGCTTTCCGTACATCCGATTTGACTTACGTAAGGAGGATTAACTAATAGTTTGATGGCAGTCCATTACTAAGCTATTAGTCGATGGAAATCCTATTTCGTGGTATAGCAAGTAAACCTATGAATTCGATACAGGAATTCGTTTAATTTCACTAACACAGACATGTATGTATATTGTCCTAGTATCTCCATTGAAATCAATATTAGAATATTCCTCGTGTTTCTAACTGCAATTACACATGTTTGAAATTGGCTGACTTGAAGCAATGGTGATACATTGTGGAACGTTTCGCAAAACGCTTATGCCGCGATATTTGCCAGTCGATTTAATCTACTGAACCTAAGAGAACTACTACTTGTTCTTGCTTATGTATCTCAGTGAGTTTGAAGCCAAGCGCGACGATCTGTGTGTGTGTGTGTATCTTATGTTAGCAGAGAGCGACGATGCGGAGCGAACGCTGCAAACAATGGACTTCATTCGTCAAGGAATATAGCTGGCGTTGCTTTATTCAAATTGCGCGAATTAAATGCGGCAAAAAGGGGGAATAACATAGGTAGTCGCGAGTGAGCCCAACGCTCGGCAAACTTTGCGCGATATTCGTTATAAATTCGTGACCAGTAGCAGGAACACTGGCTGGGTAGCACAGTCGCAGTAGTAAAGGGAACGTTAGTAGCGGCACTGACACTTACAACGATATTGTCTCGCGACAAATAGCCGCATGGAAATTGTTTAATTCGCCATGAAATTACTGCTGCCGGTGGGACGTGCGCTCCGCAACTCGCGAAACTGATTGCTGGCGCGCGAACAAATGTAGCTAGAACGATCCTTTTCCTTGTCGCGATATGAAAATTTTCCCGGCGCGTCGGTGTGGCGAGGCAAACATTCGCGAATCGAATAAATTGCCAACCGAATATGTTTCCAGGCTGTTAGCGGCCTCTCCCTATGTATGTATACCGGCTGCCTATCGAACGCATCAAATCAGCCATGTGACAAGGATATTACGGCATCTCGCCGAATGCGTTTTCATCCACTTTGTCGCGAAGGGATAGCCCTCTATCAGGAAAAGCTCCGTTTCCGTAGATCAGAAAAATATCAAAAGTTTCGAATCTTCGAGATATTTTTCCTCGATGAACCGTAGGTTCTGATTCTATCAATTTCTACGTGTGTACTAAATATTATATTTCAAATCTATGCTTCTCAAATTATTTTCCCGAAAACGAGGATATCGGTTTTAATAGCAAGGAATAAATTCCGCTGTTCAATTTTAAATGCTGGCTTGATTGGAGAATTTGGCCAAATTTATCGGAAAATTTTATTTCGACATATATTTTGTAATTTTGGAATATAGGTAAAACATTTGCATATAGGTATTTATAACACATCGATTAAATTACTGACAATTATTCAAGTTATTTCACCAATTCCGCTCATTTGTAAAAAATAAATTCCATCCGGAAATAGAATAGGTCTCTGACATGAGAGGTAAACACTGTTTGCAAATCCATATGAAGTCACGTTGCCGGATCACTGCATTGTCGAGCGAATCGAATAATAGCCCAAGTATCGAATTTCCGCGAGCAGCAATGCCAAAGACTAGATTGCACTATCATACTATAGCTCATCTTGTACATTTAGCGGTTTTCCCTGAGGCAGTGACACGTTGCCTGTGCTTGTATCATGATACGCGGTACAAGCACAGTATTCAATAGACAACAGCACAGTAGTATGTACATATGTACACTTGTACACGGATACGGTACTACGTAAAACGAATCCGCTAATAATGGTATGAACAACAAACAATCTAGCCAATCGAAGTCTAAGTGCTTTATATCTCTTGATGAATCATGTTTGATACAATTTCAACATATTTGTAATCAGAACGTTCCTCAGGACAGCACAATAGCAACTATCCTACAATCTTCCTAAAATGTTTGTTCGACTTTTCTGTTACCAGCTGTACACAGTTTGTAAGTAGCTTAGGGAATAACTGATTTTTTGGATGTCCAAAGAATAAGGAGAACAATAATCGAGGTATTGTTCTATGTTACACGGGATAAAAGTTGCAGAATTGCAACTGGTTGTAAGGTACAAAGAAGCTTAGTGCCCGTTTTGTCCGCATTGTGGAGAGACTGTGTATTGACTCTGTTCTTGTAACGGAAGACTAGCTGTTGACCTTGTAACTGTAGCGAGAAGACTCGTTGACGAAGACTCTGGCGATTTCTAGGTACTGATCATGAGTGGAGAATCCCTACGACTGATGCAAATGCAAGTTTGCTGAATTCTTAAAAATCCCTGGTTGATCAAACCCCCACAAACCCGATGACAACGAATTTCCACGTTCGTAATGCGAATTTACTTTTCTAACGGAGATCGAGTTTGATTTTTAAAAAAAACACAAATATTTTCAGTAATCGCTGTGTTTCGTTCGTGAGTTCTGAAGATTTGTGACATTACAATCTGTACGCTTGCTAACGACCCGCCTACACTTCCAGTTAAGGAGGAGGGTAGGGGACGAGTCGGAAGTGGAATCAGGGCGTAAAGCCTTTAAATCACAGGAACGGTAGTTTCGAAAGAGTTATCGCGATAATTGTAGGTCTGATAGGTTACCCCCGCGACAGACAAATTAACCGATATGCCAGAGAGAAATTAAGCTTAACGCCCGCGGCGAGTAATAGTTTTTGGCAACTAGTTTAATCAACGTATCTTACACGACGTAGGAAGCAATTACTGACTGCTGTCGAGATCCACTCTGGCAACTGCTCCTTGCGAAATTCTCGGAATTTCGAGGATAATAATGTACAGGTTTCTTGATAAGAGAACCGACCGGTCTTACTGCCACTGCGAATCCTTAATCCGTACGCTCGCACCTCCTTGGCTAACGAGCCAAAAGCGCGAGAAACGATTGAATATGATTCCAATTGCACAACGATCCTCACCGAAAGAACCGAGAGACGATTTTACAAAGTTCTCCACTCCACTCGAGGAAACTTCCACAAAGCTCACTTTGAACTTTGGAAACGAAACCGCCGAGACCTTTGGTGTGGCGTGCATGCTTGCTTATTTGACTTCAATGTCAAACACAAGACAGAACGACATGTTGAGACTCTAGCTTCGAATCGAATTCGCAAGTTAAAGCGAGACATCGATATTGCGGAAAGCACTCGGGATAAGAGAAAAATACTCGAGAACAGATTCTTCTAAAGTCAGTCTTGTTTATTTCTAGTTTTGACCGAGACCCGTAAACAAACTTGATTTGGATGCAAACCTCTTCTTGCTGACAAACCGATTTTGCCTGACCACAGATTTATAATAAGCCCTACTTGCTCGTAGATGACTCAAAAGTATACTCACATTTATGTACAAATATAACATTGTCATTGTATTACATGGGTCTAAACCAGAGAAAAATCAGTTAAATCAAATTTTCTGCAAAACAATAAAATACTTTTTAAGCAGATTTTCGTGGAGGTACTTTATATTGCATTATCCATTGAACATGTATCACTCGGATGTTAACCATGAATTTTATTCGTGTTCGACGTTCGCAAGCGTCCAGCCAACAAGAGACGCGAAAGATTTATATGATGGATTATCTCACGGGGCGTTCTATGTATTCGGAGGGCGTGCAACGTGTTTGCCCCAGCGGGTTATCCTTTGTCTCCAAACAGAGCTGGAAGAAAGCGGGTGACACGGGCTCGATCGTTCACGCGAAGCCACGAGGAAACGTTTTCGACGGTAGTTTTCGGCAGACGCTCCTTATGCAGCTTGTTATTTTCGCAAACAGAGCGGTCCGTGGCTCGTTAGGCAGCTTTGTCGGGCGAGTACCGCTCAGAGGCCACCCAAATCAAGCTCGCGCGGCAGCCGTCACCCAAAAGAGCATTCTCGCTTCGACGCCGGGCTAGCATGATTGCGGAGTCTCTTGCAAAAAAATTTCAAATTTCACACGGCAAAAATTTCTTTCGACGATGCCAATGCAAATACTCTATTGTACTATTTGAAATAATCACGGCTATTCAGGATCTTTAAAATCGTCGTATCACTAGCATAGTAATTCGTCGACTAAAATGAAAGATGGTCAATATAGTTTTTCGAAGATGACTTTGAAGATTTAGGTTCAAACAAAATTGCTGCAAGTTGATACGAATAATATGTATGTAGAAAAAATGGAGTAAACGTAAAAAGTGAAAACGAAGGTGTATAAATCAGTGTGAGTGAAAAAGAATAATTACAGTTTGACTTTTGCTTCTGTGAAACGTAAACACTTTTAGGTTCACTTTTGTTAATTACACGTTTCGCTTTTCTTTATTTGTAGGCTTGGTTTATTTACTGTAGTATAAGTAACGATAATTTAATTAAAAATGCTCTCTATCCGCTTTCAGATCTTATATAACCTTTGCAGTTGAAAACCTGAGGCAAAGTTATAGAAGATGAGATTTGCAAAGTGCAGGAGTCGAAAGTCACAATATTGAATATTTATGCGGATGTGCATTACTGAGAAAACAGTGGCATGATGATAAATTAGCTAACTAGCATTTGATAATACATGCGATTGTATGAAAACAACAAACCCCCAATTCGAGCTAACAATAAGAAAGTATACGCGTAGATACGCTTAATGCATTGACGAGCAGATTTCTCTGGTCAAGGTTACGATAACCAAAATTCACACAATAATTACAACCAATCTCTCGCACACCTTGGACGAAATGTCCAGATGGATGATTGAGAGACCAGAGGAACTTCAAAACATGCGACTCACCGATCTGGAACTCAGCTAACCTCCAATAGGCTCTTTCGGATGAATCTGCTTCACCAATTTACCACTCTTGGTTTGTCTCCCACTGACTCTACTATTCGGATAAATTTCAGCAGGTATACAATTTCCACGAGCAAACACTGGCTCTAGAATATCGCGACCGTGAATACTATGGTTCGACCGGGGCAAAACTTCGCGGAGCTCTGCTTTTATTTTGTACGAAGCAACACTGTCTCTAATAACTCATCGGAATTGCACCTGTAATAGAAAGAGAACATAGAAATTAATATTTCTGCAACTAGCACAGAAAGTTGTGGATCTCGGAAACTGCATGTGTGTGAAAATACTTACACTTTGTCCCACTGCTCTCATCCAGTCACTCGTCCTTGACTCTATTATTGTTATGCGCACTGCGAGGTTAAGTCGATTCTGCGATCAGCTGCGATCGGACACTGACTCTAATATCTGCGGTTCCTCCTTTGCTCGTCCGTAGCGAATACCCGTAGCTCTCCGCCTTTGTGTCGTACGAAGCACACTCGCGCTACAGTATCGGCAGTGTGAAGTATGTTTTTCGATTGAGACGTAGTTTCGCGAGGACCTGCTTTAATTTGTGCTCAGCGCCGTCGACTCGAATGTGCGTCAAGCACCTGTTAGAGAACGAAAGATCGAATAAACATGCATTGAAAGTATGGCATCACAACCGAAGCGAAGCATCCGTACAAAAGTAAAAGTAAATCCGCTAAATGAATAGATACACGTAACGAGTCGTACAAATTCATGAATCAATTCGTAATTTGAGTCTCACCACCGCTCCAGGAACAGTATTGTATCCGAAGTGCAGGAGAAATCTTGCCGGCAAACGGATGATGCAACTGCGCGTTCCAAGCCGGGGTTGGAATCGGGCGATAATTATGGACGCAGGTATTTTCCGACCACTACCTCACATTTCCCGAATGCGCGACATGTTAATATCACTTCTAATCACATTCGAGGGTCACAACACTGTTTTCTGACACTTTTATTCCAAATTTGATAGCGTGTCGACGCGGATACGTACTCACGCGAACTTGGCGGCACGCACTGTGTGAAATCCAACATGGCTTCCAGATGACGTCACACAATATGGCGGCGGGCGGCTCTATTAGACAAGTCCCAAATTTGAATAGTATATTGAATAGTATATTTGTAGTATATTTGTAGTATGTACCGCCAAATATACTATTTAAATCATATTTGTAGTATATACAGGCAAATATACTATTCAAACTTGGCGGTTGTCTAATAGAGCCCCCCCCCCCCGCCATAATGTCTGACGTCAGCTGGACGCCATGTTGGATTTCACACAGTGCGTGCCGCCAAGTTCGCGTGAGTACGTATCCGCATCGACGCGCTATCAAATTTGGAAAAAAACGTATGAAAAAACAGTGTTGTGACCCTCGAATGTGATTAGAAGTGATATTAACATGTCGCGCATTCGGGAAATGTGAGGTAGTGGTCGGAAAATACCTGCCTCCATAATTATCGCCCGATTCTAACCCCGGCTTGGAACGCGCAGTTGCATCATCCATCCACACCGTTTGCCGGCAAGATTTTTCCTGCAGTTCGGATACAATACTGTTCCTGGAGCGATGGTGAGACTCAAATTACGAATTGATTCATGAATTTGTACGACTCGTTACGTGTATCTATTCATTTAGCGGATTTACTTTTACTTTTGTACGGATGCTTCGCTTCGGTTGCGATGCCATACTTTCAATGCATGTTTATTCGATCTTTCGTTCTCTAACAGGTGCTTGACGCACATTCGAGTCGACGGCGCTGAGCACAAATTAAAGCAGGACCTCGCGAAACTACGTCTCAATCGAAAAACATACTTCACACTGCCGATACTGTAGCGCGAGTGTGCTTCGTACGACACAAAGGCGGAGAGCTACGGGTATTCGCTACGGACGAGCAAAGGAGGAACCGCAGATATTAGAGTCAGTGTCCGATCGCAGCTGATCGCAGAATCGACTTAACCTCGCAGTGCGCATAACAATAATAGAGCCAAGGACGAGTGACTGGATGAGAGCAGTGGGACAAAGTGTAAGTATTTTCACACACATGCAGTTTCCGAGATCCACAACTTTCTGTGCTAGTTGCAGAAATATTAATTTCTATGTTCTCTTTCTATTACAGGTGCAACTCCGATGAGTTATTAGAGACAGTGTTGCTTCGTACAAAATAAAAGCAGAGCTCCGCGAAGTTTTGCCCCGGTCGAACCATAGTATTCACGGTCGCGATATTCTAGAGCCAGTGTTTGCTCGCGGAAATTGTATACCTGCTGAAATTTATCCGAATAGTAGAGTCAGTGGGAGACAAACCAAGAGTGGTAAATTGGTGAAGCAGATTCATTCGAAAGAGCCTATTGGAGGTTAGCTGAGTTCCAGATCGGTGAGTCGCATGTTTTGAAGTTCCTCTGGTCTCTCAATCATCCATCTGGACACTTCGTCCAAGGTGCACGAGAGATTGGTTGTAATTATTGTGTGAATTTTGGTTATCGTAACCTTGACCAGAGAAATCTGCTCGTCGATGCATTAAGCGTATCTACGCGTATATTTTCTTATTGTTAGCTCGAATTGGATGTTTGTTGTTTTCATACAATCCCATGTATTCTCGAATGCTAATTAGCTAATTTATCATCATGCCACTGTTTTCTCAATAATGCACATCCGCATAAATATTGAATATTGTGATTTTTGACTCGTGCACTTTGCAAATCTCATCCCTTCATCATGCTTATGATTATTGTTTATTTCGCAGGGATGGGTAGAGGCAAGTACTTGCGCCCAAGTACAAGTACTTGTACTTAACATCGAAAAGTACTTGCCTCTGCCAATCTCTGGTTATAGAGTAACTGTTCAAACGCATCCTATCATCAATCTACTGTCTCTCTATCTTTTCTGAACAGCACCGCGATCTCCATACAATCATTCTAACCACGTCTAGAATCCGTTCTATGAGTATGAGCTACTTTCCCCGACATTTACCAATTTCGCAATTTCTGCTCCTTCGATCTTTGCCAAAATTCCAGATTTCTCGAAATTATTCGAGTGTGACGAAAAATGATTGAATTATTGATTCAATCATCCTAAGATGTATCGTCATCTGCCTTTTTGTTGAACTATATTTGGAAAAGGTCAGACGAGCTATAAAAGGAGATCTGTCAGCAAGAAGGTAAATTCAGTCGGTATCGAGAGATTGTCTCCAGGCAGCGAAGAAAAGCAAAATTTCAGCGAAGTCGTTATACTGTGATAGGAACAACTTTTTTTCTGCGTCCTGAGGCAAGGTCTTGATATTTTTTTATATCGCGTTGTGTTTCTACGTATTTTATGACGGTCCCCATGGGAATCTCCAGGATCTCTTTCGCACTTTGTATTTCTTTTAAAAAGGTTCTGACGAGGCTTATCTCTTCCTTATTTCGTCTTGCACGCTCGTTACTCGAGAACGATGTCCAGAATTGCGAGTCTGTCAGCGTGATATGCGAGGTCACCCCGGAACCGCACTTCCAACCGTGATATCACCGTGTGAAACCGTACTCGTCCGTAACCCAGGATGCACTGAGCGCAACTTCAGCTTTATTATATCACTCTTTCGGTTAGCGGAGCTTGAAGAGCTCTTCTATCGCCAAGGACCCCACGACCACCCTGTTAGCTGGCGCCAATTTGTCTCAATTATTCGATACATATATATATACGTACTATAGGGATATAAAACTACGCCGTGTTCTTCATTATCAACAGCTTAATGGACAGGCCACGCATTAAACCGGATACCTTTTCCTTTATTAAGACTGATAATTAAGATATGAGCCTCGCTCGAAATACTAACCTAAATGAAAGTAGATGTGCCTGTTTCGTTCACTGACTCAAGTGGGTTTTATTATTCCTCGAATAAATTCTACTAGTATAGATATTACGGTTTTGCTAAAAAGCCCAGGAGTTTCTCGAATAATAGAAGTTCATGCTTTTCATTCTGGTTACCAATACTTAATTTGCAATCTTGAGTCCTGTTATTATTCACGGTTCCTGCAAATCTAATAGGATGTTTATCATCGCGATTTGAAAATATTACCATGGTCATAAACACAGTAGGTTGTCTATATATTCCTCCAAGATCGTTCTTCTTTTTATTAAAATCGTATAGTTTTTAGAGTCAACCTAGTTGGCGTAAAAAAGGAGATAAATTCTCAACTCGCGTAACGCAATTTAACGCAATATCTGCAGAAGCTTTCGACAGACCCAGTATCGATTCGACAATTCTGAGAAACCATAAATAATTACGGCAAATGGGGTAGATAGGAAGGGCGCTGTCAAAGCAATCGTGAGTTTCCATTTTCAAGATCATTGAAAGAAGTCGAGAAAAAGCGATAGAGGGTAGTATGCAGCTACCGACGGTACCATAACTTGTCGAACGGTTGCCGATCGCTATAAAGAAGGAACAAAGTTATCTGTGAGAAGTATGACTGCCAGGGGGCCTTTGTGTCACAATGTTATCTTAAAGTAGGTTTACGCTTACTCGCTGAATGAAACGAGGCTGAGCGGGGGAGGCGTGAATAAAGAATGTGGCCGTAGCGAGTCGCAGCCGTGATAAGAAGCCGAAGAGGATGCCGTTTTCTTATGGCGGCTAGCCATTAGGTAAACAGATTTATTCAAAGTGTATGCGAGAGAAGGTAGCAGTTATCGAGGGCGGAATTTAGACATATACCTAGTACGTTTACCTGAGCCTATCGGAGCCTCCTTTCTTCTGTGGTAGCACACTTAATCGCGGATTAACCCCGATTACTAACTTGAAAAGTTGTCCTTTTCCCGATGGAGTCGCCAAGCAGCGGCCACTTGCGTCCGTCTGATCGAAATTTACTGATTCGAAGAAGATTCAATTGCATCCTACAAAACGTCGCATTACGTCCGAGTCGAGGAAGACTGCGACAAAGTTACATTCAGTAATTACTTCAGTCTCAAGTGGGCATGCAAATAAATCACCCCGGCAGTCTCCCTCCTGATTCGCAACGGACTTTAAAGTTTCTTCTTTGCCTCGTCCGCTGCTTAATTAATTGGTGGGAAGTGTACACGCGAGACACGAATACCGAGTTTGATTCAATGAATCTTTCTCTCGGCATTTTTACTTTTTGCCTCTACTTAAATCGGCTCCTTGGGAGTATTTCCTCGTAGAAAATTTGTCGATTGGTTTTTGTCGTCAGTTTCGTAGGTGGCGAAGAAATTTTTTTCCTATCGAAATGGTAATATTATGGACGATTTCTTTCCCGAATTGCCGGGAGTCCCTTTAAACCTCGATTCAGAGGTCAGCGCTCTCGCGTATAACGCTCTCGATCGCGATATTTTCTTGCACAGCCGAACGGCCGGCCGTGCGGTTCTCGTGTTCGTGCAAAAACTCGTCCGAGTTCGAATATCGATTTCCCCCCCGTAATTTCACGCTTCGAACGATTATGGCGCGACAGCTGCGGAGCCTCGCACAATCCGTTCGCCCATACACGAGCTGGATATGCAATTTGATATAGTGGAAATTTTTTAGCATCCCTTCTCGACTCGTCATTTTTATCTGCGACGATCGTCTTGTTTTTGCGCGACGCGACAGAGACATAGGTTGAAAGAGGTGACAAGTGGGTCTCGTGTCATCTGTATCCGGCCGACGGTTTTATTTAGACAATTAAATGAGACTTACGTAGTATATCACATTTCATATCTCTTTTGTAATACTTTATAATGTCAGTCCTGATATAACGTTTTCTTCCTTATTAGTTTCGTGAAAGAATAGTACTACTAATAATAGCAAGTAGTGAATAAAGATTTAGAGCGGCAGAAAGATATTATATATAATATCTACGCGTAAATGTAACTGCGTGTTTTCTTACTGATCTTTCAATAATTTAAAGGTTCACCCGGTTAGAAAATGTTAAATATTGCATTAATATATTATTATTAAATTGGCAAAAATTGGAATTCAAAATCGAATCAATCGTAAGGTCATAGATACCATGTTCAGTTTCAACCATTGTCCAAATATCAGAGGAATAACATTAGTAACGGTGATTAGGTATTTTTAGGGCACCAATAGTGCTAATTGTGTGCAATTGTCGGTCCCCAAATTGCTTCTGCTCACCCTTTCAACAGTCGGGGGTTTATTCGGCGGTCAACTTGTTAAATATTCGAGTTGTTAGCTTTCCAAGCTGAATCCTGACCTCATCAGTGGACGAATGGTACGCCACGCTCGAGATATAAGCGCGCAGAATTTCATTATCAGTAGCATTTAAGACGCGAATTCCTGGAAACAAACAGCAAAGCCTCGGCAGGCTCTCCTAGGCAAAATTCACGGTATACCACCGTAGCCGAGCGAATTTTCTTACTTCCTGTGGGAATTCCAGGCGAACTTGGTAATTCTCGAATATGACGGCAATGGACTCGCGTGTAGGAGTACTGTGAAGTCGAGTAGCGAAGTGAGACTCAATCTACTTACATAGACACATACGGTGAGCAATGAAAATAAATATTTGGACCACAGAATATAAACGGCTGTATGTACTTATTCTCTCATATGTGCCGCATACAGATATGCTTTTAAATAAATGAATACTTTTCCCTTACAAATATGTCATTTAATATAATTAAAAAATGTGAAAATTTCTAGTCAACGTGTTTCGTATAGAAAAGACGATACAGTTAGCATATTTGAATATAATCAATTGCTTTTTCGATTTGTACTAACTCCAACGTGATTGTTAACTGGAAGAATAAAATATAGATATATTCGGTCGAAGGAAAAGCAATTACTTTATTTACCGCGCAAATAATGCAAATATCAGGAATTAAATGTAGCGGTATATCTTACTGTTAGTGTGGGAATATTTTCGTTACCTATTCCGCGCATATGCATGCACATACGATGCACGATGCAACGCGTGGTGCCCTAGAATGGCGAGATGTGTTCAAATATTTGTAACGCCTCTCGTTAGGATGCAAGCCCTTTTTGAGAAGAGCCAGCCAGCAAGCAGACCATAGCTAGCCCCCGGTATTTCCAACACAGCCAGGGGAACTTTCGCAAATGTTGAGGCGAAACTCTGCCTATGTCCTCGTTTCCGAGTCTCCGCGGCACTTTTCCGCGAATTTACCACTCAGCCCCAGCAGTTCTTGAATTTCCCTCTGGATGGGGAGTAACGGCGCGCAGTGCCGGGAGGGACGACGACGGAAGTTGTGCGTACGTGTCGACGAAACACCGACATTGAGGATTCGGTCGTATTGCCCTGTGCCGCTGACCGAGGGATAAGCGGAGGAATTCGCAGAGCGCCGAATTTCTGCGTTTACAGGAGTTAAACTTACTTCGGAACAATATTACCAGGTGGACTAGCGAGGTCCGTGCACCCCGTGCACGAAGAGTTTACCAAGCGGCCGGATTATCTCTGCGCGAGTGCTTCTCTCTAAATAGACGAGCTGCGCCACGAGCGTACCGCCAGCCAATCCAACGAGCGCGTTTCCTGCGACGTTGCCGCGACCGCAAAGTTACATCGATTTCTTCCTGGAATTCGGACGAGCCGATACTTTTTTTCAGAATGGTAGGCCCGCTCCTCGTAAAACCGCTTTACACGCGCTTTTCTCATTTTACGATACGTGCCCTCGAAACTGCTGGTGCCCTAGAGATCACAGTGACCTTCGTAGGAAATGTTTACAATAAAACCTCGCGGAATATCTGAAAACGTAACATATCCCTGGGGATAGTCCTCTTATCGCGAAAAAACACTCGGGTGTATAATACCGCGATAACATCTGACTTATGCGTCGCGCATAATCGTAAAGCTATTCTCTCGGAAGAAAAGGAGAGGTGGTGTAGTGGCGTGAGCGATTGTCGAGAGACGCTCAGGCAATTTGAGCCACGAACCACGGCTTCTGTTCGGAAAAGAACTTAATCTTCTCGAATCAGGAAAAGCGCATCCTCATTCGAGTGAGTGCAAGGCGTTAAGATAGAATCAGCCGTGAATAGCTTTTCAACTCTTTTTTGACGCTTTGACGACTACTGCCGGCTGACTCACGCACGACCGAGGAAGAAGCTCCGTTAAGCTTGTCTGGCAGTACCCGGCAGCTTGACGTCGCGCATACACCCTCGTAGACTACAGAGCCGCCACCGGTATCAAAGCCGCTTGGAAAAAGTGTTGGCTAGCCAGCCGGCTAGCCGGTCGAGAGCACACTAGGAAATATTGACCCTCCACCCGTTCCTCGAGGGTCCACGATACTCGTGCTGCTTGAGGCTTACAAGAGATTTCGGTTATCCTGGCGTAGATTATCGCGGGAGCGTGTTACAGGGCTCTGCTGGACGGCAACTATAACGAAGCTCGATCAAATTTCCACCGACGAATTGAGCCCGGCTTAAGGCGTACCCCACCCAAGATCAAACAGCTACCCAATAATAGCATTAACTGAGGCCATTATCTCCGAGCAAGCAGAGGTATTAATGCTGGCCAGATTTGATATGCATCGGTTAGATAAGATCGGGATGGATTCGTCGGAGAGGATGTCTCGCGACTCTTACTGTCTCGGATCGTCTAGTCGTCTATTCACAGACAGTCTCGATAGCAGGCGCCGTGAATACAACACAGAACTGATAGAAACTTCCCGAGAGCTTCCCTAAACTTGGATGCACTAATCTCAGCATTTAATCTTCCGGCCTTGTCGACATTTCCACCTGTCGTTTGATAGGTACCGGGCGACATCCCATGCAAATTACTGCGTGCTCTACCCGCTAGCTAGAGTATTTACCGAATCAGGTTTTACCTAGGAAGCTGTTTTCATGCTGAAATTGATACAGTAACTTCGGTTGTAAGCGAACGCTTCAACCGTTCGCCCCTAGAGGCCATTGCAATCTGTTCGTTTGGTATTAGGAAGAGTAAGTTTAATTATCTTCTCAAATAGTCGTAACGCAGCCTTGCGGGCTCGCCGTTTACATTAATGCGGCGTCACGAGTGTTAATTGCTCACGTGACTTAAGCCAGAATGTACCGAAGCAACCGTATTGCCGCTAATTTACCATTTTGGGGTTTTACCTGGGAACCTATGTGACGCTACTATACTATAAATAAAAGAGAAACACGATTGAGGGCATCGTTTAACTCGAACACACCGATGTCGACTCTAATCTAAATTAATTAGGTTACGTAAACTCTATGCATTAGTTGGAATATAGAGAAATGAGTGTGTTATCCAAAAGCGTAATGCTAGATTAAGAAATCATTTTGATAGCATTGAACCTTGAAACCTCTTATTCAAGATCATTCCGAGCACGTAAACGAACTCCTGAACCACTTGCGCTTCATTGAGAATGCAAATCAACGATTGAAAGTCGTTGGATCCAACCTCAGGAAGATATAACACGCGGAATACGGGGCACTCCGAAGGTAGTCTCGTTCTATCCAAGGTAGCACGACAATGAAAATGTTCCATTCGCGCAGCAGCTCGTCGTTAGAGCACTTGTCCTACAAGTATGAGAGCAGAGAGTAGTCTAGCTTCGGCAGAAGGTGGTGGCTGATTAGAGAGGGAGAAATAGAAGGTGCCATCGGATAAGGGAGAAGCTTCGCGAAAGGCAGGCTACGCTAGTAGGAAATGGACGGGAGGGGAGAATTTCTTGGAGTAAACTTAATTACTGGGTGGTGCTCGGTGTGCTCTGACATTTGGCAACGAGCCTCTAAATCTCGAAGAGAAACGGCGCTCGAGAATGTGCACCATTCCAGATTGCATTCTCGCAGAAGCAATCATGCGTCGGCTGTAACGCTTGCACCCGTAGACCCGATCGTCTTTGTACCTGCCACTTTCGCTACGAGTACCTTCGTCTCCCCCTTTATAATCTTTACGAGTTCCCCGGACAACGGATATCGGATAATGTATGGTGGCCAATATAAGTTCGGAATCTTTTATCGAAGATAATTCCTACGATAACTTTCTACCTATGACTTCATGTAACTTCGAACCTGTTGAAGTATTTTTTTTTTTTTAACACATCGATTGCTCGGGTTCAATAAGGAACCTTACCGTAGGATTACAGGATTACTTTGATGCTTATAGATTGGTTCATCGATTATCCGATAACATCGTAACTGTAGAAAGTATGTCAGGAATTTGATGGATATTATTAGCTTGAAATTATGAGGAACTTGACAAAACGTGCCAACTAGTAACGTTGATTATTCCTGATCATTCCACTAGCACTTCGTATTAAAGGAGGTGTTGATAATTGACAGTTTGATGGAGCATCGATCATCTGCTCTACGGTAAAACACAACTTTCAATGCCTCGTGGCTGTATATTTTCCGAAACTGTTCCAACTGACAGAAATAAATATACACGGTAAATCTTTCTCGGTACAACGATTCACGAATTAATAACCGGAAACTTTTTCGGTCGGCCTGAACTTTTCATAACAGAAATGATAAAATGGAGGGTAAAGTGTGTAAATCAAGCAAGAGGGAGTTCATTTTTCAGTGTTGACTTCCCAAAATCATGAATCAGCTTCAATCTCTCGCGGCCTCTGAGTAATAATTCTGTGGCTCGTTATCCGTGGTTTGATCTGATTAACGCGATTCTCGTTAATAGTCTATTAATCCTCGCCATTAGCCAAAGTGTCGTGTTTCTGAAACGAGTGGGTAATAGAGCCGTCATAAAGGAAGTGGATTCCCTTTGAGAGTACCAGCCCCACTTATCCCAGTAGTATAACACTAACTCAAGTCAGCCGCGCGATCCCTCTGACTTTTTCATAAACGCTTCGAGCAAAAGAAGTTATTGACGGTAAAGCGCGCATGAGAAATTTCTTTGTCACTTGCTCAGGGAGCGATAATGCTGATTTATCATCACAGTGTATAACGACCACCCTTCGTCCGTTCAGCATCCCTTCGACTAGCATTGTAACGAAAGAAAGAAAGAATTGAATGGCGTGTACGTCGCGAATCGTTTCCTCTGCATTCTTGCATTTACGCAACGTACACTAAACGTGAGATTCTCAGCACGTACGATGAGACAGTAGTTATACGAAGCGTGTAAAATATAGTTGAACAAAGTGCTGCAAAATAGCAGATTATACTCGAGTCAATGGCTTTCGAACCCACCGATAGTTTTTGTCTACTATCGCAGATCCTCGCGATTCTTGTTTACTGACCTTCGCGAAAGATTGAGTAACAACAAGAAGAACGTCTAGAAGATCTTTCGAGTCTATCTTCTTTTATGTAAGCATTGTCGAAGGAATTCCTCGAACGTCCTTAGGTTTTTCGGTTAAATGTAAAGGATTATTGGTATTGTGTCTCTGCGAAACAGGATTATGAAGTGAGCTACGTTGAAAATACTGTCTAGAGAGATTGACATGGGTTTAAAATAGTGAGGATATAAACTTGGCTTATTTTTCAAAGTAAATTACGTTTGCTTTTGATGAGTGAAAATTTGGTTACTGTAAGCGACTAACTTGAATTTTAGGATATAGTAAGCTACATCCAACAAACCAAACACTTGCCCTTTCTCTACAGTCGTTTAGCTACGATAAAAACCACCGGTGGTTAACATCGAAATTTACTCACCACACTGGGTAAACTATATCTCACTTAAACAAAGTCAGCCTGTAGTGTGCAAATTAAAACCGAATTAAGACTTATTGGTCGTGCAGAAAAATTTAATGATTTTCCAGTTCCTAGGGACTCTAGGAAGCTTTCCCATTTCTTTCTCCTTTTTTTTCATTAACTCAGCCCATTTGCGCGTATTTCCATTTCCCTATAGCATTCCCTTGTGTCCTCCGAGGAAATTTCTCGGTAGAAAATGGATTTTGGCGGAGAGAGGTGCCAAGTTATAGATAGCGGAGGAGCAATGGGAGGCCACTTAATTCAAAAGTAGCTCCATACCGAAGACAGTTTTGGCAATAAAATAGCGAACCTCGGACTAAAATCGACTCTAAGGCTACTAAGAGGTCAAGAGGAGATAATGAAAGCACGGGTTACGCGCGAGATCGTTACTGAAGTTCATCGACCCTGAAGGCATTCTCTGCGAGCAAGGGTATAAACGTTCCTGCCACGAGCATCCAGCCGGAAGATCTTTACGGAGGTTCCAGTGAAGTGAGCTTGGGAGGCCACATTAGAAATTAGGTCAAAGGCCTTAATTAGGACATAATTATCAAACGTCTGCTCACAAAGCTCACCACGATATCCGTAACAAACCTGTCAACAATTACCATGAATCTGATAAACGTTGCAAATGTTACTATTATAATTCCAAGAAACATCCTTCTGTCGACTGTTAAACTGAAGACAAGCGAAACAAATCCTTACCGATCAAGAGTACGGCTGCCTCGTAACCTTAAAGTCGAGGCAATTCTCTCTTACGTTCTTTCGAGCTCCGTTATTTTTCTCCCTCTCGCACGTATGTTAGGATCTTGCTCCTTCTTTTGCTGCTACTACTCTTCTCCATACCATTTTCTTTCGGTGTCTCCTTGTCGTTCCACCCGATTTGGTGCTATTCATTCCGTTTAGCCTAACGATTCGGTATGCCATCGGCACGATAGTCTTGCTCCCACGGAGCACTGATCGTCTAGCGTCTTCTATTCCCTATCTTTTTACGTCTGTCCGATGGAATTTGTCGTGAGCAGCTTTTCGCGAAACGACCCGTCAAATTTTTGTTGGTCTCGCCGATGAAAAAGTGGGTCACATTGGCGAGAGGATGGCTAACAGATGCGTCGCCTGATTGAATGAAGAAAGACGATCTTACTGTTGAAGGTGATGACGCTAGAGAAATTGTTTCTTTCTTTCTCCCTCTTTTTTTTCGAGTTCGAGTCTTATATGCAAAGTGATTTAAATGAAGGCAAAGGGGAACCCTCAGTTTTTCATAAAGATGAAGAAAGAGTAGAAGAAAGATTCCATAATCCGATTCCTTTTCTGAGCGGCATCTTGAAATATCAATCTTCCGAAAGCACTCGCGTAATTTCGCGAGATACACTTCATCCGAAGTTGGTGGATACAAGGGAAAAGGGAAGCAAGCCGATGAGCAGGGCGTATATAAGCCACTGGAAAACGATTGTTCAAGCTAGCAGCAAGTCAACTAGGATGTCTGTAATGAATTCTCCAGCGAGAATACGGGTGGACCAGTTTTTCGAGGCAAACGTTTAGGAAACTGAGTTCGCTGCAAATTTGTTCGCAGTTCTCGCGCGAAACGGAGGTACGGCGCGTGGCGCACAGCGCGGTAGAAGCACAGTCAGGACGAATTTTAATTAAAGACTAGAAAGTCCTTGGAGCCATTAGTAACACTGAGCTCTCGGAGTTTCAAAGTGTGCGGTATGGCTTCCGATTTGCCAGTTAACCTTCTGAAAGTTCTCGAGTTTTTGGCGTCCTTACTGAATCCTTCTCCGAAATAGACACCATTGGCTTCTACGTAATAAGCAAAAGCTTCTAAAGTATCAGCTGGGAGGTTTCCAATCCCCTGGAAATTTTGCCACTTTCAAGAGACTTTCAAAGCCACTACTACTCTTTGATACGTATCAGGCGGTATTGAGGCTATGGGAAATTTTTATGACGAGACTTTCTTTTTCTTGCATGATTATGTGTTTTCGTAAATCGAGCTGGCGGCTGAAAGAAAAATGTATTCTGCGCATAAATCACGCTAAAATATTGCTGGAATATTGGCGAGCGTTCCGAAAACTGGTAGAAACTTTTCGAAAGTTTCTGCTTTTCCTTCTTTATTCTTGGTACAGTCAAAATTGCACTTCAGAATATTCCGCTTGAAAATTTCGCTTTACGTAAGATGGAAAATAAACATCCTGTATCATATCTGATAGAAACACTACAAAGTATAAACTTAATTAATATTGCTTTACAAGCACGGTTAAAGTTTTAGTTTAATGACAGAAACCAAACTCAGCCACATTATTGCGGTTAAGATCGAAACAGAGTGTAAAACTCTGGTAGTAAGACGGGCCCGTTCAATCTCCTTAATTAAAGTTCTCCGAAAAGCGTGAACCAAGGAAGAAGTGTGGCCGGTGAGAGAAAAAAGCGAGACGACGGTACGAGCGATATCCGAAGCTTGAAACCTGATTTCCAGGTACGGAACAATTCAGTCGATCAGTCAAACTTTTCTTAAATCGGCAAAGTTCGAAATAAAATTACAGTAATGAGGGGATCGCTGTAGAAAGTTGGAAGAAATTAAAGAACCTTTCGAAAGAGCGCAACGCTTCGAGTGAGTGGCGCCTCAAGCGGTACGATTAATGTCGTCCCATGGAAAATTGGATTTTTCTGGATATTCCATGGAAAAGACATAGGACGAGCATTGTTTCAAACACAATAAAGGGAAGAGACGGGAGAGCGTGATATCGATTCGCTTCTCGCGCCTTTGCGAGCAGTCATGTATGTTAAGTGTAGCGCGCGCGCGTAAATTTAAGAATTTGTAAGAAAGGAAGAAAGAGAAAGAGAGAGAAATAGAGAGAGATATTGCTCGCTGTAAGCAAAGTGAAGAAGTTTAAATGACATTTCAAACGCCACTGCTTTGCTGCGAAAGTCTTGAGCGCCCGACGAAATAAAGAGGCGGGTGCTGGGAAAAGATTCGAAGCAGCCGCTCTACCTTCTCCGAAACTTGGATAATTTGGTAATTCGAAGGATCAGAGGAAAATATATTTTCGATTCTACAACCAAGTTCAGCTTCTGAAACGGGCCAGGAGAAGAACTCACAAATCTTTTTCCTGTAAAAGGAACACAAATCTTTCCCCCGTTCGATTTTGTCGGGTTGCCTCCATCTCCTAAACAGTGCTTCGGGAATATTTTATGGCTATAGGCAAAATATGCTGACAAATATTCCATTGAGGCCAGTCATGACAAGGGACCTATAACGTTATTTATGTTTTAGTCTCTGAAACATATCGGCCAGAAATCCTATTACTTTGAACTGCGTTAATGCCCCTGTTATTCCGATAGTATCAGCCACGCGTGTCATTTACAACAGAGTTCGTATTGTTATCGCATAATAGCCACGATCGTCCGCGATCGTCCGCGATAATATATATTATAAATGTCAGCAAATTCGTAGCCGCAATACAGGGCCAAGTTAACAGTAGTATTCATGGCACTTAGAGCCGGAAAACGGACGATTTTGCCATTATCTAGGAACCTGGCGAGAGATCGAGAATATCCGCAACTATCCTCAGCACGTGGCGCGAACTACTACTAGCACGTGTGGGAAGTCCACTTCTGCGATTCAACGATGATACAGATTTTCAGGAAGAATTTTCCTCACGAATATAAACGGATTTGTGTCAGAGAAGAGGGGAAAAAAGCGGCCATTTCCTGAGATATATACGTGTCCATAGGCAGGGAGTGTCTTTTAATGCATAAGCGCGCCATCCGGAGAGCATACTAGAAATGGTAGTCGCCGTCGGCACTATCTTCATCCTTTCCGTGTGTTATAAAGAAATTGAAAAGAGTTCTCCTCGACGCAATCCGTTACGTGAGCAAAGCTCGCTCGAAATGTCTGCGCCCGATATGAGCTCGCGTTTTCTAAAAGAATATTGACCACGGTATCTCTTCGCGAAATGCAGGATGTATCTTGAAAATATTTACCAGTTCGCAACCGCCGCTTGTTCAGCAGGCATCTCTCGGTGCGACTGTGAGTGAGTCACGCGATGCCAAAGCAAGATTTGAGCGTGACGCTCGCCATAAACTTTCTTCAGTTTGTTAACCAGTAGAAGCGAACTTTGGCTTCGTCTTTAAGCACTTGTCGCTTAGCCAGATTGCCAGTAACCTCTTTTTATTTTTTCTTCCAGGTAAGCTTTCAAGAGAAGATCACCAGGTCACTCGAATCAGTTACGGTAAAAACACCCACCTCATCTTTGATAAGCGCGTCTTGCGAGTAAGAAAGCAAATATTGAAGTAAGCTCTGACGAGGCTCCTTGTAGCCACGAAACTAATGTAAACCGCTATTTTACGGTAGTGCGGAGAGGATGGTAACGCTAACGCCAACGGCAACATAGCTTAAGCACCAGCTTGATTAAGGATACTCGAAGATTAAGCTTGAGTCGGTAGAATTCAAGTTTTATTCACTGCTGTGATGCGGTTATAGTATACGCGAACCCTATAAAGAGACTTTTTCTCTCGGAATTCTGCTTGGTATAAAAGCGACCGATTACGATATAGAGTACAGGAGGGTCGCGACAAATCGTTGCGCGCTCTAGGATCATTAAATAACGATTGCTGGCGTTACGCGATACTTGGCTATTTATCGAGGGAATAAATAGCCGAATCATCTGTCATTATCTCAGGGATTTATCGATTGGAGCCAACACGCAATGCAGAAATTGGCACAACTGCGGTGGACTCGTATAAATTTCTGTAAGGATAATGTACGGTCGAATAGAAAATGACGCTATCCATTTCCGGCAGCTGTGACGTTTAATCCGGTGGCACTGGGGAAATCTAGCATTCGTTTCTCTTTCCCATCAAACTTACGGCCAAGACACTGCTTTCTCAGGAAAAATGTATCGCGCATCTCGGTAAACAGGATAATATATGTATACGCGATATTTACATAGTAATACGCCGCAGAAAAAAGAAACACAACGAAAGAAAGTTCGGATCAACTTTTTTCATCTGTTCACACTGAGCCATGGGAAATGAGTTATCCATGGTTAGTGTCCGCGAATTTGTTAATGACACGAAATTCTCCCGTAATTTCTTTTTTTCCATCGAATTACATCGTCCGCTTGAACCCACCGAAATTGCGTTGAATTTAATTCCATTTTTAATTAAATTGTGCTGTGGAGAGTGGCGAGTCTACTGGACTGGGGGCAGGCTGCAAATTGAAATTTTTTTAATGTTAGTCGAACACTTTTGCAGCCACTGATACGTAAACATCTGCATCGATATATTAAAATCGGTGTAGGTGTGCTATTTAATAGCGAAACTCAATTTTAATTATAATTGATGTCGGAGAAAGTGGCAAAGAAAATTTTTTGTCCAAGTGACATTTCATTTTGCTTAATGACATTTTCATTCAAATGCTTTCTCCCCAACGTTATAACATTTGACCCATCGAATTATACGCTCAACGCTATGTACCAATAATTATGTAGACAGTTCAAGTCAAATATTTAAACAGAATTATTTCATTCTCTGTTTTACACCGTACTCATTCGAAATAATATTTTTATGTACTATTCATAGTACATAAAATCGTAAAAGAATCCAATGTTAAGCAGAAATCGTTGATATCAATAAGAAAAAGTTATTTAGTATTACATATTTCGAATTTGAAATAATTCTTCTCTTTTCAAAGTACTTTTTCCGATTTTCAACGCCGATGCGAATTCCTTCGGCTGCAAAATTGGCTGACTCACCCTGAATAGTGAAAAAAACTGACTCAGGATGGAATCGGAAGCCGAAGGGCTAAATCGCGAGGTCGTCAAGGACATACATAAATATATCGAAAAGCGCTTCGTCACCGATCGAGCTCACATCGCTGGGATCCGAAAATATGTCGCTCGCGTCCAAAATCGAGGGCAAGAAGAGCTAGTCTGTCGCGAGGATTGATGCGTATGCTAATCAGTAAGCGAAGTCAGAGCAGACAAACCACCGAATTTCGCATCGCAGCAGCAATGGATAGACACCGCGCAGAAGCTTCTACGGTGAACAGGCTTACTGATGAATGGAACGAGCGACCCTCTTCTCCCTCTTTCGAGGGAGAAACGCTGAACGAGCGCATATATGTGGGGGGGGGGGGGGGGGGGGAGCCAATTCAGGACTATACATGTATGTCGGAGGTCGTAGACTCGCGTATGCCGTGCTAGCTAAAAAGCTTGTTTCCCCTCTGGGACATGTTTACAATGCCTCTAAACTAATCCATTTTGATAGGTATACACCATTTTTCTACGCGTTTTATTCGCACTTTTCAAATTCTAATAATCTAGATTTGCTGAAACCAAATTAACGAACAATTTTCGTAATCGAAAACTATCACGGCTTAACTGTCAATAGATATTTTTAATCGATCGATATCCTCGATTCTTTATGGTTTACTCCTTTACACCCTTGACTCAACATTAATTTATATACTAATGGAATATAAATGATCTTTGGAAAATTCTGGAGTTAATAGAAGTTGCAAATGCATTAATTTGTATTTTCCACTAACATAAGCCTCTACTTGGCAAAGCGAAATTAGACTACTAAATACGAGCAGTGACGAAGAAATCGAGGATTTCGTTGAAAGTAGTCTCATTTCTGAAACCAGCGCTGCTGCATTCACCAGCATCGAGCTTGCCAAAACACATTCATTCTGCTTCGCCCAAAGCCATGCAGGGTCGAACGAACCACGACAAACGGATCCGAGGTGACAAATTTACATTACGGCACATTCTACCCTCAAAATACACCCGCTTTTTCGATCGGCCTTTGAGCTTGATTATTATTAAAAACGGGAGATTCGTCCTCGAATCTCCAGCATCAGGCTGCAGTGAATTTTCAAGCTGCGACGAAAGTTTCTCTTCTCTTATACAATCGGTGTTAACTACCTGGACAATGAAGGAAAAGTTGGGGGAATTATTCACCGTAGGCCCCAACTAACTCTTTACTTACGATGGAAGCTTCCCGCTCGATCGAGCTACAATGGAACGCTCTCAGCAGAGAGAATTGCCAGTCTAGATTTTTGCGAAATTGGTGTCAGTCAAAATCCACTCGATCGTGGCTGACGAGCTGGAACACCGCGAAACGATTAATCGGCGGACGACGATTACGGAGTCTAGGAGGGACGGGGACCTCTTAAAGGTCGCGTCATTCAACGGCTCGGAAAGTGGGCTCGTGAGCACCCTGGAAACTAAGCAAATTAACGTGGCAGTAAGCTCGGAAAGTAATAACGAGAATACGAGGGGGTCGAGGAAAGCAGAAGAGGTCAGAGGAAGACAGAAAGTGAAAGATAGGAACGAGCGAGAGAGATAAAGAGGAAGTGAGATAGTGCGAAAGAGGAAGAGCAGAAGCGATGATACGACGAAATTTATTCATAAGCAAACTTTAGCCGCGATTATGCACGTGAGAAGGGGGAATGCTCGCGCAGGAAAGGTTTAGAGTTTCGGATGGCAAGCACAAAGTGCCATTCAGCCATTGCCGATTACGCTCTTCGATATTATTACAATGTCATAATAGTTTGGTGGCACTTGCAATTAGTTGGACGGGGAAATTTATCGGCGTTATTAACGATTAGTATACGGCGCACAGGCTAGCTGAGGATCCAATTTGCTGTCTGGTCTGCTTATAGCACGTAGCCGATCTGGTGCCCGTTGCACGAGCCTCCTATCTTGGCGAGCATTTATCGCTTTAATCGAGAAAATACTAATTGGACTAAACCGCAGAGTCTAGCCACTAAAGATCCGGAATATTGGTATCCAAATTAGCCGATAAAAACAATGCAAATAAAAAGCGAGATAATCTAAATCAAAAGATTCGCGATAAACATTGCATAACGAACGAATAATGGTTGATTATTCGCTAGGAAATACAAAAAGAACAAATTATTTCAATAGCGTTCGAGTACGTTGGAATGCAAACGCGAATGCAAACTTAAAATTCACTCGATCGCCTCTCGCTTATTTTTTTTTTTTTCGACAACCGCCAGTGGGATCGTCCCGGTCAAATTTGTCCTGCAGGAAAAACAATAGCAATGGTAGCACTGAAATTTTCAATATAAATGCTTTCGATGAATGGCTAGCCAGAGTGGTGAGACACGGCAACGATTCGGCGGGGCGCAGCACGAGATAAAATTTCGGCAAAACCACCGGGGCTAATTCGATGTGCACGCATGTACGTGTCGCAAAGGCGACCAGCAGCGTTACTCACAATTAAACAGCGCCAACAACAAATCGCACTGGGGCGTCGGCCAATAAATTAAAGCCGAGTTTTGTGAGACAACCTGATGCACCGAGTGACATCGAGAAATGCATCATCCGAGAGTCGAGCGTTATTTACGCCACGCAATTTATCCTGAACCTGGGACATGGCTATACCTTCATGGTGGGCTTCTCCGTCCACCGATCCACAGGAACCTCGTATTTTTAAGTAATACACGTATTCGTGAGCTATGCTTACCGTGCTTACCGAGAATCGATCGCACAATGCCATTGTGTAAGAATTTCACCTCTGGCAGCTCGCGTCAATGCGCCATTCCCCGCGTTTATCGAAATCAGATTGGCCGCTTGCCTTTTTCGCCCTTTTACGCGATAGCCGACGAGGATGGATCATCCAACTCTACAGTTCCACGGGGCAAATAGAAGCGAAAAAACGAAGGGATAAGCCAAAAATCCGGTTTGCATTTCTGATACAACTGTCAAGTATCAAACTCGACCGAGCGTTAAGAGGAGTCGCGACAGAATCGCGGTGAGCATAACTTGTCGAAGAAAAAACAAACTCGAAAAATGTTCATTCCGCAGTTTTGCCGCTCGGTGGATCAATTGATACACGCGACGAGCTACTGTCGATTATTATTTACTATTCGTCGAGATAGATTATGATGGGATATCAATTGGGATTAAAGTTTGCATGGTTGCTGTACTATTAGTACTGGTTACCTAGCTCACCTGGTACCTACTGACTATTGTCTGCTACTGCTTTTAATCCCATTAAAATCCTATCGCTCGAAATCCAAATGCCTGTCCTGCCGGCAGTTCCAGGGTCGCAGGTATACTCCCTCAGTGGCATTTTCCACGGTAATTATCCCCATCCGTTCTTTCCTATTACACTCGTTCTGCCGCTCTCTTTCCCTCCACCCACACTTTATGATCGCCGCAGACGCAGCCATTACATAATTAGGTTGTAATTCCTCGTGTTAGAGACCATGTGGCTACGCCAGGACTTATCGCGTTCCCAATGCGACAATTCGGCTCAAGTACGTCTCATCCTCCCGTTCCCCTCCGTTTTTCAAACTCTGCTACTTTGCTCTTTGAACCCCTTTGTTCATGGGATGGAAAGAGAAGGAGTCCGAAAGGGTGGGGATGCCTGGGATGATATTGGAATTCATTAGGCGATCATCAAGTGGAACGCAATTAAACTCGCGGGTGAACGCGACCAGCCGCGACAGTTAGGTCCATTCGCGATCGTTGAAGCACGCCATGTTGCCGATGAATTGGCCGACGTGAATAGGATCGCACCATCGTCAGCATTCGAAGTGGTTGCATCCATGTAGATACGTACTTTCGCCGTTATCAGCAGCCCGAAAGACAGAGAATCGTAAGTGCAACCACCCACCCAATCACTCGTTATACCTAGCTTGCATCGACGAACGAGGAAAGCTTCGAGCCTTCCCCACTCGATATCAACTAATTGCCATTGTACTGGCAATTCAGTCGACATTCTTTTGGTAATACTCGATCGTTAGTCGGTGTAAAAATCGATACTACGGCGGACTAGGGCCTCGACACACTAAGCTATGCATTGTGCTAGAAATAACAGGATGCAGAGTGCTAAGGTTGAAAGACTCGCGATATATTCGCGATAATTGGTCAATTCTTAATTGGTCCAATTTCAGATCCCCTCGGACTATTTCGTTGTAGATTCGTCTTACCGCGAGATTCGCTTAACCTGTTTCTCTAGGAGGATTCTGGGGAAAACTGTTACTGTAACTTCTGGCCCTGTTTTTCGTCCAGCCGCATTCTCTGTTTTTGGAGTAATGCAAAAATACGAGCTGCCTGGAATTTCCTTGATTACATAAGAATAATTCCGTTTTTCAAAAGAACGACGCGCTTTAGCGCGAAAAGGAAAAGGGAACGCGATTCTATTTTACAGTAACTAAGTCAGTGAGGGTGTATGTGGCTATGTGGAATGCGGAGACATTTCGTAGCAAAAGTGCGGTATGTATTGCGATAATGCGCTTAGAAGATTCTCGGTCGAGAGAGAAATAACCCAAAGTCTGAAAGCTTAATTAAACCCTACCTAGAGACCTTTTTACAACACTAAAGCAAGTCTCATCTCACTGAGACACATCTCTTTATTCCTTTTGAAATGAAAAATTATAAAAAATTGTGCATCCTTTGCAAATGACCGGGTATATATGCTCGGAGAACAACGCTCACTACCACGTTGATGCTACCAGCAAAATTTCTATTTCATATCCCAGCATAATCTCGAAGCGTAAACCTCGAAAAACGGTAGTAATGCGAAGTTTCTTTTTTTGTCAGTAATGCCAAGTAATGCGTGGTTATAAAAACGAAAATCCCCCCGGTCGTTTGTATTTCTCGGTACATATTTTACGATTAAATGTATTTCACGGTGTATGTTTCTGCCGTTCATATTCCGTCTACCTGTACGGGTTTTCAAACTTATACACATAGACACGCGCGCACACGAGTATGTGTACAAAATGTTATAGAATCGTACAGGACACGCGCGGAGATATACTGGAATGGTAAAAGGGGCAGTAATTAGCCGTGATTTCTTCGCGCAAAGGTAATCTACATTTTCAGGCGAAATACAAACATATCTGGCGTATTGAAACCTTGTATCACGTAGAGAATATATGGAAATTCAGTAGGAATTGTTCTTCGCATGCTAAACACTCCGGAGAAGCAAATTATGTAACACATTCGCTATATACAATAATAATACGAAAGTTTCGAGGGGAGCTTTTTTAGCAAACTGCAGTGCGCGTGTATACAGAGATAGGCCGTCAGTTCTCTTCCATATATAATATATTATTTATTTTTCGTGGAACCTGGGTGGCTTGGCCTAGATATGACCAAGCTGTCTGTGTGAAACACGATATCGATGTTACTAAAAACGAAGCCCATCTACGTCTCTTCTTCTCTCTTATCGACTCTGTTACTCCCTCTCTTCCCCTCCAATGCTCCAGTCTTTCAATATTTCATCCCTCAATTTTACTCCGAAGAAATGGATCCGCTTTCGTGTCTTCTTACTGGCATTTTCTCTGCCCAACAGTGCTCTAAATTCTTTCTGGCGCAGTCTAAACCTCGGTCCAATGCTGCAACGACAGTAAACCTGAATTTCTTGCATTTCCGGAAGTAACGCTAGAATTCAGACCTTTCGTTACACCTTGTTTTATGAGCGATGTCGTAACGAGTACTTGGAACATCCTCCTATTGCACTTATAATACATTCCGGAAACAAGAGGCAAAAGTTTTGGGCCCGGAAAGTTAAGAAATGAAATTTCGAATTATTTCAACTGATTGTGAGTTTAAAAGCATAGCCTGTTAAAGAGCCTTTTGTCCGCGTAACAATTTTCTTACTCTTTCTCATTCACCATTCTCCAAATTGAAAACAATTAATTCAACAATGTGAACTGAAAAAGTTGACCATTTAAAAAACCCAGACGAATATCCAACTGTTGTTGAAAGCTTAGTATTAACTTTTGTATCGAAAGGCCTGCCAAAGAGAAAAAACCACTATAGAATTAAATCCCGAACAATTTTTATTGAACGCTAACGCTTATTCAGACTCCAGCACGGATCAATTTTTTTATTCAGTCGCGCGAATTGCTTTCCCGTATATTCCCGTATCCCACACTGTTCCCCCCTCCCCAGGCAAGATTTAATTGGAGAATCAAAGTCAAAGGATTCGATGATTTATCGCTCGAAGAGAATTCTCATAGGTAACGAATTTCCCATATGTGCTTCTCAGTAAAGGCTCGAGATCTTGAACAGTCAGGCTTTTGGCATTGGAGTTTGACGACATTCTGATCGCGACATGCCGTAACCCCACTGTCGAGGAGAGACACGCATCAACTGATTGACGGGAATGCGCGGCTTGATAAGGGCCGAGCTTAAGCGTGGCACACAAAGCCACGAGCTCTAGATGCGTTGACGAATTCTATCGCAACAATCTGATGTCAATAGATAGAAGACAGGACTCGGTACAGGGCTGCGGTGGTGACTATCGCTCCAGCAATGCCGCTTCACTGTGTTCTGCGGGCGTTGCGTCCCGATAAAACAAAGGCAGAGAGTATGTGTGTGTGTGTGTGCGAGAGAGGAAGAGCAGCTCGCGCTCGAGCGATCGAGCGACCAGAGAGTGACCAATGGTTATCGCGTGTAATCAGCCACCGTCGAGTATCAGAGGCAAATGTCAATTGTAGTCGAGAGGCCGCTCGAGGCCCAAACAAATGTAGAGAGTACGCGGGGATGCACCATTATTCGGTGTGCGCCACGGCACGGCATAGCATGGCCCAGCTAGCAATCCCGCTCGATTTCGATCGAGCAAGATCCGCCCACGAAATTTACGATCGCGTCAACAACCGGTGGTTGGGTCGGCAACGATCGAGCAAAGAAATTCTCTGACACACAAATCGCCTCTCGTCCTCGCTCGGTTGCGCAGGAGTTCGAGGATACACCGTTAGGTACAGACTACCTGATTAATTTAATTAACGCTCCCTAGTGTTCCTAAGGCATCGGAGATCAGCAAATTATGTGGCTCCTTACGAGTTACGAATTTCCAGATGTCCTCGTGCTCCGTAAATGGCCTCTAATTTACTCCCTAACGGAATCGTTCGATCTGTGGCACACTCGCGAAACCCATTACCTACTTGATGCTAGCGAGCCTGTCGAGAATACATACATACGCACTTAAGTCTGCCTATGAAGGTGGAGATTGCAAAATCTGTACCCCAATTAACCCATTAATATGCAGTAATAAAGTATGAAAAGAGAGGATATATAATACTAAAATAGTATCATACACGAAACCCGTTGAAAGCCGGCTGATGAGTTTTCCACATGAGTACTTATACCGAACATATGTAATTTATGTTCCACCATTCTAATTAAACGGATCACGTACTTTCTATTTCAATAGTTGGTCATTACTACCGAAAAGTAGCAATAGTACTGACAGTCGAAACCCTCGTAACGCAATACTGCCAAATTCTCCGAAACCCACGATACTATAGTAGCTATTACTTCCCGATCCTCTTACGCGTGCATACAGATATAAGGTAGCACAGGAAGGTTGCACCGGACATAGATTCCTCCTAGCGGATCAATCACGGTTCGTAGGAGGATATTGGGATCGAAAGATCCGTTATCACAGGCAAAATTCCATTCCGTTGGTGCAATCATGTTAATGCGAGCGTATCGTCTGCGCACTACAATTAATCGCTCGTCCATTCTCCCGCCGCCAGTACTGCCGCCGTCGAGGGGCATGTATCGCGGCAATTATCTCGCGCATTTAATCAAGCCAAATTCACCTATTCCTAATGCCACTGGCGATTTCATTTCGACGGGCTTTCAGTTAATAAGTCCGTAGTCATTATCCTAATGGGAATATTATGCCATGTGCGCCGACGACCTCCGACAAGACGCCATTATCCGCTTATTTGATTACGATTCTCGTTGTGTTTAATTCCACTCCAAATGGCGAGTCGATGTCTCTCGGTCAAACAATTTTTTTCGTGAAGATGACACTCGTTAGGTTAAAGAGTGAGGGAAATATCGTAAGAAGATACGAGGGATAGAATTCAGAGAAATGGGCAAAACATATTAGGAGAGATGTGGGTGTCGAGCAATTGGGTCAGGTGCGATGTTACTTAAGTGAGCATGTACGGCCGTTCGGCTACGATTGTCATTCCTGTGTATTCCCACCGGCTTGGACAGTGATCCTGGCACGCGCTAATGTACAGCTACCACGAATGCAAACCACTCAGGAACTAACATTGTAATCCTACTACGGTCTCGCGAGCACGACGTAAAATCTTGACTCTGGGTAACGTACCGGTTATGCAAACACTGATATCTCTCCGGTGTTAGCTGAGGAACCTACCGACAGTCGAGCAAGCATCCTGAAACATAATTTCATCGAAGTAGACAGTTAACCGAATGATTCACCCTTTTGTCAAATTTATCGATCGGATATCGAACGGAATCGGATAAGAGGATACGAGGAGATTTCACCGATTATTCGATTCCTTTATCTTGTAATGTCGTACGTGACAGAAATTCGTAGGATTTCAATCGAGTCTTTTCTCAGCAAAAGGAAGATTTTGTGGCAAGGATGGCTGATGAAGCGAAGAAGAATACATTGAGCAATAATTTTGTGAAACTTGCATGGAACGAGTTTTGTTCTAATTACCAAATGACCTGCGTAGCGTCTCCCACCGGGGCGCATTGCGGTTGAATGATCATCGGGATCATTTCTTCGGTAGTTTATTGAGCAGAATTAATGAACTACTAAACTCGATCCGTTTCTTGGATACTCTCGAGTTTGCACTTGGACAATCTACTTGTCGAATAACCAATGCAAACTTCGATCGCAAGTACTTTGAAGACGCATAATTGTAGAGGTAAAGTTGGCTTCAAAATTTTCGCGAAGTTTCATTGATTTTCACTTCTGAAGACTCAATAAGGAGAAAAAATAAAAGGATTTCTCTCTTCTCGAATTGTTTGCAGAAAGTCGAAAGGCAAACTTTGCGTATCTATCGCAATACCCTTTTTATGCGAATCCTAAGTCGAATATAAAGTTAAGAGTATTTTTTGTTCGCGCTGTAACGTTGATAATTTGGTAAATACAATGAAACAGAGCCACTCGCTTAAGCGTAATTGCATCCTATCCAGTCGAGGATCATGGCAATTATTCCTGGATAGTTTTTGTTTACCGTATGCGTGGCTGGTGCATGAGAGATTGCCGGGTATATGCAGGCTGTAAAGTAGTCGATGTGGATAATTGTAATAGCTTTCCGCTTTGCCGTAAGCATTCTATCCGGGGAAACCGAATTTGCCTCCCGTCAACTAATCGAGTTACAGTAATTCGCGAATTTCGGTGGGGCATTCTCGCGTGAATTTCACGGGGGCATTGTGAAAAATGAAAACGTATAGGAGTGGTCGCATTCTGCGCGGCAATGCACAATGAGGGGCCACTGTGAGCAGAATTCAGAGAACCCACTTTATTTAACGCATTAATTAATCCCCGACCACACGAAAATAATCCTCGAAGCTGCATGTTGCCATTTACCGCGCGAAAAGCGGGAGAGCTCTCGATCGATTTGCTCTATCGGCAGAAGAAGGGTGGAGATGGAAAGGAGAGAGAGAGAGGAATAGGTACCTAATGTACCTAATTAAATCGAGTAACCTGAAATACCTGCGGCATCGGATGTGAGAAATTAGCACTTCATAAGTTGCGAACTTGCCGATATCCCGAATGCCTCGGAAAACTTGGCATATAACCATAAGTGACTACCTCATTAGCAATTTTACATATTTACTTTCCTTGCCAATTGACACCTAAGATGCCCCCACTGCAACTTCGAGTACATGCGTCACCTTCGACTCTTCGGATGGCAATTTAGAAAATAGTCGTCGAACCATTGGAAACTTTTAAGAATCGTAAACTAGGAATTATAGTGAAATTCTAATAGACTTCAATAACCTAATTGACAACGCAAATCCTCATATTCGCAACGCAGAAATGTTTGAATAATGTCTGATCAAAACACAATACACTACTGCAACCTGCGTTACTACTTTTACTGCTGGCCAACGCTCAACGAGAGGAACGCGAAAAAGGGAGGGTGAAAAAACCGGACACAAAAAAGAGAAGAAATAGAAAATATATCAGAGTTGAGTCACGAGGAAATACACTCGCAACCGGGAAGAACGTATAGCGTTCTCTTCCTCTCTCGCTTCTTATCGGCCGGGAACGGATTTAAAGTAAAGTCGATGGAAAAACACCCGCTCGTGGACATCGAGTCCATCCATCTTGGGTACGTACGGAATTCACGAGCTAAATCCCATAAAGCGGCGCGGTCCAGTGCCAAACAAAACAGCTCCGCGATAAGAGCCGAACAAATAATGGGGGAATTTAATTTATCCAAAGAACGGCGCCAGGGGGATCGCGAGGTGTGCCAACCTGAATCGTATAAGTTAGCTCTGGTGCTCTTCCTGGTGGTGTACCACTAGCGAGAAATCGATGGGGTAACCCCCTGTCAAAGGAGACTCCGATAAAGTGACCCTGTGCGAGGAAAACTTAAGTTTACCTCGTACCTTGCGCGCAAGCTTGGAAATCGCAAACGAGCGATAATACGAGCACGATGCACGATAAATACTCCCAGATAACGATCACCAGAGGCGCGGCTATTTATTCGACGGCAATAATGAGGTGAAATTGCACGGTCAGGGCCGCGAACGGGCACGCGAGGAAATTAGGGGAGGCATTCGTTGGTTGGTCTCGCGAGAACGCGAGAATGTGAGAATGCGAGATCACACCGTTCGGACTCTTTAACTACACAGAGCGATTTTTTTAATACTTTTTTCCTGGTCGTTCTCTCTCTCTCTTCCCTTTTTTTCTGTAAATCTCGCCACTGTTGACTGCGCGCGTTGTCGCTTCAATGGCGACAATAATCGACGTCCAAAACGTTCGTTCTATCAAAGTTCATTGGCATTGTTATCGGATAATCCAAGCGCGATTCCGTTCGTACGAAATGGGGAAAATTCGTAATTGGAGGTAATGGAGTTTTAATTGCGGTCGCATTTCGGCAATACGACTTTCTAATTAAGGATGCTTCATAAGTCGATTAATTAAACCGATAGAAAGAAGTTGAATTAAAAGAGTTGATATATACGTTTGATCGATGAAAAATTCGCCAATTGAGCTTGACAAAGTTAGTGGAGATTCATTGAGAGCGAGAGAGAGAGAGAGAGAGAGGGCGATCGTAAAGAGCGATGGTGAGAATGAGAAAAATATCGGTTTCATTTGGCAAGGCATGTTTTCCGGAATTGGAGATGGAGCCGCGTGCGATTACGGAGAGAATGTACGCGCAGGGTGTACGCGCACCGAGACCATTTGCAGGAACGATGAACTCCCCACTGCCTATTCTCCGAGGGATAGTCGTCGCGTGATAACCGAATAATTAATTAGACGGCGGGATTAATTTGTGCGGGAAAACGGCTTCGTTTGGATACGACATAATGCGACCGAGCGCTCGGTTTCGCGGCAGCGAATAACACTTAACAAGATTTATCGTCGACTTGATGACTTTACCCGGAGCGATTTACGAGCCCCGGGAGCACTTAAACCAAACGACTCCAAGTTTTGTCCTCGGCTTTCACTGGTGCACAAGCGGATTTTTAACAGACTTTCCCGCAGTCATCCTATGCGTACTTCCACATTCCTCCTGGTTTGTCCGCGCTGCCGTAAACAGCCACTTCCTCGAGAGGAGAATATTTTTACGGTAAACCGGTTAATTGCTTCAAAAGGAAGTGAATTTGGAGGATCGTCACTTTCTCGCCGACCCTGTAGCTCGTAGAAGGGAGAGATGCTTTCAACTTCGTTGCGTCAGGGTAGCAAAGTTCAATTTTAAACGCACGAACCAATAACTCTGTAGTCGAAAGCTCTTCAGTCTCGTTTACTCACCGACATCGAGATTCAAGAGTAGCGCGTGCTCCTTCGCCATCTGGCCTTGCTTCCCCGCCCATTTGCGCTCAGCTTCGAAAAGTTCTTCCAGAAACCGCCAATTTAATGGCTTATTTCACCTCGAACCGAGACCGAGTGCCAATTAGAATCTGACAAAATGGCGTGGCCATGCGAGTTAACGAGCGATAACTTGGTCCGCCAGGAAGAACTCTATCCTCAGGAAAAGGATGCAGTTGCGAGAACAGACACGAAAGAGGGAAAAAGAGAGACAAGGATCTGTTGAAACGGGTCCGCATTAACCAAGGGCGATCCGTAAGAGAGCCAGAAATAGATGACGCTGAAGCTTCCATATCATCCAAAAGCTTGCGGAAAACGGATATGTACGGCTCCTCATTACTCCGCTTCTCCATTATTTCTCCGCGAGGAACATCGGGCTCGTTTTCAAATCTGACTTTTCCTGCTAAAAGTTCCGCCGGCCCTCCCTCCCGCTCGAAGCAGCAGTAACGATGATTGCGCGTAACGATCCGCCGCGGCGTCCTCTGACGAAGAAATGGAACAGTGAAATTTGGGACCTCGATAGACCTCTGATACCCTGCGCTTTAGGACCTATTCTGATTTTTACGTAAATCCCACCTAATTACGAAACTTTCGATATTCTGGTCGAAGAGCTGTCTCCGATACGTGTGTTTCGATAAAAGATCAAAAGTATAACACACTGTCCAGTTTACAAAAGTATCGCTTTATAACAATATTTTCACCATCAAATAGGCCCGAATAAATTATCAACTTGTTACCATCAAATCTCTCTGTTACTACTGAATACTTTTGCAGTATTTGCGTAGCCTGTGAAATTATTGTAAAACTATTTCTAAAGCTGTGCTAAGTGCACAACGAAACTGGTAACCCAGATACGTGGACGATGCGCCGGTCGAAGTGTTAATAATCGCGAGGGAGGACAATACGGTTGCGAGAGGAATGACGAGGGTAGTATCACCCGATTTCCGAAGCGGACGGATAATGTATTGCGTTCAGTGAACTCTTGCGAAAATGATTATTTTCTGAATGAAACCTGGTCGAATTTTAATTAAAGCTCTGCTCGAGTCCGTGGTCCGGTAGATTCGTTACACGGAATTAAAAATATGTATTCTGCGTGCTATTCGCTATCCACCGGTTCACCAACATATTCAACGCGACAGAACGGGTGTGAAGAAGAGAAAAAATTCGAGTGGATAAACTCGAGCAGCAAGAGAACAAAATTACTATTTCAATTTTCGAACGAGACACTACTGCGACGTTGGCTTTCATTAGTGTATCCTACTTAATGAAACATCGTGTTTTCCCGATATCATGCGCTTACGCATATTTCTCCCCTAACGTTTACATCGCGATTTCGAGAATGTAATCCTTATCACTCGGTTTCTCCTTTTTTTCTGACATTTCACTGACAAATTTATTCCTTTTAGTCAGAATTCTTACGTATTATGCTACTCTTACATATACTGTATAATATTACCAGTAAAAACATTCGGAGAGACCTGAATAAATCTAATAAATTGTTATTAACCTGCTGCACGCGAGCAGTAATGGGTAGCTATGGAATTCAAAGTTATGCTACCAGAGAAAGTCTTATGGTGAAATAAGAAAAACAAATTGATATTATGAATATATGTAATGTGTAATAATTTCACAAAACTCTATTAGAAGGTTCTCAGAGATATAAAAGTATATATTAAAATTTGCGAAATTAGAATTTCCTTCTAACCTGGATTTAATGATATGTATAATGAAGAACTGTGGTATATAAAAACCTTAATTTACAGAGGTACCATTTCACGTTTAGTTTCGCCTCAGTTCAAAGGCCATAACAAAAATGATTACTCACATTTTATTACAATAGAATATAATAATCGCGTGCACTATGTAAGAGTGATAAATCTTTTCGTTAAGAACAATCGCGAACGATTTCTTGTTTGGAATAACGAACCTTAAATTCATTTCACCTTTGGCATTCGAAGTGTAAATCACGTGCATCCTTCACTGCGAGGCACGAACCTCCGTTATTCTGATCACGTAGGCAGTCAGAGAGCGAGCGACCGCGCAAAGAACAGCGGACGGAACTATACCGCGAAGTGGCGCAAAACAAAACGTTATCACACGCACCCTAGGGCGAAGCCTACCTACCACTGGACGCAGTATGCGGCCTGTCTCCTCTTTACTTGCCACGCGTGAGTATGTATACATATGTATTCCAAGCATGTATCGAATCGTACTGGTGGCGTATATACATATGGGAACGTAGTAACTACGTGTATTCTTCCATGCACACAGGTATAATTCTCGGTACGTACGTATTTCCATTTTATCTCGGCCCTGAGGCTAGCTGCCGCTCTAGGGCTTTTGTTTCTTGCCACTGACAGTGGTTGGAGCAGCTAAAACAGGACTGTGTCACTTGGCCGTGGAGCTCTCTCTCTCTCTCTCTCTCTCTCTTTCTCTCTCTTTCTCCTTTTTCCTTCCTTCTCTTTCTATACGCGTACAGGGTGGTCCATTTTAAAAGGGCCACCTAAACACACCTCTTCCAATTGTTGTGATACAACGCATCCTTTGTACCGTACCCTCAATTAAAAAGAAACGCGACTCAAAAATCGTGATATTTTAGTTATCACTATGAAAATGATTCAAGAACAATCCTCTAATGGTTAGGAAACTTTTATCTTGTTCTCTTATTCTATACGTATTAAACGAGACTTTCCAATTGAGTCCAAGTTCAGTTCCAAGTTATTGTATACAAAACCGATAGATTCGCCTTGTTAATACTTCTAAGTATAACATAATGAACTACATGCATAATGTATTAATACACTGAAACTATCAAAATCGTCTTGAAACGTTTCACTGTAGCACTGTGAGAAAATATTTGATACAGCGAAAAGTAAACGTTTAGGTAACCTATCTCTCTTAACTCACCCTGCAAATCTAGTTGCATATTATAATATACATGCCTGTGTGTTTCCCTTCCACTGGGTTTAGCAGCGTTAGTCCGATCCTCTCCGGTTTCGCTACTTATGCTTGTTTCGCAAAGTAACGACAGCCATGTTGCAATGGCATCGGCTCTACAGCTCTATTGTACAATTCTATGTACTTGTTACATACTCTACTGGTAGAGAACATTTTCGCAGGACATCTTGACTAGCAAGAAAACCTCACTATTCCTTGAGCTCCATCGAGCCGAGCCCGCTTGCTCCACCACCCCTCCAACAGACGTATTAGCGTCTACTGGACTTTTTCTTACGTTATCTCTCTGTCTCGCGGCGAAATGGGATCCACATTTTGGCAGTTGCGCCAGTTAAGGTCGGCTGGCGCTACCCTCCGCGATATTGCCTTCAAGTTTTTATTCGTTTACCGGTTGGAGACACCCTTTTTGCTCAGGGGCTTTTCGGCTACTGGACGTCGAATATAACTCCTCTAGGAACATTTGCTAGCGCAGCAGGATAGCTTGGTACCTGGCAACTTTGTCGTACTATCTCTCTCCTGACATTTCCCTATTTTTACCCTTTCTACGAAACTCATCTCTTATACTTTTTTATACCTGACTATTATATTGAAGAATTGTACAATGAGTGTAATTCGCTTGAATACTTGGCGAATGTTAAAAGATATTCCTTTAAGATTATTAATATTTTTGTTGTATTTATGACGTAAGTGCTGAATCGTGTTACGCACGATTCCAAAGTTTTGCCTCCGGGCTGACCACGTTTCGGAGAAATTGAATTCAGCTCTGGAGTAATATCGGTGCGTACAAAGGACGTAGGAGTGCGGTCAGAATATTTTGTATTCGACTCGGACGGGATTCGATCCTCTTCTAAGGGACTGTGGGTTTGTATTCTGCCAGTTATACTAGTCAAATCCATTGGAATACTCCTTCGGGCATTATCGTGACCCTTTTTTGTCTATTTGGGCTGGAAGAACACCCTGTCGGGGGTATCACTCGTATAAGGATCCCGATTCACGTCAAACGAACGATCGCGAGGAGAATTTCGCAGTAATGCGCTGGTTTTTGCACGAGACGGATCCGGGCCTTTGAGGATTCCCTTTCCCCAGAGGCAGCCCGAGGTAAGTACTTGCCGCCGGTCAAAAACTTCCCTGATAAAACGAACGACCGCGCGAACGTGACTCGGTCATTACGTCGAAAAACACCTCAACTAAATTTCATCTTGACCTATTAACCACAAATCTCGGAAAATCTCGTTAAATCCTAGAATCCTCAATTACATTCTTCAATGGGCCACGTAACGAGGCATGAAATTGATTTCTTCCTTAATGCAACGTATTTCTATACTGTTAATTAACCGATTGAGATCCAAAATGATAGAAGCATTTGAAATGAGATCCTTTGCGTAAATATTTATCTACCGCAAATGTTACTTTTTCCCAATGTATTTATAATCCAACTTCACTCTTTCGCTTGGACTAACAAGGTTCATTACTAAATTTTTTCTAGATTATTCTAAAAACATAAATATGACCTCGAAAAAATTAATTACATATCTGGTATGTTGCGTTAGCACTACTATTTCGCGTCGACTACGAGAGACTCGACTATTCACTAGAATTCCTGTTTTCGTCTAGAAATCGCAAGTAGGATGTGTGACGGCAACAGCAAGGCAAAAATAAATATCCAGGGAAGGGTTATCGTGGTTTTCGACGACAGACTCCTTATCCAGGGCATTATGAAATTCTTGGCGGCGGCATTGACGACATGCCAGCACCGCGACAACAGCTACAATGCATACATAAGTGACGCTGGCGTAAAATGCCCTTACTTTGGTAGATGCAGGAGTTTAAAGGCAATCCACGCTCTCCGAAAGGACGATGCATCACCTGGATCCATCGAGGAAAAGGTTTCGTCTCACTTCGTGAAGCTCTACAGGCTGACTGAGATCACTTTGCTGCGATGTGGGTGTACCTGCGGATGGGATTCATTCTGGATTATACTTCGTAACGGTATGAGAGCAGGCATCTCACGTCTCACACCTCCCGGGTCCCGTTATATAAGATCTTACCACGAAGGGATTTCCAGACAAATTCGCGTGTTTAAGTTTGGAAGTTTGCGCCCGTGTCACCGAGGCCGTTTCGTTCCTCGCTCCTCGTTCCTCGCTTCTTCCGGAAGGATCCACTGGTATCCAATTTTCCCAGCAGTGCAGCTCAAGACGTTTAGGTGCCGAGCCTCGATGAAAATCCGTATTCCTCAACGCGGAGAAATATCGATCCTTGATCCGCCAGCCTCACACGTCTAAATCTGTTTATACTGATGCCCGCAACGCGCTTCCCGCGAATAAGACGTGTCATGATGGATGCAATATAAATGTTCTGCTAATGGAACGTGAATCTTTGAGAGAAAAAGGATAGGGAACGGTATTACATTTTCACGACATGTACTTTTAAATATTGGTTTCAACCCAATACAAGAATATCACGAGTACTTTAATTAACGATGGCGACTTTGGTAATTGTGCCAATCGAAAAGAGCTCATTCTTCATGCAATGACACAGTAAATCACCTGTTGGCAGGTGATTGACATCTTGATTCGAGCATCAAAATAATTTACGAGACAATACGTGTTTCAAAAGCAATTGTTAGGGATATCTATTCGAAGAATATTATTTCTTTATCCTAAATAATCAAGACTGACTTTATACGAGTGTCGCGGTAACTTATTTTTCACGTGTAAGTGGAATACAAAAGAGTTAAGCCGCAGTGTACCGCCTTGAAGCGGAAAGCACGAGTTTGCGGCTGTGTTGTTGTCGGAGTGTTGCGGGAGTTGGCTGTCTAGCTGTAAGAGTGGCAAGTGTAGAACAATCGCGCATCGGTACAAAAGCCGTTTTATAAATGCTTCATCGGCCACAAGTCGGGAGCGGAAGAGAGAGAGAGAGGGCGAAAAAAAAAGGAAACGAGAGAGAGAAAGATAGAAAGAGAGCACCGTTACCGATAACACTGCGATCCATCATTGGTAAAGGTGCGCGCGCCCGTGTGACAATGGCGCCACTCTCATTAATTATTTTTTTGTTCTGCAACCACACACGCGTCAGTGGCATTTAGCCCTCTCTACCAACTACAGCTGTGCGCCGTGAATGCCGGATGAAAGGTGAAAAGGGAACACACGTTGTTATCATCTATCAAGTGTCGCTGCCGCGTGAAACACGAAATTGGCAAGCGAGCCACCCCCCCCCCCCCCCATACTGTACCTCAATGTGTTAATTCATCCTACGGAGAAGAATTAATTTTCAGTGGCAGGGATGCCTCTTTGATTCCCCACTGTCGGAATTCTACTCGGCGTGAGGTAATAAGTGCTTAAATACTCCAGGAAATTATGTAAACAAACGAGAACAAGGAAATTCGATTCTGTAAACGTGTCTACTATATTACGATATGTTGTAGCTTGTTTGAATTAAACAAACTGGAAAATTAGTGGTTAATGAAATTTACGTATGCTCAGAACAAATAAAATATATTTCGATTTTGACGGTGGTCAAATTGACGTAAGATAATATTGAGTTTTTGGTTCGCGAGTCGCATATGAGTACTTTTAATAAAAATCTGGACTCTAATTGTGTATTTTATATTTTAATATACTGATGAAGCAGATTAAAAAGCAAATGGACCATAACATTAAATTTTGGTTGGTTGTTGAATTTTTGATTGATCGCCCAATATAACTCACCTCATTTAGCAAACACCGTACTTTAGCTTATAAGTAGAAGCTCTCTGTTATTCGAACGTGACAAAAAACGACAAAATTACTATATATTCTTCGTTGATGATTCTTTTCGAATTTCCAGAATAATGTCCAATTATTTAAAAAGTTGTTTTACTCAAATAATTCCTATCGTAATAAGTTCGTTTTCTATGCTCTATAAGCAATAGTAGTATTCCCACTTATTATGTCATACTATGCATGGAATATACACGACACAATCCGTCGATTTGATCCACCTCCCTCGTGCTCCAATATCAGCGCAGGGTTTCAGAGAAGCCCGATAGCTATTGGATCTTCTTCCTAATAATATCTACACTGTATTACGTGAATTACAAGACTTCCCGATGACCTTTGGAAATTTCCAAGCGAAGCTGAACAGCCTCGATGGAAAAGCTTGGCATGTCAGGTGCTTACTAGCCGCCGTCAATTATAAACGAAGTAAAAAGTCTTTATTCAACGAAAATGAATGGTCACCCGACACTTTCACCAGACGGGAATTAATAACAGTGCCAAATGAAAATTAATGCCCTTCAAGTTGAATAATTATTCTTGAGAAATCCAGATTCTAAAATCCAGTTGACGATGAAGATAGATGAAGCTTCATTGTCGAGTGGTCCGTCTGGATTAGAAGCATTCAAACGGTAATTACCCAATAAACAAGCACAATACTAAAGACAGAAATGAAAAGTCAGAGTAACAAGCAAACTCGTTGTAATGACCCTGTGTGGTGGTTGCAATAAATAAATGTATAATATCGTATTACTAGCGAAGTATATAATCAGACATTCGTCCATATAATTATTGGTTTCACAGTGCCACAGCAACGTGGAATTTCGATTCCATGATTATCTGGCAGATACCTGCCGAAATCCGTAGCTCAGTCAGTCATACCTAGTAGATTAATTAGAACGTTCATATTGAACGTCGTCCCCAGTCGGGGGCCCACATTTGGCAGATACACGAATATCCGAAGATGAGGGCGTACAAGATCAATGTCATTAGCTCGTTCTCTGAAACCGACTTGAACGTCCTTCAACGTCCTCTGCGACCAGTAGTAATCGTCCGACGGACTTGTGACACCCTACATTGATACCGTCTCATCCGACGATGCATGGGCGCTGGCTAGCTATCCGCCGCTGCGTAATGCACTGCGCATCATTTCCCTCGGGTGCTCTCGTTCTGATGGAACCGAAATGGCCCATCTTCGCGCGCCAATACAATCGTCGCAAAAACCCCTTATAGAGTTTCCTGTTTCGTGGAAAGCTTACAGTGCTGAGTAACGAGATATCAGGAAATTAACGAGATGAATTTTTCATCAATGTCTGTTGCGATGTCTTATAAGTTATAACTTATAACTGTCTTTTTTAATAACTATTGCTAATTCATACTGAATATTCCGCCTCGAAGAATCTTTGTTTTAATTAATATTTTTCTGCAGTTTTTCAATACCCAGACAATAGATATTGTTATCCCAAAAATGATCGATTTTTCTTTTTAATAATATTCGTGGCAAAATGGAATCTGTATTATTCAAGACTCCCCAATAATACGCGTTAACTACATTAAGTATTAAACACGAAAAACAAATATTCTGTGTAATTTTCGGCGCATTAGCATTAAATTAATATTTGCGTACATGTGCATAAGAAAGATTGTAAAACGGAACATATGTGTGTAGCGTTACTCTTAAATTTTTCAAATGCACGTTAAGAATGCACAAACGTGAATTTTTTCAAAATTGCTACAATATCGGTATAACCGAGAATACAATCTCTCACACGATTTTCCGTTTCTCAATCTATATCTCTAAATCAAACACAATTGTCGATCAGCAAATTGTAGGTACCGTAGCATTGCTTAATAAGCAATTGATACAGATACAAATAGACCCAGAGGCCGCTAACACTGTCAGGACGGCACGCAGTGGCATTGGCCGAAATACCGCGGCAGTTATGTAAATGTTGAATGGTGTAATAGGGATAGGAGTATAGTGAGTAGTTTGCGAGACAAACACCTATTATGCGTCGCCTATAAATGCGATAGTTTATCTCCGATGCAGCCCTCTAATGAATGCAGACGTCCGCGAAGACAACGCGATCGCGTGCAATTGTGATTCACGTAAGTGGACCATCGGGAACAAGAGAAGTCTTCCTGGCGCCGCCGGAATCTAATGCTTGAAATTTCGGTTTACCATCGCCGTAGGGCCCCTTCCAAAAAGTGACCAACCAGAGATTATTTAATTCGAGTATTTTACTCACATCAGTATTAAAACAGTAACGAGCAGTGTGATTTAGCGGATTACGTCAGATTTTGTAATTCGAGAGCTGGTACAATCGCATAGAGTTGCATAGAGTCGCGCATAGAACAAGCAGCGAAAGTGGCGGGAGAAGGAGAAATGCAACAACAGCAAAAAGCACGTGAAAAGTCCAAGCAAAAGGGTGGCGCGAACGAGAGCGCAACGGCGAAAGCGCCGATGGAGTAAAGACAATACAAGCCGCGAAGTAGAGAGCACTTAACCCCCATTATTTGTAACCCATAAACTTGGCGAAGCCCGCTCGAGTGGGCTCTCTTCTCTGGGGCACTACTCCTCTTTTCCGCTTCCTTTCGAGCGTGTTTCTCTTTTCGCTTTCCTAAACGCGCCCTGCACCGGACTCTAATTCCCAACAATAACGCTGCCAGGTTGCTGGCAGCGTGGACCGATTGGTGGTCCAGGAGAAAATGAGGCCGCTGTCGAGCAAATCGACTGAGTGCTCAAGTTCTCGCCGCGCAGACCGTGGAATTAAAGAAAGGCCAAGAGGAGAAGGTGAACGACGTAGAATCGTTGAAATAGAAGAGAAAGAGAGAGAGAGAGAGAGAGAGTGGGAAATGGAGAGGGAAAGGAAAAGAGAAAACGGTCGCCCGATAGTCGATATAACGGGGTTTCAGACTGATAGAGAGCATCCGGCGAAGCTCCGTTATCTGTAAACCATAAACTTCGCACTTGCTGGACCGAGTGGTTCAGGCTCTTTAACTGCGTGTACATGCCCCACCTCTGCTCGTCGCTTGCCCGGTAAATTACGATGTGATACAGTCGTTTCAAAGTGCTCGACCCCACTTTGGAGAGCCTTACCCTGAGATCTTCTTGTAAGTGCTGCAAATTATCGTTCGCCCCGACCATTCATCCTCCCCTATTTTCAACCCCCAATTGATCGAAGTACGAAATCATGAAACCCAGTAAAAGCGTGGAAAATATAAACTTCCTGACCACACCTGATTTCCTTTTAATCCCCAAGAGAGATTAAAAGGGCGGAATAGGGAAGTTGAGACTAATAAATTCAAAAATTCGATTCCCCTCCCTCGATATTCTCTGGTAGCCAGGATTTTATAAAAGTGAGAAGGCGCCAAGAGGCAAATGCTCGTATTTTGAGCGTGGCAAAGCTTACGATATTAACAAATCGACTAACCAACCGCATACAGTTCCAAATGGCCCTGCTGGAAAAGCTTTTCTGCCCGAGAGCGCACGGAAAGAGGCTGGCGACCTAAATAAAAAAGGACTCTGCTGTCCGATATGAAAAAAATACTGCCATTCTATAATCCCGCAATCTTTCTGAAACACAGCCAGCAGCCTTAGCTTCGGGCAGTGTCGTTGCAAGCAAATTCACGCATCTCTGCCAAGATAATCTGCCGCTTAATAATCGATTAAAACGACAAAATAAACCCAACAAACCCCAATTTCGCGGCTCACCGTACCTAATATTATAAATCTAGTTTACAAACTATACCACACGTGAATCGTATGTACTGAAATATATCTTCAGTGATATTAGAATCTTTTATTACGATTTTGCAACATGAATATGAAACAGGATGGGCAGTGCAGACAGGGATTGTTGCTGAGTGGTATCAGCAAGACGAACTAGTCGAGGACTGTTTTATTAAAATACTTCTCGAAGCGCCACGGGGAAATAAGTTGCACAAGAGCAAGTTGGATGAGTAATTTATTCAAGGAAATTAACACAGAGATAAGATGATATTCTGTCGTTCGGTATTCGAAGAAGTTAGTTTTATACATATTAAAAACCAAAGGCAAAAATCAGTAGAGATATTCGTTGTTATTGTATGTCTTGAAATAATTGCTTAAAAGTACTAAAACTATTTTGAAAATCAGAGGAATATTGAAATCATCGTTTTCCTTTCGGGAAATACAATTTCAGTGACGACTATACAATAACGATTATTATACACCGAAATAGCGTATTTGTCGAAAGTTTTGACAGTATGTGGTAGATGGGGCTAGACTAGTTTCGCGTGAATAGCGAACTGTCGAATGATGTCGATGTTCGCTCTAAAACTGCGCGGAGATTTTCTGGGTGAAAGCCCGATCGGAGGCTATAAGTTCGTTAGAGTGGTTTGGGGGAGAAAAGTGGAGCGTCAACGCTTTTCCCTTGATTGACCAATTAATTGTTCCATTGATTGAGCACGAGCCCCTTTCCCGAGCTTATCAGTAGCAGTAGCATCACCATCGAGTGCAAGTAAAATTCGCTGCTATCCAGAGTACTCACCTCGCACCTCGCATCAGCCGATAAATCACCGGTTCGAATATAAATCAAATCAGTCAAGACAGGCACACAGCTCTGGAGCGTCGAATGACATTGTCGATTCATCGCGATCTTCCCCCATTGCACCACGTCTTCAATGTTCCTATAAATATAGGATCCTCGTGCTCAAATGAAATTCAATTCGTGAAATGAATGCCGATGAAGCACCGTCGCCAATCGCTGATCTTGTCAATTGTGGAAAATATTACCTGCTCGCCATTATTTTCCGTGGTCAGCGCTTTAAAGTACAACATCACTGATTAATTTTGAATAAAATTGCCCTTTGTCAGTTCCCTCCCCCGTTTTAACTCTATCTCACTTTTTGCACCATTGTTTGCCGATTTTTTGCCACCAACCGCACGCGTGTGCTATCCGCGCGCGGTTTCGCGCGATGAAATGCGCTGCAGAGTGTGCAAGCGTATTCCACTGTTCTGTTTGTCCTGATTTTTCGTCGGCCGATTTCTTGAAAAGCCGCATCTCGTTTGGCTCGAACCTGAAAATAAAATATTTCGCTGCATTTACAGTCTCTCCGATATATTTCTCTTTTATCCGTTCCTTTTTAATCAGCTTAAGTCTTTATGTCGGATATCGAGAGACGTTTTTCACGTTTTCGTCCAAGAAGTTAAAGATTCATATTCTGTTTTCAACATGAATTTACGTGTATCGTCGCATTGCAACTTTAAGTAACGCTTTAGTAACTTGGAAATTCCAATTTTACAAATATATTTTGTATCATTAAAAAATAGTATTAACATTACTTCTTTCTTTTTGCTCAACATCACGGGTTATGTGAAGTTACAATATGAATTGTCTTTCGCCAAGCTGAATTCCGCTTACATGTCAATGTATTATATAACACCTTGATTTATGATTGAATAACTATCTAATTTTCAAGTTAGCGATCTGAAACAAAGTGATGTATAACGAAGGTTATTGGATTCGTTCGAAACTCGATGCATGTAACGCTCGCAATGAAGAACCGAGCGTTTTATTAAACACGCGAATGTGTCGTTAACTGTCCTCCTCCAGAGGAGAATCATTGCGAATCGATCTCGCCATTAGCGAATGATTTTCCAATGTGTAGCTCTTAATCGCACCAATCAAAGCGAAATTCTACTTCGAAAACTCGACGAAGAGTAGCCGAAAACAATTGGCGACGAAAATATTAATTAGAGCTGGACCTATTTAATTGGAAATGGTGAATTGAATAAACATAATGATGATTGAAAATACTGCTCATCTACCTAGCGATCGGTAATCAGTGTCAGGCTGAAAGAAACAATGAACCAGGGCGTTAACAAGTTCGACAGAGGGCGATGCGATCGCAATCGTGCGCGCTTCGTGTGTATATCAATACAAATTAAAGTGGGGAACATGCCCGACATCTCTCAGTGCATCATTAACCGACGAAAATTATTTGTAATTGTCTCGAACGCTCCGTCCCGCTGAAACAGAGCTTATTCGGATAAGCGATTTAACAAATTCTCTGGCAAGCAATATATTCACAATTTCCTCTGAAAGGGATAATGGAATTGTATTGTACTTATATTTAGCCCGCTCGGCAGTGCTATTTATTTTCGCCAGACAGTGTCGTAATGAAGGTGAACGAAAAAATTCGTCGCTCCTCTCTATAATGTAACGCATCTATTATAAATACATAAGAAGCTACTTCGAAAATTCTTTTCACTCGAAGGCTAATAATGTAAATCATATTTTTCAATTAATTATTTTCCACCGCTGCTGAATTCGCATGCAAAATATATTCACTCACTGGTGCTGAAATTTCCAAAATCGAAACTCGCCAGTTTGTCCAAATATGTTTAATCAACGAATTAGCGATATTTTCAGGCGTACTTTAAAATGGATGGTGAGCTTTCTGCCGTATCTATTAATTAGTCACTAAATATTTTTGAATTAAACGCGTGCAGTTAAATATGTAACTTCGTACTTTCAATTTGCCCTCGAATTCGTGTTCCCAATATTGCCTCAACCCTCAGCTGCACCTCGGGTCATTTTTTTTATTCAAAAATAACTCTAAAACTATCAATTCACCCTACCCGGCCACATTTCAAAATACTTTATCCAAAATGTCATTGAATTGCAAATCATGTGGCTTTGCGTTGACGACGAAATCGCTTTCATCCGGTAGAAATTTCACTCGACTGCTCCAGCTAAAAAAAAAGGTCGGGAGCTGCCAGGGTCTGCCAGATACGGTATTTAGCGTTCCAATTCGCGCGTGTATGTACGACACGATTTGACATCATCATATCGCACTTGTCTCGAGCTATCGATTGCTTCCCGCACTAGCTGTCGGCCTGGTCTCGTTGCCTCTCGCCATGGCCTAGAACGACTATTTCTAGTAAAACTCGCGGATCGTGATCGCTTCCTCGTAGCTGTCTGGAAAAAGCTTCGATTTCGGAAGCTTGCAAATTAAATCTTTGCGATAATAACGAAAATAATTAACTCGCTTGCGTTGACCTTGCAAATTGCCTGTTTTCATCACAGTCAGTTTCACATTACTCGCATGTAAACCAGTTAACGAGATTACGCTGCACTAATGCTAAAGTGAAGTACGAGTGAGCATAATCGTTACGTAATTAAAGATGCTCGAAGCGCACACTATTGTTAGGATAAAATCCAATTTAATCGGTTACAGGGCCTTAATTGATCCCGTGGCAATGCCGATTATTAATTTCTCAACAAATATGCTTACGTAGCCGTTGCACGGAGAACCGGCTGCATCTGCCGGTTTTGCAAACGCAAATATTTTCCCCCTGCAGTATCAGACTTCCTGAATCTATCGCATTGCTGATCGGAACTCCGGAACTAGATGATGCCAGACGGTTTATTCGACTCCCAATCTACGATATTATATGTATGTATATGTATATTTACAGTTGAATACAGAGATGCGGGGGATATAGAATTGTTCCCTCGATAATTGAATAAATTGTATTAAGATCCTTTTTATTGCAACTACAAATTGAGTTATCTACCGAGATAATTAAAGTGGCAAATAGCATATTCGCGGAAGCCGTATTTCAAAAACGAGAACCGACATAATAAAGCTTACAAGTTAGACTGTTGGTACGGGAGGCGATGATTTATCGCTTGCCATATATCCTTGATATCCAGTTTGCACGGGGTAAGCGCCCTGCCGAGAAAAGAGAACCGGCCGACGAGAAAAAGGAAGGGTAAAGATTCGAGAGCAAGATGACTCTTCGAATGCTTGGCAAAGTCGCTTTGGAAGGTAATCAGTCTGTACACTGTCATGGAAAATCAATACTCGAGTCAGCTGCATTCTATGCAACCTGATGGAGCCCTGATTAAATATAAGCGACACTACCCAAGGCTTCTGATACAATTGTCTGACGGCAATATACTACCACTGAAGACATATTTCAGAAGCTGGCGTATCAATTACCATCCATTTCACTCTCATCACATTGCTCTAAAGGTTATTAGCCGCTCGAGTGGAATGTAATGTACATAGAAGATTTCGGTAAATAAACAAGAGAAATATTCAAAAATCCTTGCGCAGAGAGGCTGGGAAAATTCCGGAACTCGGGAGACTCCAGCGTCCTTGGGAACGCCAGCGCAGATGCGTTCGTCAACATTCCCGAAATATGTAGACACTGGAAGAATCTGCGACACGTGTATTCCAAAAATCCAATGGAACTCGGGGTATATTACGCATAGCTGGCTGAAGCGCGCCACCGGAAGCGACAGACGTAACCTCCGGGATGCGCGCCGGAACGAACACCGGAACAAAGAGGAAGAGAGAGAATGTGTGTATGTATGTGAGAGAAGAGACTGAGCGACTGAGCAAACGAGATTGGAGTGGGGATGGGTCACCAATGGTACGCGGGGTTTCTCGCAGTCACGAATTTTCTCGAGGAAACGCGGCGGCTACCGAGTAATATAATACTTTGCACACGCGGATAGCTCTAACCTCAGCGACCCAGTTTCGCGTTTTCTGCCTGTAGAGAAGGGGTGAGAGAAGGAGAGTGGTTTGGGACGGCCAAGGAAGGACGAAGAGGCTGAGAAAACGACGATGGTCCAGAGGGAGAGCTGCCAGCCTCGCCGACCCAGATGATTCGGCGTTAACTTGGCGAATAAATTATCCGTGCGCCCGCGCGCAAACGACAGGGCTCCAGCGAGACAGAGAGAGAGAGAGAGAGCAAGCGAGAGAGCGATAAAGATGGAGAGAGAATGAGAGAGAATTCGCGCGCATCCTGTCGCGTGTCGCGCGAAATCACAGGTGGCCACACCCCGAGTAATTAATTTCCCGGGGGTAGTGCCGATAAGAATCTGTAAACGGCCGCAGCTTGCACACCGTGGATATTCTGCTTGGTCGAGTATGATATTCCGACGAAATGCAACAATGACGCACTCGTTAAGCTTCTGGTCTCCCGTGCAGGCTGTCATGTGAACTTCGACGGTACACTCTACGATAATGTACCACCGTCTTCGACGTATAATATTAGCACGATGCAAAATAATGACGCTCTCGACTTCTTCCGGTTTGGCTCGGTCTAATTGCATTGTCGTGTAATATACTATTATATTAAAGTCATTAATTTGTACTTGCGATGATATTTTCCTGGATAAAAGCTTCTCTGACTAAAATTCAAGTTTACAGTTAATACAGAAAAAAGTCGAATTTGGACAATTTTAATTATTTAAAGAACTTAAAATACTGTAAATTGTTGAAGAAATGTAAAATTATGTACGATAGGGTGTAGGTGAATCTTGATTTGAAATTGTGGCAAGAACGAAAAGTTCGAAGGTAAATGGATTGTTTACGTCCTTCAGCAGTCTATAATAGTAACTCTAGAACTACTTCTGTAGAAATTTTTATACCGATTCCCGGAAAGTGATCCAAAGAGATGTAAAATATCTCAATGTTGATCGTTTGTTGATTTACTGCATACATATTTAAATCTACACATTTACATCGGATTGAGAAATATAAACTTGAACTATTTCAAACTCGACATATCCAAAATGTACAGTTTCTTTCGTAAAGCTCGATGTTATAGATCTAGGTCTAGGATGTAAAAAAATAGAGCAAGCGAACGCGAAATAAAAGTTTTGTAGGCTCCATAATTTACTGAAGATATCATGCGATTTGCAGCATTTAAACACGTAAATTTCGCTTGAGTACGTCGACGGTCGAGAACATTTTACACTTTTGCATCGGTGCTTGCACAAAATTCACCTTGCTCCACTTTCCAAGTGGCGTTTCAGCCGCTTCAGTATCTTTTCAGTACAAGTGAATCAATAGGTTGCGTCTAAAGTAGCCCGAATGTAATTTTTCTTTGATAACGAGGGTATAAATGCAGCACACACCTCAGGGATGTGTATTCGCGTTAATAGGTTGATGGTTGTCAATTAAATGCCCGATAACGACCTTAACAAAAACTTCCCATTCACTTTACCTCGTACACGTACACGCTTTCCGTAAATATCTGACAAACGAGAACATTATCGAACGCGTATTCTGCTTTTATTTGGCGGCTTCAGTGCATTGGAGTGAGCATTATAATTGCATTATCAAGTGATTCCGGATAACGTTATAATAAATGAATCCCTGGCAGGACCAGACGGATCGAATGAGTCGATCCGGAAGCATGCCAATGAAGATAATGATCGACGGATTACCGGCGGTTTAATTAATTCGTCGCATTCGTTTTTGCAAGATTATCACTGGAGCAGTGAGAATCGAGCTAGCTGCTCGGTTATCCCCAGAGGGAATTCAGCCAGTTGTACCGTGCTCTCGACACATCGATGACACAGTTTTAGGGATCTTGTGGGATTTGTGAACGATATACATATACACGCGACAGGGGAGTAATTAAGAATAACTGGATTGGTAACGCTCGATTATTTGCTTTGCCAAAGTATCCTTTGCTAACGTCGTTTGGATCACTCTGAAACAAGGAGTATGCATCTGCCACGGTTCAGATCTCCCGATATTTATTCAAAAATACCAATACAAATGATTTGAGAAATACGTACTTCATTTGCGGGTCTGCAAAGTTGTTTAAAAAAGGTTCACGGAATAATCGGATATAGGAAGTGGTAAAAAAAATTTGGAGCCTGAAAGGCTTGCTCGTTCGTTCACATTTTCAGGATAACATAAACCAGGGCAAACCCGTAAATTTCCGTTTTAGATCGGAAGAGAAAAAAAGTCCAGCTCGATGCGAGTTACGCGTCCTGCAGAGGACGAATTTTTTCGTCTTCTGCCGGAAGATTAACTGGACGAAGCATCGATAAAAATTACAATTCATGGTTGCAAAACTGCCTGAAAGTATCACTGAAAGTCGCTTTTACGACAGGTGACAAATATTTGTGACAAGTTTTATCAACCTGAGAGAACGCGGCAACAGCAGAGCGATACACTTTGATACACTTACGCTTGCCATGAGCCACAGACAATTTACTGTCGCGTCAAGATGACAAAACTCCGGCTGCATTAAAAACTTGAGTAGAGCGCACTCAACAAACTCTACGTTTTAGCGTGGGACTTGTTAAGAAGAATTTAAACGTTAAATCTGAAGCGAGAGTTCTTTTGCGTTACGAGGAGCTCGTGCAACGCTTAAGGGCGAGTTCACCCTTAATTATTGGCCGCACGGATGCAAACTCATGCGAGAGAGGGTGAGATTAAAAACTTCAAAAAATGTACACTGCACGAACGCGACCAGCCTTTTTTTCCACATCGCGCTACCGGTCGATCTTGAATCCCTGCGGGAGGTTGAACGCGGCACTTTGCTCTTATCTCGCTATAGCCATGGGCATCGGAGGTTATTATACTTCCTTGGACGGCCTCTGCCGCGACCGGATGAACACGGCACTGTAGTCTAACTGCATTAATCCATTAAAGAAAGCAACGCTTGGAGAGCTTGTAGCTAATACAAGTAAATTAGAAATTTACTTAGCACCCGGTGCTTTTGCCTATTTTACAGTACGACTGTCTTTTGGCGAACGATGCTTCAACGGATAAAGGCTCGCAGCTCCGAAATGCACTAACTCTGTTCAGCCGTTTTCGCCTAGAGAACCTCTAGGCAATTGCGTCACGCATAACAGAATTTTCTCATTTTCAACGAAGTACATATTTCGCTCCGTCGATCCTGGAATGCGAGAGTAAAGCAAGAGATTTTTGCAACAAACGTGAAAAGAGAGAAGCTTAACTGGATTTTACTTAACTACTGGGAAACAGCTTTGTCAGAAGCGGAGCTAGTGAGTTGAAGTTAAATAGAGAAACTATGAAAAATCCTCCTGGTTTACGAAGCGAACCCTTTGCAACATCCCATCCCTGAACTTACTGCCCTCCCATTATCTGTGCGTAAATTCAATCCTCCCGGCGCAATTTCAGCAGTCGGTGCGCTCTAACCCATTCCACTTGGTCCTCTTGTTTCAATTCTATCCCTTTCGTCCTTCCACCACTGCTTCGTCGAGCAATGCTCTATTCTCTTCAGGGACTTTTTACCTACCGCGTCACCCCCCGGGGTCCTGCTCGGGGCTCCGACCGACCGGACCATGTTGAAAATAATCCCTTGAACCACCAGAAATTGCCAACCACGTTTTGGAAAGCAGCAGTGCCTTTTTTTACGATTTTTCAATGAATTTCAATGAGTTCACGAGGCAGGGGAATCTCGAGAACTACTCGTTAATGAAACTTACGACACTCTAGTTTCATTGGGTTACGGAAGTGACTCGTGTTTGCCTTACGGCAGATGCGATACGCCAAAGACTTTCCGTCAAGACTCAAGACAGCGATATCACTTTTGAGATAGGTGCCGCGCGAGATTGCTGGCCATGCGCTTCCTTTCCCATCTCCAACTGTCATCAAATGAACACTTTAGTAGCGAGTGTCACTTCACTGAATGCACTCCGCTCGAATGTCGCACGACTGCGTTCCGTTGGAATTTATTTTTCTCCAGTTTCATTTTGCCCGTGGAGCGCTATTTAACGTCGACAGTATGACCCGATGTGTGATTCAGTGACAACCCAACATGACTTCCGCTTTTATTAAAAAAAAACCAGCAACTTTTTATTAAGTATATCGTATCTCCCGCCTACTTTTTGAATCTCGTTAATTTTACCTCGCCAGTGGAAACTATATCTAGATCAGTGTGCCTTCGCACTTACCCGTCAACGTGGCGCTCTAAGTGTTCCGTGCGCCTCTTTATCTTCGTCCGGACCATCGCTGAACAGAAGCCTTTCATACTGGTCACGAGTAATTTAAATGAGTAGCAAACAGCTATTAACCCAGAATTCGTTCGTAATCGTCGGGTGTACAGTTTAACCGGGACATTTCCAAATGGAGTGCGCTTTTTAATTTGCCATCATCGTCAGCTTAAAAGGCGAAAGAATGGATGTGCAATTTCTGCATTCGGGTGGCTGTGCCATTTCGGTCGAACGATTGATACCTCAATTTTATATGATATACCTATAATGGATTGGGATATCGTAGATGCAACGCAAGATTTGTCCTGTTTGTCAAGCCAGATCGGTGCACGTATTCATTTGCGATTGCATCGTTCAAATCTCTTTTCCCCTCGTAATTCACATTCTCTCGCTGGTTTTAATAAATAATCATTCAGACGACTCTTCTGGCATCCTGCACCCGCGGAATCGCGGTTCATACGCTTCCCCGAGCCAATCGTTGAATCACACTCCCGATCGATCACTCTCGGTAATAAATTATCAACTTACATCCGTACTCGTTTTTATCCCATCAACGTGGATGTTTCTTGCCATTGATGAGGCAGAATCAAAACTAACGAGCAGACTCATTCATCGAATGGCGTTCTCACACGGCGTTCTATTCGATACAAATGCCAAGAGAAGTGGGTCGAAAGTTACTTCGCTGTGTTCCACGATTTCTTTAATCATTAGACAAGCTGCCTCATTAGGCGTGACACGAATAGCATCGATGACCCAAATAAAGATAAAAAGAGAGAGATGGAGAACCGAGTATTTCTGGAAGCAAGGCACAATTAACGATTTTTTATCGACAAAAATACGAAGTGTAGCTAGCGACGGAAAGCAATAATCGGATAGAAGGACGTTCGGAAATGCACAGATCCCGAGTTGTTTCTCCCATTGTCTCGCGTGACTCGAATTTTCGCTCTTGATCCTTTTGTCCGTGAGTTCACCCACTTAGGATTACGAAATCTCGATTCGCCCCGACTGTATAATAACTTAGTTAAAAGCTGGATTTAATCTACTCTTAATTTACGACTACTCTTGTGGTCTATGCATGTGCGAATGGAGCCGGCGTGCCAGCGATCGTAAGGGGTGACCCGTAAGAGCGTCAAACCGGCAAGCACTTTTAGAAGGGACTGCGAATAGCCCCGATAAATCGATCAACGCGAGCCTCAGTAAAATTCCGCTAGGACTGCGGTAAATCCTACTGGCCGATCCGGCCGCTCATAGATCGATCCGAGGAAGACGTGGCTTCCGAACGTTCTCACGGCGAAACAGGCGTAGATTCTAGCGCGCGAGCCAGCTCTCGTCAAAATTTCACGAGATACGCCTCTGCAGTTCGGTTGCAAATATTATCGCGCCAGTGATCGACGAGCCAGCCAGGGTTTTACCACTTACCTGGAATTGCCGTGGCCGATCGGAAATTTGTGAGGAACCTGCATTGTAACGACGGACCACTTGAATATTCGAGGCACAGTGCACGAAGCAACGTTTCTGCATTAACCAAGAAGCGAAATGTGCATTTATCGAGGCAAAGAGAATGGAATGGATCATCTCGAAGCACAATAAAGAACTAATTTTCCGGTTGTTTCGCAACAGTAGCTTTATACTTATTTTCCTATTTAATATTCGGGCTAGTTAATAGGCAGAGTACGCCAGAGGTATTTGCGTTAATTAGGGAAAATAATTGCGGATATTCTTAATGAAACCAAATGCAAAAGGCACCACGGCTAATGAACCATAACGCAACGGGCGCCGGTGGAATTCCAAAGAGGATGAACTGAGCTTGCATTACTCTATTTATTCAAATCGTTTCCCGATAGCAGAACGCCTTGAAAAAACGACACTCTACTCTCGTTCGCCGAGAATAGGTAACAAGCGGGCAGCGATAAGAAATTAAATTCTACATTAGTAGGAGAAGCCCAGTTGCCGAATCGCCAAAGCAACCGGCTGCATTGAAGAGCAAAAAACCATGAACCACGTAGTAGTGAGCCAGAACTCTAGACTACAATTCGATCCTCTTATTTAGTTTATTTAGAGGCCGCTTGATTTACTCGCGGAGATCTTTTTGCCGCGAGATATGCGAGCAGCGGCCGGTGCTCGGGCTGGGAGCCCCGAAAAAGCCTCCGTTCTCGGGATACGTGCTCTCGAGCCGAAAGCTGGGAGCCGAGAGACGAGAGACGAGAACCGAGAGCCGAGAGCCGGGCAAACATTTGGCAAGGAGAGTCGGGGCCTTGCAGGCTCCGGCAGTGAAGTTGCAGTGCATCATGCCGAATAGCTCCGGCAGCGAGATATTTATGTACCCTGGAAGAAGAGGGACAGAGGAAGTGGGAAGAGAAAGCAAGAGAGAGTCAGAGTCGATCTTGGTACAATGGATTGTTTTCGGATATTCCCCGCTTCATTCTCTTTTGTTTCGGGTCCGGTGGTAGCTATCCCTCCTGCGAGATGCGCTCTGCGAGCAAAGCTCTGGATATACGGGACGAGCAAATGCGGGGCCGAATTCAGAAAATGCACTGGGAAGAGTTCTGTCTCGCCGTCTGCGGGCAGCAGCCGCGTACTCGCGCGAGAATGGTGCCCCTGGAAAAGGCTGTATTTACATTTACATTCTCCGATATCAGCCTGAATTCCAGATTTCCAAAGTAGTTTTAAGCCATAGAAAATTACTGTAGAATGCGCCGCGGTAACTTTATCGACTAAATGCAGCCCGCCGCCGAGCTTGAATTATCCCCTTCTTGTGACCTATCGTCTTTTCTCTTTTTTCAACCTGCCACGATGCCTATATTTCCGGATAAAACCTATTGGAAGACCCTCCCGTGATTAAGTCTGGCAAAAAAATAACCAACTCCCATCGCTAAGCTCACTTAAGGGCTTCAAAGTGTTTGCGGCCGACAACAATCAGCTTTGTAATGTAATAATTGGATGGATATCGGAAGAAACGTATTGCTTGGACAGGTATAAATAGTTGGAAGAACATTTCACAAGAAGAGAAGTGCATAACTCCAAACTCAACAATGAAGCTCGAGAAGCGGCATTTCTTTACACGCCGCGAAACTTGCAAAATTCGCGTTTAAAAACGAGCCCCATTATTTAACAAATAAAGGATTCCATTGCTGCGAAGTTGGAACAAGGCAGGTGAATATGAGCTCCACAAAAGAAATGGTGTTCATTTCGCTTACTAGCAGTCAACAGTTTTATTGGAATATATATCGCGCGGGAAGTCTCCCTGGGTGCTATCACCTTCCACGGCCGAAATAAAGTGGAACTCGCTACTTCTGAAGTCTCAAGTTGCACAGGTTGATCAACTATCCTTTCAAAAATTCTAGAGTCCCATTCGTTTCCAACGATGCAGCATGCTGTATGCAATCGATACTTAAAGCGAAGTTTCGCATACGTATTTCGCTTGCACTTAAACTAATATCTCAACTTTCAGTCGAATGCCAAATATCCTAGCGAACTCGTAAACCCGACACATAAGTGGATCAGTTTTAAATAAATACGAGCCGCAAGTAACTTGAACTGAAGTTGAGAGAAGCAATGAATACCGTGTGAGAAGCAGCGTTCAAGATGCCCACGCGTCGAACTTATCGAACTCCAAAATTGGAAAGCTTCGGTGGAATTTAAAATTATTGTCTCACGTACTTTCAACCTTTTCAAATCAATATTTTCCTCCTTATCCAGCGGTGAGGTTTAGCAACATTTGCAGATTTTCGCTTCAGTGGGACGCGCCGGAAACCTTCCAAACTGCGGGAGGAAACTTTTCGGCGTAGACGACAGTCTCAGCAGTTACCGCCTACTTACCCCCGTTTAATCCAAGTACCCGACTCTTCCACCGAACCAAATTTCCCATTATCAGGCAAAGCGAAGAGTCGAACCAGAGATCCAAGAACCAAAGAAAGAGGGGGAGAGAGAGAGAGAAAACTGTGGCAGTCATCGCCATTCGGAATAATCGAGCGCAATATTCTTAAAGAAGCTCCTCGAAATGTCATTAACAGCCATTAAATCGCTATCTTAATCCTCGACTTGGTCCCAACCAAACGCAAAGGTAAAATGGCCCCGCAGGATCGCAAGTTCAACGTGAAGTGACGCGGCGCTTTGCCACCACTTACTTAGTCGTGTACTTAAAGCAAACTCCAAGTTGCGCTCGGCGAGAGAGAGAGAAAGAGAGAGGGAGCGCACTCGAAGCGCCCGTGGCGAGCTTGGACTCGAAACCTTGGAGTCCAACAGGGTCGAAGCAAGGAACGTCACGGCATCACCGAACACGGTGGACCCCAAGCTCACGGCTTAAATCGCGTCCGACGGGAATGACCCGGGGGCGAATTACGAAGTTGGAACCGGTTGGTGGTCGAACTAGCTTTAGACAGCTAGAGGCGAAGCAGCAAGAGAGCAGGAAGGGAACGCAGGAGGAACGAAGCCTCCGTAGGAGAGCCTCGTCAGCCGGAAACCACTCACCAGACTGTCCGCGACAGAAGTCGTTTAAGGGACATTTCCACGTTCGAATCGAGCGAACCAACGTCCAGCGACCGGCCGCTCGGATATCGGCGAACGATTCGACATCTCGTATCTCACCGACTGCAATTACGTAACTCTTGGTGGCTAGCTCGACTGGCAGTACTATCCATCAGTACTCATCGCTATGCGTACCTGTACCGCCAACCATCTGCTCCTGAGGTTTAACATCCGCTTCTTTTTCTTTCATCACGGATTCAGTTTAACTTCCTTTGACCTCACTGGACTTGTGATGCCGCGCATTTGCATCGTGACTGGCTGGGAGTTCACCGTCTGCTCGAAATGTACGACGTTAATCTTCCGCGTAGCGGTACCGGCTGCGCCGATTCAATAATGCTATTTGTGTCGGGGAATTTGTTAAAAGTTAGACCCCTCGCGGGCACTGCACGTGAATCACAATGGTGAATATTATGCAGCTGCAGCTGACCCACCGGCGGCGGTATGGGTACTGGCGCGCCTTCCGAGGTCGTCGAGGAAGTCCCTTCGCAAAGTGGTAAATAACTTAATTATTTGAGTTCGCCAAGTTTGCACGAGAGAGAAAATGAAGAAAATGGATCGAACTCACCGAGAACGAAGATAGAAAAATACGAACAAGGTAGATGTACAAAAGCAACGATATCGGTAAATCGTACACGGAAAATAGTCAAGTATTTTATAACAATCATATGTAAGCCGTAATCGTTCGATTTGTCCTGAAAACAATCTAAAACCTCTCTGGGTAATCTTGACCACAAGAACCGACCTCATTTATTTCATTGAACTCAACTAAGCTCCCGCAACATGTAGCAAACTACCATAGGGTTGAAATAATCCTCTTAGGTTAAAATGAAATATTATACATACACTTGAACGAAGTTAAATTAATGATTGAAGTAAAGCAAGAAAGAAATGGAATTTAAGTAAACTAACTAATAAAAGGGAAGGTTATAGTTGACTCTTACGCGGATCGCTGATTATGCGCACGTAGTTCAGAAGGAATTCCAAGAAGGAATGACTAAAATCAGGGAATGGCAGGAGACCTACAATCGAGGATAATTACTCGCATAACTCGTTGCCTAGCAATTTAGGTAGTGGCGTATTTTAGCCAACCGTTGCGTCACTGCAGGTGCGCCATTCGCGCGAGTGGCCGAGAAATTCGAAGCGTTGCGGGCACGGTTATATCCTGTAGTTAGTATAGAGTCGCCGCGATAATAGATCCTGAATTATTAATTAGAGGCCAGTCAGGCAGAAATCGAGACGTAATGCAAGCGAGTGGCATGCCCAGCGCATGTGCGCGAATTGGAGCAGGGAAGGTCGCCAAGGATTCCCTTTCCAGCAACCCTGTGCTTTAGTTGGTCAACGCTATAGTAAGAATCGGAAGACAAAAATAAATGAAAGCTACATAGAGGATATTCGGGATGGTGATAAAATGTTTCTAATTTTTAGGATAAATACTACTCGTCAAATGAAGAAAAAAAAAGTCTAATGTATAATTGCCTTTCTCCGAAATTGGATCATATTAAATGCAAACTTCTTTATCCGGTTACAAAAGGTTTTTTACGGATCCTCCTAAGATTTCTGCACCCCCTTGACATCTTCACAGTCAAGAATTATGTACCTTTGCAAATTCCCGGACACATAAAAAGTTATTTCACTGAAACTCTGTATTATAGTTAGCTCTCAGAATTTTTATTAGCTCTTTGCACCCAATCGCAAAGATGCAGAAGTAACATTTTTCAGCGGATATTCGAGAATAAAATACCTCGGTTGTATTATGATGTTTGCAGGATAAAACCAGACTTCATCGAAACAAGAAATAATTTATTTCTTTAACCGTACTAATCTTTTCATCCATGGTTATTAAAATTTTTTCTCTCATCAGACGAGTAATATCAACCGTGAAAGTTATCCAGACTTTATTTATCGTCCTATATAAAAAAAGTCGATAAGAAGAAAAGCTAAAAGAAGACTTTTATTAACTAATGATAAAAAGAAGCAGACACCGATGAACAAGTGATTATTATAAGCGCAGGCCAAGGAGCCTGAAGAATATCGATCGAAGCCACAGAGCAAGCTCTCTCCAGCAAACAGCAAAAGTGCGTATACATATTCATGCGCTTTTCCTGCTGTCCGTATTAGCGCAGAAATGTCTGCAGAATCCGAGCAGGCGTCGAGGAGCACGAAGTGGCTGCACAAACACGGAGACAAAGGGGGAAAAAAAAGCGGAGAGATATTACAGGAGTGGGTCGACAAACTATCAGAGACGTCGAGAGAGGGAAGGAGAGAGAGAGAGAGAGCAAAAGACGAAAGCGAGAAAGGGGAAAGAGATGCGAGTACGGAGAATCGCGCGATGTCCATAACAGCAGCGACACGAAGCGTAAAAGCAAACGATTATGATGAATAGCGATAGTGGGATAGTACTCTCTGGCAGCTTGCGTCATTTGACGACGCAGCGAGTTCCTTCACGACGGCCGACCTGTGAGAATTTATCAGCCGGAGGCAAAGTTCTCGAGACAACACATAAACCTTCCCAGTCGAGAGATGAGACCGCCGCTATACTGTAGCCTCACTTTACGCGCCTCTTCTGGCAAGGGTTCATTTACAGCTCGACGAACGCGTTATCATCAAATATTGAATGGTTGCCGCAGGATCCCGCGTGGAAAACCCCTCCGTGCAGATGCCCCATGAACCAACTCTGGCATTCCGGCTGGTCCACCTGCCAATTAAGGCAGTCAGCTTGATAATATTATACCGAAAAGGTACCACGAGGGCAATTCGCGAACCCTCCTTTTGACCCTTGACGAACCACATATTCGTGATCTTGGCTATACTCTTCTGTCAGGCTTTCTTTTCTCTATATCTCCCCTGAATCCGCTCGATATATCCTACGTGGATCATGATTTTACCGCTTAACGAGGCGCTCATTCGAGCTTGGTGAACATAAAATGCAACTCCTCGGAAAAATCAACGTTATCGCCAACGTAATGAGGTTTTGTGAATCCGCTTTGCTTCGCGTTGCCAAATTTGCGGATCGTCCGGGAGTGAACATCGCTGCGCGATATCATTCGGTATATGAAGGGTAGGACACGTTACCGTATATTCGAGAAAATGTCCGAGGAAAGTGGTACGCTATGCTCTCTGACCCAAACAGCTCAATATTTACCCGCATTTTTAATTTATGCGAATTTCATCTGGGATTCTGACACCGGTGGAATATCACACATAAGCGGATATGATTAAAAGCAAGTTGCTGCTGCTTGCGCGACTCATATCGGCTCCAGTGGCGCAGTTCGATAATTTCCACGCTGCAATTACTACCATTTCACGGCTACTGGCCGACCAAATGAAATCGGCGAAAGACCAGGACACGCAGTGCTCGCCATCAGAGATTCAGATAGAAAGAGAGAGAGAGAGAGAGAGAGTGGAGGATGAGAGTGGAAGCGTGAGCGGTGTCCCGAGGACGACAAGGAGGGCAGTGGTTCGGCAACCGGGAACCAGGAACGATGGAACGGGGAATTTCGATTCCACAATAATGAACGAAGCGGTTTTCCCAAATGTCCGTGATTTCGGAGCTGATACGAGCGGTAGAGAACATCGTGAGAGCCGGAACTCGTTCGATTGGTGGCGGCCGCGTGCGAGCGGAATGCTGTTAATCCGTGCGGCGAGGATCTGTCGCGGTCATACGAGCGCGCATTAATGTCACCGGCGGTACGCTAATTGATGACGTCATAATTATTATGCACGATTATGTAGCAGGAGCTGGCCGCGTGCGGCCGAGACATCAAGTTGCGGAGTTCGGCGATATACTGCCGCTTCGCTCGCGTGCGTCACTACCCTTGCACCGCCACTCCACGCATCGTGATGCTCCAATCGAGACCTCTGCATCTACCTCTGCATCTACCTCCATCTCTGCCTCGGATTTACACCAGGCGAAATCGAAATTTACAGCTGAGCCCACATCGCCTGTGGCAAAAACGAAAGAGTTCACGCGACAATGTTGCCGCCGAATATACCCGGTGTATTCCCCTTACCACCCTTTCATAATCGTCGCACGGGGTAGAAAATCGAAAAAGCAACAGCAGTGCCGCATGACGCGATTTTATAGCTCCATTGTTTGATCTTTCAGAAAATCAGGAGACTTATTTACGAAACAAAACTAGGACTGATTGTCAGATAAAATTGTTTACCAAAGAATTCGATCGTTGTAGCATTATTCTTCGTGCTCCGTTCCAAGATTCTCTATTACTTTAAAATAAGCTTTGCCTGGCTGGCTGCTTTCCGAAAGAACTCCAATAACGAGTGCTGTCCGTCTTCCTTAGGATGAAGGATACTGGGAGTGTGCCGAGCCAGAGACTGAAAGTCGCAAGCCTGATTTCGATAAATCAGTGTCTGTGTACTGGTAGTGGCTCATCATTCGGTACACATCTAGCTACATACGTTCTATACCTATATACCTATGTAACCGAGCGAGTAAGCGCATGGAACGTGATTCTGACACATGGAGGAATCATGTGCCCGAGACACCAGACCGATGGTGAGATCTGAAATCGATTGAAGTGAACCTGGAAGGAAAGTTAATCGAGAGGTGCATAGTATACATATGTATATCGCATGTACTTGCGTCTGATTCAAACTATGATTAAATGTAGGTTTTGTGAGTATGTGTTTGTGCTTAATCATCACTGCGAATTCCTTCGTAGTTTGCAGTTCGAGAGTATAATGATTAATCTGGGAGAGAGGGTGCGTGTACTCACGGTAAGGTCCACAGGATGTTCTTAACTACATACACTAGGATTCCGATGGAGAAGGACGGAGGAGGATGGCGTTGGTACAACCCTCGTTTGACCAAGATATCTCGCGGCGAAGCTACCCACCCAATAGAGCACGCTGCTAGATTGGAAACCCTCCGAGCTCTATCAGAAGTGAACACGAAACTGCGGCAACGACACGAGAAGTGTAGTGGGAAGTGTGACACGTTGAGTGCGTTAATACACTTTAAGTGTAGATTCACTTTACCGGGTAGACGACAACCTCGATTCCAACTGGCGACACAGTTTTCGACTAATAAACTTAAAACCGGCTCGCTATTTAAATACGTTGCTTTTAAAACGCGTGCACGCGCGCGCAGTGTAAGGATCAAAGAAGTTTTTACGGCTGGCTTTTATACTAATGGCTTTTATAGTGTACACCTTGACCGAAGATCCTTTTAGAGCATATTAGACATCAGCAACTAATTTAAGTAATTTACGTCAACAGAAATTCGCTTGGGTGAATTGACCTAGGCAATCTTCTCGCGAATTTCTATTAACGGGACTGACGTTGAAAAGAAATTCCAAGACGACTTTGCTTTTCTCGGCAAACTGTAATATTTTGGATACCTTCGTCTGTATGTGTAGCTTAATTCCTTCTTCGTTAATAAATTTCGTCGGCTGACCAGGTTTTTAACGACACTTTGGGCCGATGTGTCTATTTTAATACCAGATTTCTACCGACACGCTACACGCTTCCTTATTCCATTTTCAAAAAGATTTCGATTTCTCAAATTCGGAAATCCTTCAAAGACGCTTCTGATCGATTCCCGATTACGGATCGTTTTCTCACGAAGAAAGAGGTCGAGATGCTCAAAAAGATGAAAATCAGTCGGCGATAAATCCGGTGAATATAGAGGATGAGGTAAAGTTTGCTCGAAAAGCTTCAACGGCATTATGACTACTTTACCAGTGGTACAAGAAAAGTACTCAAAGATTCTGTCGATCGATGTCAAAACTTAAATCGTGCAAAAATGAGAGTTCGTTCGCAAATAGAAAAAAAATGAAGATCAAGTTTGATAATGGAAATGAAACGTTTTACAAAATACGTGATAATTATCACGTACACGATTTGACATGGACATTATCTCACACAAATTTATTACGGTGAATTGTATGTTTGACTATGAGTATGTCACTCGAATATTACCGTTCTGTTCAGTTTATATTATTAGAATAAACAGCTGCGTTTTCGGTCGTCATTGTTTCAAAGTACCGTCAACCAAATGTATACAATGTTCAAATCACATCGTTTAATTTCGACTACTATTGGGTATGACTCGTTCGATACGTTGTATCAACGGAATTATAAACCAGTCTCATTATACATATGGACATACCGAAGAGTACCATGTTATCATGTGCACACAATATGTTTGAAAATTTGATTTTCTACCCTGACAAAACAGGACAACCTCTTCTTCAACAGGAAAACCATAAACCACAGTATGTACAATTGTTTATATTTATATTTATCTTTTGTTTATGAGTGCAATTGTTTATATATTAGTAAGGAATTATAATGAAAATGGGTCAAAATACAAGTATGCAATATCAAGAAATGTACGATAAAGAGACAGAGAAGCAGAAAAAAGTAACGATCGCGAGAATCCGAGCTTGAGTCAATCGGAAAACATCCCTGGGCAATATTATATCGAGTTCTATCGGGATAGAGACCGAGCGTCTAACCCCGCACTTCTAATTACAGTGTGCTTGGCCAAGTGCAGAAAGCTCGAAGAACAAACCCACTTGGCGGTGCGCCGTAATTGAAACTAAATGAATTTTGAAACGTCGTCCAAAATCACTGGTGCACGCGGACCATCTAGAGGGAAAACGAAAGTTTAGTGACCGTAAGCGACCGACACGACTCGCTCGGGATGACCTAATTTGTGGACGACACTGAAAATAACGAAACGTTGCAAGAATTCAATTAACAAACGATCTTGGACGAATTTTTGATGAACTTTCATACTCTACCATTGAAGTCACAATATGCTGTAGTGACAGTACTTCTCGCGTCTGACAGTTTTCTGCATCCCTGGCGATGAATCCTTACTTATCGACCTTCAGAAACACAAATGCGCCTGCTCCCTTACAAAAGTTCTTGACGGCTCGTGCGTGAAAGTTATTTTGCCTGGTTCTGAGTTAAGTTAAGTGCTTCATGCACGAAGAACTCGAGAACTCGCGTGTACCGATATTTGAGCTTGGTATAACATTATAAATCCTATGTAGTCGCTTTCGCTCTTACTCCCTGCTTCTTCACCCCTCTCTTACCACACTGGTCCACATCTGTGCGTTACTTACAATTAGTTCTGGAAAATTTGAGCTGCACTTGAGTTAATTTCGCCAAGGAGACAGTTTCGCAGATGACACAATTATCAAACGGAGCAAGATGCACGAAAATGGCTCAACTCGTGTACTTGTCAGAAGCTTCTTTCAAATAGAAATAAAAGTGGAGAAATAATTCGACACGCTCTCGGGAAATCGAACAAAGTTATAATAAGATTAACGACTGCATAAATCTGCTCTGTTTACCGAACTTCTTTCCACGCGACCCTCTTTTATTTAACCAGACCGGAAGAATTGTGCATGAAAATCCCAAATGCAACACGAAGATAAAGCAAAAAGAACATAGAAAGATCAACGGAAGATTAATAAAATGAACTCTCAAGTATTGCTCGCGAAACTTTTTGATACACAAACGGCCAATTCGGAAGTATGTACTAACCGAAGAAGTTTATACAATCGTATAAGAAGATGTATTCTTTCTAGTTGTGTACTCCGCCAATAACGTCCTTTAGACAAGAAGGTTCATAGCATTCGAGCAATCTCTTTAAAATTACTCTCGTCTCTGCGTCAACCCGCATCCCGGACCGAATAAAATTGCAGCAACACACAAGTTCTCGGCAAGGATGAAAATACATATTTCTCGACGTTGGAGCGTACCATCTCAGTACGGAGTAATAACAGTGCCTCACGAAAGATAATAGAATTGTGTTTAACCATCCACCTGATACTGGAAACATGCAAGGGGCAAACTCGAGTTAGTTATTGTGATGGTCGCTTTCCGAGAATGCATCGACTGATGGAAAAGTTGTTCCTTTCGTCTGGTTTCTGTTTTCACCGAGAAATCGGTAGCAGTCAGTCTCACAGTGTGGTTTATATGACCGAGGTCATCGATGATAAATGCAAACTTGGACGATGGGTAGCCACGCAGTCATAGGCACGAAGGCATTCACGGCACTCGACACTTCTGTCTGTCCTTTATTGCCACTGATACCACTAGCTACGACCGCCATCCGGCACTCTGGCAGTGGTAGAGCCATTCATTCGGTCAGACAAAGTACTGATGCCGTGCTAAATATACGTTCTCTCACTACCACCACGTGCGAGTCCAAGCCTGCCACGTTTACCAGCATAGACTACCAGCGGACCCAGCCAAGAGGAAGGCACACACATACAGAAACACACAGGGATAGTCATACATACAGAGAAAGACAGTGGTCCGTCTACGTGCAGCAGCCGAGAGCGATAATTCGTTCTAGCTGGCGAAGGACGAAGCACAGGAAGGCTGTTACCGAGGCTGTTGTCAGTGTGGAGCCAGAGAGGGAGAGCATAAGGAATGTTCCATCCACCGCCATTAATTCTGGCTCGACTTCCATACACCTCCGTCGGCTTCACCTCGCCCGGATTGTGTTTGCGTAATCGTTAGGTTTCTCGCTTCATTATGCAACTCCGACTAACAGTCTTCGTCTGTCAGTGCTTCTTTATTCTCCGTTAGATGCGCGGCTAATCCGTGGAAATTGTTATGCTGTCTGTTATCCTTTTCGAAGCAGTAGACTCGGCACCGAGGCCCGAGAGCTTCGCCAGAACTTCGACAGAATTTGGCCAAAAGCTTGGCTTTTTATTCGAAATCTCACAAATTTTATTTAAAGTAAACCTTCCTACTTCGGTACACTCTAAATGCTCAGGCGGGATAGCGCTGTTTATTGGAAAAAGTTTTAATCCGAGTTGCGAGAAGCAATTGCAGGTCCGCTGGCGGTATTACCAACCTCGCGGAAGACTGGTTGTTAACGCCTCCGCGGCAATTTCATCCACGAAGAAACCGTGTCAAAGAGTAGCAACACGCATGGTGAGACTCCGAAATTTAAGGTATTTCTGGCCATGACTTGTGCCACTGAAAGAGAAAAGAACCCAAGACGCTGACCAAATTCCGAGAAAGAACGAAAGGCAGAATTGTCGTTGACCTCGCGTGAAAATAAGGCTTCATCTAATCACTCGGCAACGCGTTCCCACTAAAAGCGATGGTTAAGCGCCTGTTTCTTTGAAGCTAAGTCTCACGCTTTTGTGACGACTCTCTCGAGAAAAGTGAGGCGAGCTATGTAGTAAGAAACTCCGAAAATCGTTCTTTCCTCGCAGCAACCTAAATCGCAACCACGTAACTACCCTGCCACTCCAGCTGGCTTAGTGCCGGCTTCAAAATAGTATTCCGCAACCTTCTGCGGTAAAGGTATGCTAATGAGAGCAAGACTAGACTCGTGTCGAATTCTCTGTGTGGCCAAAGGACCCCTTGTCGGATGAACGTCTGATGGAGATGCGGTCGCTTGTCGATAACGGAAAAAAAAGGAGGATCGTCAGCTTTTAGCAGGACACTTAAGTGCCGTCGACCTTTCGCCGACATCCAGCACGACCATACCAGTAGGTAAATTGAAAATAAGGTCAAATCAGTCCGAGGTTTACTGCTCTTTGACTCGTGAATCTTATCAACGCGGAACTCCTCGATATTCCCTTTTCAACTTTCACCATGAAAGAAGTGTTGGAGTTGATCTTCAGACAAGTTCGAAAGGTCATTGTCTCTTTCTCCCTCTTTTTCTTTATTTCTCATCTCTTCCTTGTCTCTTACTATGCGCCATGGCTTATCCAAGTTTCCCGATTCTCCTGTTCAATCGAGGAAATAATCGCCCGAAGCAGTTGATAAATTGTCGATTGCCTTTCGTCTTGACTTGTCCCAGCTCGTTGACCAGCTATCCCTCCTCCTCCGTTCGATGAAAAGCGAGGTTTACTCGCAGAGTGCAAAAGCTAAGAGTAACGTTTATGACTGGAAGGGTCTATTGCCCCCGCAATGAGTCTTTACGGAAAAGCTTCATTTAACGCGGAGTTTATCGGTGGAGGCTGTCGCCCAATAATGAAGATATTACATTATTTCCTCAGTTGGCTGCTCATTAAAACGTGCTCAACGAGCGCATGCTTCTTTATTTCCTCCAGTTCCATTGACAACAAATCCAGTCTTGCTCATTCCAACGTGGCGTTCGAGCATTTCAGGAACTCAAAATCAGAGTTCGCGACCTATAAAAGTTTTCTGTTGGCACACAATGCAGATTCAAGAGGCTTTAGAAATTTTGTTTACGATAACGGAGATCGCATTCAGCGATGCCATGATGGAAAAAGTGCAAGTTCCTGCAAACCTGTAGTGGGCGAGTTCACTGTAATCGGTGAAGAGAAACCGAGAAGAAAGACAGAGGGAGAGAGAGAGAGAGAGAAAGAGAACATTCGGATCTGTTAGCGCGTAGCATGTAGTATGTCGTTAAACGTTAGCCTTACATAGAATATGCAAAGTTAATCTTTATACGCATGATGCATGCGAGCTTTACTTTGCACAGGATGCAGCTAATCCATTAAGCCTTGCACGAACATAAAAACCGAATGCACTGGCCAATATTCCTCTCCTTCCGTGCTTTAATATTCGCATACCATGTCAATAATGATTCGACCAATATCGATCGGCGAAAGGCGAAATGTGGCTACTCTGGCAGGCCACAAACACGACCACTCGCTTTGCACCCCATAGAAAAGACCAACCCACGTAACTATCGAACCTTCCAACTACTACTTACATTCGTGGTTTCATGCTAAGACAAAGTGCAAAGAACCGAGTGCTAGATTCTCCAGCCAATTTGCAATGCAGACCCTCGTAAATGATGCATCGCGCAATTTCATCTCGACGCGTATTCTCTCTCTTTCTCTGAGATTCTTCGTTGCTCTTTGCCTTCTTGCCACCTTCAGTGTAAAATGTGAATGCATAAAATGCAAAATGGAACTTAAGCGAATCAGACATTCTTACGCGGACGTAATGATTAATCTTCGAATGCGCCCTTATTCTACTTGCAGTTTTCTCTCACAATCAGTTTCCCTACAGTTTTAACCCGAGGACGTTGTTCTATGCTATTCGAGGTGTCTAAGGAACGTGATTGTATACAGGAACGTTAGAAACACTATAGTTTACTATCGCAGGATAACGTGGGTGATTTGAAATGATGTATTATTTGGTACAATGCCATTCTGCAGGTAGCTTTGGGTCTGTAGACCTCCATAGATCTCACTGCACCATTTATGCTCGGTAGAATACACACAAGTGACAGTTATACTGGTAGTAGTGGTAGAAGGAAAATTCAGGCAACCCTATACTAACGTCTACGTATCTAAGCCGTTTATTAAATGCCAACGTGGGATTTCATACAATTTTGATATTGTCAGAACTTTGTATAGTATGTGAATGCTAAGGTCAAATTTGGTTCGTTCTTTAGAATCATGGTTTAAAATTAAAAGTACCGAAGCTTAATAGAATTCTATTTAATCTTCAACAGTTAATAATTACTATAACGTTTCTCTACCTAAAAGGCAATGAATGTAGCTCGAATTTGAAGCATATAATGTTAGGCAATAAATTCTACGAGTGAAAAGTCCTGTGCGAGTTATTTCAACTGGTCCGCTTGTGTGTTCGCTAGTCCCAGTGTGTCGAAATGATCTATTTTCTCTCGAAGTATCAAACTTGAGGATTCGATTTCACGCGGATGAGTCGCGCACGTGTTTGTAAAGATACCCGAATGAAACTTTACCGGGAGGCCCATGACAAATTCATCCGTCTGATATTTGCCGCAGTGCAGTGAAATTCGAACGCGCAAAAGTTCTACGGGCGACAACGGGAGATTTTTCTTTTATTCAAACCTCCTGTGCGATTCGCAGCATTTAAAATACCATAACAATGACATCTGTTGTTTCGCAGGTATTACCAACTGCCTATCCGCAGAAATAAAATATCTGTTGGACAGTGCATAAATCATAATACCAGTTCGGTCTCCCGTTAAAGCCCTTTAATCCGGCAGAAAATTAGATCACGTCGAATGACCACTGTAGCAGAATCAACGTGAATTTTTTAAAGCCGCAAATGAGATTTCCTGCTTATCTTGGCAACGTAATATTCGCAGGAAGCACACTCGCTCTCTTCTTCCATAATGAAGAATTTACTGAAGCCTTTTGCGTGGGCGCTACATTAAATGATACGCCTCTCATGAAACATTCGTGAAACCCACCCAACCGAGGTTAACGGTGCCCAGTTAAGCGTCGAATTTTGCTACTTTCCGCTACATTACCATACCGTGCGCAACACCTTGTCCGAGAGGCACCAATTTCTCACGAATAACAGAAGCATTGATGATCCATTTATAATGAGAATCAGAAGCAGTTGTTATCCAAGATCCACGGCAATTCCAACGCTGAGCCGCGCTAGAAACCGAGTGCTTCTTTTCATAACAAAGGCACCTAACTGCTTCTTGATTTGTGAGGTTCATCGGGGCTTGCCGAAGCGCAGCGCGCCAACCGTAACCTGGAATATCCAAACACAGAGAGAATTGATGAGATCTTTTTACCCAGCCACCTCACCTCTTCCGCATTTCAACGCGAAATCAACGCGAAACAAACCCAAAGCCGCGTCTGGTTTTCCCTCTCGCTCATTGTCTTTGGTTCTGTCGATTGATCGTCACGAGCTCGAGCGACCCGGCTTTGCGAATCGGTTCACCCCCGCGGTCTTTCTTTCCTTACCCTCCTTTTCCGTTAAGTCCCCTGCGCGTGCTAGTCACGATGCCGCGAGTACTTGTAGGAGACCGCTCTCGAGACAGAGGAACTCGAGAAAGGGACTTCCGGAGCCTGTCACGAAATTACCCCGATTAATTCCCTGCATTCGCACTGGCGATCGCCTAAATAAGTAACAAAGTAAGAAAGGTAGAATCGCGCGTGCTGGTACGTTTTATTACTTCGATAATAGCTTATGCTATGGGAGATACAGACAAATATAGGCAAACCGATAATACAATCAAAAGGCCGTTCGAAGGAAAAACGATTCTGGTTAGAATCGAGAGGCAATGAAAACAAAAAGGTTCATAATTGAATGCTCGTACATATCTGGCAGATCAGGTTGTATATACATATGTATATGTGTGCGTGTGTCGGAACCAGGTAGAGAGAAAAATCGACAGACGCGAGCAAAATTCAATTTCTAATTCACGCATCGCCAACCCCCTTTGGAATCCAAAGATCGAAGCTGTTACCCTCTCTAGAGGCAGGGGATCGGCGTTGCATCGTTGACGAACGGGGTCGTTGAGACAAAACGAAGGGACGCGAAGCGACAAAATCGATAGAGCTCTACGTTTAACTTGGTTTTCGGTCGAGCATAGAGAAAAAACTAAACAGCGAAAGTGAGGAGTCGGTAGCCCAGTCTATAAAGGTATCATTATACAAAAGTACTTGCCCTCTGTAATTGGATTTGATTACTGCAATCAGCAACCAATGCGAGCCCGCACGCAATGCAGTCTACATTCGTTTTCCGATAGTAGTCCGAGACGTAAAAAGCTTCACAATAAGGCACGCTCGATAAACCAATTACAATGCTCCATTAGATAAGTTCACCCCGAGTTTCAATTCTTGAAAGATTCACGATTTTTTCCATTCCATCGGATTGTTCCGATGTGTAGACGAGCCAAGTCGGCGAAATATTGAAATAAAAATGACAGTTAGAAACGCAAAGATAGTCCTGACAAATCCTTCCTTTGAATCTACGCTACGAATGTCCGATTAACCCAAGTCCAGATGAGTATTTCCTGCCTGCAGCCACAAAAGGGAATGCAAACTCTCCGACATAGCCGAGTAGTACTGCCCTAATGTTTGCACGTGCAACCGAATTGCCAGCGTTCAGCATTAAAGATTCAATTACTATTTCCCCTCAATTAGAGTGCGCGTTTAAGTATTCATTGCGAACCCCAGGAATTACTGAGCCGCATAGCAGGCTCGGGTTTAGTGACTTACAAGTATACATCGGGCGAACATCCTGCGGCAATCTCGACGTGCCACCACCACGGATCTCCATATTTAATGCGATCCATTAATCGAGAAGTCACCGGTCAATAACAACATTCCAAAAGCGCCTGAAGCTTATTTGAATTAGAACTACGAAACCTCAAGCTAGAAATTTACGGGAAATTTTCCCATTTCCCTCGAATCTAACGAGAGAACTCACGCTGCACTTACCTCGAAGCACAAATGTTTTTCAGCCAGACGGCAGCATACTGAACGGAAATACTGCAAGCCAATTTTGCACACGAGTGCTCATGTGTGCGTTGCTTACGCGTAAGTTCCCACTGCTCAAGCTCGGAACAACGAATCCAGAAAACAAGGCTAAAGTGCACCGCGAACTTGCGTGGGTAGGAAAGTTGGTAGGTATTTTAAGAGAAAATATGCTGAAAGTGAATTATCCATCGAGATATTGGCACCGTCGAGTGTTTAATACGACTAGCTTGGATTATGCGTGCTGATTGTCAATTAACAGAAATCGGTTAGCTCGAAGTAGCACTGTCATGGAAGTAATTAGCAGACAGTAGTGGGAGTAGTAGTGCTATAAGACGCTATCCAGCTGTAAATCCGATCACAGAGTTACCATCGTGTAATGGCCCGGTTAGCTCTAGGTAATCCGACATACGTGCATTGGCCTATTGTCCGGCTGGACGATATAGTTGACATTGGCATAATTAAAGCGATGCTCGATCGCACACTACATAGCGGGAAGCGATAATGCTTGCCCCTATTTTGAAGTTGGAAGTGCAGCTGATCAGGTGAGAGCCCGACAAATGCATCTTCATTGACCTGCTCCCGTTACTCGTTCGAACCCTCGACTCGCAATAGCATAGTGTATATAGCATCCATAATTTAGCGCCAAGTGCTGCGGAGATTACAAGATTACGATGGCACGGCCGTTTCGTTATCCGCAGGATGAACACCATAATAATAATAATCGCATTCTCCATGTTTCCGAGTCTCGAGAAAGAGTAATCTGTCGCATGGTCCCGCGAAACTTCTGGAAAACTTAAAATATCGATTTTGCAATAAAGGATGTTACGACGAACGTATGAAACATCAAGAAAGATACACGCAGAGGGATCAGAAATGACGATGTAGGCTCTCTTGAGATCCGATTTCAAATCCTCTCCATATTGCATCGGCTGCCGGTGTTATTCGAACTGCATACATTTGAAGAAAGTCAAAAATCGCACCTGTATTCACAAGCCAGACGAGCAATTCAACGAAACGATAAAATGATTTATATCCGAAATTCGTTCCGGTGTCAGTCTTCCAATCTTTTACCTCGGAAATGAACCCAACCGTACGAGCGGCACACTCCTTGTTTCGTTCCATAACAAAAGATGCATTTTAGGTTCTCCAAACTCAATTTTCCGCTTTTAAACAATACTTGAGTACAGCTCTTATTTACCGCGTGTCTTGACTCGACGTCTACAAAAATCGTGGGATTTTTGTTTTCCCTTATTGCATGCCTCGAGCACACAGCCGTCGGGGAAACAACGGTGAAGTTTCCTGCGTAGGAAAAACATTCGGGCGAATTGGAATGGGCAGGCAAAGCGATTCAGTGTCGTGACAAGAGGGTGGTTACCCCCCCCCCCCCCCCCCCCTGACAGACGTCCAGCGAGTTAGCGGTTGCAGAGGTTTTAATATTCGCCACAATAGGGGAAAAAGGGTTAGACCTCGACAAGGAGTCCTGAGAATGCGAAGGATGGGGAAACGCGCGTGAGCCCTAGAAGGGTGGTAGATCGTCGTCGTGCGATGACGTTGAGCTTGTGGAAGTCGACGCTGCGAAATTTTACACGGCCCTTTGCCGCGAGCTCTCTCACGAATAAACCCATTCTAGCGTGTCCGCTGTTTGCCAGGGGTGCAAGGGAAAAAAGGGGCCGAGCGGATGGGGTGGAAAGGGCGACTACAGTGGGCGAATACGCGATACAGAACGTAGCGGGGTTGGTGCGCGTGTACCAGAACGAGAAGTCTCCGTTGGGTGTTTCGTGCACATATTAAAAATATGTGGACCCGAGGTGCGAGCGTGAGGGTCGTGACTCTAACTATGTCCCAGTATGTGTCTGTATACCTATGTATACGTATATCTGTATAGGAGTACGCTCACAATTCATGCACCGGCAGAACCGGCACCCGTTTGCCTCCCCCATTGTAGCTGGAAAATGGTCAGACAGCCTAGAATACATTCTAGAGTGGAAAAGCGGACCGGAGATGAAGGTAAAACAAAAGTGTTTCAGTGACCGGAACAGGAAATAGCCGGCAAGCCGGGGGTGCAGATATTGTCTGGGAATCGGAGAAACGTTTCGCGCTCGGCGAATGTTCACGTGTACCGATAATGCACCAGTTCCCTCTCTTTTATCCCTCTTACTCTGACTTCTCCTTCGCACGGCACAGCGCACGGAGCGCACCCGCTTCTGCTTAAGTCTGAAGAGATCTCTCTCGTAGTCGCTTCTAAGAGTAGAGGAATCTGCAATTCGCGAGATGTGTCGCGGCAGATACACGAATTCGGTTAATTAAGTTCGTATACCAGCGCGGTTCCACCGCGGATAGCAGAAATCCGGAAGGTTCCTTGTGACTCGTCGAGATCTCTCGAGAGAGTTCTCTACTTAAAGCTGATTTATAGAACTTCTTTAACAACTATTCTTTCTCCTGAGCACCATACATGAATTATCAGCTAGAAGTTCGCTCATTCGTATAGTGGAACAATTTTCAAGAAACAAACTTGCGCTATCATCGATTAATATATTGTCGCTCATTAAAAGTTTCTGGATTAAACCTTTAGTAACGTATACTAGCGCGGAATGCAATGAAGCAAACATTTTTTTCGATTTGACATATTAACCACGTGGAAGCTACAAAGCTACTGAATTCAATTTCGATGGAATTAATTTCGAACATTCCTTTGACAACTCCACAAAAATGTCGATTTTAATTTTCCCTTAGCGCCAATAAAAATATGAAATATGATATTAATGTTTTCTCAAGAATTCTAGAAACTGGTTTTTCTGATCGACAATGATAATTGACGTTATGTCTTGCCCAATGAGTCTAGGCAGATTGCGCAAATTCATTCCAAGATCTCTCGGCCGTAAAAAAGATGCCAAAGAAGTAGTCGGGACCCTAAACGAATAATCTCCCCATACCGTGGAGTTTTTATAACTCCCCAAGTAAGAAACTCCGTAAAAGAACAAAGGCGAATCACATGCCACGAAAATACCAGAAAGTTTTGTCGAGATGAAGATAAAACTCAGTACTCCCCGAATGGCGTATATAACGTTTTAATTAAAATTAACGGCAATCCTTTTCCACTTGGGGCTTCGTCTAGCCTTGGTCTCCTGGAGCAACCTTCTCTCAGTGAACGCGTTATCTTTTTCCTGATTTAAGGGGATGAGGCACGAAAACGCCGTGCGAGCTTCGATGGAATCTTTTGTCGACGTTCTCCTTCAAGCTCCCTTCAAGTAATTAATCTTCTTGGCTGCCGCAAGGATCCTTCGACTTCCTCGATCGATCCATTTGCAGATTCAGCCATTCCTACTCTGCTACCACGACCACTACTACTACTACTACTACTACCAGCATCGCTACCACCGCCGTCGCCGCGAAGATCATTAGGGACGATTAATCTGGCGAATTCGTCTGAAAACTTAATGGACTTTTTCGAGAATACGACTCGCAGGGATATAATATGCATACGACTGCAATACTGCACAGACATAATCAACGATCACGCACGTCTCCTAGTTTCAACCCACCGTGAAAACCTTTTAGGGCTAAGCAGAGTACCTCAGACGCTTGCATCGGCTTTACAGTAGGTATTCGCGAGTTCCCCCAGCATTGGCAAAAGAAATGCGGTAGAATAGCCCTTAAACGCGTCTCAGTCTCTCGTGAATGGGATTGTTCCGTCGACAATGCGCGGTATTCGAGGATGCCCATCGCGGAAACCCGCTTTATATCCTGCCAGACTGCCAAGATAAATTGCAATTGGCGACGATCATTTGCGCGGCTCCATTTGGTAGTAGTAGTAGTAGTAGTGGTGGTTGACGGTGGTGATAGCGATGACGGTTACGCGGTGCGATGTCGAGGACAGTGGCAGTAAAGGAGGCCCTCGCGCGACGGCTCCTCGCCCAGCTGAGCAGGGAAACCCCGCCAACCCCGGCAGCCCCGGAAAAACAATGGCAGATGAAAAAGGGACAAAGAGACGCGGACAGGGTGAAAAAAGAAACCCTCACGCCATCAGGTGGGATCCCGTACTAATTGCGAGAGCAAAGGGAGGAGCTCTTTTTTTGCGGACGTCGCGTGAAGATGTTTGCAAGCTGCGACGACGTCAGGCGCGCTTTAATTTAGGAGTGATCCTGGCTTTCATCCCTTCAGGGAGGAGGTGGACCTGTCCAAAGGGTGTTCCCCCTTAACGATACCTCCAGGCGACAAATTGCGAATGCCGAAATACACTGGCTTCCGGCTGCTTCTGCTGAATTATTAAAAGGATCAAATATTAATCTGGAACCCGGAATTACTCCACTTGGCGGAGTGATCTTGGTCATCCCCTACGCGAGAGTAATGAGACTGGAGCACGTTTCAGTTTCTTCTTGACGGGAGACGATGGACCGCGCTGATGTTGCAGGAAACGACGATAGTCTCGTCAAAGACGGACTATCGTCGACATGGAACGCTTTTGCTGCGCTGGCTCTCGATACTGGACCGACGTGCTCCGATTTGGCCTGTTCCTTCGAATCGAATCGATGCCAAGTGGTGCCGCATCACAGACTGTTCAAAATCGAATTATTTCAACTACCAAACTTTAAACGTTCACTCTATTCTTGTTATTATAATTATTAGTTATTTGGTTAGCGTGCTAACTAAATCAAAATTATACATGTTACTTTCACTGTTAAGAATCCTATTTAGACTGTTATCGTCATAAAGAATACCGCGTAAAATAAGGTGTAATCATAAAACTGCATTGGATAAATATGAAATTCTTTACCTTTTTTATTTAGTTATTACTATAATTACATATCTTCCGAAGAACTAATTATAAGAGCATCCGTTAGTTAGACAATCTTCTGTCAGAGAGTGCAATTAAGAGAGAGCCAGTTTACGTCGTTTACTCCACAATTAATCCCTTTATCGTCGTATCATATCGGATCACTTAACGAGTTAGTTATACTTAATCAATTTGCAGAAATCTGCAGTACGAAGATACATGGAGCTCTCTTAATCGCACTTGCGATCGTCCCCTGAATAAGATTCACTGTCGCTAATTAGCCGTGCATTAATAATGCATAACGTCGACCGCGGATTTCCAATGCAGAGCTAGCGAGCCTCGAATATTGTTAAGCAAGCACCTATGCCGCCAGATGAATCAGTCTATGAACTGTTTTACCCAGAATTCCCTTTGGACTCCTCGACAAAGAGATGGGCCCGCTTTGGAGGATAATGCGCTCGAAAAAAGAGAAATTGGTAATTATGGTACTCGGAGGTTTGCTTATTCCATTTTATCACAATTGGCTAATTACAGGCTTTCAACGGACCGCGGTGTTCTTACTGATCGAAAAGGAAGAATTATTCGTTGCATTAGTCGCGTACTTCCTTCATTGCCACTGCGAGCAATATTGAAACGTCAGTGGAAAAAGTGAATTTCGCAAAGAATGAGTAATGAAACAATTACTTTTATTAGGAACTTTGCACTTTTGCAATATTCAAAGCCATTTTTATTAATTTTTTCCACGTTTTCGACTGAACAATTTTAAAGCGCTGGAAAATTAGTTCTTTATTCCATTTTCATGAAGTTAACTTCTTCCTTTGAGAATATAAAGTAGAGCCTGTATCGAGATTACAAACTCTGGATTCTCATGAATCCTAAACGTTAAAAAAATCTGCCCACCTTATAAGCACACACATGAAATTAATTTCTTGCCACCCCACCACTGCTCTTTCAAGGAAATATTTTAATGATATACCCTTTGCAAATGGAATTAGTAATTCTACCCTGTGCACATTTCACTCCAATTCTATACTTAAGGGAACAATGAATCCATTGTTATAGAAGAATCTACAGGTTCAACGTGAACTTACGTACAAGTATCGCTTTGTATTAATTAAGCACTGTTACACTTGATAAATCTTGCCGCTAGAATATTCAATTTCTGTGAAAAGTTTGCTAACAGGTAAATTACTAAATACCGATCAAAAATAAAGTGAATATTGGGGGAAAGCTATGCGATAAAGCTCGTCAATCTCATGACTCTCGCTAAATAACGAATAATAGATAGGGGTATTGTAGTAGCCCATGGAAAATCGATTTTATATACTCTTCTCAAACGCGAGTATCTCTCTTCCTCCACGAATCGAGTACTTCCGCTAAGATTTTTCAAGGTAGATTGTCTCCCTGACTTCCTTCGCCCAAAGAAATCTCTGTTTCTCCCACATTCTCCCCCTTCCCCTTCACTTTCATCCTACGAATTACATCCACGCTCGATCCGCTGATGCCTGATACTCAGAAGGATGAGCCCCTGATAAACGATTATCGATCGACCGCCCGAACTTCGTCTTCATTAATCCTTGTTTGAAGCTTCATCAGGGCGTGAGAGAGACCTGACGTAGATTAATACTCATTTGCCCTTGAAATGAACATTCTTTTACTTCGATCCTTCGGGTAAAATATGTCTAGTCGACATATTCCCTATAGTATCGGGAATGCTGAGGTATTTCGTTAATGCTAGACCCAAACAGCCCCAATTAGTCGAGCTTTTTTATGATTTATAATATTGACATCAACGCAGAATTTTGATCACAGTAACGCGTTAATTCGAGAACTCCCCAGAAATGGCTTATATTTATAGTTCTCTATAAATTATTAAACAGAATATTTCAATCAAGAGTGATTCAAAATTAGTCAAAATCCTAACATCCAAATCTTGCTAATAACTTTCAATTGTTATTATCAGCCTCATATGTATATATAAGACGAATTTATGCATGCATAAATTTGAAATTGAACCTGGAGATCGAGAAGGACCCAAAGTTATCGAACACTCGATAAAAGTAGCAGCGAAGGAAACACGCGTTTCTCCGAGAGCTTTACTCCTTTTTCTCTGAGAGAAAACAGATAAGATTTTTATCGGTAACGTCTAGAGAGCCAAGGATTCGAACTCGGCAAGTGGTTCTAATCGAAAGAATTCGCGTAGTTGGTAACTTTCGATGGGACCTCGACATTGGTGACGAGTCTCTCGCAAAAGAGGTGCACGAGCTTGAGCGCTCTCGCATTCCTCTTGCAGTAATAAAACGTAATAGCCCCTGAGGCGCACTACAACGAGAGGTGGCCCGTAAAATCCGACGGCGTTAATATCCCAGTTCTATTATTAAATAGAAAACCATGATTCATTTCCCACACGGAGAAAGCCACGCGCGCGTGCGACGAATGAGTCCACTTAGCTGGAACGGGGGATCGCGCGCAATCCCATGCACAATCCTATAAGCGAGCACAACTGAGAAAAAAAAAATCGTAAAAATTGTTTACGACAATTCTCGGCTTTTATCGCGTCGCGATGCAGACGTTTAGCCTTGCCTACTCGCCTTTCTAGCGAGTGGAATAAGAGTGAAACGATCTGAAGGTGACTCGGCATGATTTACGTCGCCACCTGATTGTCGTCGCGCTTGATAGACAACCACCATCGTTTCTCTCTCTCTCTCTCTCTCCTTCCCCCTTCATCTCGCCAAAATAAATTGTCGGTGAGATTTATTTTTCGGGTGATCGATAATTCCGCTGCTGAGAGCTGCCGCGCCTCGGGCTCTCCGTTACGTTTAATTAGCAATTTGAATAAAGCCCCGAGCGCGGATTAAGCACGATACCACTAGGAGTCTGCCGCGCGTATTTATCTTGGTATCAGCGTTTTGAGAGGAAAGAGAGAACTTGAAATACTTCAAAATGCGATTTCCAGGTATTCATTCGCGTTTCAACTTGAGCTCTGCCCTAATCTCTAGCGAAATTTGTCTCCCGTGGAAATTATCCGTGTAACGCGTACATGCTTGAAATAAGCATATTGTGAATATGAGAACGTAAAAATATACGTGTGTGGGAGTATCGAAGAGCTCTTGTTTATGTGTCGCTAGCGCGATCGAGCTCGACATGAGTGACCTGTTTCTAGATCGACGGTTTTAAGGACGCATAACAAAGGTACTTAATCCGGTGTACCGGTCGTATGGTATATGTACGTAGTAGGTTCACGGTCACGAGAACCCAGTTGTGTGTGTGTCAAGTGGAACGAGACAGATTCGCACCGTCCTGGGTCCTCGACAGCCGGTACGTGACTATACTTGTAAGTTTTAATCACGCGCTCCCTCGGCTTTTAGCTATATTTTGGGACTCTTTGTTAGGACAACCAAGTTCAATTTGGAAAGTACTAGCGTTGTTCAGTACAATTCAATACTTCTCTCGATAAAGCTTTCCATTTTTTTCCTGTGTTTTTCTTCCATTGAGCTATCGCGAATCACAGAATAACTCGTTTAATTGCGCCTCCGGCAAATCGCATAGCTACCCTTGCAAAAGTCTAACCAATTGATTTTCAATATCTGATTCAACGTATACAAGTGTGTTTAATTACACGATTGCATAATGCCTCTATAATAAGAAAGATAGAATAACACGAAACTGATTGTTAAACATTAACAATAACACTGTCTAGAGATAGAAAGGGTGAAACGCACTGGCTAAAACGAGAAAGCCTGCGTGAAAATCTCCTCACGAATAGCATACGATCGGGCTAGAAGAATTTTTATCCCTCTTAAAATCGCAGTTTTTGCTGGCCGCTCACGGCCGACAAGAACTGAAAAAACGTTTGATGAATAACCCACCGATGACGTTCACTATTCAGAGAGAAAAGAAGCATTATCATTCAAGGGAGGATGAGGTTTTTTTTTTGTTTGCCGAAAGTTTTCCTGGTCGGGACCGAGGCTAAAATCCAACGATTAATTCGGGTGTTACGTCAGCGAAGGGTGGATCATACCGCTTTATGTGTAGCCTTTGGTGCAATTTTCCCACTCAACGTTACTTTCGACCATTTTCTGATTACAAGCACCGCTCGGGAATATCATTTGCAGAAAATGCGATTAATCAATTTCTAATTAATGCTCTCGCTCGTCACGCATGCCGAATAGAGAACGATGCGACGCGGCACGATGCCACGGCGCCAGTCGATAATTAATGCGCTTCATCCAGCCGGCATATTAATACGATCGCTTTCCGTAATTACGCTCTGCCCAATCGAAATAAAGATTTCTCTTACGATAGTTCTTCGCATTAGCAACTTTCTTATCTTCGACGATTCAATCAGCAACTTTCTTTCAGTTCAATCGCGAGAGACTTCTCAATGGAGAGAAGTTTGCTGTCTTACGAATAATTTCTCTCTTGTCTCTTGTTCTTGCTGTCAGTTTCGAGAGAATTTCGATCATAATTCACCTAACAGGAGTTCTCAAGAACCGTGACTGTACCAGCGTCCTGGACTCTTGAACTGACCCCTTGTGTTCATGACACGTTTCTGAACACATGGCTGGCAACTACACCTGCACGCGTATGTTTACCTAACTGACGTATGCTACAGCTTGGATATATACGAGGTGCTTTAACGTGCTTGCTGTTCATCATGCGTGTCAGTCACTGAATGTCGACCACCTTTCCATTCGCCTTCAAAACTGTCGTAGCTTTCCGACAGACTTCAGCAATCACTACGGGAAGTGGAAATAAGAGTAATTGATAGAGTGAAAAATAGAGATAACAATTTGCAGCAGCGCCTCTTAAGACTTTACATTTTCTCTCGAAAAGCTTGCAGTGAATTTTGAAGCTAAAAGTAATTTTGAAAGTTGGCTTTATTCGAACTTTGTTGGAATCTCATGAATTTAGCAGATTCTGAGAGCGAGAGAAAAACAAGCAACAAAAGAGGCGTGTGCCTAGGGGAAACGGCAGAACAAATGCAGGGCATTTAGTTTTAATACTTAATAAAGTATGCGCACATTGACTCTACCGCTGCATTTGCGTGAAATCGCGATGATAAACAGAGAGATAGGCCGCTTACTCGGACGAGTTTGAGTTGTTCAACTCTCTGCGCACGGCTGCTAATTTGTAGTTGCCTTTGCGTTGAACTTTCGCTAGCTGGTTACAGGTGCACGGGTTTAGCCACAGTCCTACCCGGACACATCTTATCCTATGTTAATTACGGCACCGCAAACAGCAATTCGGCTTCCGCACGGGGAATTTAATTTTAGTTACAGAACTAATTGTCACGAATTCGTCGGACGGAAGGAGTCCAAAGCGTGAAACCACCGCTTCGGGAGCGGACGAGCACGAAGCTTTTGCGTTTACCGACACGGAGAAGTATTTCTCCAGTAATTATAAATTCTATTGTGGTTTCCCTGAGATTTCGTATAATAGAATTGAATAAAATCAACATCGCTCAAAATGAATTCTGAGTAAAACGCTCAAGAGAAATCAGTGTTAAACGGTAATAATAGAAACGATTATAGTCACGATTCAGGATAACTATTATTGTATCACGAACATGGCACAAATTTGGGAAAATTCAGTCCCAACGTTCAGATTGTGTAAACAGCGTCAATCGTACTTTATTATAGATATAAAAATCAATCATCGTAATTCTCCCGTTCTGCGTAAATGAATTTGATCCATAAACCGAAAGCTTCGATGCCCGGAGACTGATTATATCGAGGCATGCAAGCAAGGTGCGAAGGTACACAATAGACTACGTACGGCAAACAGCAAACAAACATCTCTCCCTTAGGCAAAAGCCCTTTACAAGCCAGCGTACGGTGTAACAGGAGGTTATTAATATTCGGCCGTTAACATTCGTGGTCGGTCGATATTTTGCGAGCACCCGTTACTATCATGGACCGTATGCGACACACACTAACGAGGAATGTTGTAACATTCAGATGCAAACGAATCGAAAATAATCCCTGTTTACCACGATGATGATTAAATGTTGATTTTATTTATCTTCAATTTTACCTTAAATTACGAGAATGGTGATTATTAAACGCTTCGTCTTGTTAATTTTACAATACGCTTGCTTATCTTCCACAATTTCTCATCCAATGTCTAGACTTCCGTTTTGGGGCTGCATATTCCGTAACAAAATTCCCTCTGCAATACTGGAAAAATTCGTCTGAAACACGATGTCCAGCCTGACAATTGCAGGGAATGTCGAAGTTTACGGAATCGAGAGCGGGTCGACTTTTTCGACGCGAAAGGGAGCTTTTTTCCCGTGGAACCGCGTTATTTGGCATTAGGACCGCCGGCAGAGGATTAAATTTTCCGTGAAATCCGCGTTAGTCCCAAGGGGGGGTATGGCAGCAACGGTGCCAGTAGAAGTTTTTGAACAGGGAAACGTGGCCGAAACGGACAGTGGAAAAGAGGAGAAGAGGAAGAGAGGAAAAGTGGAAGTGGAAAGGGTTACGAGTGAGTACCAGGCACGGTACGACAACACGGGGGCACGTACCTACATAATTTGTCTAACTGCACTCGCACGGTCTGATGGTCAGCGGGATTGCCGTCGGTGTAATTCGGTAACAGCTTGTAGTGGTTCCGACTCCTATTGCCCGGGCCATGTACTAATGCCGGTGCCCCCGTACTATCCGCTCGTATTACACTGCGGTATAGCTAATAATCGTTAGTGACAGAGACATTGGATCCACCGACTGTCAGGGATATCGACTAATTAACGACTTCACCCAAGCGTGACGGTAATGTGAGAAAAAATTCTCGCATTCCTGAATAAGGGCGGAGTTTTAATAGGTTTCACATTCCAGTTCCGCAATCCTAGCAACGAGCGATAATTGAATTTCGGTAATTAATATAATTGAATCTGTTTCACCGAGTCGGGGATTAGTAAAATACGTAATAGATTATTCGACTGGGTGATGTGGGGCTCTCGTGGTTCGCACTGTCAGTCCCAGTCGAGAATGTTGGACGTACGTGTCTCTAATCAGCCTGAATCAATTCATGGAATGCATATCGGCTTGGTGATAATGCCCCTTCTATGGAAAAAAACGATCTTGGTGGATTGGCAGTCGCGTGGACGGTTTGAACGGCGCGATGGCAATAGGAGAATAAATATATCGGTTGTGGAGGTAGCGAAAGCAATTTTTCACTTGCCCGTGAATTTCGCCGGCGCGAGTGGTATCGGACGCGTTCCGTTGAAAAATCGGGAATCCATTCTCTCAGCCAGGCCGAGTGTGCATGCTAAGAGTATACGATAGTTACACACACACACACACACATCTGATAAAAGTCCTTACAAAGGACCGTTGCCCGACAAAAGCGGCCTCGACGACGCTCGGCGGGGACCGATCGATCACCAGTGGTACTTTCCTTATGGGTGAAGGAACCGAGTGGGGTTGCACCGGATAACGGAGACTGCACGGAATCGAGATTGGATTCTTTGAAATCGAGCACGCAGCCGGGACGACCGGACCTGGCGACATCGAAATTCGAGCCTCGGCAAATAAAGTAGGCCGTGCCCTATAAAGGATGCCTCCGATTTCACTTAACTCTTTGTGCAAATTGTCGGGAAAGTTTCCTGACCGTCCCATCGTCTCGTCGTCTAGTCGTCCCGTTCTACCGTCCAACCTTCGTCGAGATTAAAAGGCCCTCGGTTCGCACCGATAAAACTAAATCGCCGGTAAATTGGATCCCTTTTAAAAAATTAGCTACACTCGCCGAGTGGTATCGGCTCGCCTGTCCCGGATCGATAGCGCCACCGGAAAAACGACATTCTCTCTGGCGGCCGCAAAGAATGACGAAGGGTGGCAGGAAGGGTGAGTTCAGTGCTCTGGTTGAGAAAGCTGCTTCTTACGCACGATCTGCGCGAGCGAATCGACTCTCGACTCTCATCGACCCATCGTGGGGTCGTCGTCGTCGTCGTCGCTCGCGAGTGACTTACTTGTTAGTCCAGCTGCATTCATTCTTTGCCAGGGTTTTTCGGCCGCGAGAACAGTGCATATTTCTGTCTGGCAGCGACGTCAACGGGAGCAGCGGCGGGAACACCGGCGACGGTAGTGCGCAATGTACCGTGAAACGACGTGGCCGCGTGCAGAGCTCGATTTTGCGCGGCTGCAAAAGCGCCCTGTTACCGATACACAGAGCGCAGGCCATTGTCATGCAGGATGTCACGCTGAAAAATGAGACTCCTATCGAGCCGGACCGCGGCTGGCAGCCGAGAGAAAAAAGTGAAACCACCACCTCTTTCGATCTAGACCCCCCTTTTCTTTGGGTGTTGCCTGCTGTTGCTGCTACCGCTGCAGGGCTCCAACGGCGAGACGGGCCGTTACTTTGTTAGGAAATGTCGGGGAAATTGCGGTTCGGGCTTCCCTCTGACAAAAGCGGAAAGTCAGACTAATTTTCAATTTGCACTTTATCGATTGGTACTATTTCAGGATCGTACCTTTTATTCCTGGATTTGTTGCTTCAATACTGCTGGCTCGTAAAGATACGAGAACGTAAATCACATTTGTGACCTAATGAGAATCCCGATAGAGGTTCACCCATTTTGTCGTTATTTGCACTGGTATGCATAAATGTGACAGGCGAGATCTATGTATGTGTGTATGTATGTACGGTTTTGCAATTGCGATTCTGGAAATAGCGTGGTATAACGACAGCAGTGCCTAAAAACTCTAATACATATCCCTGATATAAAGAACTGTTGAACGATAACCCTGAAACGAAGAACACGCTGGCAGAGATACACAGGCAAGTTAGCGCATTCGAGCACGGATAACATTTTATCGTCAAAACGTGCTGCAGGGAAATTGCTATAAACCATATACGAACCTGGCAATATTTTCATGGTAAACTGAAAGCGAATGGGTCAAGAAAGAAACGTTTACCTCTACTGCGTTTCAAGAGGTTGCATCGGGACTGAACTTAACGATTATACGTGACGTACTATTGCTTTTTGCAAGAACATTTCAAATCTAATCGCATGAAAAGTGTAACTATCCAGATCTGTTAAATCGAGATATATGTTCATTTAATGGTGAAAGGCAAAGTTCGAACGATACCGCGCGATATCTATCATAGGCAAAGTAAAACTCACGTGGAAACTGTACCGCGCATTCGACTCCCTCTTCGGCAGTTTGGTAAAGTGAGAGCGCACGGATGATGCGTCTGGTGGGATCATAAATTCAGGGTAAAGTTATAAAAGTTAATAACGAACCGGAATGAATAATGTATTCTTGGAACTTACACCAAAAATCCGTATGAAACTAACGATTGGCGGAGTCGGTGTCATACAGGGTGTCAAAATGAAAAATGAGGTTTCGATCGAGCTGTTACCGGGCTTCGAAGCAGGGCGCATACGCCGGATAAAAAACGAAGCCCACGCGTCTTTTCCTCCCTCAGTCAGCGGTTTGATCCCACTTCGAACGACTTAACCACGAGACACCATTGTGGAGGGATGTTCCGTCATTATGGACCTTCAGGCTCCCTCGAAACAGCCTTCGAGCAAGATCTAACAATTTGTCAGTCTCGATATATATTCATGCTTTGACCAGCGAATCGATAGCTTCTTAACTCAGTACCCGTTGAACCGATGACAAATATTGAACAGCACAGCGTATCGATACGGCGAAAACCTACTGGTAACGGTTACATGCTAATAATTACTCTCCGCTCGCCTAAACCGGCTTTAATGGTACTCGAGGCACACAGAGGCCATGGTAAACTGGACGTGGCTAGTGCATGGGCATAATCCAATAATTGCGATTGCTCTCAAGCGGCTATAAAACCTGAATTATCTTTTCATAAATCCAGCATAATTCAAGCGACTATTCCATTCGAAATAATCGGGTCTGCATTAAGCGCGCTCGCATGTACGTACCAATTTCCGGTTAAGAGAAAACGGTCGAGAAGCACTGTGGTGTGCACTCGTTGCGTTGATTTTATTCCTATCCCACCAATGGTACGCGCATTTCGCCGTTAGATGGAAAGATTCGGAGGCTCTCGTCGGGCGTTATCGTAGCACATATCCGGTATCGCGTAGGGCTTACAATTAGATTCGCAGTGTAGGATGGGACAAAGGAGGGCAGTCGAGATCGTATACGCGTACACCAGAGTGCAATAGAGCTTTCGAGGGATGCTAAAGCGATGCGAGCGTATTCGGTCCAAAGGAAAATATTGCGAGCTGTGTGGTGGTCGCGGCCTGGGTTGCTCGGGTAAACCGCGGTCCAACGGGTGCGAGGACGACCGCAGCCCGGAATTTTAAGCGGCTAATTCCGACGGAGCCGCGGCCTGCGCTCGACGGGCCACGCTCGCCAAGATAAACAAGATAATTAAAAGATAATTAACAGATAGAAACGCCAGCATCGTACGTGACCATGCGGCTACGGCCGAGATAATCTCGCGGGGTGGCCGTTCTCGCGATGCTGCAAGTGGCAGCGCGAGATAAACCCACAGCCGCGCTCAGCCGGTGAGGATGGAGATAGAGATGAAGATGGAGATGGCAGAGATAAAGAGAACAAAAGAAGCAGAGAACGAATCCGACTTTCCAGGGAAAGATGAAACCGGCTCAGGCGAAATGGCGGAGGATGAACCTGGACGCTTGGAATGAGGACTGTGATGAGAGGGAAGCAGACCCGGCGGAACCAACGGAGCCAGCAGACGCAGAGCAAGAAGCGAAAGCGAAGAAAAAAAGAAAAAAGACAGAGAACCAATGGAAGAAGCAACGAAACGCCTCCAGCGTTTGCTCTGGTACTCTCGCTGCTCGATACCAGTGTGCATCCATGGCGCGTGAGACCTTCTCGAAATGTCGCAGATCGAAATATATAATCTAATATCTAGGAGATTGTGCTTTCGGCCGCGAGCGAGCCTGGCTAAGGGATATACTCGGCTCTGCTGGTCAAATAGTTCGATCCGTTCCACCGCCCCTCAAAAGGTATTTAACCAGCCGCAGGATGTTCCCGCGGTCAAGAAGTATTTTCGGGCAATCTTGTAGTTCGCTTGCACGTCCATTCACAGGAAAATTAGTGGAGTACAAAATAGTAATAAACGAGAACTCTTTGTGCTGGCATGGTACAATGGGAAGACTCGCGGCAGGGATTCTTTTCAGATTGGAAGAAAGGACACCTTTTTGCTAACAAAAGTTTATATTATGGCCGCAATCGACAATGGTACAATGACTCATAGCCGAGCACGAAATTCGAAGAGTCTGAATACTGAATTTGTCGTTCCGCTGCATCCTCTATTCCCGTCGCGCACACGCTCCCCCATATTTTCCCTCGTGGCTCCTTTGCGCAGATTTGCCCTCTCGCAAATCCAATAATCACTCGTACTCTCCCACGGCGCCCGCGTCGGAAATAGGGTCGAAAGTGGCGTCGCTGGAAACATCAGTGCCGTCGTAATCGCTCGTTTGCGTCGTTTGTATTCTCGAATCCTAGCTACGAAGGTTTTTTTCGCGAGAAACAGCCGCAACCGGCTCATGAGTTTCTACCGATCTCCGAAGAAGAGAACGAAGAAAACTAACGGAAGACAGGGATTTTTTTTCAGTGTCACTCTTGATTGGAACGTAAATCAGATTGCAAGTTCACTCTGACTTGCCTCAACCCTCGCCATAAATTGCTGAATATTCCCACTCTGCGTTAGATTCAATATTGGTCGAACAACGCGAGGGACGATACCACCGGCATTGCGGAAGATGATGAATTTCGGCAATCAAACCACCTAGCAGAAACACGCCGGCTGTCGAAGGGGAAAGAAAAACGAAATAATATACGCCCAGAGCGTCGAACACTTCGGTAAGCCTGCTCGTCTTGCGGAAAGGAAATCCGAATTGATGAGAAAGCAATTTGCCTGATGACGCTCAACAGATTAGAACTCCTCTGTAATCGTATTATAACTTTACGCGATCACAAAGAAGTTATCGGTAACTGTATTTGCTAACAGTGGCTAGCCACCCTCACCCGGAAATAATTATCGTCCAAATGCCAGTTGAGAAGCCAACCCTGCTGTTTCGAATCTGTGGCAAACGATGGATATACCTATACTATATTTCGTAAATCGTATGGAAACACAATTTGTCAGGTGGCCGATAGCAATAAAGTGGTAGACGTATAACGGTATTAATCAAAACGAATATAATGAGACAGATAGGTTGCACGGTACGATAAGTGTGTTCTGTTTATTGCGGTTCACCGAAACCAACAACATTTGCCCAGTGCACCTGTACTTCGTTAGCGAAACCAAAAACCGCAGAGTTCTATTTTAATACAAACGACGGCTGCCAACAGTAGAGGGTTCGGGTTGAAGTTTAAATAGGATAACACCACGAGCTGTCCTCGAATTTCATGGGGTCGATGTGGCGAGGGTCGCAGCCGCGGATAACTGTCCACCCCCGAAGCGCGCACTTCCTCTTTAGCAGCTCCCGCTCGACGAGGGTCTCAAGCCGGTAGTATAAGGTTTCGCTCGTCTCGTTAGAACAGCCTAGAAAGCCAACCTGGAATCTCTCTCTCCTGGATTTCTGATTCAACCCGACGACTATCCTCCCGCATTCTTTCGTGACTCTACCAACCCTCGATCCTCCCTGCGATGGAGACAGATTCATTTTTCCTGGTAACTACCCCGATCTTTCGAAGGGACAGTTCTTCCTCTCTGGACACGCTAAATCTACGGAGCTGCTCACTATCGGTTTAGGTCGCCGCTGTGAGTCAGCTCGACCCGCACAGTCAGGAGAGGGAATCCTCGAAAGAGAGGGATGAGCTGGGAATTGAGAGTCAAGGATCACGACGTGCTCATCCCGGACGACAGGTTCGGGGTTATAAGATGGTTGAGGTCAACGCAACTCGAATTACCCTTCGTTTAAATCTTGTCTAGAGTCTAATCGCGATTTAAAAGGGACCGTAAAAGTTTCAGTATCTTCTGGAGTCTCGAGTAGCCAAATTTGGAAGAATATCATTGTTCGTATAATTATGTAAAATTATTCGTCTTGTACTTTTTATTCTCTGTTCTATCCTCGAATTGTTTCCATTTTACGAAGGATTTTAGCAGAGCTGTACCTCTGGGGAGGAGTAGCTTTGATCAGACAGGTAGACCGAAGTAATGGACACTCGTGTAGAAAGTTCGAGAGCGAGTTTTTCGCGTATACGCTCTCAATTTATCGGACTGACAGCGTCGGGATGAACACCTTACCGTCGAACTATATTTTCCTGTGATAAAACGGCTAGAGTGTCCACTTTACGACAGCATTCTCCTTTTGGCCGGTCGATCAGGACCGAAGGCGGTAAAAACCAGGGAGATAGAAGAGTGACAAATTCGGATGCTACATTTTCATGAAAGTGCAAAGTACCCTGTGTAAGCGTCAACTCTTAACGCCAGGAGTGCCATCGGATGCAGAACAAGATCATGAGTTACTCTCATAAATACTGTTGATGTATAACAGTAATGTATCAACTCCTTTCTTTCTCAATCCCGATGAACGCTACGAAGAATCAAAAATGAAATCGAAACTCCGATAAAAGCAAATCTTATAATTAACGGCAAATTAAGAATAAATAATTCTTGAAGCAATTGAAGCTCCAGCAAGATAAGTCCTGACTCAAAAGAGTTAATTTAAGATTAAGTAAATTCTACCGAGTGCAAACAAAGTAACGAAAGCAGGGGAAAATTAGTAACTCCAGTAGTCTTTGCTTGTTTTGCGTTTGCCAATGTAATTCAGGGCTGCGAGTTGCGTGCTCTTTCATTAAAAGAAGCATTAAAATTCAGTGAGGTCGTTGAGTGGAGCAAGCGGGACGAGGATCGGTCCGAGGGTAGTAGTTCGCCGGCCACTGTTCCGTAACCGGGATATATTTCACTTACATGACTCCAGTCTCCCGAGTTCTGTTTACCCCGCGCAAATTCCACATAACTGTCTGACGCAGCGATAACACTGTTACATGTCGCCGGTTCGAACCAGCGGATGACTGCCCTCCGTTACCCGTGGTCCATACATCCCTCATGCCTGTTCCTCCCGCGTTGATATCGTTATCAGTCCATCGCCGATCGAAACCGTATTTGATCTTAAAGTCGATATCCCCGAAGCCGATTGAACTCGCCCTCCAATTTTCCTGAAATCCACCCCAATCTCATCGATTAAGATCCTGCCAAGCCGCGATAGAGAACTCTCACGAAAAACGAAAAACGCGACAAAAAAATTCTTATGGTACATTTTCGAGAAGGTCCTTTCCCGTTAACCACGTATATTGCATATATATTCCTAATTAGATCGACTGATGTCACGAACCAAGCGAACGGCGTTGCTTTCGAGCGACTAGGAACCAAATCGAAGTTTGAAATGAAAACGACGGCGCTCTAACGTCGTGGGGAAAATCCTTTTCGTTCGTGGTATTAGCGTCATTACCGCATAATTCCAGTAATCGAAAGAAAAGCCGGAGCTTTATCCAGGGCGGCAATTGGACTCCTTTCGAACAGTATTTGATTATTTGCAAAGTCCCTATCGGAGCGTAAGAACTCGAAGCTAACGAACGAAGTCGGACCCAGCGAACGTAAACGGAAAAAGAGATCCGTGATTCCAGAGAGGTCGACAACCTTCCAGGCTGCTGGAGAGATAGAAGTTACATAGCGGCTCGGACCAATTCCTGGCTGCGGCTGCTCCTTTTTGCTCGCAGCGAGGAGCAAGCGTCTTCCGTCGTGAATGGGTGAAAGAGAGGAACGCAGTTCCATAGTCAACCCTATCCAGAGATCCTATCCAGCAGCCTGGAGTCTGCACCCCGAACAAGCGAGCACGGCGCCGAGTGCCAGCGGAACTTCAATATTATTCAATTGAATAATCCCTCGCGTCGACTGGATGAACTTTTCCGTAGGTTAGACCTCCTACGGCTGTGCCAGTGCACCTGCATCTTGGTCGAGTCACCATCCTCTCGAAGAAGAGCGACAAGGGAGGCACCAGCCAATTTCACTGTCAATGTCTAACAACCCATGGATATTGCCTTATTGGCCCTCGATATTCACCTCTGACCTCGGTCATTCACCTCGAAGAACCTTCTCCCATCGTGAAAATAATTACCGCCAACGGAAACGGGCACCGGTGGTTGCGATCCACTCTCGCTGAAAGAAATTACCTGCGATTCGTTTGGCATTAACGGCCAGCCAGATGAATTAATAACCTAATTTACTCGGAGGCAAATTGACGCTACTGTTTATTCAGTGCCGTGGAACTCGCAGTCTCTCGGAAAACAATTAAAACACATCTTTCGCGGGGAGGATCGTTATCGGGATCCCTTATTTGCCTCGACGGGAAAGTTTAAAGGCGCAGATTTGGATAAACTGGTTTTGTGACGTCATAATTCTCTTATTGCACTGGGAGAGAAGGAAGTACGTTAGCGAGTTTGTCTCGCTTGGAAATGTAGCGGAATTAAGTCTCCCCCCGAAGAGAAACAATAAGCCGCCGTTTAGCGCCGGCTGAATAAAATTTATAACGAGAGATCTAATCCCTTCTTGAGTAAGAACGGACGGGGAAACTTTTGATGAAGTTCCTTGAAATAACTGGCCCTGAGCCCTGGCTCGATCGAGCGCAAAAGTTCCAACAAAATCATACGCTTCCCTCGGTATCTCGGCTTGGGATATAGACGAGCACCGCAGAAGGGGCGGAAGCGACAGAAGCGGCATAGACGGTAGACGCAGCGGACGCGTCAACTATAGGAAAAAGCTACATAATAAAGCAGTAATGTGCCGGCCATGTTCGTGCCTAGAATTATAATTAAACGTAACGAAGGCCCATTCAAAGCAACGTCTTGTAGCTCCGAGAGAGGGTTTCACATAATCAAGCGGGACGAGCATATCTTAGTCCGACCATAATCGTAATCATTCCCCTTTATGTCCGGACCGTACCGTTATCGCGCAATTTTACCCATTGGAAATTTATATCAGCGTCGTGCGCATAATCCACGAAGGATCTGCAGAGTTCCCATACCCATTCGAAGAATACGAGGCAAAGGCTACGAAAGTTGCAAGTGCGAAGATAGCAGCAAGTTGAAGAATCGTAAATTCGATTTATACTCGATTGATACCGCAACTCGCGAACCTTCTGTCGATTCTGAGAGTAACAGCAAAATGCAAGATTTAAGTCTCACAATGTGACTATTTAATGGTAGGAAGAAATATCGAGTTAACGGAAAGTATGCACGAAGAAAGATGTATTCGAAGTTTATGGAACTCTATGACCCTCTTTGGATCACTCGATTTTTCCCACGGGATCATCTCTTCGTCCATTCCTATTATCAAGCGACCGGTGCGATATCACCTTCGACCCGAATTCTTGGCCACATCCAATCCCCAAGAAACGAGAAGGCAGAGAGGCTATAGACCGAGAACGAGGTAACAGTGCGCACGCGAGATAATGTACGACCTAATATAATATTCTTAGACGGAATGCGGTTCAGTTATATATCGAGGTAGGGGTTCCGGCAAGTTTAATGGCGGGAAACGTTTCCACTCGTAACCGAGGATGAATAATAATCGTAACGCCATTACGAATTCTGTTCTCAATTTGGAGGGGCTGATAGTAGCAGTCCAGCGTTGGAGGCACGCTCTTGCCAACGGCACTATCGACAGAGGTAGAGAGAACGACGCGATGGCATAATGCGCTCGAAAAAGCAGTTTCGAACCACCCACCGACTGATCTGGCGACTGTTAACCGAGGGCCGCTTTCGCATTCAACGTTTTCATCGGACCTCTCCGCTCAGTGCGGCGCATCGGATTACGATGGGCCTTGAATGCTTGTGAGTCTCTCTCTCCCTCCGACAAGGGGCGCGTTTCATGCCGTTAGTACTCATGATGGACGGTCAATGCCGATTTATTCGAGCGCCGACAAAGAACCACCTCACGCTATAACATTTCAGGCCACAGTGGCTCTCCCGTGAACTCTACTATGTGCACGAGATCCTCCGCGTTTTATCGCCTAATTGGTATAGCTAGCACAATGCAACCTGCCCGGTGAACAGCACTTCCGATTTATCGGCTATTAGCTTGATGATATATGAAAAACCAAAGTTCCGAACCGGTGGGATAATACAGTGAATAGTCTCCTTCCGAACCGACTGGGGGAACTGGTTATTATCATCTATATATCAACGGAAGAGGACCAGTTCATTTACTTTCTCATCCATTACGGTTTTAAGGAGTAAAAAATTTCTGATAGATTCCGGCAGATTTTCTTTATTAACCTTCGCTACTGCTAATAGGGCAATTACAGTGCTTGATAGATTCATTGGGTAAATTCGCCTCGAACTTTGCACGAACTTTCCTTTCTCTGGTTTTCACGATAAATCAGTTGGGGGAATTTATTCCCGGATTACCGTAGATTGCTGGATTGCGTAAATTGCTGGATTTTGTAGATTGGAAACAATTTCTATTGCGAATAGGAATTTTTGAAATTTTGGTAAAAGGTCTTCTGGTACAAAGACTGATTAAGGCAGCGTGATTGTTACCAATATCAAGCGCGTTTTTGAAGGTACAACCACGTTGGTTAAGAAAATCAAGCTCGACGAATCAGTTAATTTTATATGGAAATCGTTTTCTTCGTGCCAGTTCGAATGGGTACCAATTGCGTGAACTTTCCACGGTAATTTCCTTGAATTCGATGCACCGAGAATTCGATGGTAAATCAAGCGAGACTAATGCTCGAAAAGAAGGGCGTTTTATGAAGCGATTCCATGGGACATTATTCGTTCGCTGCTATAAAATATAACCAGCACACCGCCCACGAGTGGATACCTTTATCAATCCTACGGATCGATTTCTCTATAATTAACATAATGAAGATACAATATTGGTAGTCCAAATTAAGTGATCCATGAGTTTTTCCAACTCCTGATAATCAACTGATTTATACACGACTGACATAAAGGAAGTACATTTTATCGAAATATCAAATATAATCACAGTAGGATGTACTGACACTTACAGACATTCCACTTGTGTATAAAATTGTATTGCGGAAACTCGTAATACCATCGGAAGATATATTTGTTGGGAAGTTATTAGCATTGATATCGAAGAAATACATTTACGCGAGCATAACAATCCGTGGTACGATAGGAAGTGAATTCTGACAAGCGGAAGGGCGATAAGGAAATGATAAGATCCTCTCTTGGGGGTGACGAGTGAGCCAGACGTCGGCTGGAAATTCGCTTCGCGATCCGAAAACTTCGCGAAAGTGATCGACGTCCAGGCAGAAAGAGAATTTATCTCGAACCGTCAGCAGTACCAGCTCGACGATGTCGACGTGAGCCGAGGAAAACGCGAGCAGCCGTTGTCGGAACATTGAAGCGCAATCTTTAATCCCTACCAGCGATAAACCAAAATACCCGATTAATCCGTACGTTACGTTGATTCCTGATAACCCGTTCTCTATTCCAAATGGGTATAAACGACACGCACATGTGGCTGAAAAAGTTCACATGATATTATATTAGTTTCTACAAGTCGAGCTTTGACAAACAGCTTCTTTATCTTTAACTGGTGAAATATTTTAAAGATAGGAATAATAATATTTATTGAGAACTTATTATTCAAAGATGTTTCTCGCGCAATCCCAAAGCATATATTTTCTCAAAGAGAATTTCCGGCGACCAACATTTTAATATGAAATTCGATTTCGAGTGGATTTGAAAAATCCAATTAGAGTTGGGGGTGCACCTGAGAGGAAAAAGGGAAGAATATCGATGGGGTAGAAACACAGACGGTTGAACCGAAGGAAAAGGGATGGCTTGAGGGTTCGAGAAGCACATGGGCGCGGTTGGTAGAATGTCTGGAGGACGGTGGAGAGAAGAGCTGGATCGGAACATACGTGTCTGGAGTTGCAAACGTGCGGAGGATAAACGGCTTGACATATTAGCTAGTACTTTGAAGCACAGGCCGCGTAGCTGGCCATATCAAACCGGTGTTTCGAACGACTCCGACCGCTGGCTAACTCGACGTTAACTTTGTACCAGATGTTTTGTTCCTTCGAACTCACGAGCACGATACATGTTGGTTTGGAGACCTCGGAACTCTAAGCTGCCTTTGATTTCCTCTTGTGCACGAGAAACTACGAACGTTTCCTCCAACAAATAATCAAAATTACTGCACGTTTTCTGCACGAGTGGAAGAGTGAATTCTAAAAGATGTATTCTTCTGTGTGTAGTACAATGAATATAACAATTAAGGTGAAACGATGTATCTTGGAAATAGTAGAAACGATAATGAAATACCATAATCAATCTAAAAGAAAAATGTGCAAAATTCTAGTAATACTTGTGAATTTTGAATGCAAATATGAAATGCTAAATGAATCACGTTATACGTAATCTCATCATGCACGCTAAAGTATTTTAAATGTATTCTAAGTAAGAACGGGTTATAAATCCGCAGTTTCATAATTTAGAGTCGCAGTACCATCCGCATTTCGTCCGGCCTGAATGTTTCAAGGCAAGAAGTATACGGGAGCCACAGATATATTTTTAAAGAGAAGCAGGGTCGGCAGGATTGTTTATTTTGCGCCGGTTACATCGACAAGAACGCGTAGGGATTCGCGAGGGAGAGAAGCTCTAAACGAGGGTAGTAGGGTGCTTGAAGAATCCGAACAATGAAGCGTTGGCTGGATGGGAAGTTGGCATTTTTAGAAATACAACCTTGCTCTGGTCGCGGGTCCCAATGGTCCAGCCGCACTAAAACACGGAAAGGTTGTCACCCAGATACCACGTCTCGCTACTTATTCTATTTGCGTCTGAATATTTGAAAACATTACGCTAGGAGCGACCCTGTCACTTCGAGCCACCTTGGTTTTGGCAGCCGGCAATTCCACTGTTCGCTCCTTACCAGCCCCATCCGTTTTCGCGCACTTAAGAATTTAAAGCAGACTGCGGCAGCATACTAGGTGAACCTTAATAAAAGCTAATGTACGAGGATGCGACCTTTCTTCGCTTCGACAAAAGGATGCCACTTAGAAACCCAAATATCAGCTTCCGAACGTCGAGACAACCACTGCAATCTCACATTTTGCACCTCCATGCTTTTACCGAGCCTTACTAATAGCTTTTATCGAATAAGACGTGCTCAGTGAACAGTATACGAAACACTCCTCAAGCGTGCATTGGAAAAACCAGCTGTTAAACTAATTGAAACGGCATCCGCGCCCAAGCCACGTTGCTTCGAAAATTAATGGGAGCCGTAAAATCAGCGGGACGGTTATTGTTCGCTTGACGACAACGTTTGCTTTAAAAAGAATTCCTTGAAATCGCCCGGGGGCGAACTTAGGGAAAAAGTTAATAGGCGCCATAGCGGAAGCTTCGACGGGAAAAGGACCATTCGAGATTCACCCCAGCGATATTGTGTTATTTTTACGAAATTACGAAGGTAAAGAGAATTGTGCTCGAGCCAGAGAATAAAAGCTCGCGTTAATTGTGGGTGACTTTAAAGGAAGATACGGAGCTTGGATTACGTTGAAGTGCAGGTAAGTTTCGATAAAAGAAGGACGAAATTATCGGGACTCGGTATGGTCCTGCTACTGGCCAACATTAAGGCCAACGCAATCAGTACGGTTTCTTCGTCCCTTCGCCTGTTACTTCGTCTTCTTTTTTCTTTCGTTCACCCTTATCCGAGATCGTCGTGGTCGTCGCGCTCCTTGCTTGCCTTTTATCCTTCATTCTTTGTCACACCCCGAAAGTGTAATGTCATCATAAAGAAAGGGTGGAGGGTTGATTGGCCAAAGTTTCCTTCTTTTCCCTCTTGTTGGCGAAAACTCTCTCTCCGCTTTCGAGATACGCCGAGAAATCACCTTTTTCCCCGAGAAACCGCACTCCACTTTCTTCTTTAGCCTGCCGAAGTAGAATCGGGCAGAATAACGCCGTCAACTACCCACCGCACGCAACTCGCAAGGGAAGGACCAAGCATGTAGGTCACCGATTTTCTTCAAATCTTCTACAAACCTTCTTTCGACCAAACCGTGAATACACGGTTCACCAAAAATCCCAACGCTCTCGTATTTCCGAAATTTCGTATCTCAACTCAAACGTTCGACACATTTCGCTGTTGCAATATTATTATCAATACCATTAATTTATCGTGAATACAATCTTTCTGTGATTTACTCATTATTAATTGCTATTTAACATTCTACTCAGTCATTACACCAGAATGTACACGGTGAATTCTACCAATATAACTATGTTTTAGAGAAATAAAAATCCGTAGACTTTGCATGTTATTGTCGCATTTAAAGTAGGATAATTTGAGTCTCGCAAGCACTTGTGCACGCTACACACGTCAAGGCTCAGCAACTAGGGTTGCCAGTCGACAATTGCACTAAACAATTCGAGTGATAAGAGTTAATTGTTATTTACAACTAAAAGTATGAACGAGTCGGAATAAACTGTTGCACGCGTGTGTGTGTGTGTAGAAAAATATTGCGAATTGAACGATCTCGTATAAAATCAACGCGTCGTTCGAGCGTAGCTTCGTGTCAACAGCAAGTCTCTGGAGGATCCTGCTGCCGATGGTCCATCTTCCGAGCGTGTCCCTCTTTCTCGAAGATCTTGGAAGGCGTCGTAATCTTCTTAAGAGCGTGCCGATCGACCGGACCCGTTCCACATTTTTCCGCCTGCTTGCCTCCTTGAATTTCCACTTCTCCCTCGGCCTTCACAGTTCACAGTCACCGCGTTTCCTCGATATGACATTCCCACCATCAGTTGTCTGCCTTTCTATCCCTCTCCGCTGGACCATCCTGTTCGATTTTTTTTTCACGCGCCGCGCATCAGACTATTTGTCACCCCTCGACAACGGTGCGTTCGCGCATCTCCAAATTCCAGATCAAGTGGACATGCGAAACCGCGAAATTTTCCAAAATAATTCCTGAGGAAAATCTAAACAAGCAAACCTTTTTTTATTTCGATAGCAGTTTTAGGAACGTTGCTATTAATTTGTTTCTGGAACTGTGAGAAAACGATTCTTTAAAGTTTCCCTTTCAATAGTGTAGAGAAAAAAATCTAAAAGATACTGTAAACAGCTGCGGTACCATTTCTCTTCTACATTTGACTGAAGCGTCTAATCGCCAATCGATGTGGGTTTTTTTATACATGAAAATCTAGCAGGATTATAATTGAATCTAAATCACTGGAGCCAACGCCACTAGTCAAACTCGATTCGATAGTCCTGACTGGCCGGATAAGCTTTCGGAACGGCTATCTCTAACGAACTCGTTATTTTTAACGGCCACTGTTTTTATTAGTTTTTTGTTTGTCCCTCAGTGAGACTCGTATTTTTCTCTCGTTATACGACGAACACTGTTCTAGAAGAGAAGAGTGTTGCGTTTCCAATAGTACGTTGCATTACAACATTACCCACAATGGTGTCGTTACTTACCCTCGGTTATACTGGAACACCTGCATTCCAGGGAATTCCCTATGCGCTCTCCATACTCGATGCATATTCTCTGCCATGAAAAGACGACAATGGGCTCTCTGAGAGCCCAAGAAAAATTGAATCGTGCAATAGGAAACTTCTTTTTTGACGCTAAATTTCCAGATCACGAAATACATATTCCATTCTCTTTGACCTACCTTTTAACTATAGGTCTCTGATCTTAGCGTGCTAATCTGAAATCCAAATATCGTTCTTCTCGTTCAACTCTGGTTTTCGAAAAAACTTTAAACCGAAATTGCATGACAATAGATCCTTTACAAAGCAGAACTAAAGAAAAGAAAATCACCATAGCACACTATGTAACGGGGACATAATTAAGGAGTTAGGAATGACATAACTTTTCTTATATATACCAGTTACGTCATGCAGTCACACTATTATGTACAACGACAAGTACACTTTGTAAGTTGTATTCAATATAGTGAAAAATCGCCATTCTACGGATGTTGATAATCGTTCGACGCATAATTCATAAACGTAATACGCATAAACGAACACGCTTATATACAAAGACAAATAGAAATATCGAATTTCCGTGGAGAGGAAAATTTCTATCGGAGATGTAGAGGCATTCCGTAGCATATTTACTCTCTGCATTCTCCTCGGGTCGGGCTTGGGTAAGCTCGCGTTGAATTAATAACAGAACGAGAGATTACCGTAGGTTTGGTCCAGCGCAGAGCGAAGCGGGTTGGCGTGGGGTGGTGTGGGGTGGTGTGGTGTCGACATCGATCGAAGTTAAGGGTCCGGACAGCGGATTCAGCTACGGGAGCCGAATCGCTTGGCCAAAGCAAATCAGCCGCGATCGAGAGAGGCTACGGTTGCTTTTTGGTTCCCAAGAGGATTCCACCACTAATTCCGCGGCCAGGAAAATAGAAAGGATCGCAACAGCAGAAGCAATAGCGTGAACAGTAGTGGGAGTAGTATCGGGTGCACTGGCAGAAGCGTTGTTCTCCAGGGTGGCAAAGCAGGACCAATTATGTGCAGAGTGTTATCCGATTACAAATTTCTCGGTCGGCCTTCGATGCAGCTGCTCGTTGCGGCAATCCGTGTTTATACGTGCATCGAGTCTCGAAGCCTGTACCGCGGCTCCTTTGAGCCTCTCCAGAGACGCATCCCTGGAATTTAATCGGCTTCACTTTGAAACTACGGGAAATTGATCCATGCCGTCGCCGTCCGAATTTTCCTTTACCCGAATGAGGAAGAGAGACGATGGTGGTGGTGGTGGTGGTGGTGGCTATTCTCCCGGTAGCTTCACCTGAGAGAGCGAGTTTTCCCAGAAACTCCTAAATCCGTAATACCTTTATTCCATTTTGGGCTTATCACTATCCGGTAATCTTTCGAGCGTTACTGGATAAGATTGTAATTTAAATTCGCATCTTGGTGAGATGATATCTGGTGAGAACGAGGAAATAGGCATTACTGCCGTCTACGTTATTGAATTTCTGATATTCCCCGATCTGTGTTACTAGGTGGGGCTTGTTGAACCTGAGCGAACATTATTGTCAGTCTATCGAAAGCTCCTTCAAGTATGCTTAGAGCAGGGGCAATCCCACGAGAAATTCTTCGAACGCTGGGAAATATTCCTTGAGAAGCTTCCTAACGTACTTCGGGATTTTCGAAACACATTTTTCGTATTGCGAGAACCCTGTTTAGGCAAGTTGACTGTATCGCGGGATTTACATAGGAGGCCAAATTCCATCTCTCACGCGAATTCCATAAAAGAGACTAAATTGAAATTTCTCTTAGAAGAAAGGTTACTTTTGCAGACATACGGAAAGTGGTAACCGTAAGTGTCAGGAGTGGCAGTGCTAACAAACGGACGGATTGCACCGGATGCGCGAAAGGTAACTGGCGACGTCTGTTCGCGAAACCATCAAGAATACAAAAATACTCCCTTTCGCGAAAGACTGTCAGCGGTAAATATGACAGCGAACGTTACAGCGGCAAATGCACCATCGTCCCTAGCAATGGTGTTTCTTAATCCCCATTCAGGGGCTTCGCAAACACGCCATTCACTCGAGATGAAAGCTCTCGTCGCTTTACTGAGCAGCACAGTTTGATTCAACCTGATGTTTCGTAAACGAATCAAGCTTCCACCGGAACCGGGGCAAAAGAGGTGAGACGGATGCAACTGCTCAACCACCAAACTTAATGTCAGCCGAATAAGTCCTAAAAGCTTTCCAGGACAACACCGCTCGAAAAACATTGAATCAGTCCTGCGGTTCTTTCTTGCAATCCACTCACAGTCGAGTGACAACAAGTTACCTAGCCGCATCCAGAAGAACCACTATGAAATGAAACTGCGGCTTCCAACCGAAAAATTACCCTGGTCTTCCGCGAACGGAGAGCCGTCGTTCTTCGAGTGACCCGATGCGAGGTGGTGCGGGACGCGACTCGGCTAGGAGGTGGCAGTGTAGGTAGCTCGAGAAACAAAGCATAAATTCCAGGGGTTAGCCGGATGAACTGGCGAGCCGATTTCAGCCGGCTGACAACAACAGGGCGCCAGTAGTAAATCTCGCGAAGGGTTAACCGCGGGTGGGCGCCATTCACAGGGTGGCAAGGAGCACACGTTTATAATTAGATTTTGATTTAGACGAGGCAGTGGCGCGCGGTCGCGAACGCGAACGCAGACGCGAGTAGGAACGCGCGCGCACGAGAGCACCGACATAATCGAGCTGCTCGTTTTTACCTCCGGACGCTCAGCCCTAGAGAGAAAGAGACTGCGAGTCGTCGAGCGGAAGAAACGTAGACTGGGTACCAGGAAAGGAAGAAAGGAAAGTCTGCGGCCCGGTTTTTCGTCCCTGGAAAATCCACGGTCCGGTACGCTCGGCTGTATTTGGAGCGAGTATTTCCCTGGCGCTGTCTCTCGGCTCGTCGCGGCGCTTTAGCTCGCTGCTGCGCTGGAAAACGTCGCAGCGTTAACGGTAATCCCTGAGATCGAGCGAAAGATTATCCCGGCGGAAGAGACGGCAACGACTCGGAAAATGGTAAGGAATCGTGTCCTTGTTCGCAGCCCCGAATAATCTCCATTTGTCGCATAGCTGCGCCGCACCCCGAGCGTGCGCGCATCCGCTGTCACCTTCTCGCGAACAGCGCAGAAACAATAAATACAGGAACCATTTCGATCGTAGCTAAGTAAGCCCGAACCAAGTGGCACCTGCTGGCTCGGAAAAACATAAGAGAATGATTAAAGCATAACTGGTGGGTCAACACTTTGTAGTAGACAAACTTCAACTAGCAAGGTTCCTCGTAACCCAGATACAAAGGTTCAAGTTGTAAAATTAACTGGATGAAAAACATTAATTAGGTTTGTAAAATAGTTAATCAAACACATAAGACAATACCAAAACTGACAATGCAATAGAGAATAGACTCTACAGTGGAAATTACGCAACCGAGAGGTTTCATGAGCTCAGAATTAAGAGAAAAGTACATTACAACGGTCTGGCGGTTGTGCGAATTATATTCGGCCAAAGCGAATTATAGACGTACAAGCGGCACAATAAATTATTTAATTTAACACTACCGAGGATAAGGCACTCCGGGCCAAGAGGCACTCGAGACGAAGTACGCAAGGCAAGTCGGAGAGAGACAGCCTTAACAGGGTCGGACGTATGGCACCTCCCTTAGCGTGTACCGTATTAAATTTATGCCACTCGTATAGCTTTCCAGGCCATCGGCGAGAAAGAGAAAGAGAAAGCGATGAAGCGAGACCGTGCGCGTACGTGTAAGCGTGCAAATGAAGGAGAACGGCCGAGCCGATGCGCCGTGCCACACTGAGGGTACCTAAGTCCCCTTTAACCCTGGCAGAGACGTGTACCTTAATTCGTTCAATTTCGTGGCTCTTGCAAGAGTAATCGCACCAGATTGGATGGTATTACCGGATCATAAAAGCTTTAAGGTAGGACAATTATGATAAGAAAGTGGGCCAGCTTTGCCAATCCCACTGCCAGAAGACCCTTCAAGAGCCTGGCAAATGCTGGACGATGTGTCCGATTTTCTGTAATCTAAGACCGTGCTATGCTCTCTTTCTCTCTCTATTTTTATTCTTTACACCGGCAAACGATTCTTCAGCTTGGAAAGTTAAGCAAACAAATAAACAAACAAACAGATTCGAACTATAACGAAGGACGACGATAGGCGTCACTTGAAACGCAGTACCAATGAAAGATCTTTGTTTAAGGAGCTTGTACAGAGATACAAACCTTATAAAGTAACAATGTTAGCCTGTTTGTCTTTGTAATTACGAGTGGCAACGGCTGATGATAACTGTAGGAAACATCCACTTGGCGTTATTCCGCGAACGTGAGTCAATTTCGCGAAGTCAATGAAGCTGGGGAATTAAAAGAAAGGAGAGTGCTGCAGATGCAGCTGATCCATACTTACCGCGGAGAGTTGCCTCTTATATCTTTGAGCGAAGAACAATACAGCCATTCTTTATCATAATGTCTATGATCCTATCCGCCGGATGGTACTTCATTCCGCGAAACCCTCATTATTTCTTATACCGCGAATAAACAGGTGCTATCGACAGGGCGTCAGAAAAATCCCAAGAGGGATTCTTTTGACAATAAAAGAAAAGCCCTTGATGAGAGGAATGGTGGCGAAGGTAGGAGGAAGGAGAAAGAAATAGAAGAAAGAAAAGAGGGTGGGGGCAATATCTTATTCCTACTTGGTAATCTAATTTCTCAAATTGAAGAATCTTAGAACCATCGTGAACTCTGAACTCTGCAGCAGCATTCGTAACAATGCAGGCGCATTCCAAACTTTCTTCCTCTCAACCACTAGCGGTTTAGTTTCCTCCTTTGGAAAGTTTCGCGAAATACTTTTACCGTGAACAATATCCGGAGTAGGTGAAGAGATTGTTCGAGGGCGGTGCGACTGACATGAAGACACAATTAGTCTCAGACGGAGCCGGGACTGATTTAATTATCGCGCTTCTACATCAGGGGGACAAATTGCTTTCTTGACATACGATTAAGTTACTTTACTCCTAAATTGAATATCCGCTGTTATAACAGTCCGGGGAACGAATAATTTTCTCACGAGCTATTACACTGGGTTGCTGTCAAGCCAGAGCTTCAGACGCTCGCGCCCAGGCAACGTCCCACGTCATTCTCAGGCAAAATAGGATGGCATATTTCATTTTTCCCCGTTTAGCCCTTTCTCCGCAGTTTCTCGGCTTAATTAGCATAAGTCTCACCGACCTCTGGTTCACGCCCCTGCGAAAGAGGCACGTCAGTGGTCTACCCTCGGGGAAATTAGCGCGATTTCCGCGAAAATGTACGCTTCGCCACCACCGCGCCCCTTTTCTCTGATCCGCAAAGTGCAATTTTCTATTTTCCACGAACAGTGTGCTGCGGCCGCTCGCTAAGGTGCCATTCGACAATGCCGCCGCGAAGAAAAAGAAGAAAGTAGAATGCGGTGCAATATTCAAGACAGCATAGTGGGGTGCTGTTCGATTAATTCCAACCCTCTTTGTGCCCCGGTGCTAGCCACGAATACGACCCAAAATTTGCCGGCGTCGATGTCACTCGGTTTTTATTTCGCATTTCAGTCGTTATTCTCGATTTATCGATGCCAGCGAGCGGTATACAATTGTAAATCTTGCCGTCCCATATTTCACGAGCTCGTAAATTGGCTTTGATCCAAATTTCAAACTCCATCGATTCTTTTATTCAAGCCGAACCCTTTGTGCCGCTCAACGGATTTAAATGTAATAAATCACCATATAATTTCGGGTTATAAATTCCAAGCCTCGTATTTCTGGGCCTTGCTTGCCGGGTACTGCAGCATCCTGCTTCCGCATTATCCCACCTGCCTCCGTCATCCTACCTCACCTCACCTCGTCTAGGCCTCGATCTGGAAAGTCCAAAGAAGCGACGGGGTTCGACGAAGCGTGAGCATTTCGCCTTTTCCCTCGTAAAACTGCACCGCTTACCCGGAGCTACAGATAGCACGCGACTGTGGTGGCGTTGGCACATAAAGTTAAGAAAGTTCGGGGATGAACGATAACTATCCTTCCTCGCGATTTGTTGTCGTGATCGACGAATAAACTCCGGAGCATCGTGAGAACTTGGGGCCAACCCAGTTGCATACCATACCGATTCGCGTTTCCTTTATTCCTCATGTTTCCCCAAAGTTTCGCGATTCTCCAGGGAATATACGATTCGCTTGGTGCCGTTGCGTTTGGGACAATAGCAGCCGACGCCATAATCGGCGCAGTTTCAAAATATTATGGCGTGCTATTTCTTTCATTACATTGTGTAGATCGAGAGAGAATCAAAAGGTAGCTTCAAAACCGGAAGAACGTGGCTTTGCTGAACAAAGAAACATAATTTGCATTTATTCTCAACGCGAACACCCAGCGTATCAGTAGTATCAGCGTTTCATTGCCAAAATGATATTTTTGGTGGCGTGACAGTCTTACAATAATAACATTGCTTATCTCGGTGAATGCGGTACTTCTGGCCATACGGGACGATTGTATGGTTGATAAGCGTACAGTCAGTATTCTTATCGGAGGAGCATAAACCTGAGTGTGTCAGTGGAACGCGCAGAAACTCTCTTGTCGCGTTGCTTCGCGCATCATTATCCTACTAATCCTGCCATTAAACCGGATTTCTTCTCCCTCCTCAGAATACGGACGGCGAGTAAACCTTCAACAATGAACTCCCCTAAGTCCGAGGTAACGGACAATTTGCCGAATTAGTTACTCCAGTAACCAGTGAATAATATGTTAATTAACCGAGGCGAGGTGCAAATTAGCTGTAGCGGCATTCGTCGGGAAGAAGTCCTTTCAGACTTCGGGCTCGACTCCACTCGAGTGAAAATGAAACTTGGCCAGTTTCGAAATGCAGTCATTTCGGATTGAAAGAAGAGCCTAGTGAAAAATAATAAAGAACGATGTCAGAGAATACTGGACGCTCAGTATTGTTTTACAGCTAAAGAAACGGCTGGTTCGAAAGAAAAACCTTCCACCCGAGTGTAAATAGAACGGGAAGAGTATAAATTGTTCAATGTACTAGGTAGTAGAACGACAAATTTAATAGATTGTCTTTCGACAAACGCAGTTGAACGGACGCAATCACTTCATTTCTGCTGGATTCGAAATCCCCTCGACGTTAGGTGGACCGCGTACCAGTAAATGTCAATGAGAAACCTGTCTGACAGGACGCAAGCCGGATTCAATCCATTTTCCGTTTCCATCCAGTTTTCTTACACGCGACTGTGCACGGGATATTTAATAAAAAAGTTGACATTTCCTCTAGGGCTCTTTTCCTGCTTTTTGTTTCTTTCTTATTTCCTCGAAAAAGCTTCGGCGAGAGGCGAGAGGTTGCCGTGGAATATACGATGTGTACACTGTGTGTCGCCCTCGCCGTCGACGTTGTCATCCTGGTTATCGTCGCAGTACTTGACGTTCGCGCATCCCTCGACTCTTGGGCTTATAAACAAAATTCCACAGCCAACGTTACTCCGATTCAATCTCTTCTGTTCCCGTCTTCGCGCGTTCTTCTCGGCGAGCTTTTTCCTCTTACAGCACTCTTTCTCGATTTCTCTCTCGCGCGCACCACTTAGCCCTGATACTCGAGCATCTGTTACCCCATTTCGTGCGCGGCCACGTCGCGGCTGGGACTGTCCCGGAAGAAAGATCGCGAAAAAATGAGTTTTGATCGATCGCTCGAACAAATGCGCGATGCCCGTCTGGCAATAAACGGGGGATGAAAATGGAAAAAGTTGCTCGTGATCCTGACGTTTTTATGCGTGCGAACGATCAGAGCTTCTCGAGGAATCTCGATTGCGTTTCTGGCACTCGCATTTATTTCTCCAACTTCTCTGCGGCACTTTGATTGATCGATTAATCAAACGCCGCTGATAAACCGACGGCAAGTGCATTACACCCTGCCACCCAATATGAAGTGCCCGCGCTGCTAGACTATCAGTTTCGGAAAATTGTCGATGGCATTTGCATTGCAGCAACTTCATTATCGCAAAATGTCAGATTACCTTGAGTAGCTGTCAATTAGCAAAGTCAAAGTGGATGACGTAATCAATAAAGGACTTTTTCCTGTAAAAGCTTATACGCCACGTAAGAAGAGAAATTGTATATCGGTTATTGATTTTCCACGAAAACTTTGTGACCACCGACCCAAAAATTCGTCCAAGTTCACCGATATCTGACAAAACATCCCTACTACACGGATGTGTCGACGGACACGTTCGTTCCTTTCACGGAAACTTTAATTATCCAGAGCCAGAGAAGTGGTGTTTGCCCCAAAACCCCCAATATCGCGATCATGCCGCGAAAATCCCCTGAGGAAGACTCTGCGGCAGGAAGAACGACAGGGCGCATTTCGTTCTCGTGACTCGAATGGAAAATTGATAAGGCTTCCCTGGGCTCTCTCAGTGGTATCACTCGAAACCCAGAAAAACGAGAAGGAGGAGGAAGCTTCTGGCCCCACACTGGCCCAGCTACTTTTCCCAGGAGTGACAGCAAGCGTTCTTGGCAGCAGGGGCCGCGCACGAGGATTTCCAAATGCTCCATCCAATACTACTCTCACATCGCTCGTCCTCACGAATCATTCTGACTGGCTTCGAACTCGACGAACACGAGGGATGAACGCGACCCGAGATGAAAGCTCACTTTATACGTCGATGCAACAACGACTGGACAACTGCATCTATGAGTCAATCGAAAATAAAAGTAACATCAGAATATTCTTATGTACATGCGACAAGAACAATGTAGGTATCTAATTGAAATTAATTGAAACTAAGCTTCAAATTTCTGAGACTCAGGGAGATTTCTGACTTAAGGACTTGCCTATGTCCTGATGCCTTAGGAATCTCCAATTAAGGCAGCAAATGGTCACCGAGTCTAACACGTAATTGGACCACTTGCGTCCCACGTGCTGTGAGCCTCAAGTATCCGACATACCACCACTACTACTTCAGACACATATATATGTATAAACGCTTTAGTATTTTAATGGTAGAGATTCTAAAATAAGTTAACAAATCATTCCAAACTTTTTGCAATCTTCACTCTTCAACATCAATCTCCCGGTTCTACTTAAAGAGGAATTTGGCCCGGAAAAATCAACCCTCTATAGACTCAGGTTCCCCAAAGTCGCATTCTCATCGATCTTCATTTTTATATTTTACTCCGTTCGACAAGAATCTTAGTAAAAGGAAGTAGCAAATCACAGGATTTACATACACACAATTCAAGTGCTTCTAGATATCCTTTTCTACACAATTAACGTTCTGTGAGTCTTTTACAAAATATTAATTAGTTTCGTATTACATAAATTCTTTCTTATTTATAAAAGAAGCTTGGAAATTAGTAACGCAAACACTTTGACTGACTCTCACTGCTTTGCTATACTTGTCAACCACGGTTCATGTCCAAAGAGTGTCACGATCAAAGATACAGTCTACTATCCGTATCCGACAAATTCGTAAGGCTGGCGTCATAAGCGAAGGAATTAGTACGTGGCCGCGATTTCGTCGAAAGTGCCTGGTAGGGTGTCGACCCAGAAGATCGGCTACCAGCTGAAAAAGTAAAAGAAAATGGAACGCTGTATCCGCGCGCGTTTGTACCCTGTTAATGTCATTCCCGTGGAAATCGGTGAAAGTTAGAGGGGGTGAGCTAACGCGAAATGAGTAAAGCTTCCCTCGATGAAAGGCACAATTACTGCAGTGTCGGCAAAGACTGGAGAAATTGTTTAATGGAATTGAGTGGAAGTTGGATCAGAGAAAAAAGGAATTTAAAATTCTCTTGTGCCTATCTGCATTTTTCGGAAGAGTTTCTCGGAAAATCGTTAGCATTCGCCTACATTTTTTATGGGTCTTCATTAAGTTAATAGAGGGCGATTGCAAAGGGGAGAAAGCGCAATTTTAACTTCAACTTAAAGAATTTAATACAATTTCGGAGACACTTGTTCCCTTGACCTTTCGAATAGCAAGATAGTCGAAAAGGCGATAATCAAGTGCCAAGGAAAAGACGGCCGGGGGGAGACTGTTGGCAGGAGAGTAGAAGCAGCCGTGGCACGTAAAGTAGTTTGAGATTGTTTCCTGGATAAGGGGTCCATTCTGTAGACGGAGTTACAACTGAACACGTAGTTAACATGCTAAGCAGAATTACACCGTATTATTCCGGTTTAAATCTCTTAATATCCCTGACACGATCGAGCGGCAAGCTCTCTGTGAGAGAGACAGAGAATATCACATGCAATCGAACTGTGGTTAAATCCATTCACGTAACACGCCCAACACGGGAATAAAAATAATCATAACAAACTTTTAAAAACATATTTAAATATCACCCTGGTTGTCGCGTGTCTATAAACGTTTAATCCTTTTCCAAAGGCTAAAATATATTTACGCAAATGCATTGTCCATCCTCCAATGCACATGTAAAAACCAGCGAATGATTTTATTAAATACCTTTCATTACACTTTGCTAAACTGTTATCGCAACATGCTGTGAATTTCGCCATGATATTCCTCGAATTTATTGTTACCAAGAAACTATTGTCGGTTAAAGTCACGATTAAAACCGTGTCGTACTGACACGCGACAATGGCAAGAACCATTAAAATTACATCGTGGAATTCCACTTTAGAAAAGAATCCAGCGCGACGCGCTAGATTTAATATCCACTGGCGACAGCGTCAGGATGGTGAAGACTCGAAGCGCGCAGGCCTATTAAAAGACGAAACTGGGAAAGAGGGAAAAGATTCACGCTATCCAGGAATTTATCTCGCGAATTTGTAACCGAAATCACAAACTCCCGTTACAAATGTTAAATGATTTTCCCCGAAAGGAAAGAGTGAGAATTTTTCACTCGCTCAGGTTGTTTCCGCTGCCGGTTTTTGAGTGGATGCAAATCGTAAAGCGATTACTCGAAGCTCGAGACACGAGGAGGGGAAAGAGGTCGCGACGAAAATTTGTCGCCCGGTGACGCTTCTAACGAAACCACTTCCGCGAGACAACGATTTTGAGGATTTATGAAATTCAATTCGGAAGTTATAAAAGTTTCGTACCACCCGGTTGGGCTACGTGCGCCTCCTGGAGTATTAGGTTTGTCTTATCTCGACTGGCTCTTCTTTTCCGGAGGAAAACCACGACCACGATCACAAGGACGTTGGACGAAATGTCCCAAATCCGTAAGAACGGTGTCTTGCAACGGAACAAAGGCGTGAAACCCCATCACGTTCGACACTTTCACCTTGTTCCAAGAAGCTGTCGATTCGCACTACTCCTTTGGGGTATATTGCAACCCTTATCCGGATGAAGCTGGGGTTTCCTTATGAGCTGTATCCTAACGGAAAAAAAGCGATAAGTTTAGTTTAGAGCGAAACACGCGCGCGGATGGTGTTTTACGAGTATCGATCGGAGTAATAATCGGTTGAGAATGAAGCGATTTCAAGGACGAGCTATTGATCGGTTGAAAGAGTGAGTGAGAGGTTAAAAATCGATATGAAGAAGAGGCTACGATAAGCACTGCATAGCTGTGAGAGAAGCCAAGCGTAGAGCAATACCATCGACGCGACGCGGCACATCCTGGAAATAAAGTGATCCAGTGCGAACACTGGAGCGAGGTTCGTAGTTCTCGTTTACCATCTGCGATCAAACTACGGAGTACCGCTTTATGAATATGTAAAGTCCGTTAGGGGCGTTCCCGGCACACGAAATTGTTTGCACATCGTATCAAATATTGACAGTGCTCCTGTAAATTTATTCACGAATGAAATAATGTATCGTGCGCGTTGATAAAATCGAATATCCTCTTTCACCTCCTGCCCCTTCTCCGTCAGCCGGACCGACCTTTTTTCCGATCAGGTTCTTCTACCTTTAAAAATCCAAAACCAACAAGTTCGTCTTAAGATTCTATTCCTCTGCTTGTTCTTAATCTTAAAGACTGATCCTCCAAACGATTCTCAAAAGTTTGATGACAACAGTTTCTGTGAGGATTGGAAATATCGAAATAAAATCAATAAAAGAACGAGAGACAAACGAATATCCGACGAGAATACAGTATTTACTATAATAAGCTTGATCCTGTGTTTCATCGTAAATTAAAATACATTATTACTGTGCCAATATTATGTGGTACATTAATTGTTTATTACAAAAGGATTATAATAAATTTTAATGCTCATACGTTATCTCTTTCTTTGAGATACATCGTGGTGAATTAAAAAATTAAGAGTAAATAAATTATTCACAGAAAAATCTTGTTTCAGATTAATTACCATTAATTAGTATTTACAAAGCCCTTTAACAAAGGAAAACGAATTAAACAAATATTGTTTGTGTATTTTCAGTCGGCGTTTAGTCTTTAATCCTGTTTGCATTTAAATGTTGGACGCGTAAGTCATATATTCAAAAATTATTTGACAAGAGTTCGCATGCTCCAGGTATTTGAATTACGCTAAAAGATTTCGCTACAAGGTCCGAGCTAATTTTAATTAAATTGTTACTTTTAATTTCTGTTGTTACTGTCCGATTTAACTGCCATTCATGTGAGATTTCGTAATTACGGATGCCGACAATTGTGCAGAAGAAATTGTGCGTTGTCTGTGAAAAATCTCATTAACATTCACGTATGACGCCATATAATTTAAATCAAAGATTTCGAAATGCTAATTTTATAAATCTAAAAAAGAAGAAGTATTTCCTGAAAATCTCTGCGATATATATCCTCTTTGATTTTCGGAGTTGTTAATATCTCGCTTAAACCAACCGTAAGATCGTGATATTGACACAAAATTCTGTAACAGCGTCCCTTTTCGGTTATAAGTACCGATTTAGAAGGGACTTTTCGCTTATTCACCCCTAAAAGGGTGAAATTGAGGGTTAAAGTATTGAGCTTTTTCATGGAAACCAAACGAGATGCGGCAGAATTTATTTGATATTCGTGTGTAAGGAGGGATGAAAGGTTTCTTGAAAAGTGTGCGTATTTCCGTAACCGTTTAAGCTAAAAACGAGAGGTATGCGAATACTTGAGGTTTTTTTGGCAATTCAGGTATTTAAATGAAAGAGAGTATTTCTAGTATAGATCTATATTTGAAGTAAGAGTAAATTTGAGAGTTTCGAAATTATTCATGAACTATACATGTTTTAATACTTACTTTAAATGATTAATATTCGAAACACACGTGTCGAGAGAGGGTATAAATAGAACAAGAACGAAATATTCTGGTCTATGAAAGGAAAATTTGCTTAATATTCTAGTAAAATGTAGATTCTGACTTGTGGGTATCTAAATATCTTGGAGTAACTATTCAGCTGTAATCGATATCCTCAAGTTATCCATTTAAGATCGAATCGCGGCTTAGTCACGTCTCTATTTCACACAGTTTAAGACTGAACATGAAACAATCAAATTAGACTAGGGCAAATTGAATCAGTTTATTTATAGTACAAAAATAATAGTAAGCATTAAGAAACGCAATTGTTTACAACAGATTAATAAAAAGTGCATATTCGGCAATAACATCGGTAACAAAAATGGAAAGAAGATAAATGGTTTCTATTTTATAAATTAATCTTATTAACTGCAATGATAATAAAACATTGTTCATGAATTTATGAATACAAGATAATAAGAACTATTAGAAGAACTAATCTATTGTAAGTTCCATGAAATAAACATAATGAATCATAATTATATATTTTTTACGACAAAGTAAAAACAGGTTTATCACGCTGGAAATGTAGGGTAAGATGCAAGATTAAAATATCTTACATCTTCTCAAAAATTCTGTAAGCTCGGAGCAGAAGTGTAGAAATAGTTAAAAAGCGAAGAAGGTAGAGAGAGAAAAATATGAGACCTTAAAAAAGAAACCATGTGCGAAAATGCGAGACTGAGTAGGAGGAAATCCTAAAAAAGGATCAGCAACCACCGGAAAACGGTGTGTCAGACTAAAGCTGTATAAAAGAAGCAAAACTTAAGGAATAAAGAAAATATCCTTATTTTTAAATAACACGAAGCAGCCCGCTGCCTTCGAGTCAAATTATTACTCAAATAACCAAGTTAATATGTACCATGAAATGAAATTTAATATTCTTTATTATGAAATTTATTATTCGGTTTATTATTTCATTACAAAATAATGTGTAATTCAGAGACTATTTTTAACTTCTCCTGAAAAAGATACTTTTTCGATTATGATATTTGTAAACTGCGAATGTGACATATGTGGAATTATTGACTACTATAAATATAGTCGAGAAAAGACGACGAGCACCATGGAAGCACACGCGAAGAGGTATAACCGTGCACCACTGTACTATCTTGTATACGCCGGATGGCAGCGTGTGATTTGTTGAATTATGACCAGTACTCGTGCTTGGTTCAACAATCACGTTCACGTGTGTACTGGCAGCCACATTAGCATATCAAATCCGATTGACGTAACTTCGTCCTTCGCCCTGCAACCCCCGTTTTAATCACATCAATCGCGATACGCCGTGTGTCGCCAGATAATGTTCCGCGGTTCGTGATCCGAAGACTCGTTTGACGCCTGCTACAATCGGCACAAGCAGTATAAAGGCGATCGAAAGCAAACTAACACGCGATCATGAATTAAACCTCAAAATTCAATTCCAATCTTCATTTCCCAATAATCACTGCAACATGTTTGTTTTTCTCTAGTTTCAATATATAATTCCGAAAAATGTATTTAACTCACGATCAGTGCAACGATAAAATAAACACCTACTTGCACAAGGTAGCAAGCACACATACATATGTGTGTATACGTTATCATGTATTTACAAACATGTTTGATTTTTTCAAAAGTTTTGAGTTCTCCAAAAGTTTCAAGATAAAGCAAACTATGAACACAAATACGGAAGCCTGTGTTTTTTCGCAAATGTTAATTTTAATTTCGTTTATATTCGTCACGGTATATTTTAATAATCGCGATGCAGCGTTTAAAATTTTTTGCGGCAAGGTCGGAGAATATTGCTTGTATGTATAATGTAGAATGTAGATACGTAGATATGTATACACGGCGGCAACAGCGTACATACTTCGCGCAACGGCGTTTGTTTACATACCTGTCTGCTCTTACCTTCGCAAAGCTTCAATTAGTCGCATAGCGCCAGTCTACACTGAAACACGAAAGTGTGCGCGCGTCGTCAGCTCGTTCTCGCAGTAATATCAAACTTCTACAATTCGAGCTTTAAATTGCGAATGGCTCTTCGCCTCAGCGTGCATTGGTGCTACGGTGCCCCAGGAAAATTATTCGAACAGTTTGTATCTACGTAAATATCCATTGTGCAATAATTGGTAAAATTTACGAAATATTAATTGCGATAAAATGAAACCTATTAATATGAGACAGTGATAAAAATTTGCCGGATAACCGAACAACAGTGTTCTTAATTATTATTATATTCGAAGATTTTAATTAAAGCACTGATCGACTAGTCTATCCAAATTGAAATTGGAATATGTGGGTATTTGTACATTATGTGCGTAGCACTGTACAATGAATAAATTTATGACATTACAATGGAATATCCATAATTGAATAGAGGTCGATTAACTAAACTGGATCCAACTATATTGTTATGAGAAGAAACCATGGAATAATAAGCTCTTCGAGGTGTCAAAAATAACATAGCAAATTAACACAAAGTTATTACAGCAGTGATATCATAGAGGTATAATCACATTTCGACTAATTACAACATTCTAATAGCTTTCACTTATGAACATGAATATCTAACCATCGTTAGTAATTATTTCCAACAGTCATACGTATTTAGCACTTAAACAGTCGACTGCCTAATCACTACTGCCAATTTGATTCGAATAACATATTGTATGCCAATTGTTTATTATATCCAAAATTCGCACAGATATCATTCCCTATAACGATTATTAATACGCGAAATTGAATCAACTATAACAATAAGTATCGTTAAATCTCAATCAAAAATGCTACTACTACTTTATAGATATGAGATCAGTGGTCGCAATTGCTGCTCACGGTGTACAATGAATTGCCAATTTGCCGGTGGCAAACAGCTAAGCCATTCAGCCATTGGCAGAAGACAGTGTCTAAGGTGCTTAACTCGAGTTACCACCGTACGTAATCCCTTAGCCGTCGGCGTCAGAACTTTACGGTGGTGGGATTTTGAAAAATGGTCTTTTAAGTATAAGGATGCACGTCGCAAACTATCAAATGTCACCGATGTCGATCGATCACACGATAATTTTATTGATTACAGCTGGTGCGAGGGACGGTGGCGGCAAGAGATATCCGGTGATCGTGTTCGTGCATGGAGAGAGCTACGAATGGAGCAGCGGAAATCCCTACGATGGCAGTGTGCTCGCAAGTTACGGGGGCGTCGTCGTCGTCACCATCAACTACAGGCTCGGAATTTTGGGTAAGTTACATCTTTGGGAAACTATCGGTAGATTTACACGTGTAAGCTGACTAATCGCGCGAAAGTAATGCCCGTCGCCGGTAACTTTACTTTCGACACGCTTGCCATGAAAATTTTCACCCTAGCACAACTGAAACTAAAAGGAAATGAAAAAATAAAAACGGAAGAAGGGAAAACAAAATGAAGAAAAATGAACGCTTTCAAATTAAAGCAGGGACCCTGCCGTTGATCGATAGAGATATTAATCTTGTCAAATTGCATACTTCCTGGACGTCCCTGAAGAGAGTAATACTTAAAGTTGTTGTTGTTGACATTAGCATATCTGCAGGCGACATTGAACGTCCTCACTTTAAACGAAGCTTCCTCTATTAATCCTCGGTGGGATGATCATAATTCAATTTCGAAGGGGATGTCTTTAATTAAAAGCATTAACGGAAGAGTGGCGAATGCACTCCATCGATTACATCCTATTTATCGGAATTGTATAAAAAGCAATATTCTGCGCGCGCGGTATCCCCTTCTTCTAACGTGGCCGGCGTCGTCGATTAAGATAAACCCGGTTAGGTATCAATTTACAGACACGTCGGCGTTTCGCGGCAACGTAATCGGCAATGCACACACGGCCGGCTACAGAATCGCGTGTTACCTCAGAATGGCAGGGTAAGCGACGATAATCCCCTCCCCCCTTGCCACGAGCACGTTGCCCCAGAATGCTTTTAAAAGCCAAGTGTGGTGCCCTCGCATTCGGGATCGGCCGTACGTGGAGGGTACGCGCACACATGTAGATACATTATCCGATAGCAACCACATAAGCTCCTTATGCAAAATCGCCGATCCCATGCAAAAACTAACTTGACCGCTTTCGGACAAAGCCAGCGTGTCGAAAAATATCGGGAATGCAAAGGAAACCCCATCGCGTACGCCAGATCGGATTAAGTGGTCTCGAATTTCTCTTAAATTCACTGGGCCAATTTTTGTTTCACGGATTAAGTACGCGGAAATAACGCTCCACCGTGCGGATAAATTCCCTGCTACTCATCGGAACGACGCGGTATACCGTGATGGGTGTAAAACCAACGAATAAGAGACTCGAGCCACGAAAAGTCGAGTTTATCCGTGATCGCGCGGTCCGAAGTGTAAGTGATGATGCAAACGAGTTAAACTTTATCGAGCAATTCGCGAAATGAAGCCGAGCTCGGCCCGGGCGACGATGCTGGTCGATCGTTAGTTCCCTATGCAGCGCGTTCTCCCTTAATTACATGCGTGAAACTTGGCGCACTGCGAGCGCAGCTTTGTCCCCGGCCGATGAGCATGGTGCAGTCATTAAAGCCACAGTTACATACATACATGGATATGTACTTCAAAAGTCATGAGGAACTAGTTGCTCGCCTCACGCTTTCCACCCGCTCGACGCCACGATACCTAACATATGTATCCATTCTCCGAAAGCGGAAATACTTAAGAAACAAACGGTAATGCTGGGATTCCGAGTTTGTCCTGAAACATTGTTGGCAGATTTCCCTTTTGTCCTGTTTATTCTGCAAGAAGCTATTATCGTTGGTCCTCCGAGGTCTGATGCTTTGTTTCTTCGTCCCTTGTGACGAGTCTCTCCTGCTTTAATTATCCACACTCATATTGCATAAGCAAAGCACTTGAACCATCGATTTTTATTTTCCCAACCTCGTTTCGGACACTCGTCTCATTCTTATTCTCCGGATAATATAATTTAAATTTCACCGAACGTGTTAAGGGTATTACAAGTTCTACCCATAAAGTTCAATAAACCGATTGAATAATCTACGTGTATCAATTGTTTCATAATTCAGTTTTATACAAGCTTCGTTATTGTAGTTCGATTAGTAAAGTTCTATTTACTATTAAAAGTTGGAATTGGGGGCAAAATGTTTAATATGACTGGTGAAGTTAGCAATTGCGATTGAACCAATCACAGAATGACATTTTCCTAGGAGAAATTTGCTAATTATTATAATTGATGTTATTTCGAAAATCTCATTTCTCGCAGGGATTAATAGAGAATTGAAAATAAAAATTCCTAAAGAGGTTAAAGAGTATCGAAGATATGTTTCGAGAACAGTATTATTGACACGAACCAAACGTACGAACTGCCTCACTTGAAGTGCCTCATTCTGCCAGTCAAAGTACCCTTGAATCGATGAGTCAGTCAATTATTACTTCGGTAACGTCGAGTTGAATCGCGTCAATCTCGAAGAAAAGGGTAGATCGCGAAGAGAAGTAGAAAAAGAGGGTAACTTAGGAAGGGGAAATGGAGAGGATGGAAGAGAAAAGTGTTTGCAGGTAAGGCCACATGGCAGCGAACACTAAAGGGATTGAAAGTTCCGGCGGGTTGCTTGGCAACCAGGGCAACCAAATCTAATAGGAAACTCATTACGGCCAGGTCTTCCGTTTCGACAAACTAAATTCTTGACTCTCCGCCACCCCGGACAAGTCTACCCCCTCTATCCAACAAGTCTACGCTTAGCGCCATTCTCATCTCTTCTGCAATATACCCTCGCTACTTAGTCTTCGGGATATGATATATTCGAATGACGTCAGTGCGATTCTTCGACGTCGAAACCTTCGAGATCCTGGGGTCGAATCCGACGAACGTATTTGCGGAAATTGGAGCCGGCGTGCTACTCCACGGAGATTAATTGCTATTCTGTGCTCCACCATCTTCGTTCGTTTCTGCTTTACATCTCTGATCGATGCTTGTCTTCGATTTTTGCGAAGAAAATAGTTGCTCGAGCTGCTTTTCTTAGATGTAGATATAGTCTAGAATATATGTTCTATGGAAAGTTGTAGACATCAAACGATGTATCTTACTTTTTAGTTAACTCCTCGAATTAGGTTTATCGATAAATAAAATAAATAAAAGCTTTCGACTCGTGTATAATAATTCAGGTTATTGTTATACCGTCTCATAGTTGAAATTTTAATAGGTAAATGTAGGAATTCTGTGAACGAACTGCATAAATCGGCGTAAACTTATCGAATGACCCAACGAAATGCTGGATCCCAGGAATACTCCGTTGGATAGTTATGAGGCTAACAAAGTGTACGTATACACAGGTTCTGCGGCACATACCATCCGTGATTTTCTCCAGCAGCACCAGATTGTTCCACCTAAATTCCTCATGCCCAGGAGTCTAGCCCGTTAAATCTTTACGACTTCGCGAAAAGGTTTTAGCACGGAAGAATTAGGTGCATCACACAGTTTGTACGTCGGGGCTGGTATAAAACCGGGATAGTGCGAGTAAACCGATTATACAAAACAGTAAATTTTCTCGTTAGCGGTCAGTGAGGAATGCGGCTCGACGAAGACTCGCGAAAATAATCATAGATAGAGGTGGGCCGCAAACGATTCAATTAAAAAGCCGCGTCCACAGCAGTGTAGCCGAAAATTGAAACATCGGCATTCTGGTGGTGGCATACACACGCTCGATGCAGGCGGGTCACAGCCTCTCGCACGTTACAATGGTCAAACGGCAAAAGCTCACTTTCAGGAAACTTTGCCGGTGGCGGTCACGATTTCTCTGCTTCATTTTTCTCGTTTTCCTTCGGCCAGGCAAAAGTGATGCGCAAGGCTTTGTGTGCGATGGCCAGGTGCACCGGCGCCTACCGGAAAATTTAAATCAACGAGTAACGTTCAGCAGTTCCATTGTAACGAGAAGAATGGGAAACGCGGAAGCGCATCGCGACAGATACGCCGGGGGTCGAATATCAAATGGGATATGACCGCTGGTTGGTTTATTTCTATTCGAGTTTCGCGCTTCCCGAACCGCACCCCCTTGCCAGTCGTCTAGCACCGTGGAGAAGCGACCCTCATTCTATCCCGCATCCAACGCCTCTATCGCGATCAACGTTCCTTTTTTTTCCTGTCTCCTCAACCCGGACATTTCGGAAAAATCAAACGGTAAAATCCCTTTTGAAGTCTTCAATTGGTGCTTCCGCAGGCTCCACAACTTTTCCGACTGTGACGCGCAGAGCAATCGCTGGCGAATGTTCTGTTTTTGTGCGCTGACTATAATGCCGCTCCACCTCATATTGTACTACACCATTGTACGGAAGAACGACGACAACTCAGTTAGAAAATATTCAGTTGCGAAGGTGAAAACATTTATTTTGAAATTAGCGAATTTAATAACTAGTCTCGCAAAGGTTAATTCAGCAGCCATTTACCAAAGTGGGAGTAGGTTGACTATAGAAAAATTTTAATTGTGTTTAAAACAATTTTTCTCACCGATAAGATACAACCAGTAGAGTTATGCGAGTTATAATATTTTATATGTCCGCTTGTCATGATACGCCGCAGTCAGCGAGAATAATTAAAAGTAGGATATGAGATCGGATCGACTATAAATAATCGTTTCGCACCGCGGTGGTTCTGGGGTGTGAGACTTTAAATCGTGTTACCCATAATGTCGCCTTGGAGGCTGTTAAAACTGGCGACTGATTCGAGAGATTTGGGAATGAGCCGCAATTTACTCGCTCGTGTCGTGAATAGAACTCGTAACTTAGACTGCTAGTGATTGTGCGTATTATTCGAAGCGAGTATAAGTGCAACCGTGGTTTAAGAGGGTCGCGAGGAAATCAATTTAGCGGATGTGAGGATGTGGGGTTGTGGGCCCTAGAACTTGATCGATCGTAATTAATTGTAGGTGGAATTAATTCGACGGATGGAGTTAGATAATTATGCGAAAGGAATTCATTGCACGTTTCACGGGTTTCTCTATTCCTGACGCAATGCATTATCGTGGCTTCTTATTGTCCTCGAAAACCTGAGGTACTTTCCAGCCGTCGAACGAAATACAAATTCCTGTACATTATTATTGTCGCAGTGAATTCGTGCAATGGTTACATTGAGCGATCTCTCGATCTCGCAAGGCAACGCAACGCAATGCAATGCGACGCACTCCTCAGTGCCTCGGTCTAATTACATTTTCCAGACTAGCAGAGCGCGAAATGCCATGAACGGAAGTCTATTAAATTATAGTGAGGTATTTAGCCGCGAACACATTAAAGATTCGGTATCATTCTTCGCTCCTTCGAGGGCTAAGAGGATTATGCTCGCTACGAAGCACTGCATACACTCGCTATCGCGCATTAACTTTAGGGCACTCGGAGCCTTAACAAGAGAGGCAGTACCGTTTCCAAAATCTAGGTCAACGATGTTAGCCTGTCTGTTTCCCGGAACCGTTGCCAAATCGATAATTTGGAAAGCTTCTCGACACGTCGAAAAATGCGCCAAATCCTCTTGATCACCGTTTTCGAGCAGCTCCAAATAACAGGGCGTATAATGAAAATTCATTACGAAATATCGTGGGACGGTGTATGCATGCTAACTAGGAGCGAAAGCTCGACGATAAGTGCGTGGTAGCCGGTCAACAGATAGCTGCGAACTTTAACATTATTTATGTAAGAACACCGGCTGGTGTAATTAATCTTCGCTATCACATTCACGCTTAAATTCTGCCTTGCCCGGTGCCGCTTGAATTAGAAACGGTCTCTATTTACATATCGCTGGACGAAGCTAGCCTGGTTAGTATGGAAAAAGCATATTCGAAGAGTCGAGCTCGCGAGCGGGCCAGGAACCAGCCCTTAACTTCATCCGGGTATCGTCCTTTTGTAAGACTCCATTGTAAATCACGTCTGCTCCAGAGAAGAATACATTGTTTTCCTTTTTCGGAGTCCACGATCCGCGATCTGCTCGAAAGTTAAGGAAACGTTCGAATCGAAGGAAAGCGACACGAAAACGAAGAGAAGGAGGAAGAACGGAGAAAGAAGGGTTCCCTAGGTAGCGAGTCTGAATTTCTAGGGGTTGGCTGGGAGACTAACTCGAATTCCATGAGATTGGAAAACGGAACGCTGCTCGATGTGGAAAATAAATATCCAAGATCCTAGTTAAGCCGAGGGTTCCTGTCGTCGGAAATTCTGATCCCCCTTGTCGTCAATATTACAAACTGTATATTACCCAGTAACGCTATTTCTTCTTCTACATATGTATCTGTCCGCTTACCTATATTTACCGAGCCATATTGGTAACAGGTTTCGCGCGTGGCATTGCAGCTGAAGAATCAAAAAGCAAGCAACAGCTATATGTATATGGCGCGAGTCAATTCTACGTTGGAATTTCAGCTACTTTTCGTTTGCGGACGTGAAACTTTGATCAACAGACCGTATCTCGGTTCCGGTCAGTACGCTTCTATCGAGCGTAAACAGCGCTTAAGCGGACGGTATCAATTGGTAGCAATAGTGACACCGCGAGGCTATATGCAAAACAGGAAACAGTCGAATCCTAGCAAATAAATCGTGGGATTATTTGCACGGTGCGTGGGCGATTTCGTCGTAGCCGCAACACGCAGTCGAGGGTCACAATTTCTAGATTTTATATTCAACGAAGAATTATCGATCGCCATACCCCGCCATACTCCGCCATACACCTCACCACTCCTGCAACTCGGCGAATCGTAACTCTGACGAAGGCGCGGCAACAGCACTGTTGCTGTGGCACAGCGTAGCTAAATAAAAGGTTACGGGCTACTCGACAGAGTTTGCTTCGGGAGATTTAAACTTATTCGACGCTTTCGTGAAACATGCAAAAACGACTTGGGGCCTCGAGTTAGTAGAGAATTGGGAAACTACGAGGAAACGCAAACGTAAACGTTCGCGAAGAAGCTTCTAAAGAATAATTTATTGGCACGATCCGAGAGTAATCCTGGCGTGGCGGTCACGTCCGGTCTGATCCGCCGATTCGAATTAATCCCGACAGTGGTTAGGATCGTCGGGTAATTTCGAAACGATCGGCCCGCGATGGTTGCACGGTCGTGTAGCCACGCACTGGGCACACCCCAACAACCAGCGACAAACTCTCCAGGCCGTACTAACCATAAGCGGGCTTGTTTTGATTACAGGCTTTCTAAATGCTAACACCGATTCGCACTTACGGTCACCAGCGAATTACGGACTGATGGATCAAATCGCTGCGTTACACTGGGTGCAGGAGAACATCGCCTATTTCGGTGGCGATCCTGGAAACGTGACGCTGATCGGCCATGGGACTGGCGCGGCATGTGTCAATTTCCTGATGACCAGCCATGCTGTACCTGATGGTAAGCACTTCGCGCTTCTCCGTGTGCAGACCGTACACTGCTCGTAACGTTCTCCTGTATACTTACAATTAGACAGCTCGGGAAATAGGGAAAGGGAATGTGGAGATCTCTAGATTACCCATCGAACAATTTCCATTTACCACATTTCGAATGGATTAAACGTTTACACCGAAGAATTTCCTTCCTCCTATTCAGCATAAATTTAATACGAATCAGCATGCGAAGAACTTTGCCGAGAACGTATGAGGATGAAGGAGCTACACCACCAGCTGCGAAATACGAACGAAATTATTAATATTAAGCTTTTCAGAGCCACGCATATTGCTAAGCTTGGCAAGATCAAAGAACCTCTGTAAAAGTAAATGTGCATGCAAATCTCTATGCGGAAAAAGCGAAATATTTCCGACCAATGGATCAAAGTTTACAAAGTTTCTCGTTTTAACTGCGTTTGAAAATGTCTAGGTGAGAAAAAGGAGGAAAAGCCGGTAACCAGAGTGCATTGAAAATCTTGAACTAGCAGGAGAAACAATTTCTTAACTGTAAGAAATTTGCGCCTCTCTTTAATCGAGTCGCAGGTAATCCGTCCGTCTTTTGAGCGTGTCGCAGACAGGACACGCAGCGCATTTTACTTTTGCCGTGCTAGTGGCGGCAAGTCTGCGAATAATTAACATCGCGTCACGCTAACGATTTTAACAACCACGTCTGAAAATAACTGACGGGCTATTTGAGATTAAAGGATCGCTTGTCGGCGCAAGGCGAAGGTACCAATACACCCACGGTGGTAAGCAGAAGTGTGGAAAAGCGCAGACGTAGAGTTAACTGCAGATTATCGCTTAGAAGTTAGCAAATATTTGTTAGGAACCTAACTTTCAATATGAAATGATTCAAATAAGCAGTACTTTCGTGCCACGTATGAAACTCGAAACAATTATGCTTTTTCCATCGACTGATCAAATGGAACTTTAATTTCAATTGTACAGAATCGTTCGTAATATACAATGATTTATGAAATATTACACTTCACGATTGGCTTTCCTTCGAGTCGAATGAATGAGTTCATATATTATGGTATAAGTACGCGCAGAGTATCGATGATATATTGTCCAATTTCGAATTATAATGGTATCGGCAAAACTGGTGAAACAAGAGATATATAAATAATTAATGAAAGCTGCAATAAGCAATCTGACAATCTCCTCTTCTCTCTTAGACTAAAGGTAATGTCACGAGCAAGATGCTCTACTAATACAGTGTGCTAGCTAGCTACGCGAACGCGATGCCAAATCGATCTTTCGACAAGAAGAAGGTAATCTGTTCCAGGGCTGGAATTTAGTGTTAACCAGACCGAACGATAATTCACTACAACCAGAATCTGTCAATGAGGACTAAAGCAGCTGATTCGCTAGTAATTTATAGTGCCCTGGACCAGACCGCACCATTATTCGTTGCTCCTCGTATCATTGTCTCGTGCGGTTACTCGCTACTCACTCTACAAGCTATCCACTATCCGTTTCACGTCGCGATACGAAAAGAAACGATACGCCGCTATTCTGCCACTGGAAAGTTTTATCATCGTTGCCCCGCGCTGTTCTCTCCTATGGAGCAATCAGATTTCACAATGTAGCCTCCTATATTTATGTAGCCATTTTCCAGTTCGAAGTAGAAATTCGAGTGGCATCAAGAGTTGAACTCGTGAAAGCTCAACTGCTTTCAACTCAACCGACGCTAATGCAAGTTGATTCAGCGTCAATATGCAAATCGTATCAGCATTATTATCGCGAGGGAACTCTTAAGTGCGATATAGAAGCGAATAATGCCACTCATAGTTTTCGATTCATTCTTCACGTAAATCTGGGTCAATTGAATATTTACGGAAGTATTTATGAAATTATATCGACAAGGAATGAAAAGCATGCGCGCGCTCTGCCGCGCGTGCCACAGGTGCTAAAGGGTTAAACGTATCCGCATATCGCTTTTCAATCGAATGCCAAAGGAGCAACCAGGTATGTACTCCTCCAGCTGCACCCTTTGACGGTTCTGATAATGGCCACCTCAGAGCGCACGGAATCTAATCCGACGAATTTAATTCGCACTGAACACCGGGACCTAAATGGATAACGCTGGAGCCGGAGAACTATCAAGCAGCTCGCCAAACACAATCAACATTGGAGACCATCTAGCCTAGAGCGACCTCGCGTCTCTCACTCTCTATCTCTCTCTCTCTCTCTCTCTTTCTGTGCATGTTCTCATCGTACGTTTACACGTATAGTGAGCACTGTCGCTCATCCATCTACTTCCGGTACGCGTAGTGGTCGGTTGGTCGCATGAATTGTTGAGCACACTCAGAAATATTTGTATATGCAAAGTGCCATCAGGTTTCATAAATTCATCCTGCGCTGAGAAATGTATGCTTATGAATGTTTTACTGGATCTGGTCGGATAGGAATGAGTCAGTGGAATAAATAGCTGCTGCGGGAAGACAGAATGTATATATATATATGTATGTATGTATGTATCAGGCTTCGATATATGCTTAAGTAGAAACGTCAGTGACTGGGGTAACGCGTTTCCTGAAAGGAGTCGGCGCACCTCGAAAATCTGAAGCAACGGGAGCGTGTTCCGAATGCACATTTGAATCGGTGAATTGAATCGACAAGCGAACAATCTGGAGAGTTAGCTATTCAACACAATGCACTTGCTCCTTCGGCAGTCGGATTGCGTTAACTGAGTTTAATAATTCGTGAGTAAATTTAAGCAGCTCGTTAAAGAATTTTGTCACGCTCAAATTGTTCTATGTGAGTGCGTATATTATACTTATTCAAGGAACATTGGGTAATCCAAATTTTAAGAGTTCTTTTCAATTTTACAGGTTCATAAAGAATATCGGTATTTTGCTCGTATTCATTTTTCATTCTTGAAAGTAAACTCCTAACACGTGTATGTGTAAATTATGATAGCGAAATTACGGCTTTGATTTATCAGTAATATTATACCCTCACCCTTTAACGAACGTTAAACCGGATCATTATCACCATTATTAGAAAATACAGTTTCGCCAACGTTATCATTGAGCTCCTCCACTTTCTTCCCCAGAGTTTGATCCGAGACATTGTTTTTATTTTTTGAGATACTTCTCCGGCGCATGTTTCTGCGCGAAAATTTTCTGAATGAAATATGATCCTTAATTTCATATAACTTGAAGAGAAAGAAATAAGTGGTACGCCGTAGAAATATAGAGTACGAATACGATTGCTTCTAACGAGCATTGGAGCAATATATCGATGATGATGTTCGGACAGTTTACGATATAAAAAACCCAGAGCAACCCGGCGTGGAATCTTCATTATTGAAATCAGTGCGCGCTTAGAATTATTAGCGATACTTTTGAAAATTCTGCGCAACTGGGTGCTGCGAGGCTCGCGAACCTTTCCTCCTATAAAGAAGCGCTTTTCGCCAGTAGATGAGATTCTATTATTTTAGACTCGAGCGGGTCATGTACCAACCATTTGTTAGGTGGTCTATCTTTTTCGGGAATCTCGCTCGGTGAAATATCGCGCGCGCTTGTGAAATTCAAGGAGAGGCCAGATTACAAATGTTGCCGCAGGATCCCAAGGAGGTCTCGAACGCGAAAAAATCGCTGCGTCGTATCGTACTGCCGCGAGAAAGAAATATGCCACGGGATGGAAAAGATTACATTGCGCGTGACGGTAATTAATGTTTTGATGTTGGCACTCGCGCAAAAACCGCAAGACTCGAGGCGAAAAGAGAACTCGGAAATTTTGGTGCTTGCATAGAGGCTCGCGTAAGCGACTACAAGGTAATCCTGCTGTTGTGGTTAAACCTGTCGGTCAAACGTGATATGAACACTTAACTGTAAGCGCGAAAGGACACGAGAGATTTAATATTTAACAGCGGATTTATCAAGGAGGTCAGAGTGACTTGGGTAGACCTTCTAGCTTATGTGATGCATTGTTCAAAGATATTATTCCTGTTCTCAATTGAAGCTCATTAAAAAGAGTTGAATATAAAAAAGAATGTAAATTCATATTTCTTCTCAATTATCATATGATTTTTCTAATAGAATCTTTCATATATAGGAAATACTGCGATATATTTTCATGCATTACCTGTGTTCTTAGAATTCGTGTGAATTCTATGAATTAATCTAATCTCGAAAACAGGAGATCAATAGATATCAGACATGAAAATAATATTACGTCAGAGAGGATTAAGCGCCTTACTGAAAAGTAGCAAGGCAGTAAGAAACTAACAATAAGAATTTAATTTAAAGACCATCGGATATAAGTGGATGAAATATTTATAAGAGAGAAGTTTAAAATATCTGATATACGAATAAAGTCGGTACAAGAAATGCGCGTCCTAGAAAACTAGTGGAGCCGCAGTTCAGTTACCCGAAGCAGTACACCAGTGGAATACGTATTGCCCATCAAACCTAAGACAGCTCGACTCGAAGGCGCTTCCACGACCTCGTCTGTGGCATGCACTCAACTTCACCCGAAGAACAGGGTGAAACCGGGAGTGATGCGACCGAGAAGAATAAGGAGCGAAGACGCGCGCGTTAAAGCTGGCAGCTCGCTTTGCGAGAGGGTTGAGCCATAAAGATGGCTCAAATCGCTCGGCTAACGAGGTCATTTCGCGGCGTACTTCTGACCGCACACATCACCGCGTGGCAAAGAGAAAATCCGCACACATCACGCGGCCCAGACAACGGGCTCAGGAGCGATTTCTTTCTTCTTCGAGTACTGCCTCTCAAGAGGGATGAATGCGCCCGAGCAACGAGTGTATTCAATAAAACATGAGGCCGTTCAACGCGAATCGATACTATCGGTCGCGCGATGTCGCGTCGGTTTCTCGATTAACAGTACTGAGCAACTTGCGATATTACGCTGCGAGGCTCGAGAGTTCAGGATAAAGAACGAATACGCTCTTCGTACTATTGAACTGGCAAATAAGCGAACGGTTGGATTCCAAAAACACGAAGAGAACGAGATAGTGAGTTAGAAGGAGGATACGGGATCAGTGGAAAAAGTTGAGCCTGTTATCGCGATAGCCGCGGGCACTTTTTAAACGGAAAACGTGGAAGATGAGGAGAAAACGGCAGATCGATATCGTATCCAGTATTGCTATAACGTTCCATGCCCATTACCGTACTACTGGATGACGTATGGCTGCCAACGCAGCAGGAGATCCTCACGCGCCCCTGGCCATCTCGAGTAAGCATGCAGCTTCGCGAAACTCGACATGCAAGCTGTCTATCAGCTCACGAACTCTTAAAACCGTATTCACAGTAATGATGTTCAGTCATGGAAATTTCGCATGGAACCATTTCGCTTCGTTCCTAGATTATTTAGACTATCGTTCAATACACATCCATTCTGATTCTTTATGTTTTACGTCAACTCATAGTTCGGTCTTTAAGCAATTGAGAGATAGTTGAATATTAAAGTATAAAATACTAAATCACTGTAATTTTCACTAACGAGTTTCGAGTTTACTGTCTTCCTTAAATAACTCCTTAAAATCGAGGGAAAGAAAAACTTTGGATAAATGTCAAACATATATATTTAATGTATTTGGAAGTCGCAGAAATTCACTTATTTATCGATTATCATTGAATAAGAGGAAAAAGTTGTTTGAGAGGCCAGTTAATTTAAATATTGGTCACATAAACATTCCCCGGCGAATAATGCTGGCTTGCCAGGAAGGAGGGTTGCGCGGTAAGCGGCTTGCAACTTATGAATATTACTGGGGAACGTAAGCCCGCCTTCCTGTTCCCTTACCGCTCTGCTGACCGTTTCTTTTATCCTGCCTTTCGAGAGGTGCTTGTTATAAGAATATTATCGCGCTTCCTGTGGCCTTAATAGATAAACATAGCCGCTCAAAGGAGGAGAGATTAATGTGTTTGCTAAGCACTGCCCTTTCATTCAGCTTGTTCCTTTAAACTGATCCGAAATCCGTGTAATTTGAACTTAAATCTGTATAGCAAAAGAACCGTACTACGTTATTGTTAAAAATAACTACTTTGCAACTCGCTTCATTCGATGTGTTTCTCTTTTTCTTACCTTTTTCCGTTGCTTTCTCGAGCGGAAGGTATTGACGAGCATCGGTGCAAGTTTCCGCAGATGTTGGCGAGGCCGAAATTCCTGTTCTTCCGTCTGCAGTCGTACTTTCTCGTTCGGACGAAAGCACAAGAGCACGAAATCTCTTTAATGTCTTTTGGCACTTTTAATCCCCAGACGCTCGCGCGAGACTTCTCCTTTAATTAAAAGAAAACTTTCGCCACCCGCTTCGTAAGCTGTTGTTTCACGGCAATTTCGTAAATAAAAATAAATCAGAGTTTAATTCCACTGCTTCGTGGGCTGTTCGAAAGTCTACTGTAACTGTGCGGCGAACAGGGTAACTGAATGTGTCAGGAATAGGGAAGCAGAGTAAAGAGTAGCGCTAATTAAATGACCACGTTTTTACTGATTATAAAACCGAGCTTCCTCTGAAAGAATAAGTTAGAACGGGAAAATTATGCATTTCGGTATTATCTACTTATGGAAATGCTGCATGCGCACCCGAGCCTTAGAAAGACCTATTTTTTAAGGCTACCTCGTACTAATTTCGAAAGTATAAATTGCGAAATATCTACTATGCGGTAAGAAATCCATAAAGTTAATTATATCCGCAGAATTCTCTTTATTAACTAATTCAAATACATATTGTTACTGGGTTTCACGATCTCACCTATGAAATCATCAAAAATTCCATCAGTTATCCAATTTAAACACCAACTCCGGTATAGACAATTTTAGAAAATTATCTGGACAGAAAAATATGCGAACTTACGTAATCTGGCCGCACAGTCCAGAATTCTTGCTTATTCCTGGTCGCGCTTTTTCCATACCAGCCGTATGGCGACGGTAATATATACTATGAAAAACAGTTATAGTAGACTTGGGCCGCTTACGCTTGTGAATATTTACACATTGGGAACGGAGCTCGCGCAGAACGGCATGCAAAAGTTTGGCGTACTGTATATTGAATTATCCGCAGTGCGATTACAGTCTGCCTTGAAATATGTAAGGCGTAATCTCGTTAGCGCATATTATTATTATGGTTGGGAAAATACTTTCATACGGCGGCTCTGAATTAACAGTTTACTGCAGTCCTCCAGTATAAAACGAGTGTGCTGCAGTTGCTATTGAATTTCTATGGAAACAATTCACTAAAGTATTTTTCACTCTTTTGAATTACAATCCAAAGGGAACAGCAATAAGTTCCTCAATTTTTCCAGAACACCGAAGTACATACTTTCTTTTCCACGTGCATGCTCAACAACGAATACTTACTCATATTGGCGACAAAGCCGCATTTGAACGCAAATTAATATCGAAGTCAGTAGTTAACAAGTAGGAAATTAACGCGCTCCATTGTCTATCTAAACTACAAATAAGCATTGGTTTGATCGTTGAGTACGCATCATTAACATATCCAAACACATATTTCGCCGGATTTATCCTTGATCTCTCAGTAGAATAATGGAATTACCAGTATTGCCAATAATAATCTGTATCTATCTTTCGATATCAGTTTTTTTTTTTTATTATCTCTCGTACTTCACAGTAATATTGTATGAAGCAAGTGGTGGTAATTCCAGCCAGATTCAACCAATCGCGAGTTATTTATCGAACGATCTTTTTTTACGGCTGTACCAAGAGCAATATGATTATTCTAATATATTCCATCTAATTCGAGTTCGATTATGATAATTATTCAATCAATTCGAAATATCATTCGATGGGAGCTTCCTAGAATCAATCAGTGGCTTGTCCGATAGGAAAATTGATTACATGCCACGCATACAGCTTCATGATGCATTCCCCGCAAGTAGTATAGACAAGCAATAATCCGACACTGCCAACTTATTATATCGCCTCATTTAATAATACACCGCAATTCAGTTGAAATCTCTAATTTAACAAAGTACCTTGTAATTAGCACAATAATTAATTTTCAATAGAATGTTCAATAATCCCGGCAATACAATTTCGAACTAACATAATCTTAAGGTTTATTAACGAGAACCATCTACTATTTGTCTATCTTGGCGAATAACAGATATTGGCAGTTCAAAGCTGCCTTGGCTACTACGGTTACACAAGGTATCGATGATAGCCAGAAGGGATGGGTTAACGCATCTTCCTCCAGACGACTATCGTGCTAGCGTAAGACTCTAGTACGTATTGACAGGTATCTCTACGACTAGATCGCCTCTAGCAATTTATCTCTTTAGTAGACGTTGTACCCATCTTCCTTGATCGAGATACCGATCATGTCTCAAGTAGAGATACTTAAAAAGTCACTCGTGAAATACTGATCCACCATACGATACTAGATATGTGCCAGATATTTAAGAATCTATCCTCTGTGTGGATCTTAATTATAGGACTAATATAAATTTGATAGTGTTCATGAAAGGGCTATTGTACAACCCACATGTTCAGACACTCGAGAAGTCTGGAATACCTAAGATAGGGTAAAGATATATCTGATTCGTAGGAAACAGATCGTTGCCGCCTTCCAAGAGTAAGATTAACTGCTCTGAGGTTCGGTGCAGCTAACTCGTCAGGGAAAACATCGCTAGCTATTGTCTTAGGCACAGGTTACTGCAGCAGGAGCATTATCTTGATAGTAACAACGCCAGCCTAAACTACTGAATTAACGATATCCTCCCTCACTTCTCTCTCTCTCTCTCTCTCTCAGTCACTGGTATCTCCTTAGCCACAACATTGGGTTATGCATCAGCTTAATCCCTCGAGAAAACTATTTCGAGCACGACTAGCAATATAAAGAAGTCACCGTTGATAAGAGACCCTGATTCTTGTATCCGAAAGACCTCTTTTGTGACCGTGGTGACATATCGATGCTAGTCATCCTGTTCCTATTAGGTAAGGGAAATAAAACCTGTCCTACGAATACAATGATTGACGATTCCTTCAAGATTGAGTGGTATAACAGACGAAGGAACGTAAGGATGAATATTAGAATTTGTCGCAAATCATATTCTTAATTGTATTGGTAAAGTAACTCGTATTAATGAAACTTGATCAATTTAGACATGTATAAAATAATAGTGGGTATTGTACGATGCCAGTAACATCCGTCTGACCCCATTAGACTATGTTGCCTGAAACGCGTGTTGAATTCGCTTTTATTTCGAACTTTCAACGAAAAGCATTTGTCGCGAATGCGTCAGACAATGGGAAACAATAAAAATTCCACGAACAATCCATCGGCTTCATAGACTGTGTCTGTAACGAAACCAATTGAATTCTGTTTTACGTAGACACAACTCAGTTCGTTTGTGGTATGAAGTTTACTGTGAATTCACAATTCCGAAGTCATTGCATAGATAGGAATGGCACAATGAAAACGACATCCGGCTTATTAATCAGTATTAACAGATATCAGAATACTTTTGAAATATTATATAATCGTAGTTAATGAGATTTAGAATTGGATATTTCCGTGGATTACAGAATATCCACTTTAAAACTGTATTTCTCTGCTCACGATAATTATCATAATTATGCATAACACGCGCGTTATCCACACTATATGTATGTAAATTATTATATATGCTAATGGATACAATTTGCCTTATTACACGTGGCATCCATACCACAGATAAGAAGTGATAGTGATAGGAGAAATATAGAATCGATGTGAAAAAAACAAAAATACAGTGTGCAAACTGTGTTTCGTCGAACCAGAATTCATGGGGCGAGAAAATATTTGAACTTTCAGTCGGGAGCGTGTACATTACCCGCATTATGTGCTGAGATTTTATCTATCCTTATACCTTCAGAAAGAGTATAGAAGAGAGAGGGAGCGTAGCTGTAATAAAATAATACGGACGAATTACCGTGAGCCCGTCATAAAAGCAGCTCCATCCTGCAGAAAAGAATTTTTTGTCTGCTATCTAACACGCGAGCGCAGCAATAAAAAGTAATATACTTAATTCTCTAAGTGCAACAGTTTATGAACGTTTTCGTCATTTATCCACAGGCGAGAAAATGTCGACAGACAGTTTATAACGATACCCAGGTCTCGCTATAAATTTTCGACAACAGTTGAAAATACAATTTTTAATGCATCATGAATTTAGTAAATTACAATCGTTTTATTGGGTTTCTTTATTTCAAGCAAATGTCTTTCTTAATCTAATAATTCAGGTGTACTTTTCAATGAAAATTTAATTTCGGTGGAAAAACTAATTTTACAGTCAAACTTTTCAAACGCAGCTGGATACAAATTTTCAATTCCTCTAAAGTGCGATATATACCGCGTTTATGCCATTACATAATTTGACAGCTCTTACGATCGTTTTTAACTAAAGAGAAATCTGAGGCGTTTATTTCAATCACAGGTGATAAGCGTTATTCTTATAGCCAAGAATGCAATTTCTATAATGTGTGATTGCGTGGCCAGTGTCGTGAGTGTTATATAAGAGTAATAATCTCGGAGTGTATATTTCCTTTTATTGGGGTGACTGGAGAGGGACATTACTTTCTTCGAAGTTCCTCTATTATTCGCAGAAGGAACCTACTTACACCAGTTTCATTCTGAGGCCTTGCATAATGCAGTAGCCCAAGATTATCCCACTTTCCTAACATTTACGCATTTATCATTACTTTGCTTTTCTATATCAGGCGTTACTGCTCATTAAATCTACTGCTTGATCTTATAGAAATTTACGTAATCAATGTAATATTCTCTATTTTACATAATTCACGCCAATCATATTGGAAGCTATATAACCATTTATTTCACATTCGACAATAAAGACAAATGTCGTATTTTCTATATATCACATATTCTATATATTTGCAATGTTTAGCAATTATATATACATAAATATGTATGTATGTGTAATTATGGAGAGACGATGAGATGAGTTTGTAACGATAAGAAATAAATCAAGTGCATGCCTGGGACGGTCGATAGCCAACCTTTATAGGAACTTAACTTCCAATTACAGTCACTGAAAGAGTCTTATAACAGTTTCGGAACAATACCATTACATTCCATTCGATAGTTTTAACGCAATAACGATTGAGAAAGCAATCTTGCTCTAACAGTGATATCTTTTTTCAGGTCTTTTATTTCATCGGAGTGTCCTAATGTCCGGAAGCGCGCTCTCTCCGTGGGCTCTGGTGCGCGGGGCAGCTAATTACGCCTTACAAGTTGCCAAACACCTAAATTGCTCGTCGGTAAGTACAATCGATTTTGAATTATAGCAAGATATCTATTTCGATAGGAAAGCCAATATGACCGCAATGTTCAGAATCATCTAGAATTACTGGACAAGGATTACTTTAAGTCCAGTGGTCTAATTTTCTGTCTCTTATCATCTTCAAGAAGATTCTATTATTTCCTTGCCAGAATATACTCAATCGGTTAGTGTTTAACAATAGCAGAGATAAAACAATATACAAATAATTATGTAAAAAAAACCTCGAATAGTATTTCTAAACTTACTCTTTAAAATCTCGCACAAAAAAACAAGATTCATCTTTATCAACAAATGATTGCAACTATGATTTTTGAATAAAACTCTAACCGTTCTATGTTTGTCGAAAGTTCTTTTCTTATTTAGATCCATGAAATACCCTGACAAAGTTTGATTATTCGAATCTGGAACACCCTGTATGTCGTGTCATCAGTTGTACCGCTAACGGCTATTCCATTCGCAGCGCGTAGTCAAGAGACAACGCGAGCGTGACACCCGTAATAAAAATTAACGCAAATAAGAGACAAGCGTGATTCGGCGCGCTGCAAACTCGTTTCGGCGGGTTGAAAAATGTGTGCACCGGAAATATTTGTTTTCGCAAAGCGCGCGACACGACGGTTTCTCGTCGGTTTTTGTTGGGTGTTCTGTGGCCGCGAGGATTGACCGAATAAGCTACCGAGCGAACTACCAAATGCATTCCATGCCCAACAGCAGCCGCTACAGTCATAAAAGGCGCTCGCGTTCTGCAAAGTTTCGATTTCGTCCAATAATAATCGAGAGGTAATATCGAAGTAGAGACTCAGGGAAGAATGCTGTAACCTGCCTCGAGCATCGGTTCTCCACTTGGACCGAAGGGCTTAGTTGCCCAGGAAACCCGTTATAGATAGCTGGTTCTAAACAGGCTCTCGATTTGCAGCCGATTGAAAATACCGATTAAACTGGAGCGGGATAAGCGCACGATTGTTTTCTGGCCCACGGCCTCGCACAGAGCCTGACCAGCTCACGACTCGAGTGGAAAAAAATACCTCCGCACGAAATGGAAAACCGGATGGGATTATGTTATGCCTCGCCCGATACGCAATTCATTTCAGCCGGACTGACCCCGTAAATCGATTGGATTTATCACGAGGAATCGAACAAATTAGTTTTTTTCCCCCTACTATTGTGCAGATATTCGGGCAGAAAATGCGAAAGGAATAAGCGTGGATGAGCGCCTTTAAGCTATCTTCATCGTTAGAATCATTCGCAACGGTAAACGCGAAATTAGTTCAACTCTTACTTACACCCAAGACTATATCTATATCTACACATGTAAATGTATAGTAGAAAGAACCGGTACATTAATCGACGCATTAGAGACATTAATCTTGTCGCTCGGGTTCTATACAGGATGAGATAAACCCCTAAGAGAAGAGTCGCCAGTAAAATGGATGAAGTGAACGCGTCCAGCGGCATTTGCACTTTAGCATATTAACTCGCTGATTAAATTTATCCGTCGAAACGGCTGATCACGAGGCTGGTAAGCGGTGATGTGTGAGCGACGAGCGACTGCTGCGAGTAATTCCCAGTCTGGCAGTAGTGATGGCGTGATGTTCCGTGGATTTCCTCGGCACAGCGCAGCAGATCGTCCGACATTCGATTGCGGCTCGCCTCCGTCTACGTCAACCCGGATTTCCAAAGGCGATTACTGGGCCGAGGCTAAAGCAATTCATTTGCGTGTGCACTCGAATTAAAGTCAATCGTTCGGCCTGTCCTGCCCCCCTGGCACGACTGAATTTCAGCTACGAATCGTGCGCACGCGCTCGCGAGCTCGCATCCGCGACCGAGCGAGACTAAACTCACGTTTCAACGAAGCGCCTTGCACTCACCTCTTTCACACATACCAGAATCTCGGATCTCCGTTGGCCCGGAAGCTTTTTAGTCGATACGCGTTTTCCCACGACCAAGTAAACTACCGTAGGTGCCCTTTAATTCAAGGAAAGCGATGCTTAGTGCTTTCGGAGCCACGAATTAATTTTCAACAATCACCCAAATGGGTACAGCCAACGTTTTTAATTAAAGGACGACACTACGACGACCAATACATATACCGTCTGGCATGTTTTTACGAGCCGCGTCATGTCTCGCTCGGCAAGCTCGCACCGCTATCGAGTTAATTAAGGAAAGTTATCGTTTTGCGCTTGTAGCTTTACCTTTTGTCGACGTTTCTTATGGCACGCCAGCATAATTTTCCGGTAGACTTACCCATCCTGGTGACTAGTAATTATTATTCTAGCTCGTTGCGAGACTAGCAAATAAAAATCAATTGGTAATTAGGCGTAATCGAATAATCTTGATGATACGTTTGTGAACTGTGGAAAAACTGTTATTATTGTTTCACAGGAACCGGGAGACCCTCAATCTTTGCTGAGGTGCCTGAGAGAGGTGCCACTGAACGCTTTGGTGTCGGTACCAGTCAAGGGACTGGAATTCGCTCCTGCGTTTGGACCCAGTATAGATGGGGTGGTGATCGATCCTGGAGATCCCGAGGATCAAGACTATACTCTACAAGTCGACACGATCAATACTCTAAATAACATTCTTCTGAGGAAGGACGTCATAGCAAAACTCTCCAGGTATTTTCTTCTTTTCTCTTTATTTTTCTCTACTGGCATGCAGCTCACAATCAACTTTCATATTTTCCACGATTATGCCACGTCACCAGCTTGTGCTCGCGATGAAAAATATTAAGTGACAGAATTTGACCTCTTCCAAGTATCTTCAATTTTCGAGGCAGGATACAGGTATATGCAGCCCAAACAACGTTGATGGACTCTCGCGATATTAGTGCATAGAGGAGGCAATATTCTAGACACCTTGTCAAAGGCCATGCAAATCACTAATGAATATACAAAATTCATTTTATACATTTGCTTCGATGAATAGTTGTAAAATGCAAGCAGGTTCCTATTTTTATTTCCAAAAGGCCATTTTTATTTTCCTTGAATAATTTTTTAATTTTCTAAATGAACTTCGAAACATACAATTCTGCATACTCCCAGATTCTACAAATATTTCAGAACCAATTCACCGTGAATTGTAAGAAATTCAAAACGGTAGAACGATTTTGATGAATTTTATTTTGAACGACCCTTCGTTACGAGCGAATGTTTGACATTTTTGTAAGAGTAACAGTTCGTTTGTATTACGAGCACTAGTGGACAAACCGAGATTGGACTCACGACTGGCGTATGGGAATGTAATTCCAGTGTGTATTTCGGGTGCAGCAAGTGGACTGATTCTCGAAATGTCCCTTCAATAAAGACTACTTTCGATAACCTTCCAAAAAACTAGAGGAATGTGCACTCTTTGGTCATCGGTATTTGTTGCATTTCACATCCCAGTCTATTCGACGTAATCGTGCAACGTTGAGCGCAATGCAGGCAGAATTGAAACAAAACATGAGACTCATTATCCGACTAAACGGAGCATACTAACTAACCAAGAGTCTCGGGGAAAAAAAAGAGAATAAAAATGACGGCAACTCTCTTATTTGAAACGTGAGCTCTACCCATTCTGTATGAGTCCGCCTTTCGTTTTTCGCTCTAGTCCCATCTCACGTCCCACGACTTCCTAGTTCTTCTTCCTGCTGCTAGTGTGCCGTCCCGCGTACGTCCTCACACGTTTCCTCGAGAGGCAGAAACAGGATTTTTTCGGAGCACGCTTTACGCCGAGTTAACTTAGAAGGACAGCAATTTTTATAGCGAAACTTTATTATTGTACTTTTGTGTGACAGGCATCACATTATACGTGATATGACAAGTGCACACTGTGCACACGGTACACGCGCACCTAACGACGACTTGTCTCTCGGGCTATAGTAGCATGCCTCGTGTGAGAAAAACAGAAATTTTCAATCAAAGCCTCGACCGAAGGATTCTAGTTTTTAGCCCGTTCTTCACTGCAACGACTCCAATGAAATTGAAATCTCGTATCTGCTCTCATTCAAACCACTTAGCGCTTTTTATCTGAACGGGGCGTTAGAGAAGCTGAGCGTAAACAGCAAGCGCAAGAAAGGCTCTCTCGGGCGTGCGCTGAAAACTCATTACTGGGCATTACGGCTGGAAAGAGGCAAAGAATTGGCGGCTTCGACTAGCTCCATGATAAATAGAGTTTTCATAGCTTCTGTATCCCTTGGCTCTGCTTTCACCTACCCGGACACCTGTTTTTATGGATGCGCACATTTCCCACTTTTATACATGTTTTTCTGTCTTTTCTGTCTGCCTTTGCTTTTGGTTCTTCTATCACATCCAACCCCTTTGCTTCTTTCGTCTTTAGCCCTTTTGAACACAAAGTACAACACATGCTGAGAGTCTCCCTTTAATTCTCAATTCTTCCTTCCGACTGTATTGTCTTCCACCCTTGTGTTTATTCATCCTGCTCCGCAGGTATTTCCACATTTTCTCATTACGGCTTGTTCTTTCCCTCCTTACGCCCTTCTTACCGAAACTTTTTCATCCATTTACCTGCCCTCGGCTTTTTCTTTCATTTTCGGATCAGTTATACTCCGGTTGCTTTTAGCTTCTTCCTGCTCAACCAGAGGGTACTCTTGGAGAGTTCTTCTCCCTGCACACCTTGGATCTCAATGTCTTTGTTTTTCAACACTCTCTATCCTACGCGAGTGGCTCCTGTAGAGTCTCGTTTATCTAGATCCCTCTACCAATTCTTTTGCTCCATAATTCCCTTATGCTGCCTTTGTTCTTTCCGAGCCCTGGCCCTACTTTGGTGCTTTGCTTCTTTATCCATTACGGCTTTCTCCATCCTAATCCCGCATATTTTTCATGCTTCCCCTGTCGTCCGATCTCTGGCATCGCGAGATCTGCTTGCTCGCGGTTTTCTCGGATTTTTCTCGCCTTTCTCTGAACCACTTGCTCCTTCGTGCGAGCAACCTCTTTCTCACGCAATAACTTAAGATTCGCGAGCTATGCTCACAAGAGAAATACATTATATTGAAGAAGCTCCACGCTCAATGCACTAACATCGTTGATGTTAAACAAATGGGAGACATCGTGTTCGTCGCGTCCTGTTCGAAATATCTGGTGCAAGATCTCATAGTACTCGAAGTAGATAACCTGAGGCAAATCTAAAGTTTAAAAATTTCACTCTTAATTAACTACAATAAACTCTGCTGAAATTCCAACGTTTCTCGCAGTGCTTTGATCACTAAGCGTAGTTTTTCTTGAATGCACTCAACTATGGTACTCGGACGATTCTAAAATAGTTCTCGCATTATAAAAGCGGTCGTCATTGTGGAAAACATAGAAAAGTACTTTTGCGTCGATTAACTCACCCAGTGTAAATTTTTCGTGAAAATGTTTTTTTTTCTGAGGGATTCGTTCAACTGGGATGTTCATACCGTCGTTCTATGTTCGTAAAAATTAGTCTATGCGCGCATTGACCTCTTTCCTAAAGTAACCTCATTTACATTGTGTATAATAGAGAGCAGGTTCGCAAAAGTTTTAACGCAGAATAAATAGCCAGGACGCAAATTAAATGCAAAATAAATAATGTACTTCACTCTCGCATACATCAAGCGGCGAAAATTCTAATTGCATACGCTTCCCGCTATTAGAGCGATACGTAGAAAAATATTATTTTAAATAGCGTTTACGAAACTAACATTATTTTCACACTGTAAAATAAAGTAATTCTGGTAGATGAATTGAAGTCTTAAGGATAACCAGGGATAAAGTTAATTAAGGTTCCTGGGCAGATTGATGCTTCGTTAGCCTATAATTATTCTGTTCAACAAGTTTAAATGCTTTATTCAGATTCTAGGACGAAGAAGAAAAGTAATGTAGATAATGGAACAGGGTCGTAGAATTGAAGAAATACGAGAATTATGGTAATTTTTTTCCAGGTACGATCTAATGATTGGCGTGGTGCGTTCCGAAGCATATTTTTCATTAACGGCGAAGGACAACCAATTTGGCATCGAAGCCGACAGGAGAACGAAAATCTTGAGAGAGTTCGTTCGTAACACGTACACGTATCATCAGGCAGAAATCTTGGCGACCATCATAAACGAATATACCGATTGGGAACGACCTGTGCAACATCCCGTCAATATAAAGTAAGTATCAATTCGTTTACGCGTCTACGAACGGAGTCATTGTTTCCCAGACTTTCTAAAGGTCTAAATCTTCAAAAAAACTAAAAGTTTCCTTTTTTGTGTTGTCGTATAACAACGTAGTAATTTGAAAAGGAATTTATACGACAAAGTTTCAAACGAAAAGAACTTTGTGAACTGTATCAAAAACAACTGTGATCGTAAGACTGCTCGGCATTTTATGAAACGAGGCCGAATCGAAATTCTTTCAGGGACGGGACCCTGGAAGCTTTGGGGGATGCGAATACAGTTGCGCCAGCCACGAGGACGGCGGATTTGCACAGTCAATCTCATCGAAACTCTTACCTATACGTTTTCGACTACCAAACGAAATTCGGAGATTATCCTCAGGTAGGTTGAGACCCTTGTACACTTTCATTCCCGGATATGTGAGTGGATCGACTGCGTCGATAAGAGACCGATAATACTTTTCGCGAACGAATTAACTCGGCGTATTGCGAATTTCAATATTAGTTTCAACACGCTGGAAACAGCTCTTTAGATTTATTTTCTGTAATTTTGTTGACCTGTTTTTCGGTCCCATTCTTCATCTTGCACATCCGTTTGAATCTCGACGAGTCCTGTCCAACTGTAAATGGCTATTAGCCCAATTTATCTGTAACGCAACCAGCCAAGAAACAAACGAAATGGAAAATTGGGCCGCTGAACCGGGCAGAACAAATGTTAGACAACATCGCGTTGCAGTTTTTATTTTCAGAGAAATTCAGGTTCACCAACTGCGCTTCTTAGTGTTGGAATTTCGCTAAAAAGCAGAAAAATCCATGTTAAATTTCTAGCACTACTTCAATAATACCAAAATTCAAAAAAGAATTTTTTCTGGTTACCGAGTTAGCTATTAGTACTTAAAACTACTAATTTAAGTATTCCCTCCAGAGATTCAGATTTTCAACAAAATATTCGACCGCGTCGTTTTCCCTAATTGATACTAAGTAATTCTCAATGAGAGATCCAGCGGCAAAATCGAGGTAAATTTTTACTTCCACAAGACCGTTTTCCCCATTTAACCACAATCGAATTCTCATTGGTCATACTTCCTGCCGATACGCGGCTCGCCGCGCTCGGAAATGAAGGACCCCAAGCAAAGAAAAAAAAGATTGCGCCACCGAAATTTCACCCGAGGCACCCTCTACCACTTTCCAATCGGATAATTATGTCCGCTATGCCGAGAGGCCGTTATTCCAGAAATCTCGAGGAACTTGAAATTCGCGCATGATAGCCTTAACGGCGGCGAAACCCTGCAATCGAGAATTACCACCGTGGATTATTAACACCGATAAAATTTTCCTGTCGCGATCGAAGCGGCCAACTGTAATAGGGTGCGGGTGGGAAGCCAAAGTCATCCGGAAAGCGTCGAGGACTATGTGAAACGGAATGCGCGAGAAAAAGGAAGAAGAAAGAAGAGGATAGGCAGATAGAGAGAGGAAGAGAGAGAGTGAGAGGGGGGACAAGTGGCGAAGAACTCGTGGCAATTTTCTGAAGGGGATACTGCACCGGGTACATCGTCCAATATGCCACCGGGAGTCTAGGTTTCCAGCAGAGACCGTAACCGCGCGGCACATTTTTCGTACAGCAACCACGATGGCACGGTTATTTTCCATCTAATTACCTCATTTCCGCGGATAAAGCGTGAGGAAGAGGGAAATTGCCGGGTATGGATGCCGGATGTTTAAATTCAACTGAAGCGAGAAACTGCGACTCTGCCTCGCATACCTCTCTCCGCGTACCACTGTGTACTTTATCTGTACCCAGAGACCCGCGGTGTCACTCTAGAGAGGAAAAATAGTTGAAAATCTCAAAAGGAATCTCGCAACTCTGGCAATTATCACCCCTGTGCTTTACGTACGCTTAATTCGATTTGAAGGAACGATCGAACAGTTTTATACAGCTGTACTGACTTTAACAGGAAACCGATATGCCAAGGGAAGGGTCAAAGAGGAATCTCCAGGAAATCTAGCTACTATACGTTCGACGATTTCTACACTTCACAAAAATCGCTGTTTCCGCCAGTTAGCTAAATTCAATCAATTAGTTGGTTTCATTTAAACGATAGCATGTTGCACACGTTCATCGCTCGTTGAAGAGTGAACGGTGCTGACGATGTGAGGCATATCGTTCAACACTTTTTCAATCACACTTGATATTGGTTTCTACTAATAAGCGTTACAAATATAATTTATTATTTGTAACGTCACAAAAGTTTGGATGAAGGAATAAAGATTCTTCAGTCTCACATCAGAATAATTATGTGATTCTGTAAAAGTGTATAAGAATGTAATTAAGAAGAAGCCACGGGTGTCAATTTAACCCAATGGATTTACGGCTTCATCACTCGGTTAATGAAAAAGAGAATATTGAGTGCTACTGGAGTTCTTCGTATCACAACTCAAAATGTTTTAAATGAGTTTCGTTCGATAGAAACCGCACAAATAAAAGTAGTGAAAGTGGTTTTTTTTTCTTTTTTTAAGAGTTTTATTCACAGATGCGAACACTAGTTAACACGTAATTCTCTTCGTGTTACCAGTAGGATAGACGAAACATGCGAGATAATAAATATCAAATTACAGTTATTGGAAACGATCGAGTAGGTTTCGAATGAAACACCAGGAACGCGGAATGTGAAATGGGTAGCACTGATTGAAAGCCAGAGGATCGATGCACGAACGACCAAAGTTTTACCCTGTGAACTTTTCTTCACTTTCTGCTACTGACACGCAGATTCAATTAAGAAATAAGATGAATTACACAACTGTACGAACACTCTTGTTCGTAATTAGAAAAAGCTTGCATTTCCCGGAAACAACTCCTAGCGGGAAGGTTTCTACTTTAGAATCTTTCTTCGTCGCAGAGACCAAATTAAATCTGCAGAATAGTTACGAGCACAAAGGGAAAAGGCAACACTTTATATCAGCTTTACCGCTGCCTATTAAATCTTGGCGTCTCCGACACAAGGACGCCGAACATAAAATCATTTTGTCCTAAATTGGGCATAATTGGAATAAAAACGATTTTATGGAATCGTGATTATTAACATACCCAAAATGAACTTTTATTTTTCTACATGGAGGATAAATGTCCGATACAATTAAACATTGCAATATTTTAAAAAATCGTTCTTATTAAAAAGGCTTTGTGAATTTTTATGTCAACGAATGTTCGGATGTAATTTGTACCAACTAACAGGCTTAAGTAACTATATTAAATTCATTGTCGATGAAACTTCTTTTACCGGCTTAAGCCCGTGTACGTCATGGCATGCTTGCCTGAAAGGACGCGAGTAACTGAAAAGAACCACGCTAAAAAGTTCTAAAAACCGGCACAAATGAGATCCGCAAAATGATTACACGGCTACAAGCTGATACAATCCGTTAGCGTTAGAATTGCACTCGACCCCGTAAATCCAAGTAATTTCTTAGCGTTCCCGGAAAGCACAAGAAAGGCCCAGAAATAACGAACGCGTGGTTGAGCGAAAACTGAACAAACATGTTTCATATCTAGAACTCTGTACCGCATCTTTATGAAAGTTTTATTAAGAAACTGTATTAAGAGAAACAGGGGATGAATCGTATTCAGATTAATTCGATGGGTAAAAATAAACCAGAAATGTGGAGTAAGAATATTGCAATGTCAGCTTTATTAACGAGACGCTTAAAAATAAAATAAAAATTGTCTTTCTTCACCCTATTATTACTTTATTTTTTCCCCCATTTTAAAGCATCAATATCTTTATTTTTATATATGGAACCATCCTTGAACAGGATTCTTACCTATTTCTCGAAATTAATGATAACAAATGAATATAAGTAGTCGAAGACAACTATATAGAATTATTCACGATCAAGTATAGTAAACAGGTAATATAAAGCCAGCATGGTATATACGGATAATCGCCAAAGGAAGCTGCAAGTCTCGACAGCATGCTTAAATTTAAATTTAGATTATCGAACACTGGTCTAGCCCAACCTGGCTTCTATAACATAAGAGGCTCTTTTGCGACTCTCATCTCTGTGGCTACGTGTACTTTTATTCTCTAGAAATTCAATCTTGCAAAATTTTCCTCACTCTCCTCTTTCCCACTAATTTTCAATCATACTGATTTCACTCCTGTAATTATCTTCCTTGAATCAATTCAATTATCATATGCAACGCTCAATTACACGCGATCTACCACTTGTGTATAATAGCTAATTGGGTAGAGAGGTTTCATTATGCACTTCATGCTTCGAATCTAATTTTGTGTATCACTTTATCTACGCATATTAGCTAAATTATACATGAAATGGAATCTGCCAAGGGAAAACCTTTTGTCTTGTTAACAAATACATATTTCTTCACTAAAATGAATTAATTTCGGAAAATCCACCCAAATACCATTAGATAAAGCCGTTGAATATTATGAGAATTTCATTTTTCTACTAATACTTTTTTTCTTCTTTACGACTCCGATATTTCTTGTAATCTAATCTTCTTGTAACTAACGTCAGGATTTTAACGGGAAATGGAACAGGAACCAAAAATATAACAGTACTTGGTAAAATTATTATAAATCCGATACTTTTTACCCAGTTAGCTAATATCACGTGTAGAGCTCTACTGTAATAGCTAGAGCAAATGAAAACCTTCGTTTCAACAGTACCTCGAGTTCCTGGATTCTACGTTTTCGTAATATTAGTCTGGTCCTTGCAGTTCTACAAGCGCAAGTCCTTTTTCAGACTAAAACCCGGCCAGCCCTCTTCCCGTCTATTTGCTTCAAGATTTCCCGCTTCCTCTTATCTTCCATGCTCTCTCGCTTCCACTTCACTTCATCTTCACCAGCTCGTCTTTCGGCTTGGTCGTGGCAGTCCGTCGCGGGCTTTTTCCCTCACGGTTTATTTTGCATACGAATGCTCCTTCAAGACGCGTCTTGAGGAACCAGCTCAGCTTAACAATTATTTCTGCCTTTGTTCAACGAACAGAGATCGGCAGAAACTCGCTAAACCTACTCACTGTCTAATGCCAAAACAATGTGATACGGAGTTGCAACTATATTAGGTACTGAAAATAGAAGCCCTGTCGGATTGAAGCAATTTTGATACTACGAAGTACATCTTCGCCGTGGTTCTTGTGGTCGGGACGAAGAACAGTGAAAGGTAGTAGGCAAAAACAGGTCAATTGAGTTATAGAAAGATTTCTCTTCGATTCAACCCTGTACCACAAAGTTGATGATGCTCCTAATTTATTTCGATTAAGATTTCTTATCCAAAAAATGGGTATTCATATTAACAAATAATTTCGTACTTTTTACCACTTATACGCATTTTACTATGTTCCGTAATAATGAGTCATGAGAATTGGAAACCTCCGTCCACTGTGATCTCATTCTTCGTGCTTCTCGAATATATTATCTCGGGCCACGCTTAACATCTTTTTTAATTTATTCTTTCTAGAAAAACCTATTTTCTGCTGGTTCGAGATCATTTTTATCCTTTTCTTATTGTAAGCTCGAACTGCTTTGCATTCTTGTTCTTTCCTTCTCTCACTTCGCTTCGTCGCTGTCCTGTCTCCCTTTCGCTCTCTCTCAATCTCTCTTGAATCCTTCCGGTTGGAGTGTCACAGGCCGATCGATATATCGGATTTTCCAACCAGAGGAGAAGAGCCGTGATGATGGCACAACGACCCGCACTGGACGCAAACCAGGAGTCTGGCTTAATAATGCAACTAGTAATGGTCGATAATCCGTAAGATATGTTGATAGTGCGTACACAATCGGCAATGCATACTGCTGAATTCAGCACCGAGCATCGAGCAACGTGATGAGACAAACCGCGTTCGAACTAACTGACATTGCACATGACCCTGCTCTAAAACGAGAATCATATAGACACGTATGCCAAAACAAATAGTGTGCACTGTGGAAAAAAGGAAAATATTATTGTTTCCTGATAAAACCGTAAACGTATCTGTTTCTCGATTTTGCGTGTCGAATAAAAACTCAGATACTTGAAACTCCAACCAATGTATGTACGTGATTCCTAAACCGATAACTTTAAAAACATCATGGACAGAATGCTTCAAAGATTTTTTTAACACAATAAAGACTATATTGTTGGATGTTTCTACAATGAAATAAAACACAGCATTGTGATTTGAACATAGAAAGCCATAAACAATGATACCGTAGTTATTGGATCAAGTCAAACGGGAACACCATAAAAGAGATCTTAGCAATACAGGTTGGGCACGTATCATGTTCATTCGACCTTTTCCTCGCAATATCTGCACGACTCCAAGGACCATCATCCCTGTGAAATACGAACAGCATTTGATCTCGTTAAAAAGTCGTCAATATTTCAATCACAGCTATTTTGAAGCTTGGCTTTTCGCAATGTTACAGGGTACAACAAAGTTGACAGTCGTTTACAATTCCGTTACCCGGAATACTCAAAATGAAACGTAATGAGTTGCACGAATTTTGGATTTGCGTGTTTCAAGAAACATTTCGGTTATTTACTGCGAACTCGTTACGAATTTTGCAAGTGATTAAATTCCGACCCTTCTAGTTTCTCCTTGCCTAGAATAAACTCTAATGCGAATATTTTTAACAATATAAGGAAACAGGCACATTCATTTTCAGTTCTGAGCCATTTATCTATTTCAGAAATATGACAGAATTCGTAATACACTTTAGATGAGCATTAAAAATAAACCGAACAATTGCGATTATCGAAATTATATTGTATAAGTTGTAACTGTAATTTACAGTGAGTGATTTGTGAATAATAAGAATTAATTCTTTTTTCAGAGACCAGGCTGTATCCACGGGGAGGAATTACCCTATTTTTTTGGTGCCCCCTTGGTTGGTGGTTTATCTCATTGGCCAAAGAATTATACAAGGGCCGAAATAGCCCTTTCGGAAAGTGTAATTCTCTACTTAACCAACTTCGCACGCACGGGGTAAGTCGTTAAAAGACTATAACAGAACACGTGGGGCAAAAACGAAAGTCTATATAGACGCCGATAAAATATTAACAATTGTCCATTGACTGCAGAAATCCAAACGAGGGCACGCCGGAATCCGGAACAATGAGTTCTAGGCCAGAAAGAAACAAATTCAAGAACATCGATTGGACCGCGTACGAAGCCGTGCATAAAAAGTACCTTAGTCTAGGTAAGCTTTTTTCAAGTCAGTCTCAATGCGCGTGAACGTATTAGATTGCAAAATGATATACCGAAGTTCAAGTCGCGGCTAATTTGCACGCTTATACCCTAGAGGTGTGAGAGATTTAATGAGAAGCTATTTGCATAATCCAATTTGTTCACGAGAAACCTGAAGAACAGTTCATCAGTGACAATGAGAATGCCGCGAAAGTTCAGAGCTACTTACAGCACAGTGTTCCTCCTCAAATTGTGTCGTGACATATACATCCGATTGTGACGCCAATCTTGTGCCAGGCCAATGTTTGTTACTCTTCTCTGTATCATTGCCAGATCTGTATCGTCTGTACGGCTCTTATCCTATCATTTGAACCTGTTCAAAAGATGTCATGACATGATTCCTTAAGAGACATTCGTACCTGCGTATCAAATAATTAACAAGAGAACGCAAACTAGGTCATGCGGTTGGTAAAATCCTCGAGATGTGGTTACTCGTCTCGTTATTTCTGGAAAACGCTGGAAGTTCGTTCGATTCAGTATAACGCCTTGAAATGTAGAGCGATAAGCACTTGGGAACAATTTAGTTATCCCGTCCTTCGGATCTGGCGAGACACCGAGAGGAAAGGGAAATGTATCTGCGGGTCAAGAACAACGTTAGGTCACGAAAGTTCACTTGCACTCGAGTGCGCACTGTGCCTCAAACTATGTCGCGACATAGTCGCAAGTAGAAAAGCGAACGCAGAGATAGCCTAAGGGTAACCACCTACTCGCCTCCGACCCTTTCGAGGTAACCCGGATCTCCTTCTGCCATGCATCTTCTCCTTTCACTCTCTCCCCTTTGTCCAACTCCAGTTTCGCGACAATTTTACGAGCTGCCTCTTCGAGATGCTCCTGCTCTGACTAGGAGAATTGCTAAATGATTGTTAAATACTGTTGAAAAGAATTAATAGTTCTTACTTATCTGAGTCAATTGAGTAATCGTCCGTTTCTATTTCAGAGCTCAAATCAAAATTAAAGGACCACTACAGAGCGCACAGGCTGTCATTTTGGCTGAATCTTGTACCGGATTTACATAAGCCAGGTTCCGACGATGTTCCTAGGTCGCATCATCTTCTGGACACTGAACAGGTGAGGAACATCTTACAGTTTGTACAGCAGTATACCATGATCCTTTACACTACACTAAAGGAATATCTAATATTAAATCATGATTTTCAATACTTGCAACAGGTACCGCCAAGATTTATTCAAAGGATACCAACGACAACCAGAATGACTACTGCAGAAGTAACTGCTGCGGAGAAGACACCTAATGTTACCACGGCAATACCAAGTGAACTCGCCTTTGAAGATTCAACTGCACAACCCGAAGATGGCTTTGCTGCGTACTCCACAGCATTGAGCGTAACGATAGCCATAGGATGCAGTCTCCTTATTTTAAATGTACTGATATTCGCTGGTGTCTACTATCAACGCGACAAGAGCAATCAGCACAACTGCTCGAAGAAACGCCAAGAGAATGGACAAATGCCGAATAACATTTGTGGAGAACTCGAGACAAAGACAGCTGAGAGACACCACATACAACACATACCACCACCGGAGTTCGCTGACCTACAGAACAATACGTGTCACGTGCCAATGCCACCACCGCCACCGAAAAACACTAAGCCAGGAAAACCTAGCCAGAATCTTATAATTAGTCCTAATCAACTTCAGCAAGAAAGTCTGGCAATGAGCGGTAGCGGTACTCTTAAGAAAGGGCACAATCATCAGCAAGTAATGGAGGAATTAAGAGTCTGACTCTAGGGGAGTATCGGATTTCGGCCGAAGACTTTGTTGCTTGAATGTAAAGTATTAAGCCGAACGTTCCTGGAGTTTTTAAGTGAACTTGTGTTACCTTCGCACAATATAGCAAAGGTAAGCCATTCGCATAAAAATTGAACCTTTAATCATTGAAACTACCAAGTGTCTAGTTCGACAAGGAATAATAATGCGAGTGGAGTGTATCGTTCTTAGCGAAAGTATTGTCGGAAGATTCGTCATAAATATCTCATTAACCCTGGGTCGTGTGGTATGGACAACAAATTGTCGCGACGATTAAATCCAGAGACTATGATGAATATAAAACGAATCAATTGAAGCAACATCAATAATACTAACGGTTTCATTTGTGATCGTGAACGAATCTGAAGGATCTGACGGAAGGTGCAAGAATCTTTTTCGTGATTCTTGACAGTCGATGTACAGTACTTTAGAGATCTTTAAGCATGAACGAAAAGAATCGTTCAGCCAAACTGGATCAATCTTATTATTAGATACGACTGAAAAGAATGATTTTTGTTTTTGTCCTGTAATAACGATTGTGTCGGATGGAATGATAAAAACTATGTAAGACTAAGGGTGAATATTAAAGAGGCATGTACTAGGGCTTGCTACGATTACTTGGCAAGCGTAAGGAATACCAGGGGGCTCTAAAAATACGCCAAACTGTTATCGTTTTCTATCTTTAAAAATTGCGACCAACTGCCGACATCGTATAGTCTTCGATTTATAGAGAATTTTACTGTAGACGAACGTATTGTCGAGAAAGTTCTACTTGTTGGATCATATCTTGATTTTTATTTATGATTCCATTTATTATTCTCATGTGTGTGTACTTACTTACATCTGTGTTTGTGCCAGTGCTTCCTTTGTACTTCTTTCTTAGTTCTTTGAACTTCAACGGGCTTCAGTGCCAGTTAAAATACGTTACATTTTTCATCTGCTTCAACTCGCGTTTACTATCCCGTATTCCTTCGTATCTTTCCATATTTTTCGCCACTCATAAAATTCAGCAAGTAAAAAAAAAAAAGATTAATCGCATATGAGGACACAAACCCCAAATTAATTGAACTCGAAGAAATGTTGTAGTTATTGCGTCAGAAGCATTTCTTCGTTTCATTAAATAAAGTCTGATGTGTGTTCCATGGACGCTAACATCAATTTATATGGCACTGATTGCTTAAATGCTCAATTGTAAAACAATAGCGGTACCAATAACAACAGCCGCATTGAAACTACATGTGTTCGGTTGTCCTTTAACGTCATCAAAGAAAATGAACAAGAATGCAACATCGATACGATTGACAATTTGTATTCGAACGCGATATTGCCAAATGGTCAGAAAACTTAACGGTGGAAGAATGAGCCCGTGCAAGGCATACTCTTGAAAACAATTGTTAGATGTAAAAATGAAACAAATAAGAAATCCGAAATCTCGTTGTTAAAAAAGACATGTAAGATATTTCAGCTCGAACACAAAACTAATTAAGCGCATCGTTTTTATTAATGAAAGTTTTGTAGAGAGGTGTGTATCGCGATGTGAGTTATAAAACACTCGACAGAAAGAAAAAGGCTCTTAAGTGAACTTTCGAGCGTGTGTGTATGGTTTAGACTGTAAATAATGAATAATTAACTTAGGGGGTTCGTTGAGTCGCTGATATTGTTGTTGAGTCGGAATGAGAAAAAATGCTGGCCTGAATAAAGTAGATGGAAATCCGATTGTAATCGCACGTCGATAAGTGGGAGATGGTATGTCAGCGTAGTCTGATGCACTGGACGTAATTTTAAATTTGTATATAATTGACATTACAATAAACTATGTAAACAATTACTATCATTTGCGATATTACATCTATTTCAATTCATGAATTTTTTTTATTAATTAGATTCATATTAAAAAATCAGATTAATTTTCCCGACGTATCGTGCTGAAGTATGTACACCCCTCAAACCCCCTCCCGAAGAATTTGAATGTTATCCTTCAATTTGCAGTTTACAATGTCAAGAAAATCGCCGTTTTTATTAATGTTTGCAAAGAAGGGGATGAAGAAGCAAACCGTTCGAAAATATAATGGCAATAACTGGGGATGTTGGTATCTGGTGAACACAAATTTTTATTCGTTCGTTCATTTAAAGCTCCACTATTTTTAATAATGTAAACGCGACATACAGTTATGACAAGTTGCAAAACTTCCGTAATCCTCATTTCAAACTAATACGAGATTGCGTCTACGAAATGGTACAAAAAGTTGAGTCTCTTTTGCCGCTGAAACGACAAGCGTACTCTGCACTCAGAGATGCATACTCGCAGTGATGGTAATCCTAAACTAGCGGTTCATGAACACTCATATTCCGTAAATATATTTCACCTTATGAATGCAGACACTACATACAGTAGAATACCCCTGTTGGAAAAATATTAAGCCGCAAAGCTAAAAGTGTAAGACAATCTTCTTGCTGTTATCGAGTAATAGAAATCAATGCCATTGGAATCCTGAAACTACACATTATCTTTTGTCCGTCGCGTCTAAGTCGTTCGAATCTAAACATCTGTTCGAAATTATAGTGAAATAGCAACAGGGATACTCAGTTACACTGTGTATCCTGTAAATAGCAGAATCAATATAATACCAAAGAGAAATCGAAATTATAAACCCTGCTTAAAGCGGGAATCGTGTGATCTCCGGACGAAAATCACACTTTCTAAATTCTAAATGACAGAACATTGTATATTTCATCAGAATCATTAATCCGGATCAAAGCGAACTACGTTCTTTTAAATAAATAAATCCGTTACATTCTAATTGTCTACAACAATCGAAATGACAAAGAAAAAACTGTTCGCAGTGCGTTCCACAATTAGGTCCACTTCAGCATTCTTCCAATTGAGGCTTTCCGGTACTGAAAACAGTGGTTCGTTGTAGCTCGGACAGAAACGCGAATGAAAATAGCAATACATGTCTTCCTAATACGTGTTAATGCGGTATAATCGGTGTGTAATGCATTAGCTACAGCTATGTAGCTCGAAGCTAACTTAGAAACCACCGCTGCTACGTTCTAATATTTCATACAATGCTACAGCAACCGATAAATAATAGCAGTGTTCGCCCTTCGCTTAATACAGTTCATTTCTATAACGTGTCCAATCGACAGATATACATGTATATCGTACGTGAATCGTAAATGCACTTGAGGCTCCGGTCTAGTCGGAACGTTCGCACAGCGATGTTTAATTCTCAATGTCAGATAGATGCAATGATAACATTCTTCTTCCAGACTAACCGTAAAGGTCGTAAGACTATATTCAGCTACAATACTAGTTTATTGGCATTCGGATAATTAATAGCTCAAATGTAATTCGTGTAAAAGTATCGGAAAGCTCGCAACACGACCGTTTCAACTAGAACGGTGTACATAATACATACTTCGGTCTGCTTAATCATTATATCACGAAAAAGACAGTTCCCGGAGTTGCGAAAAAACACTTCCGCCGAATGAGCTAACGCCGGAAGATCTTCCAGATCGCGCGAAAGTAATATCTTCTTAGGCGTAAACTTCATATAGGCAATATTAACATCGCATGATTACGTTATTCTTTGGTATGGAAATCGTAAAAGTTCTAATCTACATCGAACTACAAACGCGTGGCCTCATCCGTTATCGATAAAAGTATTCGCTCCGTATCTACTCTAACAAGAATCCGTAGGTAAATGTCTTGCCCGTGTTGGAAGTCGGCACACGAACGGAAAATAAAGATTCCGAAATAAAAAAATCCACGGGATGCGACGGTCGTTTTAAAGTTGTATGTCACACATACGCTGGTATTGCTGTGCTATTGAATCGTCGAATCGACGGTACAGCACTTTATACGGGGGGTCGCTAGGAAGGAAGAGGGAGGGATGGAAAATTTTTAGCGTTTTGGACAAGGGTGCGTAAGGGGGTCGTAAGGTTTACGTTAAGCACAGCAGATAATTGAGAACTTTTTCGTAAGCCTTATCACATCAATGTACAATGGCGGCAGTATCGATTCTGGCAGTCACGGTGTATCCTGTCAGGATTTCACCGTAACCAGCTTCTCTTTATACACATCCATTCCTTCTTCTTCTTCTTCTTCATTTTTTCTTTTTCCTTTCTTCTTCGTATTCCCCTTTCTTTTCCTTTCTCTCTTCTTCTACTTTGGCTTTCCTCTACATTCTAATTAGCAGGTGCAAATTTGGCCCGCTCCTCGTGGCACTTTCAATTATCACGCGTAATACGCGCCGTTTTTCATGGTACCCGATAATCAACGGGATGCACCAGCTTATTTAAAATTCATTTAATTAATTAGACAGTGCAGCGCTAGAAAGCAGTCAGTCTCTTCGGCGAAACACGTAACGGTGCTTCGTCGCTGGACCCTTTTTGCAGGCTGTATTGCCACGAACCTCGTGAGGTTTTCGTGTTGGAATGGTGAAAACGCAGATCTTCTAAGGTTTTTCCTTGATAATGGACACGGCTCACGATTCTGGCGCATTACTTTGTAAACGCGTGGAAATCTCATCACCCAAATATTTGTAGTTTTACTCAGACAAGGCGGTGCAACAATCTTGACTCGACAACAAATTCAATTCCACGTGTCCTGAAACAGTCTACCCATTTCGCAATACATGGATAGAGTATGCTGAATTTTCACCCTTCTTTGTAGCGTGACTCTTCGTTCTGTGTCTACATTGTGGAAACACACGTAATCCTTTTTGCACAGTTTATCGAAGCAAATTACAGAAACGTACGGTTCATACGTATGTATAATGATCTGCCGTACTTTCGCAAATGTGTAGCGATGATGAAACAATGTTTCGCTATAGCTTAGCACATCTAATGATTAGACACGATTAGCTCAGCACTCAAAGGATTGGGATTGGTAGTTGTGGAGAGTAAAGAATGTAAAGAATGATACGGTAAAGACCACTTGCCAGAATAAGCGAAGCGGTTCCTTCAGGTTGAATCGTAAAGATGCAAAGAGAATGGAGTAAACAATATCTAATTCTATCGTTGATACCATGCTCTTTGTAATTTTGATCGTAGATCGGAAGCTTTAACCGTTCGTACATTTTGACGCATTCTTTTATTACGCATTGCCTTTCTCATTGTGGCCTATACGAATGAGTCACGCTTTTAGTCGCTCACTTAGTATCAAGAAATATCGAAAAACGTCGATAAAGAGTATAGCAATTAAACTGTAATACGAGTATATTATAAATCTTGAACAACTCGCCATTGAATGAACTCGCCAATAAACATTCTACGTGTAAAATTTTATAACTGATAATACTAGTTATAAGTCATGTGTGACCGCTTGGCTTTGCTACATGGGTTTCTAAGCCGTTTACTTTCAGTCATCTTGTAAATTACAATCTTGTATGAACGATTCGCGTAAGCTTCTCGGTGTTGTTTTGTGCGTGTCGTGTATCCATTGGAATCGCAATGAAAGAGACGATTCAGTTGAAATTTGAACAGAGAGAGAGAGAAAAACAAAAAGGTGAAATTTGTAACGTCAGCTTCAATGAAGATGCATATTATTCAACCCGCAGAGTCAAGAAGTATCGTGGTGATTTGGCGGTGTAAAATATCGAAAAGTGTGATATGTTCGATTCACAAAACCTATAATATTGCTTCAATTGTTTCACAATTACAAAGGGACACCTTAGCGAATGGAAATAAATTGTAATTAGAAAAAGCACTGCGTATTGTCGATGTTAAACACCGACAATACACCGATCTCGGCGTTACTTCAAATGATTTTGGTTGATACGACGCGTTGAGTACTTCGAGCGGGATAAAAAGCCGCCTTATTGTTAATAATAGCGCACACATGAGACGTTTTATCGAAATTGAGCTGACTAGAATCGAAAGGAAAGTCGGGTTGGATTTATCATTTAGGACGAAGTGATGGGACTCCTTGTGCTTCTGTCATGCAACTTATTGGCCACGTAGACGTCAGAAGAAGCCAGCATCTCGCAATAACATATGATGACTTTGGTTCATATTTGAATGTCTCAAGGAATTAGTAATTTGCTGCACATTGAGAAACCGCCTCCCTAGCATATGCAGCCACCTCCTCCTTCCGATTCGGAGCCATTCTGCATCGGTGATTGATTCTGCAAGTCAACAGCTGCTTTTGTTTGTTAAGGTGTATCACAGTTACTTATTTACACATTGTTCCTCATCGTGCATTCTTTAGATTATTTGTACTTTTGGCTAGTTTGCTACAGAAAGCATTTATATTTTTTTTTGCTTGTACAAAAAAGAAAATTCTACAAACGAAATCTCTTAAAGTAATCCAAATTCAGGATTCTTACAATAAGAAAGATGTATAAAACTTTTTGATCTTTTAGGAGCAGTCAGTCATAAATTGAAGACTTATCGGCAAAAAGCTAACACTGCGCGATATAATTATTATGTTTTATAGGTCCAGTTGAGAGTATGTACACATGTATAATAATAATAATAATAATAATAATAATAATAATAATAATACAGAGTTGCTCGTGTGAGATCTGCGCCAAACACGTATATATTTCGGATATATTCGAGTGAAAAGGAGCAATATTAAGATGCACTTAACATTTAAATATATTGAAAATGGGACGGAGCGTCGACTAAGGTCACTTACTGTGACATTTACAGCCATAGAGCACCTTAATTAAAAATTCACACCGCGACATAATTATTCACTCCTTTCTACAGGATAAAATGAAGCAGAATAAGCGCGTCTTGAAACGTGATCGGCCAAAAACTTAAAATAAAATGTATCGCCCGATATATATATAAGGATAATACAAGAGGAAAAAATGGCTATAAAATGTTAAGACATTAAAAAACAACATAAAACTGAATGCCGTGATTGGAGATTTTTTATATAAATTAAAATATTACAATAAGTATTAACAAAATGATATTAATAAGATTACGAATAATTCGGTTTCACATATCCCAATTTCAAGTTAATATGTACAAATCTAATTTGGTCATTTTGTTTCTTATTTCTTTTTTCTTTTGTCCTTCATATTGTCATTTGTCCTATCTATATTTATGCAAAACTATTGCAGTCTAAAAAGTATAAATAATACATAAACGGAAAATGCAATAGGTTCGGCTTACACTCGATATATTCGCTATCCCCATGAATGAATCCTGTATGAGCAATATACTCTTAGATTAAAGAACCGGTAAAAAAAAAGAAAGATTGAGATTGTTTAGCTGCATCTGCATGAACATAACATCTGCAAATGTTGTCCCACAATCACTCGTAATGCAGAAATGCATACATGTATACAATTGGACGAAATTATGACCGTATTCTCGTATTACTGTCAAGCAATGCTCGGAACGACTTAATATATGAAGACACAATGTTTTTATTGCTGCAGTCTGCAAAGACGTGTGTATACCGGCAGAACTCATACCGTTAATCGTATACAAGGTAACTACCCTGACATACCATGATATTCTGAACTGCATTTACGCAATACGTAATTTCCCTATCGCGATACTGTTTTGGCTAGCTTCTTTACAACTTATTAATAGTGCACCACACCATGCATTTACCGTACACGGTGTTATATAAACGACTAGGCATTCTTCTATTTACCCTTATCAAAATGATTGATTACGAAAAATTTCTAACTTAAAATTGTGATAAGTACGAATATTATATGTGTCATTTCTGTATTGTGAATATACCGATGATGATTATTCCAACGCAATTAAGTCGAACAGCTGTTAAAGGTCACGTTTGCATAAAGAAAGGAAAAACTTGAATGAAGTCAGAAAAATTGAAATTCGTTAATGAACATTATATGTGTGTTAATGGTGCACGCAAATGCACGAAGACGCCATTGTGTAAAAGCAGCCTGCACAAGCTACCGTGTGGTATTTACTTTGTAAGTTATGTCTGATTAAAAAAATCATATCTATTCTGATCATCATAGTGCTGTTGCTTTTCACATTATGCCGTGAAACAATACAGGCTGAATATCACTGTCCTAGCGTAAGACTTTAATTTATAATATAACTTAGTTCAGTGCCTTGTCTACCATTAGGCCGATGATGGCTTAACATGCACAACTGCTCTCCGTTGCTTTCAGTTCAATTGGTGTGTCCTTGAGAACTACTTCTTGCACTACGGGTTTAACAACTTATTAAGGAAAACACAAAAAAGATAAAACAAACAAAGATAACCGTAGAGAAAAATAAGTGAAAAAAGTAAAGAATTCATGTTATTGCTTTTCCAAAAGCTAAACACTTGAATCCCTCTTGTAAAAATTCAACTATTGCTATGTTAACTATAAACAGTGAGAATTATTTTAAAAGAACTTTCGAAGCCAAAGATTGTATCGAGTGTAAATCAAGAGACGACAGAGTCAAAAAAGCATTAAAAATAAACCTTGTGAGACAACTAAGAAGGATGTAGGATGTATTTAATACTACTATGTTTCTGAAAATAAAATTCGTTAAACATATTCGGGTAACATGCAAATGTGTGCATATTGTATATCTCACGTAAAGGATACTGTCTTCTGGAGGTTTGTTTTCAGTCGAATCCATGCCTGGTAGAGCTGCAGCTACTCTTCTAAATAGCTGAAATATTTCAAGAATCTGATAAGTAAGCGATTAATATAACAAACATAGAAAGAGAACAAACACAAGACTGTTAAATTAAACGTCGTGCAGAAGTGAACAATTACCTGTTTAACGTTGTAACCTGCTTTAGCACTAGTTTCGATAAACATCACATTTAATTCTTTAGCTTTCCTTTCTCCCTCTTCTGTAGATACTTGTCTTTTATCACTCAAATCTGTCTTATTTCCAACTAACATAATTATAACGTCGCTTCCTCTTTCAGTCCGCACATCGTCGATCCACTTTGATGTTTGATGAAATGAGTTAGCATCTACACAAAATAATTGTTTCAGAACAACGAAGAGAATAATGCTTCTATAGTAAGATGATAAAAACGTACTAGTAATATCATAAACCACAACTGCAACTGTGGAATCTCTGATATAACTGGGTATCAGAGACCTGAATCTTTCTTGACCTGCAGTGTCCCACAATTGTAATCTCACAGTTCTATCTTCGAGATACATGGTTTTGCTTAAAAAATCTATACCTATTGTTGCCTGAAACGTATTAACAATATTTATTAATATTACCATATTGGGAAAACGTGAAGCTGCAGCTAAATGATGCAATTAAAAAGCATCAACTAAGGAAAAAAAAATGCGTCTACATCTGTCAATTCGTGTATTGTAAAAAATCAATATCCTTGAATCTACTTGTGTCTTTCCTATTAGCATTTGTCCTACATATCTAATATTAACCCAATTATTCGCTAATCATATTCTGTGTTATAGATGCAAAAACAAAAAAGCAACAATTACAAATGAAGATTATAATAATAATCTTATATCGTTTTAATAGAATTTTCTCAAAAACGTCTGGTGCTATAATGTTCGAATGATATACGAAGCTAGGATAATTACAAAAAATGGCTTCATTTAAGGACTATCTGGAACGTACGGAACATGTTAATTCAGGCTATCAATAAATACTTTTCGTGGATACGTAAAACTCTAATGACGTGACTAGTACTACTGCAAACTTTAATATACATAGGAATGGATTATAAAAAAAAATATAGTACTAAATATACTTTTAAATCAGAGGTTTTATACCTGATACGTGTTGTCAAAACTGTCATACATAAACCGTGTGATCAATGAGGTTTTTCCAACTGTAACATCAAATCAGAGAATTAATTTAATAAATTGTTTTTTTTAACAATATAATATAAATTTTTTGTTGCCTGACAATGCTGTTGGTACTCCTATTCAAACTGAGTTAGTTAAAATATTCAATAAGCAACATTTTATGTAATGTACTATATATGAAAATGAAACTTTTGATGTAAATGGCCTGTAATGAAGAAAGAATCTTCTGTAACAAGTTTCTAGACTTTCTAAAGACAATGTCAGATTATCATAAAATCTACTCCAAGTGTAATACATATGTCTGAGTAACTGGGTACTGACTTAATAAGTGATTTTATTTATTCTAAGATTAGTTAGTGCATAAAATAAGTTTAGTAGGGTAGAAGAAGTAGCTGCAATTCAGCTAAAGCCACTCTGACTTGGCTCAACAATCTCCTTGAACAAGTCGTAAATATATTAGTAGTACATGAAGTTGGGTGCACTCATAAGATATGAATTTTCTTCCTCAAACATTATTACTGCCAATAAACCATAAAGGAATATATTTTCAATACGAGAAATATTAAAATTCGTTCATTTGTCCGAGCCGAAATGTTGTATCACGGTATGAAAGGACTGATGACGCCGAATTCGATTACATGGAATAAATTGTGAAGCGGTAGGAAATATTGATCTATAACCTAGAATAACGGATAGGCATTCCACGATTCATCTGATTTTTTTTATCCTAAACGAAGAATAACTAATAAGCTAGAGCTACCCTGCTCGTGCATCGGCAATATTGATCCAAAATCAACGGAAGTATGTGCGAAAATACTTACCACTCTGTTCGCCGAGAAAGACGAGCTTAAATTTCCGCAACGGGTTACCAAAATCACCCGAGGACGACATTTCCGTAGCAAATTAGAAATACTACACCGCGAGTTATTACTGAGAAGCACCAGATGATCACTCAATTGACGCAACGAGTCATTAATTTTCGCGAAAAATCATTTAACTTGACAGATCGCAAGCCACTCCTTCCTTCAATCGCGGGGCAGCCACGTTTAACTGGGAAGTGACGTCATTGGTTAGTACCTCTTCTTAGTTACAAGACATTTACTCCTAGGTGGCGCTCAAGAAATTCAATTTCTATTGTTTAACTTTCTCTCCGAATACAAATGTTAATTAATAACAGTATTCGTAAAGTGTCCTTTTCCTTGCCTATTAATTGGAGCGGGTCCCAAATCGTTTGTTAATAAACTCTTCTGTTTTTTTTTATTAATGAAGTTAGGAATTACACTTTGTACATAGCAGTGCAAAATATTATCATTAAGTATTCATATTTAAAAAGTTAATCGCGAAATACCTTGGTATCATTGTTTACATCATAATTGTACATCACAAGTTTCGATTTTTTATAATACAGAGATTTTTTATGTCCGAAATCAAATCTATTATTATAGTTAGAAATAACTTTCCTTGGAAGGTGTAAACAATTTACAAACTAATTAATTCAGCACAACTTAAAGACAGATATAAATTTAGAATTAAAAAAATTCAACTTTTTCACTGTGGAAAATTCTATGCAGAATATTTCTCAATACGAAATCAAATACATTATCATACTTTTTTGGTTAAAGCCATTGCACTATCTGCAAAACTTTTATCGTAATATTTGAATAAAATCCTGTCGTGTAGCTTTAACATTCCACAAACTAAATTCTGCTTTGAATACGTAAAAATATCACTAATGTATTTAAGACAGCAGATAGAAATGCGTATATTTTATAATATTGCATTTATACAGTTAATTCCGATGTGGCCTATTATTATTTCGATTTCTATACGGATCTTCAACAACAATGGAATTACAGACTAGATCGTATCCAGTTCTATTAAATCGGAAGAAAAAGATATCGAAACATACTGGAAAAAATGCAACTAACATTAAACTCTTCACCACAGAACGCTTAAGTGTTAAAAACAAATCCAAATCTGTTCCTGGCGATACAAGAACAAGATTAGAATTATTGGGACGCTCAACAGGTGTGACAGTCCTACACTGCACCACTCTTAAACCCATCATAAGCTTTCCTGGTGTAGTACCGCTATGACCATCCACACCATGCTGAAGACAAAATGCCTAAAAAAACATAAATATTAGTTTTTTCACTTGACGTAGTATTATTACACGTTTCTATTTGCATATACAAATTCATTTTGATCTCTACCTCGAATATACAAACTATTATGCGATACGTGATCTCCAACATTAATAGTCCATACGCCATTTCTAGCGTCATTTTATAGCCAGTCCTTAAATCTATCGACAGTAGGTCTAGATCTTCCAAGTAACTATCAACAAAACATTAATTCACCTTGTAGAGATAAGAATTTGTTTGTGTCATGATACTCCACCAAGAAAAAGAGAATTTAAAATTTAAAATTTACATGATGCCAAAATGGTCAACTGCAATTAAAGTGATAGTAAATTTCAGGAAGAACAGCATCGTCGAGTCTATAAATTCCGCTACAAACCGCTTCCATATTGGCGGTATGCGATATTCGAAACCTAAAACAAAGACAAAATAAATTCCAATCTGTAAGGTACGACTGTTTTTTAATGATAATGGCAGGTGCATGTGTCAAAAATACTGCATAAACAAAATACATATTAGAATAAATCTTACTATATAATATCTAGTAATATATTAGTATTATGTAAAAAATATATATTTATAACTTGACTAAGTTAAATATACCACATGAAGATATTTACTTTTGCGCTCTTGCAGTATTTTTGCATCCAAAACACAATAGCTGAACCTCTGTTGGAATGAAATGGACACCTAAGTTACTCTTATAACTTTCTACCTTCGGGAGCAGGATTTCGCAATGGCGAATCTACAGAACCTACAGATTCTTGGGTTCTTCTTTGTCTTAAAGATTCAGTTTGTTGATCGGTATTGCCAGTTAACTGCTGTGAATTAGTTGACAATGTTGATACTGGCGATACAAATGGCAAAATACCTAGAATAAACACATTTTGTTATTGACATCTGTGTAAGTCATACAACAAATCACGCAAGATACCAACAAACTAAGCATAAAGGTCTAAGGATATTAATAGTCAAATAGTCCTACCGGCTGAAGGATTCACTAGTTGACTGGACATAAGATAATATGGAAATGTAGCAGCAACACTCTGCCAAGCATATGCTTCTTGTAACCATTTCTCCAGTTTATCAAAATATTCAGCACGTTTATCCACTTTTATTTCTTCCGACTTGCTTTTCCAGTTCGAAAGATTTTCATCCTTCGACTCATCGGTCTTGGCATCTGCCATTTTTTAACGAACCAATCTGGAAAATAAAAATTCTGTTGTTTCTTACATCCAAAATATTCTTGGCTACGATAAAAGTCAGGTAATCATTTTTGTGTACAACTTGTAATATTTAACTGAATGTCAGTTATCATTAGTATTAGTGAATATATTGAAAATTCTTCATGACTTTAGTATTACTTAAGTGAGACCATTAGTAACAAGGAAATTAACATTGAACTAAAACTTTGATTACAATACATAGCCACAACGAAACTTAATAAATACACAACCTTAAATTGTGGAATTATACTGTTCTGTACCATCAAAGAGAGTACAAATCACGTAGATTCTCGATGTAATACAACTATACGTGTATAGCAAAATCAACAATACGCAATAACACTATTATATGAACACTACTACTCATACTGAACTATATAGATGTTGTAGAATGTTCTACTACATTGCTACAATTACAATCTCCACAATAAATACCAAATTCTATTGAACTTATTTCGAGTTGTCTGTTCCTAAATGTATTTTGAGTTGTCTGTTCTGTAGAAAGTCAACGTAAAGCAAGATAGTCTTCGCATATAAGTAAAACAGTCTAACCTTGAAAGCATTCACGTAAATAAACGGTTCAGCAGCTAATCAATAAAATGGTGACTCTGTATTTATTAACAACTAATTCACTTTTCGTTGTCTTAAAAAGCACAATCACACTTATAATGCATGTAGTTATACAGTTTAATAATGTAATGTTGACGTTTACTGAATAACACTTTCAACGGTACTTTTCACCGCGCAGTTCAGTGGTACCAGTTAGCTGATCAATCTATGTATGTTGTCACGCATAATGATTATACACGAAATTTTATATTATTACGAAATTATAAATGTTACGCAAGATAAATGATGATATTAGTGTATATTACTATATGTTGAATATGTAAACATTTATTTGCTATATATACATTTAACAGAATGTTACAATTTCAGCTTTTAAACGCATACAATTTTCTTCATTTGTTACTGGCATCTTGGATGGTACGAGTCAAATTACAGTTTGATCTTTGCAATTTTAAAATAATAAGCACGTGAAACAAAATACTGTCAAATTGAAACCTTTGATTTATTTTCGACTCGGCATTTAATTTATGCTCTTGCATTTTTTTACCCGAAAGAAATTTCAAGTTACCGTCCTTATTTAAATCGAAAACGTTTAATAATATCGTTTCATTCGTTTAACAAAAATTACAATTTGTTTAACTAACACCTTATGCTGTATTAACTACAATATGTAAGTACATGTATCCAGCGCGCAAAAATTTATACACGATATACGATTATAAGCATATTTTATTCGTAATAGGTGTTCGTCATATTTGTGGATGAAATGTCCACCAAAATTTGGGACACCACATAAAATTATGCCGAAAATTATGCTTACCGGCCGATTCGGAGGATTCTTTTACGATATGCGTAAAACTCTACCTACTCCTCCTCTTACATACAGTCCACCACCCTTTTATCCTGGTTATTTAAATAGACACTGTATAAATGCAATTTAAAACAGGTACATTACAAAAACACCTTATATGCATCTCTTAAATCCCTTTTTTATTAAAAATACATCATGCTATGTTGTAACTTTTCAAAGTCCGCTGTATCGCACACGTTGGACTACAGGTACAAAATTATTAAACATCCTCGCATAATACTATTAAAATATAATTAATATACATTGTTATCACAATTCAATAAAAACTATATAGAGGTAATCCAATGGCCTCCGATCAATCCCCGAGTTACGCAGTTGTACATATTAATCTAAATAGTTTAAAACAAATATGAATTGAGCACATTATGTCAAAACGTTTTGACCCATTTCTGATGAAAGAAACGTTATTACTACTGCTACAACAGCATTAACTAAATTCTCATTGTTTGAAAGTGCCTCTACAAGTTCATACATATTATGTATATTATGTGTGTTGAGACACGAACGTAAAATCTTTCCTAGCTTTTCTTTTTCTCCATTTGTTGTTTCATAAAGCAAAATGAACGGAACAGAGGTCAGGTTACCTTTGTTCGTATACGCTGCTATACCACTGCTAATGGCACCACCTAAAATTTATAATAATTTAATAACATTTTCCATATATTTATTCGTTGATCGTTATCATATTCTTAGTTATACATGCTTTTGTAACATATAATTACGTAGGATAATTATCTTCAGCTAATTTTGTTTAATCAGACATGTTAACCTACTAAGTATTTTACTCAAAATTTCATTGACCGTTACAAGACTATCTATTACAACTTTTGAACGCTGAACAAGGGGTTTCGATTTAATTGAAACTACTAAAAGCAACTTAACGTTTATAATAAAACTACGTAGATAAATCATATAATTACCAAGTGCCAATCCAATAGGTCCACCCAATACACCTGATAAAGCTGTCACTGCGCCAACGAAAGCACCACATTTTAAAGACGTCTTCACGCTTGCCTGCATTTTTTTAACAGCTGGAATTTTCACAACCGCTGTCAGAAGCTTTTCCGTTGGTAGAGACATTGTAAACCTGCAAAGTTTCACAAAGAATCAGTAAGCTTTACGAAAGTTATTATTAACTATTTGTCTGTATATAACACATGTATACCAATTTTAATAGATATAGTAAGACGTATATGAAATATTCTAGTAAACGTTATTTTTTGTAAAATAGTGTTGGTTAAAAATATTCTAACATATGAATCAGCTTCTCACAGCAATCATAATATTCTTATTACAATGCCATCAACGTATTTTGTAAAATTGTGAAAATACAAAATGATCGGTTTTAAATCATTTGAATTTATTGGATTTTGCACACTTGATTCAAGTAGAGCACATTGATTGGCATGGATTTGAAACTGAAGACATAATTTACCAAATAAACAAATATTAATAGCAGCGACTGTTGAATATATACAAAATCCAAATTATTCTCGACACACACAAACTTCATTCTTACGTTACAAAATTTCGATTTATCTAGAAAACTTATTAGCCAATACTTTGGAAAATATTTCACTTACATTTGTTTAGTTGAACACACTTGTAACTTGGAAAGTGCAATAACCCAGTGTTTGGCGTTTGAAATACTAAATCAACAGGCTTGCTTTTTGAAGATGTATAAAAAAACCTTCTGAAAACTTTCAAATTGGAGACGAGACTGGAAGAGACTATAATCTCGTCATTTGTGGAGACGTAAGGTTGCAGATTGTAGGGGGTTATCCGATATATTATAATTGGCGCTTGGTGTAAATTGTTGCGCGAATCTGTGCGATGAGCGGTACGCGAAAGGGGATTTTTCTGCAGCCGAGTTCACTCGCCAAGATGATTACATTGGAGTAAAGATACAAATTGCCAAACGAATACAAAGTTTTCAATTCGGAGTCCGAAATTGAAGTATGTAGCGTTTTTGCGGGCCCGGCGCTCTGGGCTTCAAATCTCCCACTGTTGTCCTTGAGCGTCGGGATGATCCTCCTCCACGCGTCCAGCCTCTGGTGGTGAACCAATGGGGTGGCCGCTGGCTTGATGTTTTCTGGTCGGTGTAGCGTCTTCCGGTGACGCGCGCATCTCGCAACCTCGCCCGACTAAACTGCGCTAACTTTCGGGAGGGGGTACGCGAAGGCCCAATCAGGCCCATGTGGTCAGCAGCCCTCCGGTAAAGGTAATCGGCTATAGCCTTAAGGGGGTAGACCCGTTTCCTCGCTTCTCAATTTTTTTCGTTGGTACGACAGTCCCTGTGGCCCGGAAAAGTGGTATTATCTTGAGAGGTAGTGCTTGCACAACGAAAACCAGATGGTACGACACTAATACTTTTACCTTACATTTTTACTGTAAGACTTTTTGTGAGATTTCAATAATTTTTTTCCAAACGTTTCTATCCAAGACTCTGCACTACAAGTCAAGCTGGAAAAGTATAAACTAGTATGATAATAAATAAATTTCGATTCCGATCCGATAAAATAAAATATTACGGCTCGTCACTTAAATTATTAACTAATATAGATGTTTTGGATTTTGGATTGGTTGGATAAATGGATGTACATATGTATTTGGCGCGAGACGCAGCCGCGTCTCTTGATTAATTGTTAGAGGGAGTAATTGACTAATTGTTTAAACAATCTATTGATTATTCGAATATAGGATTGTTAAAGAGTCGAAAAATTATAAATTAACTGTTAAGAATAAAAATCATAAGCATGAGTCTGTGTGACTGATTCAGTGACTCGGGGAGGAGCTTCGATGACGTCAGGTCGGCTGTGATTGGCAGACGCCTGGCGCGCGCTCCCGTCAACCGTGCCGCGAGCCGGCAGCTTATAAAAGAGTGCCGCGCGCGACAGGTGTCATTCGCGCGGAAACTTTGATCGGATTAAGATCGCATAGCTTTCGTTACTTTTCGAATATTTACGTTGACTTAGCTTGACTTTTTCATTTGAATTGGGTCTCATGGTCACCCATTTGGTACCATGGGTTGATACTTGAATCGATTCACTTTACAATACGCTCTTTTGTTAACACTTTTAAATAAAATTTGGGTCAGTTGGCAATTATTTTTGAGAATTTTTTCGCGAAGTATACTTGATAGAATGAATTGAGTCGTGAATTTTTGATAGTGTCGCGTCTAAATGAACGATCGCGTAAGAATTATGATTCGTGAAAGTAACGAGGCTGTGTGGCTTAATTTGATCAGGTTGGCGTGAGTCACCCTAATACTAATTTGTTCTGTTTCAGATTACATCGATATTGTTATATGTTTCGAATTTTTTGGTTTTGCACGGTGTGTATTTGCGCATGGATTTTAGGTTTTCCTAATTTGTCCTGTTTCAGATTTCATCGTTACCCTCATTAATTTATTTAACTAATTTGTTCTGTTTCGATATACAGCGATATTGTTATATGTTTCGATTTTTTTGCTTTTGCACGGTGTATATTTACTGTGTGTAATATTTGCTGTGTATATTTGCGCATGGATTTTAGGTTTTACTAATTTGTTCTGTTTCAGATTCTTCACTTTCTTGATTATTGTTTGTCTTGTTTTGAGTATCATTCCCTTTGTTTTGGACTACCTAGTTTAGCGAATACCTAGTCTTATTATTTATCGTATCACGGTAATAGACTATTACTCATAGTCCATTACTAATATCTTTTTCTAGTTGTAGGTTCTAACTCGGTAAAGGAAAGTTTAATGGGAAATCTGTGCGTCGCGAATAGTTTAACTTTGCATAGCTTGCGCTGTGATTAACGTATTTTGGAGCACCTCGAGCTCCTTTGCAACACATCGTTTGTTGGCTGTTCTTCTAGCACTGGTGAGTCATATTAGAATCATACCTTCTGTACTTTCATGGGCACGGGCGAATATACGCGATTAGAGTAGAGTACAGTCAAATCAATTAGTAGAGTCACGTTTGCAATCGATTCAATAAACTCTTCCATGGGTGGCATACCGCGATGCCACTTCGTCCATGGAACGAGTAAGTTTCGCGTTGTCCCTTGGCGCAACAATGTTTGAGTTGTAATCGGTACCTAGCAACCCCGACATTGCGGCGGCCAAGGGCGAGAATCACCGCGTTTTGTTCATGATTTTAGAGTCAATTTTTGCGATACCCACCGCGATGGGTCGTGATTTAGAGTCACACTTTGTTGGGGTTCCTTATTTGCTATTGTGTGAATTAGAGTAGAGTCACTTTTCCGTAAGCCCTACGAATTAGGGTCGTGGTTAGAATCACTTTGTCCGATTGCCTCTTCCCGGTGGTCCATCGTTCGCGGGCCATCGAACGGTCCGTAGATCAGGAAGAGGCCGCGATGCTAACGAAAGACGGTTCCGTTAGACCGGTCGACTACCCCTAGGGAGGCTAGTAGATCCGGCAGTGCTTGTCTGAGTTGGCGTAGAGTCATTTGCTCCGATCTTTGCCCATAGCTCGGAGCTCATGGGCCGCGTTAGAGTCACGCGACGCGCCCGCGATCTTAGTCCTTTGCTTTTTTTAATTATGGGTTTCTTTGGGTTTCATTGCCTTTTTTCGCATAATGCCCATGAAAGTACGTCAGGGAATTTGTTCAATTAGCTTTCTTCGAATGCTTGGTAATCGAATCGCATACGACTTATGATTGCAAGTTAGAATAGTGAAAGCACAGATTTCCCATTGAACTTTCCTTTAACCGGGGGTGAAGTAGCCTTTTGTTTTCGTGAATAGTTTGAAAGAGATAGTTTAATTAGTTTCGGCGTCCTAAGCACTGGGAATGATACTCATTTTTCAGATACTGTAACAAAGTAGACGAACGGGACTGCGGCGTTACAGTATCTGCTAACCCTAATCCATTTGAGGTTTTTAGGTGTTAGGTTCAACACTACGTCATCGCGGGATCACCTACTCCCTTTCCTTGTGTGTGTCTGTCTTTCCCTATGTGCTTGTCTCGGTTCGCGATCGCGATTTCTTTTTGACAGTCGCCACTGTTTAGAGTAGAGTCAATTAATTTAGTTTGGCCCGGATGCCATTGCTTTAGAGTCAAATTTGGCCAATTTAAGTAGAGTCTTAGCTCGCGTACGCGTTCTTTTTGCAAATCGTTAGCTTATTAGTGTTGCGTAAATGGAGGGAGGATGGGCGAGGTTAGGGTGGGTCTTGAGCAGCCTCCTCCACGTGGTAAGACCTGGGTCGCTAGAACAAATCATCCAGTCCCCCGTAAATTTCTTGATTTGTAAGCCAAATGAAATGGCAATATAAAGATAGAGTCAAAGTTTGCTTTGCAATTTTATATCAATTTTATTCGGGGACTGGACTTGTTCTAGCGAGCGAAACAGCTGCACATATAACAAAATTTTAAATAATCTGGCCTTTGAAATATTTGCGGCATCGCGTTCCGTAAAATCGAAACCGACTAAAAGTTTTACATTAAAAATGTAAGGTAAAAAGACGTCCTATTTTCTTATATGACAAGATATTGAGCTCGGCAAGGGCTCATTGGAAAGCTAAAGGTTCAATCTACAGTTGTCTGGAAGTAGATTTTTGAAAATTTGTCTCAGATTGACGTAAATCGGCTTGAAATACACGACTCAGAATCACGAATTCTCCCTACTTTAGACACTAATATTTCCGAATAGCGACAAAATTTCAAAAATCCACTTCCAGACAACTGTAGATTGAACCTTTAGCTTTCCAATGAGCCCTTGCCGAGCTCAATATCTTGTCATATAAGAAAATAGGACCGCGGAGATAAAAGCCCTTTTTCGGTCTCGAAGTGGCGCTGCTGTCGCTGCGTGTCTACCCCCTTAAGTCGTAAAGTATATTTCAAATGTTCAAATTTTCGTAAAATATGTTCAAATTTTCTACGATTTCTCAGAAAGGTCGAGAGTCAATCTGTTTAATTTAGCTATACATTATTGCCTTTTACCGTGGTGCTGCTTGGACCCCCTAGTATGCTTTTTCTTTGGCCTCTTACAATTTCAGGGTACGCGATTGTCCTAAATTTCTCTAAGTCACGTACAAGCAATTTACGAAAAGTTAATCCGGTCCTATTCATCGTTGTTAACAAAACCTTGTTTCAAGAATATTGTATTTGATTTCCGCGCGTCTTTAAGCTGGTCGTATTCCGCGGTTCGCGAACGCGACGCGTGAAGTTATCAGCGACTATTGAGATGAAATAAAAACGAGTTGTGCCTCTAGAAATTGTATAATCGGTGAGCGAACGTTGCGATTCCGCAACAATAACCCATTCGTGGTGGTGAACAGCTGGTTCTACGCTTGTTCTAAAGCGTTGGCTGCACTGTCAATTTACGCTGAAAGTTTGAACTTCGAACTTCGAACAAGCAACGGGCAGCAACGAACGGGCTCGTGTGCATCGTTGACATACGGGATCATGTGGGATGCGGGATGTAAACGAAGATACATCAGAAAAAGTAAGAAAAATGAAACCTGTAATTACGCGTTAATCGGAACATATATGCATATAGATAATGTTTAATATAATTATAAAATTATTGAGTTTTAATGAGTAATTATTAACTCTTTACGGAAGTCAATTCATACGGTTTTCTTGTGCTTTAAAAATGTGATTGAATTGCATTACGTGACTACATAGTTATATCTGCAAGTAGAAAAAGCGGTACGTTAATAATAATGTAATTACTCCAATTCGTTATAATCCGCCTACTATAAAATGTGTAAAATATAATTATCAGGGGAATATGGATAATTTTTAACAAAGTTAAGTCATATAAGTATCATGGGACATACTTTGCTATTGTTTTATGTCAGACCGAAATAAATGCGATTAACTATTTGCGTTAGGCTTTCAAAAATATTTCGACAAATGAAACATAATTTCATTTATCTTGAAATATATTTCATATTCATGTAGAATATTCAACAAACATAGAGTATTTATTCTATGATCATTGGTTTCTAATTCTCATTATTAACAAAATCAGGCCAAAATGAATTTTATAAGCATTTAAAATTTTATCAAAAAAAATAATATATATATGCATGTATGTATAGATGTGTATATGTGTACTTTGAAATCAATGATGTCTACGATGGGACTGGTTATTTTTATTGAAATTTAATAATTTTGCAAGAGTTAAATAACAACTTAATTTATTCGTTGTACATGAAGCCCAAAATTTCCATTCAGGAAATTTCCCATCAAAAAGTTTAGGATATAAGGCTAATCTTCATATTGACTGTAGTTGGCATTACACAAACGAATACAAAAGTTATGAAAATAAGATGATTTTTGTTATGTTCTCATATAGTAATACTGCATATAAAGGACTGCATTGCAAGCTGCATTGGCGAGTTTGAAATGTAGTTTGAAGTATTATAATATTAATATAAGTATGTGTAGTATTGAACCGGCTCTTGGAATGCATTATACATTAATGGAATGTAAGAAAGATAGTTTATTCTAAATGACAAACACTGTGCTAATTAAAGAATTCAAAAAACTGTTTTAGTCTTTTGATTTGCTATACAAAATATTCTCTATGGATTTAGCTGTAAATTCATTTTATAAGCACAATTATTTCTTTCAACATTGTCAGTAAATATAATATAAATTTCGATTTCATATTACAGTTTGATAAATGATTTATACGCTGTCATACATATAAATTACGCTGTGTCTGAGTTCAGCATGTGTTTGAGCGTTGTTTGAACATTGCAAGTTACAAAAAATGTTTGCTGTAGTGGCTATAGCATCAGTTCAATAAATAGAACTGTGTAATTATTGAAAATTTAGTATCTTACAGCATAATGTAACCAAAGCTCTTCTTCTAATCAGTGTTGCGATACAATAGATCTTTTTTTAAGTTCATACCTCTCTTTTATAACAATAACAACAACAATAACAATCATACTTACAATAATTGCAGTTTTTTTATCATACCTCGTATGTTTTTCTCTCTGACATTGTTTTTTTGCGTGCTCGCGAGGAACATCTGTTACAATACATTTTTACATACAGTGCACTTGTAAGATTTAAAAGCGCTAAATAGCAAGACAAAAATATACATATAATATAGAAACAAATTTTCAAAACAAACTGGTTATAACGATATTTTTTTTAATACATTGGCCCTCGGTGGCACCACTTTCACGTCAATATGCTTAAATTAAATGAGTTTTTACAATTATCGCGTGGAACAATAGGCCCATTTTGGTCCCTGAACCTAAAACTTGTACTTATATTTATAGCACCTTAATGTGTTTAGCTAACTTTTAGTCCTGGTGAGCTAAGAAATGTAATCAGAATGAAAAGCTGTGAACGTCTTAATTTTGTGCATAGCTTCATGATTATTATTCTAATTTCTACCGTTTTACTATAAAGCTAAGTATATTATAATTTAAATAATTATTTGTACATTAGTAGCCTGAGCATAAGCATCACAAATACGTCGAGATATTGATCCGTTTCAATTTTGTATTTTCGTGTGTATATCACATAATTGAAGCTTCTTAGGTAAACGCATTAAGAAGATACATTCACTAAACCATTTTACAATTCTTAGCTCAAACGATAATAATTTACTCTTCTAAACAAGATTGAAGTTGAAAATCCTTTTCGTAAAACGTTTGATTGTTACAATAGTTCATTTAAATCTGCCAATAATACAAAATGACTCACGAAATGTCCAGTGCTTAATTCGATGCGATTTATAACTTAAAGACATTTGCATATTCTTTGGTATTTTTTGCTTAAAAATATATTATATTCAAAAAGTAATTTTTACCAGTACATTGACCCAGTAGAGTTGCATTTTAATCAAAGTACAGTTTAAGATTGCTCTTTACCATTCGGAGCAAGGTTCAGGGAAATCTAACAATATTTGCATAAGCAGTTTAAACAGTGAATGTTAATGTAGGAAAGCGAAAAAATTTGTTGAAAAATTAGAAGTGAGAAATATCACTACTATATCTGTCGGCTTAATTCACGTAAAAGTTATAAATAATAAATATGAGTTAAGCTCTGTAAATATACTATGTACAATACAATGTCAATGCTTCTTACGTACTTATACAGTCACTGGACGCGCGTGTTTGTAAGGCTTACTGAACGTATTAGAAACTTTGGTTTTTTGGTATTGCAATGATTTGCAAAGTGAATTACTGCCTACTCTTGATAAATTAATCTTACGTACTAACCATCAGATTTGTGCCGCTCACGTAACTGTGCAGTGCAAAAAACGTATCGTTACATAATGTAATTTTCGAACGAATCATCAACGATGTATCCGCACTCATTTTATATTGTATATACACGTATATATTATTGCATATGTGTATTACAAATGTGTAAAATATAAAAGCATATATCCAAGTAATACTAATTGTCTTTTGTTATATTACCTGTTGTCATAAAAGGCCTCACAGTACTGTTTTTTTTAAAAAAAATTCGAATGTAAATTCAATATTCTTTCAGACACAATTGTTGTTGTGTTCGTTCACAAGGAACTTTTGATTCTTTCTTAAATCGACAAAAGTACTGTTTCATTTTTGTTAAATGATTTTTCCATTGAACGAGGTATACGCGATAAAAATACATATCAACCCTCAAGAACGTTTTTGTGCCCATTTTAAATCATCTGCTCTAGGCCTACAACCGGTAGATTTTTCAATAAGAATTTCAAGAATATACCAAAATCGTAGTTTCTCCAGTGGCCAATTGAGCCAACCGGTTGTAATGCAAAAATATGTTTCGTGTGGCGCAACGTGATGCACTCGATGATGTTTTCTAGGTAATATAATTCTATATTCTTGTAGCCATATGACCCAACCCGGTAGTCCAAAATACGTGTGTGACCATTTATGTATCTGCAAGAAAATCATTCGTTAGAATAAACACAACATAATTTCCTTAATAAAATCAAGTGTACATAGTGTGTACATATGTGTGTAGGGCTCTTACTTGGTTCGTCAGTGCAACAAAGATCGCAAGTAAAAACCAATAACAGGTCCACACAAATTTTTTTTCAACATCCGACTCTGGGAGGGTAAGAAAGTCCCAGGTTAGTTTAGAAAGAAATGGTATTGTAACCATAAAATTATCACCGTTTGTTTCTATGAAATCGTGCCTAGTTATACTTGTTGGATCGATGTGATGTTCCCGAAAAGGCCTTAGGAAATTCTAGAAAAATCATACTTTGATCAATAATCATAATTATCGTAATTACTTATAATATTAATTCACAGTGAACTCTTTGTTAGTAAACCATTGAATTAAGGCTTATTCAATTAAATTGGATACTAAATGGCGATAAATTATTAACGGATATATGTATCATAAAAACTTGACAGTTAACAATTTTTTCTGCAATTTTTTTCTTTAACAATACAATTAAATAGATTGGAATAGATTGACACCTGCGGATACAGGTATGATCGATTTACCTTTCCGAGAATTGGTAACTCGATAGAACCCCAGGTATCTGCGGCCCAATGGACTAAACCGGACCCAAAATCGGCCGTAATGATACCACACAATGCCGCTATTGCTATTGAACTTAAATTCTCTAGTCGTAACCTGACGAGGATAAATACCGAGTTGACCGCTATAAGTGTGATACAGATACCGACGCAAATGCATTCTTGTGTCCTCTTTCCTAGAAATAGATACACAACCTCGAATAAAGCCTTATAGTCGAAAAGAACGAGTGCGTAAAACACCGAGCGAATAAATTTCACACTTTCGATACAAGTCTGTATGAAACCCTACGGTACATTACGACTACGATGCTACACTATTAAAAAGAAGGAGAGAAAAAACGACTATAAGAGAGGGGCATAGCTAACATTAGATACAAACTTCTACTCTTACGAATAATATACTATACACACGTGGCACTACGTGATTATAAGATACATTAATTGAATTACAAGACAAAAACGGTGCATCGAATTGAATTAATATTAGTGAATATGTAATGAGTACGTGTGATAGCGATAGTTGCCATTATTAATTTCGTATTTAGAAATACGCCGCCAAGTCGTTTCGACACAGCGCAAGGTGTTAAACATTTATAATTAAGTTACCCGTGCTGTAAAGGTTTGCGAGTTCCTGAGCACCTTTATGGGTTGGACCCCACCTTGGTGTAATTCTGTCTTCTTGCGAAGTCGGTATTACCGAATTGGCATTGGGATCATCCTCGAGCATTGAGTTCTCGTAGATCTGCCGTTCAGTTTTCACAGGTGCCAAAAAATTTGTTGCCATCGAGCATGCAGCTGAAGCCGCTTGACCCAGGTTCGGTACTTTTATATCATCCATTGTCGCTAACATTAATATTACACAGACTTACTGCACAATTCGAATCACGTGTACTTCAATATTCGATCACGCCTCGTAGCGATCTTTTTTTATATTCTGACACTACATTCCTTAATTCGGTGAATCTTCACTTCAGGAAGCTTGACAATTCGATTTCTCAAAATTGTACAAAATGTGTTTGTTTTATCCGACGTTTTTACAACGGCGGAAAAAACTTTTGATTTGTATACAATAATCTGACTAGATTGAGAATTCTGCATTATCTGCCAATTTTCACGATCAGCTACCGTTTTGATTATATTTATGTAATTGCGTTCCTTTCTCTCGGTTCATTATATGATCAATTTCTCCTCAAAAGATACGTGTGCTAGAATGTTAGATTTTTCGTTTTTTTGCGAAATCTTCGTAGCACTATTGACCACTTTCGACGAACTTCGCACTATAAAAACAAAACAGTCTACTTACTATTCAGACAGTGCAAATATCATTTCTTTATATCAGATGTCATCATTCTTAATGCCAAGGATTTTATTGGGGAAATGCTCTTCGTGAGACTGATTCTTATTCGAAGCGATATTGTAGGCCCGCTTGCAATACGCGGATAGTCTAACACTCCTTAAATAATTATTTTTACGCTGAACTAACTGAATCAACAGTATCTAAGAATTGTTGCACTTCAATTTATAACTGAACACTTGCTTACAAAAACCGTTTTATGTAAAGAATATTTTCTTTATGTAAAAAATTATCGTACTAATCTAATAGTAATGATTAATTAGTGTATCTCTACATGCGATGAGGAAAAAAACCCATTGGAAATATTCAAACACTTTTCTAATGTACAATACATAAATCAAACTACAAGTATCGTGCTGTATGCATTTCTCAATTATGCTAAATGATTATATCAACAATTAGGAGTCTGGCAAATATTCGTAAAACTATCATAACTATACATACACAAGCCAAATTACAGCATGTTAGCTGTCCAATTAATTGGTTACATCTATTTTTTGTGCATGGACAGTTTAATTGAGGTATTTAAATGGATTTTGCTATTTGTTCTATTTGTACGCATACCACATTTTTACAGCTATTCTTGCGTACGTCAATTTCCTAAGTGCGACTATCACATACCATTCGACGCGTACGTAAGTTAACAACAAATACTGAAAAAGTACGATTAAAAAAACAAAGAGACACGACATATTTTATTCTTTGATCGTAAATATAATTAACTACTTGGTGTAGCTTCGTAACTGAATCAAGGAAATTGATTTTACTCGAACCGGTATACTTTGACCAATTTCAGTCGTAGACGGTGTCGCGCACGTTAAACTCAATGTAGAGTTAATTATCCAATTGCCCGTATCATTGATGCATTTCGGGCATCTCGACACAAAAGACAGGACAGTAATCGTCGTTAAGTACTTATGTGCACGTGTAAATTTGCACGGAAAGATAGGTAGAAAAATAGATGGACGAAATTGAGGTAGATAGAGAAACTTACGCTGAGACAGTCGAGTATACGTATCTATACAGTTAGAACATGTAACTTCGTATACTCGACTGATTTATAGGGACAATGAAAAATTGAGCATGATCAGGTAATCTGTAAGGCATACCCGTGAGATCAGCGGAAACGCGATGACTAGTGGTGTAGGATCCTCGCAGACCTCAAGGAATCTTGTAGCGCCGTAGTTCTTCAGCGTTATCCTGGTGAGTACCCTGTCCAGCCATAAAGTTGCTGAATGTGCACGCTTAATTAGTCACTGGTAGGATCGAAAGAGACCTACGACGAGACACTATCGTACCTCGTACCGGCGTGACACGCACACTTCTAAGGAGAGCGCGCATGGTGTACACATGCATTCGGATTTTCCTCACACACTATTCTTCTTCTTTTTAAGCTCTTCTTGCACCGAGTAGAATGCAAAATGTACACACAATAAGAAACCTGGGAGTAGCCGGTTCGCTCGACTTATAGATACACCTTTCCGTAAACGTTGAAGAACGAGGTCGAAAGAGGAGACCGTAATAAGAAAACGGAATAAGGAATGAGAGAATGACCCATCAAAGAACTGAGAAATAGTTTTCACGCATTCCTAGTTTGCATTGGGTTCGTGGTACCGAGCTTTACAAATGTAGCACCAAGAGGTCTACGAAGGAGCGAATAACAGAGAAAGACAAAAACGCGGACGCAGGTGTTGGTCTCGCGAAGTGGTGTCTTTTTTTGCAACGACTGTCTGCGCGTTTCTTTCCGTCTGTCTTCAACTGGGCTTTTTCCCTGTGTCTCTGCACCACCGCCGCAACCTCGCGTGTACTCGGTCTTGCAACCTTTCCCTCTTTCTCGTTCCTTTGCGCAGACTACACCGGGTACTTCTCCTGCAACCCCGCCTTGTTTCGCGTAAATTCGTGCTCTTTCGCCTCTTTCCGGCTTGTGACGAATGACCGGCGCCGCCTGACGACCGCACTCTCCGCGCTTTGCGTCGCGACGCTCGTCGGGCTTTTTCCTGCCGTGCGACGTACAATCGCGTCTCATTATTGTTTTTTCACCACGAACTGATTCAGTTTTACTGAAACTTAAATACCGGATTAATTGTATTCCATTGGTTTCGGACCAGTCTTTGTATTTACGGGCATTACATACTTGTTTTTTTTTCTACTCATCTTTCTATCGTATTATTCAAACTGATTAATCATTAGAGTTGCAATATGTCGTATTCACCCTTAGTACGTAATTAAAATTCTTAAAATAGTTGTAGCCAATAATGAGTATTATCAGCATTGAATATATCTATCTACCAATGTAGAATCAGTATCGACGTGCATCTCGCATTATCTATAATAATAGCCGAGTAAAGGAAGTAAGAATACACTCGATAAAAGTAAAGTTTTATCAGCGGGAACTTTTTTAAAAACCTACATATGTAATATTCTACGAAAATAATATCTCAAACTCAGGCGATCCCATTTTCTTAGGTAGTTGAAATTGATTATTGCGTGAGAATCATGCATTAGCGACAGATATCATGCCTCTGCGGAATTTGGTCATACACCAGTGTGTGAACGCGTGTATGTACGATCGTAATTAGCACGTAGCACAAGCTCTATACTTGTCGATCTAAACTGAGTATGTACTCATTGTAAGTTCGTATATAAATCGAGTGTAAAGTCTGACGTGACCTGCAAGTCCTTTACGTTTAAACATATGCCGTTTCGCAGACTGTTCATATTTTATTTAAAGACGGATGAACTAAGGGTTACGCGATACGTGTAGGTAGTAGCGAATACTGCATGTCGCATAATACCATAACACTTAATATCCGTCGTATGTTGTAATCTACCTTGATGGAAAAGTATTGATTTTCCATTGAAACTAATTACTTTCTTTTATCAATAAATTACTCGCTATACGAAGGTCGCAATTTCTGAAGTATATGTAACCGTGAATTTGTAGAACCACCACATAGCGGATAGTACATATTTTATAAGTAATGACCAAAATAACAGTCGATCATGATATTAGAGAGCATTTTCAAACACATTTTTACTTTTGCTAAGTCCAAATCTACTGTTTTGATTTGTTGGCTTTTCGTTCTCCAGTATTCGCTTCAGATTGAATTCGGAAAAATCAAAAAATGTGATATTGTTTATTTGTACAATTCTAAGTGGTCAGCAAAGTAACTCCTGTTTTTAATGAAATCTCCAACAGAATAGCAAACCATATTTGTCCCTATTGAACAATTTCAATGTGAAAAGAATTTTTGCGTCTCACTGCGTGAATCTTCAATACAGAATGCTACAATAGAGCGATAACAAACTGCGATTCATAGAATTTAGTTTCAGGAGGTAACTGCTAAAATGAAATTTTGTGACACGAGTCTTTGTTGCAGTCATCTTCCAACGCGCATTTATGACATTTATGCTAATTAGTACGGGAAAATCAAGCCTATGACATCACCATATTACATTTACTTCGCTCACTGTATCTCACTTGGTTCAGTCTATCAACATCATATGAGTAATAAGGTACTTATTCTTCTATAAAATGCTCCGCACTTTTTTGGAATAAGCAAACGGCATTATGAGAGTCATTACGTCTTATCAAAGATAAGATATGCAATGAATAAAAACCAGTGTAACTTTATCGTAACTCTCATATGAAACAGGAAATGTTTCATATGGCCATAAATTATATTAGAAAGGAATGTTTTTCTGGTTTCTATTGAAATGAAATAAAAGCATGTAACATTGAAGTAACAACGTTACTCTCTTGAATATTATTGTTTCACATATTTTCGGTCAAATTGTATTTTGATGTAATAAAAAATAATTATATAAAGAAATATTTGACTATTTTTTTCCTCAATATAGCGTATACAGGAATGTGAGTACGCGATTCAAAAATCCTGTTACTGTAACGAATACGTCACTTCGGTAGCAATGCGACGAACAGCGACGAATTTCTATATAAGAAGTCTACTGCAATTTCCACGTGTGTCGTAGATAACCAAGTATACTATATTTGCCACCATAAAGTAACAAGCTACAATAGTGTATGAACTGCTAGAATTTGAAACGAGCTGTTGCCAAATATTTGATACAAGTTAATCGTAATCAATTCAAACAAGTTGTATAAAAATTGAAATGTGCGTATTATTGTTTTCGAACATAAACACCGATAAAATGTAGAGACCATAGACACTAACAAAGTCTTAAGCAGTATTAGAGGTTAGTTTGTCTTATAAAATTGATAACCTTATTCGAAATGAACTACAAGAGTTTTTGAATGATATCTGGAATGATAACTGATTATGAATGTTAATAAAATAATTCTAAATTAACTCTCGAATCAAATTATTTAGAACAATGAAGGTGGACATCTTTGCCGAAAACGAGTCAGTGTTACTCGTAGGAGAAGGAAATTTTTCTTTTGCCGTATCGTTATTTCAACTCAAACTTCCAATAAATATTATTGCTACTTGCTATGAAACGAGTGTCGAACAAGAAACTGGAAAGAAAAACATAGAATATCTTGTAAAAAATGGTCTGTATCATTCATGTTTTTCGTAAAAAAATATGTCAATAAAGATAAATGTTTTGGTAAATATTCTATGATTTTCTTTTCAGGAGTACGTGTTTTAATGGGAATTGATGCAACAAATTTAACGAATACCAAACTTGGAAAACTATTGTTTAACAAAATTATTTTTAATTTTCCTCACGTTGGAGGAAAAATGAGAATCGAAAAGAATAGAGAGCTACTAAGACAATTTTTCATGTCTGCTACCAATTTAATGAAAGATGATGGTCGTATATTGGTGACTTTATGTAACGGTCAAGGTGGGACAGAAATGGATAACCCACAGCGACGTTGGGACGATTCATGGAAAATTACAGAAATGGCAGCTTACGCGAATCTGATAATAATTCAGATTGTCTCTTTTGTATGGCCATTATTCGAAGGCTACAACGTAACAGGATATCGTAGTCTGGAAAAAGGATTTCACACATTAGGAGCCTTAACGCACATTCTTAAAAAATCTGAAGTTCCTAACATTGAAAATATTTCTTGTAGCAAAGAAATGTCAGCACTATCGTCTAGTATGACTAATTTTGTATGGAACGACTTGAAGCGTCAATTATTCAGTGTTTGCAATCATGATGCACAAGCATATTGTTATACGTACAAATTTGATATCACCTTGTATACAGATAGAGGGTTCTTAAACAGTGAACTGTATCCGATATTGTACCTTCACGCTGGCCACATAATTCATGATGTGGAATTTATCAATTTATATTCGGTGCCACACGAAAACAAAGAGAGAAGAACATACAGAATAACTTATAAATCTAGTATCTTACCATTATACAGAGAAAGAGTTATTTGTATTCATCAAAACTTGATTCCAGATATTATCCAAAAGCATCTTAAAGTTACAATTCCGAATTAAGACACTTTTGAAATTTCAATGTAATCATCATCTGTTTTTATCAATTTTTATGTTACTTCTCCTTGGAGCTAACAGTGTATATTTAACTACAATACTGCAATATCTTTTAGATGAATCATTTGCGGCAAATACCGAAATATTTTTCACGAAATATTGTTGGAGGGCAGAAGGTATTTGCCACGTTTCATTTATCCACGATATCTGGATCATGTAAAACTGAAAATGAAGATCCGCCAAAGTTCTTGCATACAACTGATTGGCGCCCGCAAGAAAATACTGTTCCAAAGCCATTGCGTAGATTGAAGAAGCGATCAGAACTTCACAGTGGACAGGATTTTATCGATATAAAATATGTGAGCAATATTCTCTTGCATTAATAGTAATCTTTATATTCAATTTTATTCGAAAATATTTAATCCTTAGGTAAAGACAATAGGAGGAAAAGGTGGTGATGGCGAAGTATCATTATTGCAATTGTGGGTTAATGACAAAGCAGGACCTGACGGTGGAGATGGTGGCAATGGTGGACACGTTATATTTGAAGTATATCAACATTTCTTTCAAATGCCACTATAATAGTAGTTCTACAAAATTAACAAATTTTTGTTTCCTTCATAAAAATTGAATTTATAACTCGACAGGTTACAGATTCTCCCACAGATCTCAGGCACGTAAGCAGTGTTATAAAAGCGTTAAATGGCGAGGACGGTCAGCCGAAATTATGTTTTGGAAAAAGTGCAGAACACACCATTGTACGTGTTCCTGTAGGTACTATTATACGCGATATAAATGGAAAGATCCTAGCCGACTTGGACGAAGTTGGTATGATGTTTATTGCGGCAAGAGGTGGTGCGGGTGGTCACGGAAATGCATTTTTTAAATCGAATATGAACCAAACTCCAAAAATATGCGAACGTGGAGCATGCGGAGAAAATTCTGAATACATATTAGAAGTGAGATCTATGGCTCATGTTGGATTAGTAAGTATCATACATCAATATTTTTCATCTATTATTATACAATAATAAATCGAATAGTTCAATGAACGTAATACATTTTCTAGATTGGTTTTCCAAATGCTGGGAAAAGTACACTTTTAAGAGCAATATCCAGAGCAAGACCAAAGGTAGCTGCCTATCCATTTACAACTTTGAAACCTCATTTAGGAATTGTAATGTATGACGATTATGAACAAATTGCAGGTAAACATTTATTTTCTTTTTGATTAATAGAACTCTTAACATTTAACGTTACTCATATTTGACTTCTGTTTTATTGGGAATTAGTGGCTGATCTACCAGGACTCGTTACGAATGCACACAAAAACGAAGGTCTTGGAATAGCTTTCTTAAAACACGCAGAACGCTGTGCAGCATTATTGTACGTTCTCGATATTAGTTCAAACGATCCGTGGGAGGATTATGAAGCCCTACGGTTTGAAATTAGTCAATTTAATGAAGAATTAGTTAAAAGGCCACTTGTCATTGTAGCAAATAAAATGGATCTGCCATCAGCAGCGGTAAGTAAAAAGTTTCCTCTGCTTTATAAAATGAACTGCAAAATAAGAAATATGTCTGTAACAAAAGATAAATATTTTCTCTAGGAAAATTTAAAGGCGCTTCAAGGCAAAGTCAACTTACCGATAATTCCTATTTCTGCAAAAACGGGAACGAACATAACAACATTACTATATAAAATTAGACAGATCTATGACGATATGCAAAGAAGTAAACACGATGTTGAAGATATCACTATGTAATTATAAGATTTACATTAATGACATTCGCTAAATAAAGATGCTTATAAAAATGGCAAATTGTAAAATTCAACGCAATTTAAGACTGCAAAGACTGCTCACAATATTTAAAGTCTTTTAATACGGACTTTACTCGTGGTTCGTTTAAAATTGTTGCAAACCACCTGTTAAGATTTTTATAAGATTTCTTCAGTTCCGGATCAAATGCATATTCGTATAGTGGTACCAAGGCAGTAAACAATGCAATATCCGCAATGCTGATTCTTTCCCCAACTAAGTAAGTTTTACTAATCAATAAATCGTTTAGTTTGTGTAACGCAGAAAGGAGATCGTCTTTACACGCTTTTACGTTTGATTTCACGTTCTTAGATGCATTCTTGACTAAAGAAGGTACGATCCAACCAAATACTGCTGGTAAAATATGGTTGTCGGTATAGTTGAGCCATTGCAAAACTTGACTAAATGCAAATTCATCATTGTCACATCTCAATTTCGTATTTGCTAAATAAAATACGATAGCGTTACTGTCATGTAAAACAGTGTTATCTACTTGCAAGCTGATATCGTTACATATCGGTTGCTTTTGCTCAGGTGAAACAACTTTCACAGTCTTGTTACTGAGCTCTGCAATTATTTGCACACGTTGGCACTTAACACTGCCACGATTTGCATAAAGTATTAATTCCGATGTATCTTTCTCGTTCGTACAACTATTCCGTGGTTTTGAGTTGTCACAAGTTTTTTCCGTTGAAACACCTGAAATAACATACATTGTGTAAATTTACAAAAATTATTGATTAACGTTCATAATATACGTTCATACCTGTCACTCCTAATTTCAGATTCGCGAAATTTTTAGCTGTGTGTATTATTTTTGTTACACAAGACAAGTTGCAACCGGAAGCTTGTGCGGATTCTGGTTTACCACCACCTTTTCCCTCCATCAAGGGAGCAATTTCTCGAATCCATTCGTTTGCTTTTAATCCTTTGGTTACTGCAGACTACAAGAATTTATATGTTAGATTGCGCTTACTTTTCAAAGGATTACACTATAAAATGTTTCAGAATTACTTTTGGAACTGCACTAAGCGCAAAGATTTTCTTCGCATCTTGATCTACGCTTATGAATAATGCACTTGTCTCTGGAGATATATTTTTCACTTTCTTTAGAGCAGAATCTAAAGCTTTTGTATTGCTATATGCTTGTAGGACTTCAACAAGAATCGGACAACCAATGTTTTCTTTAATAATTTTTTCTGCTGTTTCCACTACCATATTTGAAATAGCTGCTTTTGCAGATCGTTCTTTATCGTCCAACGATTTCTTCAAATCCTTTAGCATATTGCGCATATTATCCTGCAATATAAATCAAGGTATAAGATAATCTATTTAAAAGTATGAGTTTATGAGTTATATGAAACATACTTTTCTCCAGCTAGGTATCAATGCATGCGAAACATCTTCTGTGAGTTCCACAATTTTCTTAACATGTTCCTTTGAGCTTGCACCAGTTTTATCCATATTAATAGTATTGCGAAGTTGATCTAATTGAGCTTGTAGTAATGCTGCTTTTTTCTCTGCTTTCGTTGCTTCCGGACCCGTAAGAGCTACAATGCGTCTAATACCTTTAGCAATAGCTTCTTCCGTTGCTATGACAAAATTTCCCATGTGTCCAGTGAAGTGTAAATGCCTGAAATAATAATTATATATAAAATCATTGTTTGTTAATTCTCCCTGTATTAGTACTGTCTCACTTACGTTCCTCCGCAGAATTCTACACTAGTGTTTACCGCAGCTGAGCTTAAAGGATCCTTTTCCAAATCCTCAACTGGCACACCAATGCTAACTACTCTTACAGGATCTGGATAAGTTTCTTCGAACATGGCACGTAAACCTTGAATAGTCTTTGCTAATGCCAGTTTGCTTTCCTTGGCATAAACTTTCTTATTTCCTCGTACAATTTCATTTGTAGCTTCTTCAGTACGCTTCACTTGTTCGGTCGTCATGGGCCCTAAAAAGGAAATGATCGAAAAGAATTGTTCAGTGTTTCTCGAATTTTGATTTAATATAATTTTTACCTTTATTCGTAAAATCAAAACGAAGTCTGTCAGGTGCTACCAAAGAACCCTTTTGATCTGCATCCGTTCCTAATACTTTTCTAAGTGCATAATTAAGGGCATGCGTAGCTGTATGGTTACTCATTAGGAACCTTCGCCGTGCTGTATCAATATTTAATAACACTTTATCACCTTTTTTTAATATACCTTCACCCACTGTTCCTATGTGCAGAACGTATCCAGCCCGCACTTGTACATTTTTTATACGAATCTCAGTTGCCTGATGAAGAAAAAAAACCATGCCAATTTAACTAGGAATATAGATTTATTAGCTGATAAGCAAAAATACAATATTATTCCTTACCTCGTCATCCACTTTCACCATGAATCCTTCGTCATAAATTTGACCACCCTGTTCAGCATAAAAATTGGTTCGATCTAATAGAATACCAACTTCTTCGCCAGATGCAACAGACTCCACAAAGTTTTTGCCAGATCGCAATGCTATAACAGTTCCTGTGCAAGGTGAAAATTCGTATTCCTCATAAATAGTATCAGCTTTTACTTTGTAATTATATTTTGGTGAATCATCGGTAGGCTTGATTCCTTTATTCTGTAGTTCAGTAATCGCATGGACGTCTAAATCGATTTGATCGCCTATACCACCACCTTTGCCTTGGGATATAATCTGTAGCATGTAAAAAATTTGTAATCAGTGTCGCACTAATCCACATTTTAACTACTAACGAATAAAAATACCTGAGCTTTCTTTTTTGCTTCTTCATAGGCAGTCATATCCACTTTTAAACCTTTCTCTTCAGTCATCAATTGTGTTAAATCTACTGGAAATCCATAAGTGTCATACAGACGCCATGCAACATCTCCTGGTACAGTATTTGTAGATTCCAATTTAGCGATCGTACGATTCAATAGATTTCGACCGCGGGATAAAGTTTTAAGAAATTGTGTCTCCTCTTCGTTTATAATATCTATAATATACTGTGGGTCTTTTGTTACTTCTGGGAATACATCACCTATTTTAAAATAAGATAATGTATCATGTTAACTCTTTACGAACATTCAATACCGATTCAATGACGTTAAGATTTACACATTTTCTATCGTACTCTACCTAAAAGCTCCACAACCACATTGACTAGTGATCCAAAGAAGCCTGGCTTAGCATTTAGCTTCTCTGTCGCGTATCGAACAGCCCGTCTTAAAATTCTTCTCAGTACATACCTGTATCATAAAATTTTTAACAATCATTCAAGATTCAAATTGCATGTTGTATAGTCATAAAATGTTTGTCATATTTTTACCCTCGACCAGTATTATCTGGGATTCCACCATCAGCTAAAGCAATCGTTAATGTTCTTGCATGATCAGCTAAAACTCTATAAGCCATATCTATACCACCGACATCACTAGCACCTACCCTTCCTTGATATGGTGGTGCATTTGTACCTTTTTGAATAGCGTCAAATAGCGGTACAAACAAGTCTGTATCATAATTTGCTCGCTTATTCTGAATAACCGATACCAATCTTTCTAATCCAAGTCCACAATCTATATGCTTCTTTGGCAAAGGACGCAAAGTTCCGTCGCTTTCTCTGTAAGAGTAATATTCTGTTATAGAAGATATATGCACCAATTTTTCTTTTCCATGTACAATACTGTTTTCTTTGTTACCTATTGTATTGTATAAACACAAGATTCCAAATTTCTAATACGTCTGGATCATCCATATTAACCAGGTCAGCTGCATTTCTTCCACCAATTCTATCGTAATGTAATTCGCTGCATGGACCACAAGGCCCTGTTTCACCCATTTCCCAAAAATTGTCTTTCATGTTTCCTGGTAACACGTGTCCAGCAGGTACACTAAAATATACGTGAAGTATATAAAGCTGAGTTTACTTGTATCTGAATCATAAACACGTGAAAGTCTAGATACCCAAGAGAAATCCAAATATTTTTACATTCTTCATCGGGTTTTAAACCAGCTTTCTCGTCGCCTCCAAAATACGTGACATATAGTTGATCTTTTGGCAGTTTTAATTTATCGGTTAAAAATTCCCAAGCCCAGGTGCAAATTTCTTTCTAGATTAACATAATATGTTCTGAGAATAATGAGCAAGAGTTTAAAACAATGTAAGAGAGATATGTGTCTTACCTTAAAATAATCTCCGAAAGACCAGTTTCCCATCATTTCGAAGAAAGTATGATGATATACATCTTTTCCCACATCGTCAAGATCATTATGTTTACCACCAGCCCTAATACACTTTTGACTATTAACTACTCTCACCCATTTTGCCATATCGCTATTCGGATCGACTGTTCCCAAAAATATGGGTTTAAACTGAAAACGACAAGTATTAAATAACATTATAAAAAAAATTAGATAAAGTATATTTATATATAACAATATAATCTAAAATGGTTTGTGACTCGCAGCACTTTTCATTTTAAATACCTGGTTCATTCCAGCATTTGTAAAGAGTAATGTTGGATCATCATGAGGTATCGTTGAACTCGAATGAACATACTCATGTCCCTTCTCCTTGAAAAAGTCTATGTAAGCTTGACGTATTTGTTTGGCATTCATAGTGGCCATATTTAGCTCCTTGCCGTTTAGCTGAACCTATGCTTTAACAGTAACATATAATACAATTATCAATAAATATATAAATTCTTTATACCATATGGCACCAAAGGAATAACAAACTTGACTGAGTTTTGTATCACATAAAGTTAATATATTTAATGTTGCAAAGCACACAAAACTCTAATCTATTCGTTAATTGTTCATAAGGAACACTGACATTTTGTTTCATTATCAAAAAATAGTTTTTAAACGTTCATGCAACTCACGAAGAAAGTCTGCAGAAATATATGTTAAAACAGCTTGCCACGCGGTTGACGTCTGCAGTGCAACTTTCAAAAGAGAAAGGTATGAAAGAACGAGAGCACATGTGCATGCAATACCGGTGTATCAGTATATGTAACAGTATGTAATGTGCAGTAATGCAAGGAAACACAAACATATACCGTATCAAAATCAAGATTATTCCAGTGTGTTAGACCAACTGTCGGTATTTTATAAATTGAGACTGAAGTTTGATACAATTCCTAGACCGAATATTCGTAGATCGTATCATCATTGTAAAATATAATCACTGCGCGAATTTCATAGAACTTCAGAACAGTGTTGTATTAATTTATAGGGATTAACGTGAACTGGTGTTTACCACAGCTTACAACAACAAATATACCGTGGAACCGGTCATCGTTTTAAAAAAATTGTAATTCTTTGTATATTTGTAACAACTGTTATTTATTATTAACATCGAATCTTTTTGATTAAAATTGAATAATAGTTGATTATGCATTACACTTATTTTTAGAATTTATTCTGATAAGTTTTCATTTCTACAACATTAAACGCAAAGGATCCTGACAACAGTCTATTTGGTTGTTAAAAGTTGTTAATAATAAGCCGCAAACATGCCGTTCATGGTAGGAAGACAACCGATAAGACGCACATTGAAATATTTAGAAGCTGGGAAATTGTATTTGAAAAAGAACATACAGGTTATGACTATTAACTACAATACATTTGGGAATCATCATAGTGGTGCAAGGTAAATTATTGACCAATGTATTAGAAATGACTTCACTACCTATGAATTGTTTATTGCCTGTTAATACAAGTTGTAGTGAAAATCAAATACGTATCTTTGCGCACTCATAAATACCAGAACAATATTATAATTATGTTTCCAAGCTTACTAATGCCATTCGAATGTTTTCAGACAATTTGTGTTTTGGTTTCTACCGCAAGTGCAATATAAAAATCCAGATGTACAAATAGTTACATTAAAAAATATGACCCCAACGCCTTTCGTCAGATGTTATTACGGTGAGTTTTACCGCAAACTATGTTGTACATTTGTGACTTATATTTTACTATTACTTATAGATAACGGAAAAGAAATGCTGATTGACATAGAGAGCAAAGATAGGGACGAAATATTGAAACATCTTATTCGCGTAGTAGGGAAACCACAAGAAGAACTTGAAAAAGAAACGGAGGCAAAGGAAAAGAAAGCTAACATAGCAAATTTTGGAGTAGGTTGCTCAAGAAGTTGTATGTGCGTAGTTCCGGGACAAGTACCGTGTCCTGGTCTAATACCTCTCCCAGACTGTATGAGAGGGAAAACAATATATCAAAAGCAGGAGGAATAATTCAGTGTAAATTAATTTCTTGCTTTGTATTATATTGGAATAGATTAATTTTCTTGTTGTAAAATATTATCTTACAATTTACTTAAGACCACTTCCTTTTATTTTGTATTGGCAAATGTCGTTATTGCATACACTTTTATCCTATTAATATACATACTTCTCAAATTGCAATCTTTATAAAAAGATATACTTGGATTATGAAAATACACATACATCAATTTGCATACATGCCAAAGCACAGTACTATCTATGAGATAAATTATTGGTATGCCAAACTCGCTGCGTTTAGCTGCACTATCATAGGAATCTTATAATCTTGCAAATGCTTGTGTAATAACACAATATTTATATAAACTATATTTGATAGAATCGTTTAAATTATGCGGATAATAAATATGGATGGTCGGTATGGATGAAACGCAATGGTCGAGTATTAAGAAACGAACAGATACGAATAAATATAATACAGTCTCAAAAAAAAATTAGTAATTATCTTCTTGGTTTCTGTCGATTATATGGTTTGCTATTATGGTAATGGGTACCACGGTTGTGATAACGCGTTGAGGTGGACGGTTTTTGAATTTCAGGTTTCTGGTACAATTGTATTACTGGCGATCCATTGAGGGGTTTGTTTAATTCAAATTCTTCCTCAGATTCTTTCATTAATTTAAGCTTCGCTTCAATGGCTTGAATAGCTGTTTCTCGACTAAAAGGAAAATATGAGTCAATAAGATTAAAATATTTACAGAGTAACAGAATTACACAAAAATAATATAGTTTATACATGCTTACCTAATTCTCTTATCTTCTTTTTTAGCACCAGCTAGCGCAGGTATGTCAATTTTTGGTTTTGGCTTGTCCATTTCAGACTGATAAAACAGACGTATTAGATCACACTATTTTTTGATTTAATTTAAACTATGCAACGTAATGTTCTAATTTACCTCTGTCATACTGTGGGCCCATCTTACAATAATATGTTTTGCTCCTACTTTTAAGTTATGTAAAGCCTCCTTCGCTGCTTCCGCATCTTGAACCGTCTTGTAAGTAACAAAAGCATATCCTCTCGGTTGACCTGCTTGCGGTCCTGACCGGTGGAATAGTAGGTCGAACTTTTCGATAGTTCCATATTTTTGGACGAGTTTCAGGAGTTGGTACCGGTTGATAGATAAAGAGTTAGTTTATCACGATTTTTTAATTTGTGACATATATTGAATGTGCCAAGCGATAGATGCATTTTGCACAAAATAAAATGCATATTTAGGTACTTACTCATTAATTCTTAAATCTAAATTGCCTACCCATAATCTTCTATCTTCTACTTGATTTGATCTTATGGGTTCTAATGGCAAAGGAACTTTGGCAATTAGCTGTAAATAATAGAATACACTCTTATGTCAACTCGTGTCAAAACAATACGAATACTATTCGTATTACGTAAATTTTAATGTAATCATAACCTTAATTCAGTGAATTTTATTAAATGCTTACCTCCATATTAGATACTATCAAAACTGGTATCAAATGATAATACCAGGAAATATTAATTCCTCAGTATCGATCTCCTTTGAACTCGGTTCTTCACAAAATTGGGCATTACGCTTTGTATATTTATTAGAAGCCCTACAAATACGACAGAACACGGTTCTCTAGTCACTTCAAGTCACATCGCGTTCACGGTAGATTAGCAGAACTGCTCTAACGTACGGATTATGTGATTTCGTCGTTGTAAATTTTTAGTATAAAAATCTGAATAAAAGTCGGTGTCAACTTCATCGAGCATACTCGTACGAATCTAAAATGTCCTCAAAGTCTATCAAGTGTTTGTTTATAACGTAAAAGTTAACGGCTTATTCTCAAGATTTTCGTGAGTGAGAAAAAATCGTCCGTGGTGAACTTCATAGGGAATAGAATCTTGAAGTACCTAAAAATACTGTATATGTATATCGAGTTTTAGCTGAATCTGTAACTGTGTCGTAAATTTACAAAATTATTTATGCAGTTTTAAACAATTGTATGAATACCGTTAATAAACATTGCTATAGAAGTCTTAAATATGGAGTTCGCTTCATCAGAATATAAATGATGACAACAATGAGCAGACAACGAATTGAACTGTAATAAAACAAAACTGTGTTGGTTCGAATGCTTTATTGTCCGAAATTGTTACAACATAAAAGCCCATATGGATAGAACAGCGATGACTGATCAATCAGCTTCCCAAACACAGACTGAGACTGTTTTGGAAGCGGATGTTACGGACTCCGCACCGCAGGTACGCTGAGTTTTATTACTAACTACGTCACTTTACCGATCTGATAACACATTCCTTGGTGTTTTTAAACGTTTAATCAAAAAGATTATAATGAGATACAACTCAGTTTTTTCGTCATATCCTAAACGTGATTTTTCGCCAAAGTAATTTATTGATCTTCATTGTACCTAGCATACTTTTGAAATTGTTTGAAGAAATATTTCGAACATTCCCAAAGTTCTTGCGTTTGCGATTTCGAAAACATGAACGGTACTGTCAAATTATTGACGTTAAAACACTGGTACAAAAAATCATTGTTGAGTTTGTGCAATGTTGGAGGCAAACAGGTATTTTCTACCAATGTTGAAGATCATTCACCATTTTCTGGAATACGCGTATTAGATCTTACAAGGATCATTGCTGGTCCTTATTGTACTATGATCCTCGGAGATCTTGGTGCAGAGATTCTGAAAATTGAAAAGCCAGGCAGTGGAGACGAAGCCAGAAAATGGGGCCCACCATTCTTAAGTGGAACTAACGAATCTGCATATTTCATGAGCGTCAATAGAAACAAGAAAAGTATATGCATCGATTTAAAAAAAGGCAAAGATCTCATCTACGAATTGGCCAAAAAATCTCACGTTTTAGTAGAGAATTATGTGCCAGGAAAACTAGACAAGATAGGCTTAGGATACAAAAACATTTCTGAAGTAGCACCGCACATAATATATTGTTCGTTAAGTGGTTACGGTTCAGAGGGTCCATACGCGAATAGACCAGGATACGACGTAATCGCCGCTTCTTTGGGTGGGCTTTTACACATTACTGGTCCAAAGAATGGCCCTCCGTGTAAAGTTGGCGTTGCAATGACAGACTTAGCTACTGGATTATACGCATATGGTGCTATTAGTACTGCGCTATATCAGCGATTGAGAACTAATAAGGGACAATGGATTCAATGCAATTTATTAGCGACACAAGTTGCTAGTTTGATAAATATTGGGTCGAATTATTTGAATGCCAACCGCGAAGCAACACGGTGGGGGTCCGAACACGAAAGTATAGTTCCTTACGAGGCGTTTCCTACTAAAGACGGCTATATGACTGTTGGAGCGGGAAGTGATCAGCAATTTCTAGAATTGCTTAAACGAATGAATCTTCTCGAACTTTCAAAAGATGACAAATTCAAAAGTAATACAGACAGAGTAAAAAATAGAGAAGAATTATTAGGCATACTTAGAGGAGAGTTTAAACAAAAAAATAACAAAGAATGGGCCATTATTTTTGATGGTGCTTCGTTTCCTTATGGGCCGATTAATACCATAGGACAGGTATGCCATCAAGATAATATTAAGAAAATGTGTCATGTGAATGTAAACATAGAATATAACAGTTTATAGCGCAAAAAATCATAATGTGATTGTAGGTATTCGATGATCCACAAGTTAGATATATGAAGATGGTGCAAGATGTGCAACATTCTACTGCAGGACAAGTGAAAGTTATTGGTCCAGCTGTTACCTATAGTTACGCTACTAATAAAGTTAGACTTCCACCACCAATATTAGGACAACACACGGATGAAATTTTAAAAGATGTGCTATGCTATAATGATCAAGATATTCAAAAACTGAAAGAAAAACAAATTATTCAATAACTAATGGCAGCTATTTGATTTTCATAAAGAAAGAACAAAGTAGATTAAGATCAATTTTTACTTTGTATACCGTGACGTTCCATACGCATACTCACTATTTGTACTTTATTTTATTATTATATTAATGAACTCTTTTATGAAGTGTATCAAAGAAATGGAAATATATTTTTATTACATATTTTCTTGTAATGCATACTTCTCTGTATACGTATATGTATTCCATTATCTCCCTTTGACATTTGTGACATTGTATTAAGTTTAGAAAGAGTAAAAATAAAATATTAATTCATACTTTTATGATCAATTGCAGGAAGTGCCAACCGTAAGGTTGCGGCTGAGAAGACCTAAATCGAATAAAAAAGTGCAGTGGACACAAGGGACTGTGGATAACGAGCATATGAATAAAAAGAAGTCTAAATGTAAATTCCATAGAAACTGGTATAAGGTATAGCGCATTTTCTGTTCGAATCAGAATATTAAATGTTCCTTAATTCTTTTTTAGGTTGTTGTATTTATGAAAAACCAAAAAATTTTGGTGAAAGCAGTTCGGAAGAAAGTGACGACGAATGTGAGCATTGTCATGGGCACAAAGATGCTCATAAGAAAGTTTTAGTGACTAAGTCAGAACCGCAGAAAGAGGAAATACCTCCTCAGCCTGGTAAGCAAGTTTATTTGCACATTACATAGAATTAAAGTTGGAAATAATATTGTTTTGACATATTCTAAATTATTTTTTCAGAGCCTATAGTTACAGCCTCTTCTTAATAAGCGCAGTTGTTAGTAATCTGTTTTTGGAATTAAAGAATATTTAGAAATTGTTTTTATCACTAACGTTATGCCAAAGAACAATGCAAAACTATAAGTGGGTGTTCTACATGAAAAATTGTAAGTCCTATACTCTTATACATTTATAGTAACAAATATTTCCATTTCATTTTGTAGATAGTGAATTGCATCATTTGGCAAAATTAATCTTGCCGTGACCGTCGACCCTATTCACACTATTCTGATTGTGAACAGATGGCTTATAGTACTGTTTCTAAATTAGAGAAACAAGTCTTGTAGGAAATCAAAGCGTGAATACCTTAACTGGGCATGCAGTTAGATAAAGTTATAAAGGAAGAGATACAAAAGTGAGCTTTCTATAAATATTATTATAATCTGTTAAATGTTATAATGACGGTTGCATTTCCATAGTATTGTAAGACATGTCCGCTGTTAAACAGCTTAAAATGTTTCAAACTAAATTTCATAGAAGAATTCATTGTTCCTATAAATTATAGAAATATTGCGCAATAATTTTCATCATAGAATTGAATCTAAAACAATTCATTCATTTAGTTGTAAGCTTTATTGATCTCTTTCAATTTCTATTATCTTAATTACAATATTGAATATATCATAAATTTTGCTGAGGAGGTTCATTATTATAATGTACAATCATAATGGTTTCCTATACAATCTTCTAGTTCTTCTTTAGCAGGTACAATTTTTATAAAATCTTTCTTCGAGTCACACTTTTCATCAATTCAATAAGCTTTCGAAATAACTTTGTTCATACGTATCTTTGGTGATTCAACAATGCTCTTAGTGTTACAATAAAAATCAAAATATTGCAAACACAAAAATGTCGATTTTAATGTAACGTTTAATTAAAGTCATGTCAATTTAAATATAATAAATCTTATCAATATACACAATGTGTAAGTGCTTTTGTATTAACAGTTTTATTTTTTTTTATAACGAATATAATTCTTAAAGTTTTCTTCGTACAATACCTATCAATGGGTCTAAAATACAAAATAATAATAATAATGGAGAAGATTCTAAGAGAATCCTGAGGTGTTTATATATTTTTCAATTTTTCCGTTATCGATCTTTCAAAATGTACAATTGTTAACTGCAGAATTTACAAAGTTCTTAATAAATCCGAGAGCGTTCTTTTCACAAATTATCGACATTTTTCTTAAAATAATATAATAGTATAACAGACAGGAGATTTGCTGATGTTTAAGTTCCGACATAACATTGCGAACACATACATACATATATGTATATGTATACATGATATTCAAATACAATGATTTCTCTGATTTAGTGATAAAAGCTCGGAATGAATTTTATAGATTTTTGTATTTTACTATTGCGTTTTAATATAATTTTCTTATAAAACTAAATGTTTTATGTAACACAAAATGTAATATACTACACACGTGGATAAATCTGTTGATAATTTTAAGAAACTGATATGTAAATCAGAGTTTGTAGTATTACCTGCTAACTGTAGATCGGATAATTTAATTTCTTTGAATCATTTGTTGGTATCCAATAAATATGTGAAAAACGGTATACCTTCAGTCATGATCTGTATAGCACGTCAAACAACACACATACTATTTTCTGGTGGGATATAGATTTGAGTATAAGTTGAAAACATAATCGTTCGACATTAATGTAGAACTTGGGTACTGGGATTTTATTCTATGAATTCTTTTTGCGCTTCTTTCGTACTTCCATACCCCTGCGAAAGAGATACTCAACTAAGCCTAATGAACGTACCATTGATCTGCTCCGCCAAACTTTTACTGTGTAATCGTCACTTGTTGTGACCAACATTTCTGGATCTCTTGGATTAAACGCAACTGAATTTACAACATCCGAATGAGGAAATTTTGCTAAGCATACACCATAGTGCCGATCCCACAGATAGCCATGCTTATCTTCAGCACCACTGGTAAAAGTGATATAAAGATCGATTTGCATATAAAAAGTTGCTGATAAACAATAATATCGAATAATTCTTATATAATTACCTTGCCACATATTCGTCGCATACATCCAGAAAAATGAAGAAACATTCGTTATTAGGTGTGTATGCTTTGTGTGCTCTTAACATTGTACCAACTTGTTTAATTGTAACTAAATCGATCACATGTATATCAATTTCTTGAGCTATTGGTGGTGGCTGCAATGGATTTGTGATAACGTAGTCCCTTGGCCATGGACGGGTATTTACATATAGGTATCTAAAAATGGAAAAAAAGAAACAAAAAACATTAGATTTGCATGCACTTGCGCATAAAATAGATAATACAAATAGATAGTTTACCTGTGATCTGGAGAAAGTCCCATTCCTATAATATGACCATGAAAATCAATTAGGTGGTCGATTGTATCAAATTTGTCAGCTACAGATTCATAATTCAACCAATCCGTATGAAATCGATCAGCATCTTGATTTTCTCGTTCTCTTTCTCTCTGTTTCAATCGTTCGCGTAGTGATGGTCCTGGATCTAATCTTGTCGGAAAAGTGAAATCTTTGATCCTTTTGAAACCCACTTGATGTGGGGTATAAGTTTTTGATCCAGTGGTGAAGATAAGATACTTATCTGGATTGTTTGCCACTTCATCTGCTTCGCATTCCTCGGCCGATGATGATTCTGTGAACAGAATTATTGTTGTATTTCACATTATACCACCTCTTACAACTATGTATATTATTTTACCTCCAGACTCATTTTCTTCTTCCCATTGTTGGCTTTCAACTTCTTTGTCAGTTTCAACAGTTTTTCTTTCCATTTCGACTTGCCGGTACTCTTGATCATATTGTATAGGGCTTGCATAATCAAAACCATCACCACCTTTTCTCCAATTGACGAAACCATCATCTGATGTTTTGTACCTGTTTGTAGATATATTAATTAATTTGTATTGATGTGTTTAATCTGTGCTTATCAGAACTTTGAAGTAAATAGAGATATATCTAGTTTAATAATGAAAATTAGCTTACTGTTGTCTAGACGAAGAAACTGAATTTGATAGGGCTTTTTCTAGAAATCGAGAGCCAGTATTTGAAGATGAGGCTAGAATGTCTTTGTGACTCGGAGGATTTCCCTTTTCTTGCTGCATTTTCGAACAAGACGGTAAATTCTCCTGTTCTACGGTTTCACCGGATGCAGGAGTTAAACAGTTAGCTATCATAATTGCTCTGATTGACGACGCATTGCAGTTATAAAACCTTTAAAATTACCAGGAACATAAATTTAACACTCGTATTATAAAGTTAACTTGTGATCGTATGTCGATAACAGAAATGAGAAATATTAAAAAGAGTTTGAAATACCTAAAAAGTTGTGTCATAATGGGTATGTGCTCGCTAGCGGATTCCTGACTTGCCTTATTGAGCCAAAGAAAGCTAGTACTAACTAAATGAGCCAACCAAGCTAAATTTCCACTCACAAGATAATGTTCGCTATACCATGTACCAAATATGTCGTATGGCTTATTAACTACCCTGCATTGAAGGTCAAAACCAGCTATAACAGATATTAGAAAATTACTCTTATTATGGTATAATTGTAATCTGCACGCTACACAGATTTACCGAATAATTCACAAGTTACACCTACGTGCCAATCTGAAGACAGCAATTTCTCCTGATATGCTGTGTGGAGTACCAAAATGTACCCCGGAAACTAATAACAATGTATCCGAAGCATTGAATTGCGAAAACTGGGTGTACTTCCAACTAAACGTTTTCATATCATGATAATATTTTACTCTAGCTGGATATTGACTATCCCAAACCTGAAAACAAAATCTTGACGTTAACGAGTCTTATTCTTGAAGCATAATTAATAAAATAATGGCGGTAGACGGACATAACGCTACTTGCCAAAATAAATCCATCCTTTGAGCATGTAGCAAACATTTTTCCATTATGTGAAAAACTGACGTGTAGTACTTGGTGCGAGTGCTCTTTAAGGATTTCAGTTTCTATGAGTGGCGTATGATAAGCCAAACGTTTAAACTCTCCTAACCAAGAAGTTTTCCCTGTACGAATCAACATTTTTTAAATCATAAGCGAAATATTATAATCCTGTAAGAAATGCTATCTTATTGTATCAAACTAAATTCTATTCCAATTTATCCAGATTTCCATGTATATTATGTATAGAGTATCTTACTGTGCTTCTTTTTCATTTTCACAGATTGGTATTTTTTTGATGCCACTTGCTTTATGAGTGCATAAGAATTGAGAAGCTAACCTGGCATGATACCGACATCTGGGTCGATCTTATACGTCCAATAAAATAGATCTTTCCATAACATTTCATCGCGAGATATCCTGTTCCATGACCTGCATACTTCTCCGGCAATTGTTAGCTCTTTCGGTGTCAAGTACTGGAAGATATTTAATAGAATTGAATCTGGTATATACTCCCAAACATCGCTTCCCACTGTGCTGTCGGAGGAACAACTATTTCTTCGATCCTCGCGTTCATCGTCGTTGTATGTGCCATCCTCCCAATTGTCTGCGACACTCTCCTCAACATCCATATCGAAATACTGCTCTCTATTTACTCAAACAGCTGATACCTATCAGAAATGGTGTTCCTGCTGTTCCCAGTGTTACTTCCGAATGCTTCCGAAAGTGCACGGCACGGACCGATAGGGGTACATTGATGTTTCATGTGTTTGTGCTATGAACTGATTTGCAAAAGCGCAGTAACTGCACACACTTGTACATATTTCTACATATATGTATATATGCGCACTTTTGACGCATCAGGAATTTATAATTTCTACTAATCTGATTCGCTTCCCCAATTACACTGTGACATTTTTATCTTGTATTGAGTTTCAGGAACAGTGGCAATATTACAACTACAATATATGTATACATACACTATAATGGATGTAATATAATTCTAATGCGGTATTTTCGCTAGTATACACATTAATATACATTATCCTTTATTGCCTACTGCACTACATTTACAAAATTAGCTGTACATTTCAAGTACTATGTATATTCAAATGTTCACTTCTTATATCTTGCTAGAGCGTACTATTTAACCAACGTGTGAATATAAATATAAATGTTTAATCAAGAGACAAGGTCTTGTCTCGGGCCAAGTAGAAAAAGACAGACGGGGGGGGGGGGGGAGGCTTTTTTTGTATATCACACACTTTCTACTTGGCCTTTTGAAGCATTTTGAATGCTTTTTTGGGATATAACTTATTGTTCATAACAATTGTCAATTACATATATGGAAGATACAAGTAATGCAAAAACGTAAACAAACACGCCGCCTGCTAGCATATTCCGACGTAGCGTTCGGAAGAAGCGAAGTAAGATACTCGTTCCAACACCCAACACCCATGCGCCGCCTCATGGTTCCTTGTGGAAACAGCCGCTGCCTCCAACGCCATCTCCTCGAGGTGCCTTACAATATACACACTCGCCAATCATCATTAATATATATGCGGAGTATGCGCGTTCTTCCTCCGAATTCTCCCAAGGCTGTTCTGAAGAAATTGGGTTAGCTTTGGATTGAACCCAGGTTGCATCTTTACTGTGTAGATAAGTTTTGCGAGTGTAAATAAAGGAACGAAGAGAAATTGAAAATACGCCAAATGGGATCTAATAAGCGACATAAAGCGGAGAAGACTAGAGATGCGAAGAAGAAACGTCATCGTAGCCGCTCGCGTAGCTATACACCAGAACGCGAGAAACCCGACAAGCATAGGCATCACAAAAAACACCGAAGAAAAGAACGCAAGGATTATGACAGCGATGGTTATTATCCGATTCATTTTTTCTAGCGAGCTTGATGAGCCTGTTATTACCATTCTAAAGATCTCGTGTACTGAGAGTCTGCTTTCCGATTAGCATTGTTACGCGTATGCAAACACTCCAATCCATATACATAGAATATAGATGCAAATGCTTCACCGACGCCAACTTTTTCGCATATTGAAGGCATTTCAATTATTTAAACGTATGTGTCAATACCCTCTATGAGGAGTGTTATGGTTTCGAGGATTTTCGTTTTACTGAACATGGTAGATTGTCGAATTGTGCCTCTTTCAGGTTGTGAGGAAATAGATTTTGTCTGTCAGGGGATAACGAACTGCACGAATCTTAATTTACATGTTTCCTAGGTACATAAACACTTTCTATGATTGGCATGTGCAGTCTAGTTTCAGTTAATGTTGCACTCCTATACTTTCAGTCGAAATAGTCAATGCACCTCCTCCACCAAAAATTTCAAAGTCGTCTCATCCGTCGACACCTCCGCCTCCTGAGATTTCTAAGCAGCGCAGTCCCTCACCAGCCAAAGGTGGAGCATCACAAACCACTCTTTCGATAGAAGAGACTAACAAACTTCGAGCAAAGCTAGGTCTTAAGCCTTTAGAAGTTGAGACAGTTTCGAAGGATGACCCAAATAAAATCAAGGACGATTTGGGAGAGTTTTATCATAAACCTGCTCCGAATACCAGCGATAAAGTTCGGACGCAACAGTTGAAGGAAAAGATTGGTATACAAAAGCAAAAACGGCAAATAGAAGCTAACTTGGCAAAGATAAAGAGTTTAGGCGAGTGTGATTCTGACGATGATAATACAGCATGGGTTGCACGAACCAGGCGTCTGGACGAAGAAAAAAAGAAAGCAGAGGAAAGGGTAATGATGAACACTCCCAATGTTTTTAATTTTTAATGAAATTGGTGTACAAACAAGTATAATCTTTAATATTCTGCAAGTATTATGTTTAGGTATATTTAAGCGAATGCCATTAGATTTTATTAATCATCCAAATTTTGTTCAAAGGCAAAAATGTTGGATCAATTGGATGAAGAATTTGGGATTGGAAGCCTCGTTAAAGAAGAAATCCATACTGTACGGAACAAGGCATACACGGATAAAGACTTGAAAGGGTTGAAAGTGGAACATAATATTGTAGGTTTTTTAATTTTTTGAGTATAAAGAACTAAAGAAAACCACTATAACGACAGCTTTGTACCACTTTTTATTATAGGAAAACTTTGATGAAGGCACAACTGTAATTCTTACTCTGAAAGATCAGGAGGTTTTGAAGGAAGATGGCGATGTTCTTGTGAATGTAAACATGACGGACGATGAACGCTACAAGCGTAACATTCTGAATAAGGCAAAGAAACCTGGTTACGATGCTTATGACGATGACAATTTTGACGAATTTGGATTCTTGAAGCAAACGGTATTGGCGAAATACGATGAGGAAATTGAGGGACAAAAGAAAGATAACTTTATATTGGGTGTTCACAATCCGGACGAAGTAAAACAACGTAGAGTGGAAATTGTAAAGCAAAAGCTTGCTAATAAGAAACTAGAAACGCTACATTTACAAGAGCCAAAATTAGCTAGCGAGTATTATAATGAAGAAGAACTTGCCAAATTTAAGAAACCAAAGAAGAAGGTAAAAATCTGTTTTGCCGAATTATTTTGATAATAAATATTCATCTATAAATGGAACAATTGCTTTACAGATACGAAAAATTAGGAAAAAGAAATTGAGAGCAGATGACCTTATACCTGAGGATAACGATTATTTGCGAGATCTTGGAAGTAGGAGAAAACGGACAGAGGATGTAAAGGACGAGTCTTTGGATGTTGACGATTTGGAAGGTACGTTGACCTATAATAAAAAGAGAATAAAAATACGAAATTGTTTATAAAATGTTACGTATATCCTAATTCTTTATTAGCTCCGGAGCAAGATTTGAGTGGTATTAAACTGGATGACGACGATAAGGAATTGGATCTTCAACTAGCATTGAAGAAAGCACAGCGTTTAAAAGGACTACAGCCTTTAGGTACTGACGCTATTGCCGAGAAAATCAAACAAGAACCCAGTAATTCAGAGGAGAATCAGGCAGGGAACATCGTTCTTAATGCAACCGCCGAATTCTGTAGAACTCTTGGAGATATTCCTACTTACGGTTTATCGGGAAATAGGGAAGAAAGTGGGCAAGAACTCATGGTATTTTATATTCTCTCTCTGATCAAATCTGTCCCACATATTAGACGTTGTTGATAACGCTGTTTTTTAATAAATTGTAGGATTTCGAGATAGACAGAGTTAAAGAAGAGTTACCAATAAATGAAGAAGAAGAAGATGGCCGTGGTGCTTGGAATACTGTTCAATTAGGTACTCTTTTAAATCTGTATAATCCATGAAGAAATGAATCCTATGTAAATAAGTTTCTTTGGATTCATGGTTATATATTGTTAATAATCTTTCTTGGTTCAATTAGATGAAAGTATATCAGAACCAGTGGCAATGGAAGCTGCCATTTTGGATGCAGAACCATCACTCGGTCAAGGTGTTGCTGGAGCGTTGAAACTCGCTATGAGTAAAGGTTACTTGCAAAAGGAAGACAGTAGTCGCCCATCTGCCTCTCGGTTTGCACACTTGCAAGCTCAAAATTATTCAATTGAAGACAAAACTTATGGGTACGTGTATGTGGGAATTTGAGTCGAAACAACAAATATCTTAAATTATATACAACATATAACAAATTTTTTTTTTGCTTTTCATATCAGAGACGACGACAAATTTGGTAGAAGAGATCGATTCAACGGGCCTACGTCTGACTTTAAAGAAAAGGATGGTTTCAAACCGAACGTTAAATTGGAATATATTGATGACGATGGACATGTTTTAAGCGCGAAGGAAGCATTCCGATATTTGTCACATAAATTCCACGGTAAAGGTCCGGGTAAAAACAAGGTTCGTATCACATAGAAAATTTTGTAGTGATAAGTGTCATTGGAAAAAGTTTTGAAACCTGACAGTTTAATTTACTTCGTTAGGTGGAGAAACGTATGAAGAAAGCCGAGCAGGAAGTTCTGATGAAACGAATGTCTTCGACAGACACTCCTTTAGGTACTCTTAATTTATTACAAGCAAAGCAGAAGGAAACTCAGTCGCCATATATAGTTCTAAGTGGCAGTAAACAGATGCAAACGTAAGTAATTTTCAAAATTGAACGAAAAAATAAGAAAAACAAGATGTTATTGTCATCTGACAACTTGTCTAACATTGATAATTTCCTTTCAGCACGAGTATATCAAAGTCAAAGCACTGAAACGTTATTAACGTCATCTTTAATACCAATTGTATATAATAGCTGGTATTATAACAAGAAATCGAGTTTTTTTCTTTTATTAAAACAGTATGCTAAACAGCAATAAACGTAAATATTTACATATTTTCCTTGACTGTTGTATGTACAAGGTAAATAAAATACATCCCTCAAATTGTAGAAGTATCTATTACATTATTATTATTATTATTATTATACTGTTTCTCATTTAAATTAGAGTACTCCTTATAGACATTTCTAGTTTATGTAATGTACATTTCTCAGAAATAGTTTTGTTTTGTAAAGTCCCGTGTTTGTGTCGCGCTATATTCGCTATATTAGTGGGGTTTATATCGACAGGAAAATATTTTCGAAGGATATAGTTATCGCGTGTGCGAGTGGTTATGTATAAAACGGCCAAACGCATACGAAAACACGGTTTTCGATAATATATCTTCCAGTCTTGATATTTTTTTACAAGTTGGCATTTTTCGTGAAATTCTTTTCTGTTAAAGTACATTTTGGAAGAACATTTGTTTTGTTTGTTCGAAGGTGCATATAAGGATACTTTTAAACTGTAGCCAACATACGAGACATTCTTTTACGTATAAAGTCATATAAATCATTTTACATTTTGCTATGCTTTTGATAATAATACTTGGAGTAACTACATTAACATATTTTTTTTTGTTACAATGTAATGAATTAAAAACTATGATCACATAAAGTTAACAGGATAACGGAAAGAAAAAAAAAATAGTTGTTGATACTTGAATACCTAATCTCCGAGAGAGAAAACAATACTGCTATACTAAAGAGTAACATGTTCATGAGGACTACAAACATTTTAACGCGTCGTTCGTAATAATCTCGTTTTCTTGGAAAAACGATTTACGATCACGCACTTTCCGCCGCTAAGACCTATGTATAAATATGGGCCATCATCGTTTGGAAGATACGAATCTCAAGTACTATAACGTATTGCGAATATCCGTTTTAAGTGTTAGGTCAATCTTTGATAAACAGTTTCGCGATATTAGTTAAAGTTGAAACTGCTGAATCTGATAATCTGGAAGTTATCCTTCGTTTTGGTTGTTAAATCCGAATAGACATGTAATGCGTTATAACGCAATTATTTGGTAACGTTCATCCACCGATACTGAGTATTTGATTATATTCTATCGGCCTTCCTTTTCTACCATTATTTGGTAAGACTCGATCTCTCTACAATAATGCTGAATAATATTAAATATATCTCTGGTATCACAAGGTTTATATTTGTGCAAAAATAGTAATACTTAGTTCTTGAAACCTATGGTGCACGGTAGGTACCTTTATACGACAGAATTTCCGTAAAGATGTGCTTGCCTTGTCGTCACGTCTACTGTTAAAAGCACGGTATGTATTGATATTTATACTGGACAATAATACCTCATGATACAGTCGATAAGAATTTCATTGTTTTTACAAGATATATCGCGAACTTTTTCCAGAAAGTTTGGCACTTGTTTTTGCAATCTTCACGGATCGCCAGTATAGTGTTTTATACAATTGATATTTCTTTCAACACACTGCAGATATGATTCATCATTATACCTTTTAAAAAGTATACTTCGTATTAATAATGTACCGTTTGAATAGTTTCAATTTTTCTTACATACAATACCTACATTTCATTTTAACAGTTTTTTTTTTATAACATGTGTAGATTAGGTCGAAACTACAGTTCCAGTATATTTTAATGCCGTTTCCCTTCGGTTAGATGTCAGGTCATCATTCTAAATCTACGACGATCTCGGCAAGATTTCTTATTCATTTAATTTAGGTTTACTCTATTAATTAGAAACTCGCAAATTCTAACAGCCAAACGTTTTTTATCTAGACTATGCAATGTAGATAAATAATTTATAGGTACTAATTCATCACGATTTTTTTTACTTTGCTACTTTGAAACGTTTACTTTTGTATTACTTTTAACAAGAGATTCAGGTCGCTTAACATTAGTACGGTATGTATATGTCTATCGGCTGTACTCTACAAATTGACTTGATTCTGCTTTATAGTCTCTAGTCTCTAGTACGCGACAAGATGTTAAAACATTTGATATAGTCATATAGTCGTAAGTATCGAAAATGGGGGGAAGGAAGTGCGAATTTCAGCAGTCGGATAAAGACAACGAAAAAAAATCCGCTCGTCCATCAACTTTTTTTTTTGCAAAAGATCGCAAATCGACGAACTTCGTATCAAAAGTGAAGAATAACGTAGTACGAAACACGTAGTTGAACAATTGAATATGTGTAAATTGTATCGTTCGGTATAGGTGAGGCAATTAACTTTTTGGATATACCTTTCGTAAGCCTGTCATTTTCCAAGGTACTTTCCTTGAACGCAGCATCATCAGTAATTGTTATCTATTCAATGTTTCCACATTTTGATTGGTAATGTTCTTATTTGAATTTTCCTCTTGGCCACTTGGGCTTGACAATCTAACTGGTCTTATTGATTTTAGTTTTGTAGTACCACCATATCGGAAGTTTACATCGCTACAGGTATCCAATGGATGCATTGTTCCCGTGAGATTTACAGTATCGTCGTTCGTTACTTCGAGTTTGGTAGTCGGTACTTTCTTCACTGATCCAAGCTCGTATGCTGATTTCGAACTCTTTAACTTCATTTTATTCGAAAGAGGTAGGGAAATTGATTTCTCTAAATTGACAGGCGGAATCTGTAAGTTGTTGTTACTTGGCATGACTTCTTCGTTAGTTGGGGTGACAGTGTCCGTAATTTGGATATCGATATTCACTGTTTTTGGATCGTTCTCATCATTATTGTTGCGCAATGCACGTTCCGTGTATTCGGTTCTCAAAGCGGCCAATTGTGCTCGTTGTTTTTGTATATGATTGTGCGAGTTTGAAAAGAAGGATGACACCTTTTCGAGTCTAGTAGCTAGATTTGGTTGACTAAGTGTTGATTTTAATGGATATGGTGGTTCTACTGGATTATTGTTTCTTAGAAAACTTTGAGATTCTCTACCAGTTGAATTACTTTTAACCATTCCATACTTATTGTTGTCCTCAATTATTTTCAATGGATATGATTTGTTATTTATACTTCTTCTCTTCTCGGCAATACTCAATTGTGCTACTATTCTACGCACTTCGCCGGGAAGTTCAATATCGGGATGTGTTTCCGAGAGCTGTTGAATGAATGCACCCAAAGTAGCTACGGTTACTTCTAAGCTACGATTTTGGGACTCCAATTTGTGAACACTCGCTTGTTGCATTGATCGTGCATGTTCCATACGATGCAAATTGCTCATAGTAACCTGCAAATAAAATTAGTTATTCGTACATGTATTGTGAGTTACGATAGATAAAATCGAAATAATGCCAAAGAGCCCATACTTCAAGCTGTTCCGTTAATTGTGAAACTTCTTGCGTCAGCTGTTTGTTTAATTGTTTAAATTTCTCTAATGTTTCCATTTGTGGTTTCACCGAAAGCATCTCCTCTTGCAAAACTTGATATTCCACTCTGTACTCGTTAAGTTGTTTTGTGATTTCTTGATCCGGATAAAATACACGCTTCATGACGCGATCCAATGTTTCTTTGTCCACGGCTGGCAAGCGGGTCTTGAATTAGAATTAAACAAAATAATTAAATTAATGTGACATATAGAGCATATGTGTTTTAATGAATTTGCTATATACCTTCAAGTAATCCATAATTTCTTCGAAACTATCGCACGCGAGTAACTGATCCTGGTGATCTTCCAGCAATGCCATAGCTACTCGGAACAATACTTCGGTACTTTCCAAAAAGAGCAAATCTAAAATCAGAAATAAAGCTTCAATATGTCTCAGATCTTTCTACCAAAAGAACAAAATACGTCGTGCCACTTTGTTTTAACGCTAAACACACGTCTGTCACTTACCAAATACTCTAGTTACAAATCCAAGAGGAAACTGACTGGCAAACAATGTCAGTAACCATGGCGCAGCGTACAAGGTAGGCGAAACTTCGTGCTTGTCAAAATGATTGTAGATTGCTGGCAGCCTATCGTGAAGCAATCTCGACAATTGATACAGGTACAATTGTAACGCTGCCATATCGGGAAGATATAGCTTTCTAAGACCCCTTCGGAACATTAAGTGACGTAAGAGGAAAAACGCTAGATCCTCCGACATCTAATGTGAATGTGGAATAAATACATGAGTATATTATTAACATATTTACGTTATCGGCATTCTTACATCGATATTTCAACTTACATGCAGAAGAAGAACACCAGCAACAAAACTGAGGCCTTGACAATACCCAACTTCGTGATCCAATAAGGAGTATGCCTTTAGTAAGTTGAATAGCGCTAATTGGCCTGGGCCTAGCGCGGAGCTAAAGTAAGGATGATTGGGAAAAGTACGACCCAAGTCGATTAGGATAGCGTGTTGTTGCGATGTAAGTTGTTTCAATAATAAATCATAGGGTGTATTATAGTTGGGAAAATCGCGCGTATCTATAGGCGGTTGTTTTAAACAAAATTGTTCCGCTAGGAACTGCCATACTTCTCCTCTTTTGCTCTTAGGAACACCTAGATATTGTAATAATATACCAAATATTAGTTACAAATTTATTTCGATAAAAAAACTGAAGCAGATTATTCTCCTTTTCTTACCTTGTTTGATAGCATGTAACAACATTTGATTGTCGCATTTAGTGGATACTCTTGATTCTTTGCTAACAAGAAGATCCCATACTTCCACTAATTCACGAGCACAACTACTCAGCTCGTCATATTCCAGTTTTATCCTTTTCACTGTAGCTTCTTCTTGTCGCACTGCAATGAGATACTTTTGTTCTATAGTGTGTTTTATTATTTCAATTCAATCAGGGTGTAACTAGTACAATAGTCAATTATAATATTACCTCGAAGTTTTGCATTTTCTTTTTCCATCCTTATAAGAATTAACTGTTGATTAATCGCCTTTTTCCAAAGATCCCTAAGCTCTTCTTTCGTTCTCTGTTTGGAAGCTGCTTGAGGTGCCTTTGTACTATCTATGCTATTAGTTTTATCATTCTCTTTGTCCTTGTTAGGTGTAACGACTCTGTTTAATATAGCTTGCCTCCAAGAACTGTTCGAGTGGATAGAATTATTTCCCTCGGATTCGGTAGGTGACATTTTTGGTGAATTGCCTACTTTCAAAAATCTGTGGAACAAAGTTAGAGAATAATTATTTTTACAGTGCTTGATAACCAAAACTACATTTCCTTATGCCATAAGAAAGTAGTTAAATTTTATACTTTCTATTTTGCTCAAATAGAAAAGAAAGTTGTTCCTGTGGAACAAGTGTCGCGAAAGGTGTTTAACACGCGCGATAGTACTAGTAAAATCAGATGAATCGTACAATCAGTTTCCTTTCCTTTAAAGCCCAAATTATATCAAGAAACAATTTCGTGACGATTCATGAAAATTACGATGAAATTCGCTTCCGTGCTACTGAAAATATTTACTTACATATCCATCATAGAACTCTTTGGCCCAGTATTGACAGTCAACTGGTGTTCGGGAGAGACGCGCAAAGAACGCGGTCTACTAGCGTCGGGAGAAATATCGATTATAGATGACTGCCGGGAGTTATCCGGGCTTTGGCTGCCGCTTTTCTGTATCACAGCATTAAGATGACTCGGGTCTCTTAACTGCGAACCAAGACCAAGGTCGTCCCGCGAACCCTTCCTCTTCATTAAATTATCGAAGCTGTTTGTTAGCGACCGTTTTGCCTTCATGAATATCGTGCTTCCTACGCCTACGCTTAAGTACTGGTTCAAGAATTCACTCCTATGAAATTATGTAAAAGAACTGTTAGAATATTTATTATCTCTTAACGCTGATAATATGAAACATTATTTTAATTTTCTTGTCAAGAAAAATTCCTGTCTTTTTTTTTCATGAAAATTGTATTGATCATCATCAGTAAACAGAAAATTGATTACCTATTTTCCGCGGTATCGTGTACGTGTCTGGCTTGTTTAGATTCGCAGTGGGCGCGCAAGAGTCTCATCAAAAATTGATTTTGCTCGCGAAGATTCGATCCAGTGCCGCCGGCTGCCTCAGCGCTTTTGTACCTGTTTACAACAATTTCCTGTTCATCCTCTGGCAGTAGTTCCATCCGAGAGAAAATAATACTTTGGGTGCGTCTATCGCCTTGACCTAAAGTGTTCATAAATTTGTACGGTTGAGTTAAGAGATTCTTTCCTTCGTTTAAATTCTTATTCAAAATTAACAGTGGAATTACCTTCGATTTCTTGACACAATTTATTGTACCAGTACATAGGACAATGCTCGCAGGAGAATACAGGAAATCTTTCTTTCCTCGTTGCGTCACACGTAACGACGAAAGCCTGAGAGATGGCTGAAAGATGTAGAATATTCTAGATTTTAGAAACTTCAACCAATGAATACGAAATTTCAAATATTAAACATGTATCGGAAGTTCAACGTAATATGAGCAATTGATATGCATTGATTCGGATCCATAAAATCAAAATGAGGAACGTGAGTCAACACAGTAACTTGGGTAAAGGTTTTCTCCTTCGCAGGGGAATTTGCGAAAATGAAAATGTGAAATGATGTAGCTTATCTAGATTTCTAGGAACTATAATCAGTAATTTTATTTGCGATGAATAGGATGATTTTTATTAAAACGAAATGAATGCTAATATCTAAACATAACTTTTATTCAAGTTATACTGTGCAGATGTTCTGTACATACTTGTGTGTTTGATACGAAAAAAGATTTTGCAAATTTACCCGTAACGAGATCATCAGCAACGGAGTCCGACTGACACTTGAAAATATAGCCTATGTAACTTTCTCCGTTGTTCTCCTTACAAACGAAGCCAAAGTGCTCGGCATTCTTTATTCCTTGTACACAACTAACGACGTCTCTCAGCTGCTTGTGAAGGAGCACTTGCTTCCTATCCGGACTGATCAACCTCAAGTCGTGACGGCCTACCTAAAATTGAATGCCGGATCAGGTCACACCCGACACGTCCCGACAGGCGGAATTTCATAATTCCCATTTTCCCAAAAGCTCTTTCTTATTATCTCAGTCCTCCTTTAGTGTAATCTATGAACAAACGGAAAAACTCAACGGAAAACAGGCAATATATTTGATATTTACAATTATCGGATATCTTTATAATTTTTATAATCCCGATTCTATATCAGATTTGTAATTAATTGATCGAAATTTAACATCGTTTGAATAAAGTCTACGTTTTTCATACGTGAGAAGCCGTTCATCGAAATATTGGGATTTTGGGAAATCATTCAATATTCCAAACATAGTAAGTGTTGCCGCGAAAATCTATTTGTCGATAGTTTCAAATTTGGATGAGACTTTGTATTAAAAAACCACTTTGTGAGAAAGATACACATATCTTTAACTGCATGCAAATTTTCGGTACCATAATTATGACAATGAGTTGTAGAAAACGTGTACGTTACCGCTAAATTTAGAAGAAAAAATGTAAGATTAGAACGAAATGATTTGTAAAAAAACAAAAAAAAAAGAGATATATCTATCAGATTGTAAGAATCCGTAAAGTATTTTCTTCAGCGGATTTTTTGCGAAGGTACTGTTATGAAATGATTTTGAAATGAATAAGAAAATATGAGAAAAATGAAATTTTTCTTTAAGTGACATATTTGCACATATGCAGATTTAGTTTTGGAGTTTCTGCATAGGATTTGATCAAATTTACCTCATTAGATCCTTAATTTAACGAACTCTGTAAAGATTACACAGGACCAGAATAATTCTGGCTTTCATTAACATCTCTCAAAGTTAGGAAAATTTGTACAGTATCATATTCGTACCTGGAAGAGCATAGTACGATTGTGCTCATCGCCAGCTTTGATAGCGGAGTCCCTTCTGGAATTAAGGACGCTACCAGTTGAAGATGCACGACTTCTCATCACTTCCGGCACCGGTATTGAACTGCCCGAAGACTCGGATCGTGCGATCTCTTCGCGTACATCCTTCTGCGGAAATGCCTCGACGGAGCCGGTTAGGCCAACTGTTACCACAAGAGGATTTACTGGCGATACGATACTGTTTCCTGAGACATTTTCGACACTTCCCGTCTCGCTTGAGGTTGATTCCTAGAAAATTCAGATACCTATTTAACTTTATCCATATAAAGTTTTAAGAATAAAATCTTCGTAGATCGTTCATGTCTTTAATCTGATAATACGAATATCTTTTGAAAATCCGACCTTTGATTTTGCGAATAATATTGTTTCATACAACTTTCTTCTACTAAACACGAGAAATTAAGTTTCGTCGTGGATTGAAGGGACGATGAAAATACTGCAATGCGGAAATCTCATTAAGTTCTTTCAGCAGCTTGCACTAGAATTTACTGCGTCAATATTGTTTTGAACTACTTTTGCATCTGATAATAAAAAAATTACAATAATAAAAATATTTGCAATTCTTATTAATCTATTTCGTTAATCTACAACTATTGTCGGTTTTGAGTATATACAATAGAATACAATTCAAGTACACGATGAAGATATACAAATCCTAAATATAACGATTTAAAAAACTGGATATATGTAAAAGAAGTTTAAACTCTCACTGAAAGGGTATTTCGATTATGCGTATTAAGTGTATTCTTCGATCACTTGTCTACTGCACACGAGACTCGAGACAAAACAAACGTAGTTTCAATGACTGACGGGCGTCAACCATCTCTTTTATATAAGAGTGCGGTTATCCCTACCCGAATGATTAATGATTCATGTGGAGATTCAAATGCATTATTTGGATTCCGCGAAGCAAACGTTTCTGATAATCGGGCCTCAGATAACCAGAACAATGGTGGAGTATTGCGGGTGTGTTCTGGATATTGATAAGACTCAATGTTTATTTTTTATGGATTCCTATGGCACGCGATACAATTGCTTATAAATATTTGTAAGTATGGTTGAACAGTTAGCAGAATTTAATATATTTTGTAATACGATTATACAATAAATTCTTTTTCATTGCTAAATTGATCCAAATCTTTCCGACAACAATACTGTTAAAAGAAAACAATCGTACAGTGTTCTCTATTTCATTAGAGTGTATTACAATTTTCTTTAGAACTCTAAATTCATCTGATGAAATCGATAATTTTCTATCACCCTCTATGTGAAATTAATCTCAGGGATTAGACTGAATCGATACATCCCAACTGTCCCTTCTCGATGGCTCTTTGCAAACATTAATTTGATGCGATGATTGCGCGTGATCATAATGAAACCGGAAACATTTTGATCAATTTCTCAGGAAACATGAGATCTGTATTTAGATTTACGGTATTGAGATTGTGCGAATCAAAAATTCTTACGGCACTGTTTCTCCTGTTATTGGAAGACGTTAAGGTAGATTGGCGTAGAAATTGATGATAGTCGGTGAAAATATTCGCCGCGGATGATCTCGACTTCTCAAGGCCATGAACACGGAATCTGACCAAGGCGTCATCGATAAACCCCTCGGACACTTTGGGATGGGATACTTTGAGTTTGCCAACATAAAGTACCTGAAATACATATAAATATTTCAAATATTAATTTATAAGTATCATTTTCCAATATTCACTCAATAAAATAACAAAATCTAATATGTATATTCAAATAGATATTGATCTTTCTTTTTCTTTATAATTCGCTGATTTATCTGGTTGATTGCAAATGGTACATATGGTACATAATTCGAATTTAAACAGAAATGGTATAAAATTTTGTCAGGTAACAAAAAGCCATTTGCGGAAAAGGGTATCTTATTGTGTCAGTTACGGTCATATGTCTGTACTTAAGTATGTATTACTGGAGGAAATAACTGTAATTTAGAGTCACCTCAAAAAAATGGGAAGAACTGGGTGATATGTCAGCACCTAGAGTCATTAGACTGGCCGCGCTACTGAAGGATCTTTGAGGAGGATCCATCCGGGAGGCGGTTGTGTGTTCCTTCATATCTTTTAGGAACTGTTGAACCTGAAAACAAATAATCTTATGAAAGAGAGTTACAATTACACTGCATGAAATATATCGATGCAATTGCATAGTTTATAAAGATTTCGACTGTTTCTTAAATTTCTAATCGCATATTAGTAACATTTCATCGTGGTATTATTGAGAAAATGTAACTTCTGGACAATTATTATTGCATATTGCTTACTCTTAGTAATACAATACGATTCAAGAACGTAATACATATACGAAATCCTTCACGAGAATTCAACGTCAGATGTTTCGAATTGAAAATCAAAAACCTGTATTTTCAGCTGACGAATGCAGAATTGTCAGCAGTCTGGTATCGGTTGAAAAAAAACGCGAAGCGTGACTTTTGTTGCTGTGTATTATGTAAGAAATTGTGTTGGGAGGAGTGCAGTCTTTCGTGAACATTACAAAATCCGCGAGTTCCTATTTGCCGGGTCGCAATTCGCCAGCTCAACGGTAGCATTTATATAATACGCCGATTCGCTGCATCTCGCCGTTCAAAACGCTGTAAATGGATAAGACCCGCAATGAAAGTTTTTGACCTCGAAAGCTTTCACCTCAGTGAAACTTCGTAGTAGTATAAAATACACTAAACTATCCAAGCAAGGAGATTTTTCAAGATCCGTAGTTTTGCTCGTGGATTTAATTCTTCGGCCATAGGAAAACAACGCTTTAAGATCGATCAATAGCAAAATGATTAATTCTTCTTCCATGTTATTTTCTTTTTATGCAATTTGAATTGCAAAATCAATCGATTATGCGGGTGCTTATGCAGTTGACTCTATTATAAACGACATTAAAACATTCAACTGAAAATAAGATATATTAAATAATCTATCATTTCTTAAATTCCTTGAATTTTAGTTAAATCTCTTTCCCCTTCCCTTCCGCCCCTTCTTCAATCGCATATACTCATAAATAATACGAATTTCGAAAGACCCGTAGAGAGTAAAGCCCAACCGTTTCAAGTCACGCACTGCAAAATTCCATAATCTAAATTGGCACTGCTTTACTTTTCGGGGTTAATATACAAAACCGATGTCGCAAGGGAACGTGTAGCGTTCGTGGCCGATGGCCGTGGATTGAAATAAACGATGTTTCGGTAGCACTCGCCGACTGCGTGTCTCTGGCTTCCTCTCCCTTTTTCTCGCTCATAACCCTCTTGTTTCTCTTTGTCTCGGTTTACGTTGGTCTACTACGCTGGTGTACCCTCGTTGGGCTGCCACTCGCAAATTAGCTTGTCTGTCACCGCTCGACTATGAAATTCCCACAAATTTCGTGGTACATAATGCACTACACGAAATTCTTTGGGTCCTTGGTAAAAGTCAGTTGCACTGTATCGCTGGATTTTCTCATCGAAATCACCTGCATTAACAATATTATTCGCATAAGCGGGAATTTTACCGTTCGATAGTCGAGCATCGTTTATTTTTGAATCAGTGGTCAAGCGCGCATCACGTGTAAACGACTGTAAATGAAGAAGAGGAAGAACTTGAAAAGACACGCGTATACATATGTATGTATATGTATATGCATAGAGAAAGTGATGCTTAGTACAGTCTACTTGTAGTACCAAACACAGGCTACTGTCATTGTCGGTATGTACAATGCTTAGGTTTGTGAATTTGAAAGGTGATCCGAAAGGAAGTTTCATTCGTTGAGTTTCTGTACGAATATAATCGTGTCTCTTCTTAAAGGACTACGCGTAGACTACAAGAATTGAAATTAATAATATAAAATATGTATCGATCGACATTTATTCCAAATTGGGTTTAAATTTGAAAATGAGCAGAAGAATTAAAATTTAGAAATAATACAGTTAGCTTAGCAATTTTAACACCATTCGACACGTGGTTAATAATAGAGTAATGTCGACCGGTTATTAAATGAATTGTACATGAAAATCAGTAGATCGAGAAAGAAACTTCAATCTATAACAATCTATAGGGTCACAGCGTGCCAGATTGCGATATAAGATTGCGAGAACAAGGCCATCATTAAATAGAATATCGGACGACGAGTGATGTGATCGATCAAGAAACAATTTGTATTAATAAGAATGGATTATCTCGAGGGTCGACTATCTCTTGGCGGTCATAAGTCTTCGACTGGGCCTGTGCTAGGAAAGACTTCGCACTAGCTGCTGACACAGAAAACAGATCGCTACCAGTGTGGCTTCTTCTATCCAATTATGAGTCGGGCTTTTCTTTATTATCTACTACCTTTTTGCTTTTTTTTATGATGCGTGTCCACAGGCACGTTACATTCTGTCGCATGCACATAAGCAACGTTTGCTTGGGAAAGCTGACTCAATATTTAAGGGTCACGTAACCAAGATTATCACCTTCGTGGGATTGAGTACGCTGATAACAGTTATTGTTGCTTGGGACATTTAAATGTTGTCACATGAGAAATTCCTTATGGTATAAGACACTATAAGACTTCAAGTTTATATCTCCGTGTGTAGATCGTTTTGCAGGTGTATTATAAAAGATAAAAATAAATGAATTGATTTTTAATCTTTACGTTATATTCGATATCGGTTTCGATCGATGTCCTTTACTGTGTTTGTACTACAAATTCGCATTTCTTCCTGAACAGTATCAAAACTAAATTATATCAAATTTCACCTTTTAAAAAAAGATTATAATAGCAGATTGTACCCGTTCAAAAATAAATGAGTTATTTAATTAGTGCAGTTTAAATATCTCGTATTTCATTTTTCTTCCTTCAACTTTAATCCAGAACTGGAGAACTTATTTCGATCAAAAGAATGAGATAAAAGAAGAAACGGTTTGAAGAAACTTCTTGTTTCTTGGAAAATAGCTACGAATTTATTGGCAATCAGCAATCGTGTCTGTTGACACTGGCAGAGTGGCAGATTCGCAGCAACAATTGTCTGCAGCCAGTTCTAGATGGCAATCGCGGTGATGCGGTGCGTCATCGGGAGTAAATAACTAACCAGCACGGGCCTACCTCGTGGATCGCAGTTCATCGTGCCTCGATCCGAGACTTGTCTTCTATCAAAAACACTCTGCTCCTTCAATTGAATCCCTATTAACCCCTTGCACTCGATTTTATTTTCATTTTATTTTCATTCCACCAGCTGGTCAGTTGCGGATTGCGAGAGCGTAGAAATCCGTTTCCGTTATGCAACTCTACCAGCAAAATACATATACAAGCTAAAAACAGAAATTTCTCGAGGAAGCGTAGATACTGGATTCTCATGGTCGAAAGGAATGTATGATTGTTCGTCGATCCGAAGAAAGAACTATGCCTACGAGCTTGATAAATAGATTAAAAAATTGCAATATCGAGATTAAAAATCCAATATGTTAATTTCAACATTTAAATTGACTCGCTGATGACTCGAAGTGAATTTTTAACTGCAATGGTATCATTGATTCCATTAATCTTTTAGAGAAATTGTAGATTTAAAAAAGTTTGAACGGCAAAAATCTTAAATTCTTTAACCAACTTAAAATTTCTATAATGTTTCAATGATTCGTTTAAACTTTAAAGTCACAAGCAAAATGTTTAACGCGAGCCATTTGGCAACCAGATTTTTTGGAACATCAGCATTAAACGGTTTTGGGTCCACGCGAGCATGTCCTGGATTACGGATTATTATACGACAATCTGTTTTACGAACGCTTTAAAGTACAAACGTGCATAACGACGATTCGTGCTCGTGATCTCGCGCAAACGTTGTGGAATTATTGATTACTTTGTCGGTAGCGTTTGTGCAATAATCTTTTTCCAACATCCGCGTTGGATTCAAGGTTATTAATGGATACTATACTAAAGTGCTTTGCATTTTCAAAGGCCATTGCGATCACTAATTTTCGCGATTGTTGGCAGGAGATATGAGAAATATAGGCCAAGTTTATTTCTATTTTTCCATGACCTAGAGAAAATAACAATTTTGCATCACTGAGCTCAGTAAAATTTTGAATAACTGACAATTGATTCTTTAATATTTTTTTACTACTAAGATGTCGGTTTTCATATTTACTATAAAATATACTTGAATTTATAAATATAGAAATCGTATGTGTAACGGTATCGAGTAAATGATTTTCGTGAGCTGATCGGAAATAAGGTGTTAGCGAAGCTAGTGGCAAAGAGGCTCGATCAGAGCTAGAGATTCCGGCTGGTTTGTTCGACGGTATAAATTTAGACCCGTCGAGATACGCTAGGTTTCGCAAAAATAAGCCTTCCTGCCAATGAGAAGGCCACGAGGAAGTTCAAAGCGACAATCAAACTGCAAGAAAAATCGTTGCTCTTCGTTGCTGGTAATCCTAGCTCGACTGATAAGCCGATAAGAATGAATAATGGATGGGCCATTGCGTTACGATACTGGCACCAACCAATAATGTATTGGCACAATAGTTGCAGTCTCTACAGACTCTTCCGATATAATGCCAAGCGAGTGTAGCTATTGTAAAGAGAGAGAGAGAGAGAGAGAGATCGGTACATCGTCTTTTGTTATTGGCAGTCTATTGATTGAGACCTCCCTTTTCTAATACGAAAGATTAACGATAGTAACATCCATTCATTACATATTGAATCTAAAGCGAGATCAGCTGGTCTCCTGGGTCAAGTACCTCTCGCTTCGATAAGTGGAAAATAATGTGCACACTATAAATAACGGATAAACCTTACAAAGAGGTGCTTACTAATGCTTTGTCTAAAATTTGTAAAAGTGCCAATGATAAATCAACAAATAATGTAATGGAATAATTCACTTTGTATCAGTCAACAGACTGCATATTCAACTGGTGCAAATAAAACACATAAATTTTTATGTTATTACTGTTTGCTCCATAACTGTAGCTACAAAGGCTTACCAAAGTTTTTTACGATCTCTACTTTTTTTCCTTTATTCCCCTTCATCAACTTCTCTCTCAGTTTAACGGCATTCGCTCGGTGTAATATGTACAGCGATGACGGAAAAACTCGTTGAAGATTATAAAACAGTAAGACTCGCGACAGGTACTGTGTACCATGTAACTAATAATACAGAGTACGGGAGTACCGATCGCATGTGACGAGTACTGTGGACAGCCACTCCAATTAACTATGTTGTATAATCAACACGCAATTGTGTATGTATATTCGTGTGCAGCTAGTATGAATTACTTCATAACCAATTAGCGATAAGAAAGATTAATCTTTAGGTATGCAAAGTATGTATAAACGCAAATAGCACTGTTCCAGTTGTTTTGCCTTGCACAGTGTCAATGGTATGCGATGTTACGAGGATTCATGTAGTAGTAGCCTAACAGTGAAGCAGCAACGATCAACGCTAACGTCAACTAACTGTGGATTCTTCAGATAGGATACCAATTTCCGCAATATTCTATATTCACGTTTACTCACCAGCGTCTTTTTGGCAATGGTACTTGCATCGCTGTATGAAGTAACCTTTTCGTATGGGCTCGACGAAGATATAGGTACAGTGATCATGTTTGTATATCTATTTTTCCTTGCGTTCACTTTTTCTTCGAAATCGACAGGGGTTACATGGAGTAATACCCCAACAGCACCACTTTCAGCTACAGTTTCAACGTTAAGAAGCTTCCTGTTTCGCGAGAACAGCTTCTTGAACTATGCACCCTTGAAGAATCACTTCCACTTGAGTTCCACAGTAGAGGGGCCGATTTTCCAGGGAATGAATAGGGCCACTAACGAGCAGCCTTAGCATGCTAACCACCCACCAATAGTTTCTCCTTGAGTAACAATACGAGTTTTGGTCAATTTTCAAGAGTTTATAACTTTGTCACATTGAGAGAAGCCAATAAACGATGAGTTATCCAGACAATGAGGGTCATCGATTAAGTTCAAAAATCGCCAACGGTCTTTGCCTCCTTGGAAATACCGGTTCCCGTTCGATCACCGAAGACAAGCAAGGTTGGGCGTGATTAGTACTCGGATGGGTGACATCCGAAAGGATGTTTCACCTATCTTTGAGAAACACCACGTACTGTTGCGCACATAGTGGTTCGGATCCCACTTAAAACAGTAGGTCCTAGGACATTATGACCTTCGCAGTCGGTTCCGAAAATCAAAAACAAACAAACAAGTTCAAAAATCAACTATGTTAACTTTAAGAATTTTGTATGCTAACCATAGAACTGAAGCACAATACGTGCGAATAGTTGTGTAGCAAAAAATGTATGGATTGGATAGAAATAATTAGAGCAGAGAGGGTGACAAAGTATGTCTATGTGTAAGAATATGGATCCATAAAGAGCAACTCGCTCGATAGACGTTGAAGGAAAAGCGGCTTCATTGAGATTCATTGAGAATTTAGTACTGCATCTTCGTGGAAGGTTGACCGCGCCAGAAAAGATTTATTTTCAACTCCACTTGCGAGAAACCTCAGGGTTAGTTGGTCCAATTTCCGAGCGTTACGCGTCTCGCAAACTTGATCTTATTCCGCGACTACTATTTCGTCACTCGTTGCCGAAACCAGAATCTTCTCTCTCTAACACACATATCGTATATGCGCTTGCGCAGACAACGCGAACCATGCAGCAACACACATGGCATGAGATACACAAAAAATAATTTTCCCACTTGAATAGCTAGCTAGTTGCACTTGATTGATGTTCTACTGGAAGCAGGGTTCTAAGATCTTTATCACTAGCTAGACACAACGAGTTACTCTTAATTGACGCTGATACGTCAACACTTAATGTAACAAGAAAGAATAAAACTGTTGTAATAGATAAAAATATACGATTTTATATGTTGCTTAATATAGTATCACAAATTAAATTCATAACTGTAGCTTAAGAATCTTTGATTATGTAACAAGGAAAACATTACGATGTTGTAATTATTGGCTAGAAATCTTTCAGCGATTTTATACTATTGAAAGTTTATAGAGTATGATTAAATTTATGACTTATTTTATATATACGACTGATTTCAATCCTTCTCGCGCCAAAGAGAACTATTTTTCCTACAGTTCAACGAACCCGATTACCTTTCAGATTGACTTAGCTGTTGGTGTCATTCTCATTAACTTTCATTCCTGATTACTGGCGCAATTAACCCGAAACGCGGAAGGATGGGAACACTATTACTTAACACCGTCGTTGTCTGACAGTTGACACCGTTCTTGCTTCTCTCGCGATTTCTCATCCGTTTCTCAAACTAACTCACACACTGCACCAATAACTGATATATCGAAAAATCATAGTATAATATTTCACGTGAAAATAGTTGTACATTGCAAAAATAAGAAAAGTGATAATTAAATCGTTGAATCGTTAAAAAATAGTTGGACTTATAATCTGTCCAAACAGCCTCATAATATTATACAAATATTATTTAAAACTTAAATACAGAAATAAGAAGTAAATACCAAGGAGAAACATTTGGTAGATTATAGTGTCTTGAAGAATTCACTCATATTCCAGTGGATATCCCAGTCGCCAAGTAAAACGGCGGGATTCGTAAACGAAAATGCAACGGTGCGTTATGTTTGATTGTGCCATTAACGAGACAAACGTAAAATAATAAAATGCCTGGAGAACGTAAGCCAAATGCGACAAGTTTTTCACTTGCTTAGTAGCGAGATTCCCGACACGATGAATGGAACGTCCGTACCGTGAGCCAGGCAAACATCGACTAAAGTAACTAAAGACTAAAGTGTGGAGCACCGCAGCGCGACGCCGCCGCGCCGGTGAGCGGCTCACGATTGGCCCTTGCATGCTTACAGGTGAACCACATGCACACTTGCATACGTAACTAGAATCACTATCCATCTACAAATCAAAGGTTTGTACCAAAAACAAGGTCTCTTTGAACGGTTTTAAGAGATAAATACTGTTTTCCGTATCTTCTATTAATTGAAATTCTAATTCGTTTAATATTGTGTTGAAGTTGTTCAATTTAATAATTATTATTATATGCTATATTACTCGCGTTTCAATTTTATTTCTTATATGAAAGTGATGCTTTTACCAAGAGAATTATTCAATACCCGCCTGATTTAAAAGTTTTTTTATAGAAAATAATAGAATTCTTCAGAGTAAAATATTTTTTAGCCACTCAAATATCCTGAAATTTAAATTTACGGTATTCACCAATAGATGTCGGGTTTGTTTCCGAAATTTCCAACAAATTTTCATGATATTGAACGTTGCTCAATGTTTACTTATTTTTCCAATATATTTACTACATGGTAAACAGCAATAAATCTACCATGAATGTAATATTAGTCTGTAACGGTCTTAAATTAATCATCAATGTTTCCAGATGGTGTTGAACTTAACATGTTGTTGCTTTCTGTTCATGGTAATATATTGATTAACAGTTTTTCAACGCGATAAAGCTTTTACGTAACATATCTTTTTATTTATTTTTTTGTTTGTCCGATCTGGCGAGTTATTACCGTGTTTTTAACGTAACAATCGAGAACCAGTGTGGCAAAAGGTTATTGGGCTATTTATGTCGCTTATGAAAAACAACCCATAATGTGAGTGTGTCAGGCGCCTGTGAAATATTTGCATTCGGTGCATAAACATGTAGTATTCCTACATCATGTCACTTAGTGTTTCTACATATATCTTTGATAACAAAAAGATATACAAAAAAAAAATATTCTTATTTAGAATCAACAAGTGTGGGAATATTGTAGAACCAGTCACACTTCCACTGATAGAGTCCGGAAATTGGACTTTCGTTTATTCAAGCATGAAACAAGAGATAGTCAAAATAATTCTAAGACAATTGGATAATGTTAATTTATATCAAAATAAAGCGTAATTACTAAATTACTACACTATAAAATTATATGTATATAATTCAAATAATGCAACAGGTTGAACTACTTGTGCTTTTACTTTTGATTATATAACTCTGCTGTAAAGTTGCTTGTATAGATAGAAAAATCTTTGGCACAAGTTTGTCGAAGACAGACACCGGATTGATTTATACCCAAACGATCTCCATATAGTCCTTCATATCTATAATAATAGATAATAGAGTAAACAGATATTACATATATATTTCGAATGTTTCATTCAGGATTGGAAAGAAACAACCAATTTTCTTTAATTATACGTAATAATATAAAAATGAGGATATTCGATACAGAAACGTGCTGTATACTTCAGTATACTGAATTTATTTACAATTAGCCCAAATTTCATAAAGGATATTTATGATTTCTTTCAGAAATATTTGCCAAATCGTCTCTTCAATTTAGTTCCCCTATTCGCTTATGATCTCGTAGAATAAACTGAGATCCCGATATAGGTTTGGTTTCAATAACAAACAGTGTTTATAATGAACGGACCAAAATAATGCAATAAATTTTAGTCTATATATTTAACGCAAATATTTGGATTATTGTTTGGGAATCCACATGAAACGAAATGATGCACGATGCTCTCTCCATTACTTTAACAGTTTGCCGCGTCTACTAGTTCTAATGCGTCTAGGCCTCGCAATTGGCAAAAGCGCAAGGTGCCTGTTAGTAAACAGTTACACTATATTTTTAGAGTTGTTTGCTCGGCGTTCGGTTTACTCCTTGTATCACTTTGATTTGGTACATGTTATTGACATACCTGTATATGGTGACCTTCTTATTACTACGATTTATTTTATAAAAAAGAATTTATAAAATGTTACCTTAAAAAAATTCGAATATTCGCTTAGATTTTGATCCAATTCGATTACGTGGTTTCATGAATGAATTTAAAGGTTTATACAACTGGTTCACACATTTTCATTATACGTATACTTTACATGTGCGTAGAGTAGTGTGTTAAATATTCATAATGACAAAGTACTAACCGAATAAAATGTACATTGTAGGCTGCAACGAAAACTAAATGTACGAAATATACGAAAAATATAAAAAAAGATTCTATAATCTATAGTTAAATAAATTAAACTATGTGTTTGAATCCAGGTTGTTACAAGAAAGTTCGCTTAACTTTCTATCATAAAATAGTGCTAGTGCTAAAGCTGTTTGTTCAGTGTAATAGAGAGGACAGACTGAATTACGTTTCACAAGAACGAAAATTTCCAAAGTAAGGCTTCAATGTCAAACCAGCTGACGTCGTCCTTCCTTTCAGATTTTTGCATAATCATTGGCTAACTGTTAGAGACATCATTAGAAATGTTCTTTTCACCGTATGATTTCGTCGTTCTTCTTAAAACTTTGCTTCTTATTCCATTCACATCGCCAACTGTATTAAAAACTAGAAAAGTTGTTCGTAAAGTTGATAACAAACTAATGCAAAAGGGTACAAGTTTCGCGCGCTTGCTTTGCATCACGAAAATTTCCATGAACGTCAGAAGCATTACTTGATGAAAATTCAGCATTGAAGCACGCGAGAGTTATCTTCAATCTGGCGTGACGTTTAATTCGATATCGACATTGCACTGCCAAATCTGATTTCGATAGAGCACGTAGAAAGAATTCTTGGGAAGCTGTGGCGCGACACAATATCTAATCGTTTTGCTGCGTGGAATGCTACGATTAAGAAGGAGTCGACCGATAAAAACTATTATTTTCATTCACAAGCGTCTTAGAAACCACAGTTGCGCGACAATTTTAATTTCATATACTATGTGATATAATAAAGTACAATTGTCATTCCTGAAGAGCATGAAATTTCGGAAATTCAAGTATCCGGGAACAAAATACAAGATAAATTGACATATTGCAAATCTTCGTTTAATTTATTACGTGAATAGTGACCGAATGCAAATCCTATTATTATTGTTAGATAAAATCTAATGAATCAAACGATTATATGTGGCTCCATGAACCGGTTTCTCATTTGCCTACGCCACAAATTCAGCCTTCGTTCGCACACCAATCACGTGTGGCGCCAGATTCTTACATGCGATCGGTTAAACGCTACTTTCTACCTACAAATGCACGTTTCTTAGTACAAAATCAGTAATAGTCGAATTACCGCTTCATATAAGTGGTAATTTTTTTAAGTTTTCGTGCTAACACAGTCGGTAGTTATATGGCTGCAATCAATGAACCGTTTCACGTTAGCACCAATCCATTACTAAATACACTATGATTTCACCCTTTTTTTCTGCTCCGTGAAATATATGAATCAAGCATTTTTTTATATCACTGATCGAGAACTGTACTTCAAGAAATATATTTATTCGGAAGATGAAGGTAAATCTTTGTGAAAAAGTAGAAATAAATCTAACGTAATATACTTATGTATCGTTTGTTATACTGATAAGTGTAAATCCAATCGAAATGGAAGCTTCAATTATTCAGGTTTTATAGTTGCAATAAATTAACAAAACGCAAAACCTATCATTCGATCATAAACTTATTTAGAACGAATTTGTTAGAATTGTTTATTATCATCCGTCAGTGGGTATATTGGAGAAATAATTGTTCATTTAAGGAATCAAGTGAAAAATATTCGCGAAATCTTAAAAATATTACGGGGAACAAATTGATTTAGCGCAACTGAAACCAGAAGCAACAGTGCTTGGAAAAAGTGATTGCAATGCACGGAATTACACAGTCGATTTAGCAAGCGAGCACGAGCAATCTATAGATCCATGGTAACAGTGACAGTAACAGTATCCGGACTGGAACGACTCTGTCAGGGAATGTAACAAGACCGCGACTGCGTGCCAGTGAACCACGAAGGATCCTTGCACATTACATTTTCCCTATTGTAATTGCATAATCGACTACAATAATTGGCATGCAGCATCCGCTGGGAAATCGCTTAATTATCTACTCACGTATGGTCTTTATTTTCCTTATACAATATAAATTTAGTTCAAGGAACTCTTTTTCTAAACCTTGTTATTTCTAAGGTATTCGCGTGGGTAAGAGTGCATACACCGCAAGATTAAATATCTTTATTGACCCTGTGCCTTGGACTTGTCTTGTTATTTAATTTTGCATCTTGCGTAAACGACAGTTCATTGATCTATTTAACACAATTATAATGCTCTTGAAATTTACGTATCAGCATTGTACATCCACTAGAGGAAAACAAATGTTTAACAAAAATCTGATATCAGTTATCAAAAATGTGTACCAAACAGATGTCTTAAATGCACGGAGATATCTCTAATTGGATGAATGTGATCCAACTTTTGTCAATCGACTAGAGATAACAATATTGTTGATTATAAGTCGAAATCACAAGACTTTATATTGTTGATTTTTCAACGTGGTTCGATTCATTAAAAATAAAAATCGATAACGAAATGCACAGCTGTGAGTCGATACGATGAGTCTTGAAACATGGAGCTTTCTTATCAGCTGTCAAGTGATCGACACCATATTCTAAAATGGGTCACTGTTAATCGTTCAATGCTCCACATTTGAGGAAAGACTAATTGCATCAACATTCTATCCGAAAAGGACTACAATTCCGTCTATAAGAAATCAGCAAGATATTTTAGAAATATATTCTTGCCAACTAGATTCTTTTTTCTACCAAAAATTGGATATACAATACACGGTATATAGTAAAATACAAAATGGGCTATTTTGTAGACCAACTATAGTCTTATTTACACCTTTCGACTTCTGATCAGAAAAATGTCATCGAAGCAAAACAAGGCCAGAACCGGTAACGTAACTCCAAAACGAGATCGTATCGCGCAAACGATAGACTAACCAATTGAGTAAAAGAAGGATAGTTTCGAAAGTGTCGACGGTAGTACATAGAGCCACGCGTTCTGTTATCGTGACTCGTACGTGGGCGTAACGGCATAATATTGGGAATTCTACTTGGCGTACGTGCCACTTGGATAACTCCTAACAGCTAACATACGATAAATTTCACGAGGCAGATACTTCGACCTCTCGTGCAAAAAGGTAGACGAGTTAGACCTTGGACGAGTGAGATGCAAAAATCGTCTCTCGCGACGCTTATAAATACTCGAGTTAACCCCGATTAAGTTAGTGCATCCACTGACTGTAACGTTGAGTGATGCAAGCAGTTAAATCTACCAGGAAATCAATGTCTTACTGCAATGTTGTTATTCATTGATCTGTGCGATAATCCTGTGGATACTTTTTTTAAAAAAAATTCTTTACAGCGAAACGAATAAGGATTAACACGGATACGTATATGCCTATGATTCATTAAAACGTTTAATTTTCTTTTACAATACGCGAAAGAAATACGCATTTTTTGTACATTTATCTTTTCAATTAGAGGCTAAAATTGGCATTGATGTTAAAAAAGTAAAATGGAAATGTTTGAACCATGTGCTTTTCCATTACTGTGATAATTTGTGTTAATATTTCGATGGATCTCAAGTTTGTTATTCAGTGTAGTAAGGTCAGCGGAAAGACTTTCATTGCAGTTAGAATCAATTTTCACACTGAAGAATTAAGTTATGTGTTCCGTAAGAAACTCCGTACTTTTTATAACAGTCGGGGAATGGTCATACTCATTGTCAGTACAGAATAACGGCGCCAATCGCCATAAGACTCAACAAGTGTGATGACACCAGTAAACAGTGTTGGTTAGCATTTCTGCGTTTTTCGAGTCAGTTAGAGTCAGCTAAAGAGTGGCACAAGCGAAGCCTACTTCGCTGGCTTACCGATTAACAGTCGAAGAAGTTTCTTAAGTGAAATCCAATTGCATTAAGCTGTTGCAATCATCTCCAAATGCGAATATAAATATTATTTAATAAAGGTGCGACAATCGATTGGAAAGTTGATCGAAATGGCAATAGATCATAATTATTATTATCGATTCAATATCTTAAATTTAAAGAACGACCTATCCTATTTTACCTTAAATAAAGGAAATCGCAAAGAAACAAAACAGAAAAAGTTTATAGATTCCGAAGAAAATCAATGAGACACAGAATACATACACCTTCACCTTAGGCGTGTACTTATCGATCAATTTGTATAATGGAAGTTTTTCTACGATGACGCCGACCAATCACCTTAACCCTGCAACTGTGTTTTACGCTCCTTGCTAATTGGAAACGTGTAGTTTCTACATGTATTATAATCCTTCACTAATCATAGTGATCGCGTTAACAAAACCATTTGTTTACTGGCTTGTTGTGGCTACAAAGCTTCAAGATTACCATTACCATATGAGATTGCTGAGTCTATTTTTGCAAATTGCGGTGATTTCTACAATTCCTTAATTACTAGATTTAAACGATTACATTTCGTTGTATAAGAATTGACAAATCGATCGATTTATCAGGATTTACTTCTATTATTTTCGATCTTCAGCATGCACAACTTTTAATAACACACTCAATCAACGATCTAAATCTCAGAACAAAACTGATCAACTAATCGAACTGATTGCTAAATCATCAAGATTTTGAGTCACTCGTAAAACTCACCGGTTTTGTTACGTGAAAGGGAAGCTCGCGTTAAAAGTGAAGAACGATCGGTGCGCGAAATTTATTTATTCGATAAGCCCGAATTATTAAACCACTGAAACCGAGAAAGAATTGAGATTTTGAGAGAGAAACGATCTTGCTGCCACGGACGTATTCGCAGAGGGCAGCTAATCGTTTCTGATCGCGAGGCAATACTCCTGACAATTCGTTAAGGACAAATTTAATAATAGTTGCCGGATACTAGTGGCGCGACTGATTCGTGAGACCCTCGCCAGTGGTTCACGATTCGCGAGCCAAAAACATCAGGAGAGGCAACGTGGACAATTATCTGTCTGATATAATCTGTCGACGATGTGATCGAAAGGTTCACACTCTAACTAAAGGCGCTTTGAAAAGCTAGAACCGTTGTTCTCGCGGACACTATGTACTAACAATCAGTACGTCAGATTAGTAGGCGTCAAGGATTCTTAAGAAACTTGGTTATCTGGCTTGTTAATGAGTCTACAAGAGCTATTAGTTTTTGATGTAAGATTTAATAGAGGTCTCTTGAGAATGTTCAATTTAGTTCATGATCTTAAGTGGCATGAAGCATATTCACCTTCTTTATTATTCTAATAGTGATGAAAATAACTTTTTGTAAACTAAACTAGTATAGTCGATTCATATGCAATTGGTAATTCGAGACGGCTTATTAAGTCACTCGAAGATACACGTTTAAAACGTTAAACTACGTATACTGAAATCATAGTGTTGCTATTATTAAGAATTTTAGATTTCTTGAATTAATTTAAAAGTATTACTGCATGTGAGACAAGGATTTTAATGACAGTATGCAAAGATCTCTAAGGATTCTAATATTGCATGCTGTTTATGTCATAGATCGTTGGTAATATCCTATACACTATTAACATGTAATAGACTACTGACTTTTTGATACTTCTCTTAACAACAATTATCTGCAGTGTTGAGTTGCGATAATTAGCGTTACAAAAAATTGCTTTGGATGAGTTAAAAAGAAGTTGGCAAATCATGCGAAGACGCAATAGGGTAATATCTGCTCCTCTTTTTCTAGATATGGAAAAAAATGCCTGCGCGTCACTCCCCATCTGCAGCCACAATCCACGTATTCCCACACGTGGCAATTAATGTTCAATTCACATAACGTAAATTAAATATTCCTGCTAATAACACAATTAGAACATTAATAATTGCTCACTTAACACCGCGTTTTAAGTATATTAGTGACTGTTTTAATGGTTCATTGCGCTTCGTTTCGATTGCCATAATCAATAGGAAAATTCGTATCGTGTCTACGTGTAAGTTTCGAGTTCAGTTTGGAGTCACCGCATATGTACGAATGCATGTATACACGTATGTACATATTCAAAGATGAAATCAAATATTTGACTGCACTCTTGTACGATAAGAATATTCGTCGTAGATTAATCCGATTAATTATAAGACAACAAACCAGAGTTACAATGCTGCTAGTCGACGCAATAATGCACGAACGCCCACAAAACTTTGCCTTTTCCTTTTATGTAATCAAAAACAAGCACGAGTGACTGGAACATCGTATAATTTTCGAGGACGTTGCTACTCATTATACAGCTCACAGAATGTACACGACTGTCAGTTTCCTTTGAGCAAAGGAGGAACGCAATATTTGTACTTCTGGTTTTCAACGATAAAGAAGTGAAATCGTGAGGGGAAGGTAAACGAACAGAAATTCGTAGAATTGAAAGGAGAAGCGTTGTTGCTAGTGCGCCAACTACATACAATATCACGAAAATGAACACCGAATACATACTGACAAAGTTGTGAAATTCAAATGTGCTAAATATTTATTTTTACTTTCATTATTACAATATTATTATTATCCACTGTAGTCATTCAGTTTTTTCATTGTGTTAAGGGTTAAAATATGCAAGCCCAATAACACGTATCCCTAATCTGATAACTATTCGTATATTATTAGATGTTATTCGAGTTATTGGATGGAAGTATGCTCGATGACTACTCTACCGCAATATATAAACAATTTGTCTGCCAAGCTGTCTATACCTGTGTACATACCACCTTGAAATCCCTTCTTTTACCTCTCTAACAGTCGCGGTACCTCACGGAAGACCTAACCTCAGTCTCGAATTGCGAAAAACCAAATAATGTAGCCTAATATGGGTAAGATTTGTCTTACCTTATCAGGATTTGCCGCCAGGCTACCAGGTATGTCGGGACCCCGTTGTATGTAATCAAAACTTGTCGTGGTCCTTGCGAGAGGATCCTCCGACGATTCCTCAGGTCGCGAACTCGCCGACACTCCTCACTCGAAACATCGCCACTTCCAGTCGCGAATTCGTTTCTCTTTGACACGCGACGCTTCTTCTTGTTTACCGTCCTGTACATAGACGAAGGAATCGCGGCGTTCGCGATCACGAAAGACACGTTACATAGCCACGAATGCAGGTACGAGGTACACGACACAACACAACGTGCAATGACAGACTTGACAGTGGGTATTTCCGAATCCCTTTCTGCTTTACAACCGTAACAACTGGCACTGAGTTTGGCGTGCCTGATTCTACTGATTTCTTACACTTTGTTCTTTGTTATGCCGCACTATTTCGCACTACTACTACACTCTGTAACCAGCTGTGAACCAGCGAACGCAACGCGGGTCACGCGAGTGGGATATGCGACCATACGCAAACACAAACACACATATATGCGTTAGTACGGCGTTATACGAATAGCTATGTACTACAGCTATATGTATGTTCACCTATGTACTTGTACTGGCAGACTGTGGCAGACTGTCCCTGGCGGTTTTCATCAGTCGTATGCAGTCGTACGCAGCAGGTGGCGCGCAATGTGGATGGAAAAACTTTTACTTAGGCCTCTTCCGGAATGTACTCCGATTTTGATGGATCGTATATGTACTATGTATATTTATATATCACTCGGAATGTATATAGATTTATAGATGCTCGATTTATGGTGTATATGTATCAGTGTTGAATATACAAGTATTGAGTATACTTTATAACAAACTCTTGGGTATTGGACCGGCAAACTAATTTTACATCTAGGTACAGATACTTAGCAAAATTGCGCAATCGGTGGGAATAAAATTAGATTAAAGGTGTGGGATCACGTTTTACGTGCGTGGACTGCGAGTACAAAGTATTTTCGGCTGCATTCATGAATTCTGTATATTATGTTGAAATAAATCAGCAGATATAATGCGGAAGTTTCCACATTGCAACTGACCTTTTTCAATAAAGTTATTCAAATCTTGAATGATTTATATAAAAATCTATAGAAATATATATGTCAGAAAAGTCTTAGCAATTCGAAAGTAATTAGACTCTGATAATTGGAACAATTAAAAATATCTTGTACACATCAGAGAAACAAATAAGTAAAAATAGAAGGGTTGTAGATATCTTATAATATTCAAATGCCAAATGTGAATAAGAAATAAATGACATTCGGCATTCTGTTCATTCACGTAATGTGTATATAAAATATATTACAAGATTTCATTTTTTTTTAATTGTAATATGTTTACCAAATGTTTAAACATATTCTGTACATCTTATGAATACAAAACTGGTAACATTATACAAATGTTGTCAGAGAATAAAGATCGGAGATTAAAGTAGCGTTTTGGACATGTAAGGACCATCCAATTCGTAACCCATTTTTCGATAGTAGTTTCTTGTGCCGACACCTTAAAACATAAACATTATTGTACCACACCAAATACCGGTACAAAGTTCAAATTTAAAATAAAATTAAATCATACCGGATATAACAGCGATTTTGTGAGATTTGTGTTCCTCTTTTGCAATTCGCTCTGCCTCTTCCATCAACAGCATGCCAAAACCTTGATGTTGAAACTTTGTAGGATCCCGAGAGTTTATAGGCACCACACTACCATATACATGAAGTTCCCTTACTATGGAACATTTCCCTTTCAGTTCCGGCCTGTAGAATACGTATTGATTAAGATTCTAATTATTATGATTTTCTAAACTTCCAACATGTTTTTTTGTTAACTAATAAAAAAACATGAGTTTTTCATGCTTAAATATTATATAAGTTACCTAAAAGTGTCCCCTGAACATTTTCTCAGTCTTAGCAAGCCAACTAGGATGTCTTGCATCGGATCTTCATATGACAAAAACGTTTCCCATCCGTTACTCGCGACATAATCGCGCCGAATGAATTCAACTTCGTATGGACGGACTTTATGATGAATCTCCTGTATTCCAACTTCTCTAGTTCGAACATCTCGGCAATCGGTACCCAAGTCTTTCATCCTGGCAAGTGCCAACTCTCGCAGATTGCCATGCTCAACGCCTGAACTATGTTACAATAACATATTCGTAATATATTATGAATGATGAACTATTCGTAATGAATAGTACAACAGAGAAAAATAAGAGTTGTATTCTTACCTCACAAGCGGCATAGGAATATCTCTTTGTACACGATAAACACGAGTCCATGGAGGAATCAATGCGAGAATACAAGCTATAAGATCTACTAGAACACTCGGCGCATAGCTTTTGTATCGTCCAGTTTTCCACAATTCATATAAACCTGTACCTCGTATAACGAGAGTTGGATAAATCTTTAAACCGTCTGCTCTAAACGCCGGATTTTCAAAGAATTCCTGGAAAGATATGACGGTAAGTATTTTTATTTCTATCTTTAACTCAGTCAACTGTGTCACGTTAAAATCCGAACTTTTATAAAATGTAGTAGTGTGTCAAAGATGATGAACTTACAATAAATTGTTGAATGTCTCGTTCGATGTCCACATTTGGCAAATCCGGCATCATATGAGCTATTACTTTAAAGCCTGCATCCTTTGATAATTGAAAACTCTCGGATACAGCACGTACTGTGTGTCCTCTATTAGTATCCCTTGCTATGTCTTCATATACTGATTGGACACCAATTTCCAACCTCGTACAACTAACAATATTCATTATGCAATGTACATTGTGAAAAATTCTATTGCATCGTATCATAAGAGAATGAGCTTATACATACCCATATCGAAGCATATCGGAAAGATGTTTCTTAAGACAATAGTCAGGTCGCGTCTCAATTGTAATACCTATACATTTTGTTCGACTACGTTCGGAATAGAATACTGCTTCATCAACGTTGCTGCTCACGTGACCGGATAAAGCATCATGAAGATTTCGTATAAAATAATCTCTGTAATCCTCTGGTAATGACATGAAGGTTCCACCCATTACGATGAATTCTATTTTGTCCACACTGTGACCCAATTGCTTTAACTAACATACAATCGTAATTATCATTTGTCAGGATTTATAGACAATCAGGGAACAGAATTATATTTTATTAAAATGACAATTGGTCAATTAACGTCAATGTTGATAATGAAAACTGTAAATTATTCTTTTTATTACCTGTTCAACACGATGCCTGGTTTGAAGGAACGGATTATATCTGGCACGTATGGCTCTCATTGACGTAGGTTCATAACCAGTGTACGACTGTGTAGAATACTCAAAATCAGAGTCTGGACCACCAGGACAATACACACAGATGTTACCAGTCATATTGATATGGGGACATCTGTGCGGTTTGCACATGACTGCAACCACGGCTATCTGTAAATAACAATTCATAGAATTGATATACACCTATCTACATGGCCCAAATTCAATTTCTGTCATCATATACGACTCTGTTAGAAACTTACACCACTAGCAGTCCTAATTGGTTTTGCCTTAAGTTTTGGTACCAATATGCTCCGTGCATCCGCAGGAACAGCAGCTATTATGTCAACTAATTTTGGAGAGCTATCCAAGCCATATTTCGATGATATCCTTGTTTTCAACTTGTTCAGATCCACGTCTTTGTTTTCTTTGTGGGCTCTCAACAATTCTTGTATGATTTCCCCAATTGTCATCACTATACGCTCCTCCTTGCTTTGTTCAAATTCTGCAACAGAATTATACGACAAGTTCATATGCCAAGAAATAATCGAATTTTATATTTCAGTTTCATTGTATGTGCAATTTTCAACATAAATTAACAACAATGCTTTTTGCGGTTGTACGTAGCATGTTTCTACTCACATAACCTATACCGAAAACAATAGTATCATACCTTTTCGTTTCTTTACCATGATGATAATTCCTGCTGTTCGGTTACTTACAAAATGAAAAACCTTTCTTTTTAAATGTTGACCTACACAGAGAGGTCGAAACGAGAATATTTCCACAAATAAGAATAGTTTTTTTAAGGTTAAGTTTATCTATGACAGCCCAGGAGTATAGTGTTGAAAACCGACCACTGAAGCGCACTCTATCGGCTCACCGGCTCACTATCGATATTTTCATTGGATTCGCTTCGACCAATCACGAAACAGGATTTCGAACTATCGCAACCTGGCCCGCCGGTCGCCATATTGCGTGCCGCCAAGTTTTGTGCTGTAACAGCTCCGCGTCAGTGCTCCGGAAAATACGAGATAAAAGTGTTAAAAAGTAGTGTTTCGAGCCGCGAGTGATATCAGAAGTGTTCTCAAGATCCAGCGCACTCGATAGACGTTGAGTTGAAGCCGGAAAACTCGAAGAAGGATCGTGATGTCCATACTGGCTTGCTTCGCGTAAGTAGTACATCGAGCAAATATCCCATAACGACTTCACGAGAATTTGATGAATATTTACTCGTGATTCCGAATCTACAGCGAATTCACTGATTGGGAGCAGTTCACCGTGGAGAGGATCTTCATCGGGCATCTCTTCGTAGGGTCAGTGTTCGTCGCGTCGGTTGAGCTACAGTTGGCAGTGCAGAGGGCCTCGCCAACGGCCATCTTTTGTGTCGACAGTCGGTGAGTTTTTTTATATCTTTCAAATTTCGATTTTGAAATCCCATTTTCCTACTTTGACTGTAGGTGTATTAGTTTTTTGTGTTTTTGTCCGTTCCATGCATCGTCGCGTTGAGCGAACTGACTTGTTAAAGTCGGTATTGTTTCGTTCGTTCGAAAATAAAAGGAACTGCGCGAGGTTCTGTTACGAACGAAAAAGTAAGTTGCGGCCGCGGAATAATATTAGAGTCAGTTTCTTTGCTAATTTACGTCAGCGTGATGACATTAACACCACAATAATAATATGACAGGTAAAGAAACGCAAAAACCTTGGTATTATAACATCAGTTTATTAGATTTAAATTGAAATCGGTTATAAATTATGGTGATGAGTTCGAATACTAGGACTAGGACAAATGGTTTCTCGCTGCTTTGCTTTGTATACTCAATTTTATATTGCATATAGTTTGTGGAGAATGAACGCCATTTTTTGAATTCCATTTCTATCACACATTCCCATTCGCTATCGTTCTCCCTCGCTTTCACTTTCTTTCTCTCGTTCCTGCCTCCTCTGCTTTCTCAGTTGTAATCGACTGAATCTGTCTTCTAAATTGAATCGAATCGATTCGACGGAAAGAAATTAATTCTCAAGCATCGTAGTCTGTGTGTGTGTGTGTGTGTGTCTGTGGCATCTGACGTGCTGCATTCTATGCAGTGATTTGTCTCGGCTATTTCCGGTTTTCTGTCTCTGATACTGTCCTGCTGACTCTGTTTTATCTATCTCTGCTCTTAATCTTCCTCTGTTCACATTAATAAGTCTAACAGCGATAACATCTGTTTCATTACGTAGCAACGTAGCAAAATCTCTTATGAGTCGCGTAAAATTCCAGATGTTCTAGGGAAAGATGCTCCAGCTCATCCATGTCGCAATTCGCATATATACAATTCCACACAGGTCTAACCCATGTAACGTTAACTCGAAAGACGAGGCTTCTCTCTCTCTCTCTCTGTTCTTCGATCGATAATTTATCCGATTCGAAAATACCCTAAATTCACTTATGCGTAAACCGATGTCTAGACTCTCCCTTTCCGTTTCTTCTCATGATCGAGATCGAGAAGATTTCGCTCTAAATACAAGATATAGTCAAAGTGCATTGTTTCAGAGCATTCATTCCAGTTACCTTCTGTATATTCGATGCATCTCAAACGTTGCGATATAACTCTTAATTATTTATTATCAAATCCTAAATTTCACTGGAATTCCACTCCGAACCAGTGCACTGTCTAACTTTGCGCTTCAGTGGAGGCATCGGTCTGTCCATAAGTAGAATTAGACAGCCCAGACTCGCGCGTGGTGAAGTTGCCAGCAACTCTTTAAAACTTACACTGGGGCATCATCCCTGATTTGACGTCCATGGCTCTCGTGGTTCATGTTGAAACCCTCGAGATTAACAGTGACTACAGATCCTATCATCTTTCCGACGGTAAAACTCTATTGATATACAGACAATGGCAGTGGTTATAGCGATGGCCACTAGTCGGGCCTTCTTATCGCAGTCACCGGTATACCCCGGCATAACATACCAGCATAACTGTTTCACCGAAATATATATATTGCATATATATATTCGAAGTAGCAATTGGGACTAATGCGACTCTCGTTCAATGAGTTAATTGTCAATAGAGAAATGAAGTTTGATAAATATTTGCTTTCATTGACAAAAAACGTCATCGTTCGAGAATCCTGCAACGAACTGTTATCCTCGACACAATGTTCGTCAGGTTTCTCGCTTTAAGAAGACAGACATTTTTTTAAACATTCTCGAGTGTTTAACGGTTGAAGTATGCCGAGGCTGCTCTCATTAATGGGTTTCAATCCAAGCTTTACAATTCTACTTAGAAGTGAATATAATTGAGAGTATTGAATTCATTAATCGAAGCAGAACGTTGGATTACTGCCTTGTAATTTGCGTATCTAGACCCCTTTCTAATACAGGTATACATACTAATGTATGTATAGCTTAGTGATTAATCGTCTGTCTATTCTGAATAATATTCCCTACAGATTGGAGGGTTCCGGTAATAAACATTAAAAAAATAATTGTACAAATGAAGATGAATATTAGCCTAATAAACTATTCGTTAATCTGAGTGCTATAATGTGAATTGTAAGAACGATTGTTCAATTATTTTCAATTAATCCGCGTTTACCTCACCATACGTACCGACGAACCCTCGAATCTTCTTATTCTATTTTCTTATTTGTCACATTCCACACTCCCTGCCATCCTGTATTTTGATTCATCTATACAATCTGGCGAGTGATACGCAAATTACAAATGATGGAGTTAAGTGCTTCCTCGCAGATGAATGTCCTCTGGCGTGACCGACACTGCAGAATGTAACTGGGTCGATTAACCCCTTCACAGTGAAATCAGATCGAATGAAATCGTAAACAATACTTCACCCAAAAACATTACTCGAAATTTTGTTCTTATAACTGAAAAGCCATTTTAATCCTACACTTTTCTCATTGTATCTAAAATTGACGCGGAAGTATTGCCGAAAAATTGATCCCAATGATTAAACTGTGAAAAGATTACGATATAAAATGTACTAAAGCGAATGCTAGATGTACAGAATACGTTTATGGTCGAATATGCGTGGCGCGTCCTGCAAAAGTTGCTATTGCGTTCGTTATATGTTTACGAGCAAAAATTACTTATTTGTATCAAATTGTTTGTTTAAAAATCTCTTTACAAAAGTAGTCCTAGTATAATACATTATCGAATTCGCCGTATAAAACTGTCCAAGTTTTGTGGAATATTCCACTTGTGTCACATCGAATGATCGTGTTTAACGTAATGCAATATAAAATTTGAATAGTGATTTCATTGCGAAAGATATCAAAGGGTTGTAGAAAAACTTTTGTCAAAGTATCGGCAATTAAGTTATTCACGTTCATTTCAAAACAATACACTATTAAAGACACTTGTGTCGTTGCTGATTCGCTATTCAGCGCCTTGTGAGAAAATGTTTTTACGGTTGAAAATTAGTTACAATAGCAGCCTTTGCTCTTCTACAGTCTTTAAAGGTAATACCGCAGTCGCAGATCGGTTCGTACAAAATGCATCGTGATCAGCTAAAATCTCTCATCGCGATGTATTCATCACCAAAAGCAATGCGAAACTTCTTTTAAACTCATTTGCATTGATTTAACCTTCTAAAATTCAACTATCAATCCTCCTGTCATCTTCATCATTGTTTCTCGGTAACGGTACCATCAGAAGACTAACGAGACTTTCACTAAGCACGACGCATCTCATAGATGTCTATTGGCATGTATACATTTTTCTATGTACGATGCATTCACGTAATACGTGTCTATTCGCGCACGTACGTGCACGAGTGTATATATCACACTGCCATTAACAATTATACAGCACAGCCAGCGACTCCATTTATATACATTTCTCTCAAATTTTCCCTTTCGTACCACGTTTCATCAATATTACTTGTTTCTCCCGTTTTCATTTTTTTTTCTTTTTCCCTCTTTCTTTCAATCCGCTCTTTAACACATTCGAGGAAGAACTATCTTACAATAAAAAACTTCTCGATTAACAGATTTCTCGGGTTTCAACAATTACGATAATTTTTGGAGCGAATATCTCGAGTATGTGCAACATAGCGCGCTAGTCACTAATAAACCTTCGGATGAATACGCGAGTACAATCCCATCCTGTAAGCAAGCGTCCACTGCACCAGATTTAGGGGAATCTGCTGTCTTTCGTTCTCTCTCTGTTGCTTTCTATTTCTCTTCTTACTCTTTTCGCATTGGCTAAACTTTCTCTCTCTCTTTCTCTTTCTCTCACCACAGTCTGTCACACGCTCTCTCGCACTCTCTGTCACACTCTCTTTCACTCTCTCACTCGCTCTATCGCTCTTTCTTTCTTTCTCTCTCTCTCTCTCTCCCCATCACTGCTTCTTCATTCATTATCATCCTCTGCATTTTGCTTATTGCCGTTTAAGTTATCAAAGTGATTGATATCCGCGCGACAACGCCTAACAATGAGTGTGATTATACAAGAGGCGGTTTACAAATGTATAAAAACGTCCTAGAAATATGTACAAAGTGTGGCTGTGTGTGTGTGTGTGTGTTGTGTGTGTGCTGAATGGTTCTCGATGAGTGATTGTATCCCGAGAGACACGGAAAAGTGTCGTCGACTATCAACGATCCGCGATGTAAGAAGTTTGGTTTGCGATGCAGTAGTGAGCCATAACGTTCATAGATTGCATACAAGATCGCACTGCACTCGGCAGAATGGTAACACACTCGCTTTGAGCAAAAGGCTAGTAACTTCGCTTGGAATCTCGACGAGATATCATTATGCAACTTTGCTGCACAATCGTTATTAGTTGCGCAGGCCGGTGAAAGAAAAGTTTCACGGGGGAAATTTCCGATTAAAGCTGCACGATGACGTTCATTCGTCAGGAACGAAGCAGCGGTGCGCAAAACATCGGTAACATCAAAGATTAACGTTCTGACTACTACACGTTCTTCATTAGGTACATGCGAATATTGTTAAATCGGCCATCGGCGAATCGGTCATTGAAATGTTTTGCTCTAACAAATTGCCACGTTTGAGTCCCGTCATTGCATTAAATATACTATTCCTTCCTCCGTTGCTTTTTTTCCATTTTCTTTTTCCTTTTTTTTTCTTTTTCTCAAGAAAACAACGCCTTTGCCCATTCAGTGTTAAAGCTGTCGAGGAATTTTATATACATTTCCAATACACTATCTCCATGTGCAGTTTGGTTTTTATTTTTCATTGGCCTCGATATAACAGTGTCAATGTTCCTACATTTGAAACACTTTATAAAATTTTCACATTGTAAATATAAATAAAAGTGAAATCGAACTAGGAAGATTAACAACTTTTAAGTAACATACGCTACACGTTTATCACAGCGTTTGTGATAATATTCAACATCTGGATGTGCACGTTCTTCTTCTAATATTATGTTACATTCACTACTATTCGCTACATCTGAAACAACATAGGAAATATAAATATTTGAAAAAGTACACTAAATAACGACAGTTAAATTATTAGGAGCTTAACTAAATATTGTGAATATCTACTAGAAAACATTGGGTACTATTCATTATAATCAAGACTACCCCCATATTTATAACGAATATTTAATTGGTTTAAACAAAAGTATCAAAAGATTTCTATTTAAAACACAAATGATTGCACTAGAAACAAAATTATTTATCCGATCCAGTCCGATTTAAATAATACTCGCATATAGTTCTGATTACGCGCATTCTGTCCCATTTACACACGCGTACACTCATTGTCAGACTCATACCTACGCTTGAATACGAACGAAATGGTGGGGAAAGGGGGGGGCGAAGAGAGGAGGGGAAGGGGGAGGGGAAGGGGGGGGGCGCACAGTGAAGATGAAGTACGATAACACGGATAAAAAGGATTCAGTACTTTTTTCCACATTCTCTAGCAAGTTCTCATTGCGACATTGCGAAACTCACCAGGCGCACACAATCTCTTCGCAGGCTTTCTCTGCCACGCTCCTCGAACTCTGGGTTCTAATAGAGCCAAATGTATATGATTTATGGAAAACTTGTCACGGTGAGACTCGGTTCAGTGCGTTATCCGATTTATCATTTATAAATCGTGTTGAGAGAAACTTTACTAATACAAACAGAGTGGTAGAAAAATAAGTCTGTCGGTGCCAAGTGACTTAAGAGAAAATGTTGTGATTCCTCGTGAATCTGAGAGTCGATAGGCAGCGGCTGATCGCGAGTGCTAAACCGGTTGAAAGTTTATCGAAAATAGTTTAGGTGATCCGTAAGTACTAAAGTTTTATGAATCATTGAAATGCTTGATTGAAACGTACGATGATGGTCAGAAATTAGACCATCAACAATGGTTCTTGATACTCATCAGTCGTGTGTTCTTACTATTATTCTGACGATAATGTACTGAACATCTCCCGTGATATTACCTTTAACGCAGAACACGTATTCTGAACTCTACAATACAGTAGATCGGTCGAAAGATCATTTCGTTGCAGACAACACGTCAAATCAGTAGCTTGATACGCCCTAAAATACTCGTGATTGACAACTGACAATTGAACTTATAATTGTAATGAATTTTCAATTTTCGGTTAACGAATGGTATTGCAATTGTACATGGTAACTTTGAGACTACTACTTCTGGTAAAATCCAGCCCTTTCACCAAGGGCCCACCCCTCATGTGCCGAACAATAAAATCAATATTGCAAACAACATTCAAATTGTACAGAATTGCGACGTATGTATACATTTTATAATAACTAATAAAGGACTTTGCGGCGCTCACCGATGCCTTCACGATCGGCAAAGTGAAATTGGAAGAAGAATAAAAAAAAGCTGTAATATTGCATGTCCAATCGCATTAAAGCATCAGAGGACTCTATCAAGCGAAGCGACGGGAGAAGTGTAGTACGTGTACCCGAATTGAAGATATATCGAAAGAAGAAAAAAAAAAAAAAAAACAAAAAGGAAAAGAAAGATAGAAAGAAAAATCATGAAGGGTCAAAGAAAGTACCAAAGTAAGAAAAGACGCAAAGCACGGCGTTTAAAAAATTACCCGAGAAAAATAAGAGTATAAGGGTTCGCTAGTCACGGCACGATCTCATCCGGAGGAAGGAGTGCTTTTCGAAATGACAATATCCTTACCAATCACAATCAGTAACATTGATTGTGAGTACAAGGATCAGTGGTCACGTCTTCGCGGTGAGTGCGGCACCGACGAGGGCAGCATTAATTTCAATAATAATAATAATAATAATAATAATATTAATAATAATAATAGCGACAATAATAATAATAATAATAATAAGATAATTATACAATAATAGCACTAATCCGTTTTCTTACACGAGTGGCGACATTCACTATCATCGACAAAATCAAGACAATAACCCTTTTTGCCTAGGTGGTAGCACTGTGAACCGTATATTCACTATTCGCACAACAGGAATAATAATACTAAGAGTTAATTAATATCATTTATGTAATAATAGGGTACTTTTGTTAGTGCTAACGTGGTATTAATATCTTCGTGGTACGCTGTACGTATCGCATAGACGAAGATCGTTATTTACAACGAAGTGGAGAGTATATTTTATCGATGTTAAGTTCGACTTGCGTTCGACGTGCTTACGATGATGGAAGCGGAGACGCGAATGGCGGACAGTACATCTTACACGATACTTCTCCCAACGCACACCGTGTGCAAAAACCTCTGCCGTGTCAATGTGCATTATTCTCGATAGATTGTATGCATTGAATATAATGTATACGTGTTTAAGGATACATACATATATATGCCTCCTTGTAACCACTTGTATATGTATAGACCTACTCACCTAGGTAAATATACATAACTGCAGTTAAAGTTATATATTAAACCTCTCTGTTTTAGCACATTTACATCGATTAGCCCGCTTAATATACTACGATAGCTCCTAAATATAAAGGGATCCACGGCAGCAATTGATCAGTGGAACACTTTTTGGCATTTTTGGTAGTCCCGTGGTACTTCTTGCTGGCTTGTCCTTGATCCTTCAGCCGAATAATTTCTTTTAATCAGCGACTGATGTGCATGCTTGTACGCGCGCATCATGTTTGCATCGAGATGTATGTAAATATGTACGTGAACACTGGGTCTCAAGAACTACAGGGCAGCTTGTAGGTTTATTCTCTTGCTGTCTCTCTGTCTTTCTTCCCGTCGCATTCTCCTCTAATGCTACCAGCTCAGCCATTTGAAATGCAATAGCGACTTACCACGTAAAATTTAAATGCATACAGGGTGCAATCAAATAAAATGTATAATCGAGGGGAAGGTAATTCCTTGTGAAACAGAAATAAGACAACCATAGAGAATAATATTTTTCTATGTTCGGTGTTTTCTTCTCTCGATTGTCCCGAAATTTAAGCAAAAATGTGAAAACATTGAATTCTTTACTACCTTTTTTGAAATTTTTCTAATGAAATTATCTTTCGCTCGTTTATATAATACATTTTATTTGGACGCACCTTATAATAGTCCTACGTTTAGCGTTCATCCTGTGCGGATGATTAAACTGCAGATACGCGTAATCTGAATGTGGTTCATCATCGATCATCCTACTCCGTTGACCCGCAGAATCAATCTCTCTCTCTACATTGTCTACTGAAACGAGTCTGCGTTTATTTGCCTTCTTTTCTCTTCTTTTCATCCGACACATTCTCACTCACTCCTTCCTATTCTTTTTCGCTGTGCTGCTCTCTCGCTTCTTCTCTTCATTCGTTCCTGCTACCTTATGTGCGTCTTTGCGTTCGCCGAATTCAACTTGGCACAAACAACAGAGTCTTCGTAAAAGGCACTATGTATTCTTGTAAAGTGAAATAGTCTTGTTATGTCGTGCTTCGTTTTTCTTGATTTGTATCTTCCTCACGAGCACGCGCAGTGTGACTATTTAGCAGCCGATTCGCATGCTCACAGTAAAGAAACTCAAAGTCGAGAAAATAGAAGGTAAGGAAACCTAAAATTTCGAGGTCAACCTGATTTTATGAGTGTTCGCGAAATCCTGAGTTAGGGTCAACATCGTGACGTCCCAATTTGAGTCTTTATGTTAAGAGTATCTTTGCGTTCCAACTGTGAGCGCACAAATGGTTGCATGAATAACAAGCATGCTCCGAATTTTCCACTGTATAGTTCCTCGTGAGTAGGAGCCAACAGGTCTGCGATGTGATTCAAAAGAATTAACTCTGATCGACAATATGAAAGGGTGATCACGAGAGTTGGCTGTGTTAATTTCATTCTTATCTTTGATGCTGTTTACTACAGATACAACCTATCTGTATTGTTCTCAAAATGAAACCACCTTTACGATTTACTGCTCATTACATATCACACGTTTTCTTACGCGTTGAACTGTCTCTAAAACCCTAAACGCAGTTCTGCCTAGTAATCCCTACCGCAACTTTTGTTATACTCCTATAAAAAACACCTTCAGTCTTATTGTTTTAGTGCAGAAAGCGCGCGAAGTATGCGTATACTTCAAGTCTGTCCCAAGTGTATGTATCGTCTGCGACGGCAATACAAATTTTATTACGAAATGCCGCGGAGTATTTTATCGATATAGAAATGAATTATCATCGAATCATCTCCGCTTAGCTAGAGGGGAACAGTCCGTGTATAAAAGTTTTCACTAACAGTAAGTGGTCGACAAACGATTGTGTCCACGACAGTCTTGCAGGATGCTCTTTCCTTCTAATATTTTCTCGCAAGCAAATCGTCAAAACGTAAAACAATTTGCTCGAAGAATTCGGCGTTATCAGAAAAACACGATCAGTGAAAAATGACTGATTTTTTCCATTTGTTATTTGTAAAGCAGAAGGCAGAGTATTTAATATATTGTATTCGACAATGTTAATTGGTCGAAAGTGTTTCCTTTATCTGTTTCAACTGGTAAACTTCAAGATACGACTTTCATTCTGTAGATGCGACCGGTTTATATTTTCGGTATCCGTAACACGATCTAATGTTAGACTGCGCAGCTTTTCGACAAAAAGCACTCACAAACGTATACAAATCCCGAGGCGGTGCTCTGGTCTGCACAGTACATATACATATACACGGTGACCCATTTGAAGTTTATACGCTAGTAGAAGAACGAAAGTACATGCAGAGAAAAGATGTCACTATTATTCAGTGTTCTTTTCTTTCATTTTACGGTACTTATTTGGTTTAAGGCTGAAAAGCTTCTAACGAACCAATTGCAGAATGAAACAGCACACCTGGTAACAATCATTACGTTCGCATATATTGCAATTACTTAATGCAATTAAACGTCAAAGGAGAATGAGTCACGGGTGTTTATTTATATCACATCACTCGTCTGATTTCAATTTACTTGTCAGTGTGACGCTCACTATAGCCATAAATAATGATATTTACAGCCTTATTTTTTACTATAGTCCTTTTAAAGTCATTTATCGTTCGTCTGTCAGTGAAGCAAAAAATCTTGATTCGAGCCATTTATTTTCCAAAATAATGAGTATTGTAATTTGACGTAGATAACAAATATCCTTTGAATAATTGCACCAAAATATGCAGAATAACTTAATGTAATAAATATCGATATAAATCTCTTGGTCATTCGTAAACTTGGCCTTCCGAAAGACATTTAAGGCATTTAAGGCATTCAATGTCAACAGAATTCTTTCGATACACCGCTACAAATTGTTCCGTTAAAAGCTTTTCAATCGTTCATTTCTATTGGAATTGGACAAGTACATAAATATGAGTAAATGGTGAAGACATCGCGCTTGTTTTTGTCGCCCGTTTGAATTAGAAAAACGGAAAGAAGAAGAATTACGATTTTGCGTAATGAAGAGATTGATGAGTGTTACAAGGTGTTTTTGTTTATATGCTTATATGCGTGCTCCTGCATTATTTAGTCTTGTCAGGCTTTGTATTGTTTTTCATATCCCGGTGACCATTCCTTTTCTACATACATATTTCCTGGCAGCACAATACATGTGTTAGTGAATGGTATCTGTGGAAACATTTCCTGCTCTTTTCATGCGTTCCCTTTCTTTCATACATACACATACACGCGAGCGCGCGCATGCACCCACACACACACACACACGCCCACACAACACCCTAAGTCTAAAAGTTTAACTTGAAAAAAATGAAGCAATATAAATCAATAGTTCTTACGATATTGACACAGCCAAATCCTTGTTCGAATAATTTCTTTCCTCGTGTTGTGTGTTCCGATAGATTATGGTGCTCACACGCTCTTCTAAGGCATTTTAAATACGGCGGCACTCCGAACAGCCATTGTATTCCTATTCGATTTTAAACGGATCCTCCCCTTGTGGCAAGAGTTTTTTAAGACTTAATCGCCAAAATTGTAATAGATGAGTGGTTTATTGGGCTTTCCGATGATATAATTTGTACAGATTGCGAATTCGAAATAAAATGGGCATGAAATCTGCAACGTTGGTTGCATATTGTATATGTATGACGGGGCGACTAAAGCTTAATCAACACCTTGAGAAGAACAAATCCATGGAAAATCCAGTAATAATAACAATATGAAGAACCTCACCAGCATTGCCATTTCAATATCTCTCGTACTTTGCTTACGTACTATACTAAACTCTCACTAGTCGTTTTCTCGTCCCTATTTCCTGATTTAGACGTGTTTAACACGCAAACAACAATAATTTTCCATTTTTTTCCCCCGATTTCCATAATTTTTCTCGTCTGCCTATATGTCTTTTTCGCTTGGAAAATTCAGTGAACACTTGGTGGATATGGCATCAACCGCGTATGCACTGGACGAATTTCACTTGTTTTTTTTTTCGTTTCCCTTCGGTTTTTTCTGCCCTTTCGATCCTGGATGAATCTTCTTCCTTCTACGACATTCTCGAAGCAATTTTGGTTCCAAGTGGCTTCGCAATGATAAGGCTGATAAACCGCCGCACCGACATTCTTGTCTTGCGCAAAGATATGCAATGCCCGATCGTCCAGTTCACTACCTCCACAAATATACCTATCGTAACACTCCTCGACAAGCTAGTATGCTTCTTCCGAAAACAACCGTAACAGCTTAGCGATTTCCGCTTGCACAACAAAACACTAGTTCCCTTTCCTTTCCTTCTTCTTTTTCTATCTTCCGTTGTTCCCATCCTTCCTCCCCTCCTCCTACTCTCACGCGCTTTGCTTGAGACTCAATAATACTCGAGAGAGAAAAATTTTTAACAACGCACTTAGAACACCGACGGTACCACACCGTATATGATGAATTAACGTTGATATTCCAAGACTTGATAACTAAGTGAGCCACCGTCGTTTTCGGTGTGCGTATAACACGAAGAAAGGGAAAAAGAAGTCGTGTGCCTCGCTCGCGGATCGTTTCCACATTTATACACGATGAAAGTATTAAACATGAGTACTAATATAGAAATGATAGTAATAGAGTTGATAGTCAAAATAATAGTATTAATCACAATAATACGTATAATGACCGCGATAATGATAATAATAATGATAATAGCTTTAATTTCAATAATAATAGCGGTAATAATAATAATAATAATAATAATAATAATAATAATAGTGGTAGTAGTAGTAGTAGTAGTAGTAGTAGTAGTAGCAGTAGTAGTGGTAGTAGTAGAAGTAGTAGTAGTAATAGTAATAGTAATAGTAATAGTAGAGTAGTCGTAGTAGTAGTAATAGCAATAGTAGAGTAGTGGTAGTAGTAGTAGAAGTAATAGTAATAGTAGAGTAGTAGTAGTAATAATAATAAGAATCGCGACAATGATCACTGTGATATATGTATAAGACTCATATGTATGTATATATTATTTTTGTATACAAGGTAGCCGATGACATATTACACCGCTCGTTAACCTTGGATTACTATTGGTTGCGTATCACGTTCCTATAAAACATCACATTGTTAGCGACCAATAACTCGACTGAGAATCGTCTTTGTTAGAGTCCGATTCTACGTGGTCGTCATGAAAGAAATTCGGTAACGCGCAAACTCCAACCCTTTCACCATGACGCGTTCAGCAATCAGGCTTTGTATTTTACCACTGACCGAGCATTCACCTGCACGTATGCATTGGCATTGAATATATATATGTATATATATATTCGAAATTCAGATGCGTGTTCCACTTGTGGTCTCGAGGCTGCTCTATGCCCTTCTACTCTCGATTTCTGTCCAAATTCCCGAACTATGTACACATACGCTTTCAATTTCTTCTATAGCGAGAAGTCCTAAATGTCCGGCTTATGTTGTACTTACAGCTCATCGATAGTTAAAAGTACCTCGGTAGTAAATAGTGATAGTAGCAGTGTCCTTACGAGCTATCTTGCGAATATTAACGTAACAATTGTTGTCGCAGTAATAAAAGTAAAAAGAAAGATGAAAAATCGCTAATAATAAAATTAACCACTATATCTACCATCTGTATGTACGCGTGTACATTTATGTATGTATGCATGTATGTATACATATCTATTGTACACGTACGTATGATCTCATATATACACATACATAGTGGCGTTATATACTTACGTAAATTGATCCGTATATAACCATCGTCCGTGCATATGTTTCAGTCGGTTTTACAGTGCCCCCGATTGACACCGGCTTCTCCTTATTCCCCTGCTTCTTTCTTTATCTCTTTCTCTCTCTCTCTCTCTCTCTTTCCACACTTTCATTGCAGCATCGTATTCTCCAGTCGGTGCACAGCCATACCCGCATTCATTCTCTCTTCTTACCACCTATACCCTTCTTACCGTATGCGTGTAAAACAAAAACGCCATCAAGCATTTCGCATTGCCGCGTCTGTTCACATACATCTATTTATGGAAACGCGCTCCTCCTGATTATCAGTCACTCTCTCCTTTTCCCTTTCGCAGTCCTACTCTTTATGTAGTTAGATACGATTCAATGTTCCTACGTATATCATCCCAGGTGTATGTATCCTGGATTGCTCTATTTGCCATTAGTCTCTCATGGTCAATGCATAGGTTCAGTCGCCGAGGGTATTTTTGGGGGCAGCCCTGGTACTCCATTGTGCGTGAGTGGCGCTAGTACACATTGGTGAACACTGATAAGCCTACTATAATGTGTGGCACCGACGTGACTTCCGTTCGACTTCAGACGCACACGCGCAAGCACACCCAGACACATACGCATACGCGCGCATTCTTTCTCTCTTTCTCTCGTTTTCTCATTCTCTCTTTTTTTTGCCTTGTTCGAACTTCAGCGCATTCATTCTCGCTTATGCCTTGACGCGCGCTTCGTATCAGGCATGATGACACGTGTTGCCTATTCGCGGTCACTTAGGGGGAACACAGGGAAGAAAAGTATCTCTGTGATTGATTACGGCAGCGAGGATCGATCGTCGACCCGTGACATGGCAGTAGCATTTCGTCAAAGATCCTGCGGCGTACGAGTGGTCAGATCCCGAGAGCGAAAATCCCATGGCGGCCATCGCAATGGGGATGCTCACTTGGGCACACGATAGTACCGCAGCACGAGGTAACCGAGGGTACGAAAAATCACGAGGAAGGCCAATAACACGGCTGTGTTCGCCCACAACGGAAGCCCGGAGCCTCGTGTACCGCCCTGGCTCTCGAGAATCGCCGACACTGGAATCGTTGTGCCGTTTCTGCACTCGGGAAATTTGCTGGGTTGCGAGCACCTGTTGCACCAGTAGAAAAGAATACGGTTTACTCCTTTCGATCGAGAGCGTGAACTAACAATAAGAGAATATTCAAAATATTTAAGGGGTTAGTGCTCGATATAAGTCAAACTTACGCGTTTCGGAAATTACGTGTAAGTATTCGGAATTAAAAACAAAATGTTTCAACCTTGCTACGTTTATTCGTAAGAATTAAATCAAGACACAATATTATAAATCAGTCTATGAAAAATGACATAAACCGCGTACGTGAATTTTTCCTAAATTAAGGCGGACTACCGAATTCGGACAAAATTAAATTGGTATAAAATCTTCTTCTCTCCTGGCGATTTTAGGCTTCTTACTACAATTTCTTATCGAAGGATACTTAAAAACTTCGTATATGAGAAACTAGCAGATAACTACCGTGTTAATAAAAGAAAGATGAGGACGCTTACGTGATTGGTTCTCCAACGCCGAATTCCAAAATCTGCATATTTTGGTAAGCGTAATGGACCATGCTTGCGTATCGAGCCCAAGCCAACCAGGGTGGCACGGCCGTTGCCAAATAGCCGCCTAGTAGCTGCGTTGCTAGTGTGTACAATGCCGACGCCGTTATGCTGACCTGAAGGTCCAAGCAGCACGCGCCAACAAAGAAACCGACGCTCTGGAACCACGCATTACCCAAATATTACATCCCTTTTCATTCATTGTTGCAAACGACAGGATATGCTTGTCTACTTTGTTTTCCAAGACAATGCGATAGTACAGTACAAAGTAATATATTGCTTTTGCTGCTACGTATTTTGTCAACACACGAATTCCATTTCTACTGAATACAAGTTCTTTTCTAATTTACTGTAGTTTAAAGTCTTTAAAGTAGAGAATTCTAATTTTAGCGAGACATACATATTAATTGTATCCATTTGTAAAGATGAAGAATTTTAATTAATATTGCAATCGATAAGACGAATAGTTACCTGCGCGACAACAGTGTTGAGGAGAAGGAAGGCGAGAAGGGTAACGAAAACCGCGGGACTGTGGAAGCCCAGCATCGGATAACTAATGATATGGTAGACCGCGGGTAGCGTTATCGTTAGGGGCAGCTCGCCGACCATTTTCGCCAAGTAGTACGCCGAGAGCCGATACGATCCAGACAGTCGCTCCTTGTTGATAACCTCGCGTTCAGGAGGAACTGAAACAAACGAATCGTCTTTTATGAAATTTTTGTCTCCTTTCATTTGATTTCAAATTTCAAAATTTTAACATTCTCTTTAACGTTCCTAATGTTAATTAATGTTAATTTAACTGACATTATATGTTCGCCTTGAATCAATAATTCAATTTCAAATAAAAATTTATAAAACAAAACTAATTGCGAGCGTTACATGCGTGTAATTACATATAGAGATGCTAAAACACTTATTAATTCAAATGATAATCCAAATATTCACTATTTTCATTTTGAAATAAGACAAACGACACCAATGTATATGTCCACAATGTATATGAACTACATTGAATATATAATATACATAAGCAATAAGCAAATAATTTAATCATAGATTATATAGGATTGCGAGAAAAAGTTAGAAATAAAATAGAAATATCCAAATGTAACACGCGCTTATTACAAGTGTAATGAACTCGAGACTTTCATCTCAACTTGCATAAACATCATCATTTCTAAAGGAAAACAGGTTAATACGAATAGCTCTTCTATCTGCAAAGATTTCGTTAGATCTACTGTATGTGCTTCTCGAAACCACAGAATTTTTATTTGACCTACTAGTCGCCAATAACAATAATCCTAGCACACATTAAGACAGGTATTTCATCTACATCATCTTGCATGCCATGTGCATGATAGTTCAGACAAAAAGAGTTATGTCAACTTTGATTGTGCCGAATTCAAAACGAATGATTCTGATACTCTAGCTGTCTTATTGGTAAATTAATATAAGAGAAATTATAAAGTCTTGTAAAAAACTAAACTATCGAAGCAAAAAAATGCAAGGAACAAGTACTATCAGAAAGCAATGAAACACTTACAACTGGAGAGTGCGCCAAAGTGTGCAAAGAGCATCCAATATGTAGTGCTAAAGAACATCCAGCCCTGAATGTCGTGGAGAGCTGCTTCAGTCCTGGGTAATCGAAGCCACAACAGTCCAGCGAGGAGACCCAACGCTATCGTTTGCAGCCAGTTTAAACGGGACAGCATTCGTGGCCGGGCTTCTTGAAAATTTCTTTCCGATAATACCTGATGACAGGATAATCTAAGATTATCATTTTATTCTAATTCGCCTTTCTAATCGGATAGAAAAGCATTTTTTTAAAACATCTAGTCATCATTCAGTATCTACGGCATTCACTCGGTCTATTCAAAAGCTTGAATTCATTAAACTTAATTATGATAGATTGATGCACTTATTGATAGTTAGAATTGAGTGTTACTATCCATTAGGGTTCATCAGTTCGCTTCATAATAACGAAAGGAAAACTAGTAAAAGTACTCGTTAACAAATTATCCTTTATGTTATTATGAATCAGCGCTATCGGCGTTTATGATTTAGCTTGTATATATATCCTCTTGGTTTCGTTCAAGAATACACATTAATTTCATACCGTGTGTCAATTATGCAAAGCTACTTGTCTCGCTTAATTTAAGCGTTTGACAGCGAAGATCGATGTTGATTTTATAATTCATTTCGAGATATCCTTTTCTTTATGTTTCGCGAATTACACTTGCACCACTGGCCGCGGCCTGTTTCCTACGCGATGGTTACTGCATCATTAGCATATGAGAAATGTTGCAAGAGTCAGTTTGGCTACGGCAACTCGTTCGGCAGAGAGATTGATCGAGATATAATGATGACGCGTTTGAAAGGTAAATTACGTATATCTTACAAATGAAATGTTAGTTCGTGAAAAGTTTCTTATCTCTTATTATGGTAAACAGAGTAACATTAGCACAAATTACTTTGCTTTGGATCAATTCAACTTACCAGCAAGTTTACGAACGATACGTTTAGAAAAATTATCTTCAAGAATGTAATTGATTTTTCGTGCAATGTGAACTTTAATTTTTTTTAAAAAGAGCTGTTTTTGTATTCTCTGTGCTTTTTGCATTAAACTCGATACTGTTTCCGTATAAATTACAATGATTAGGTATGCGATCGATCAAGAGAGAATTTTGATATAGCGAGAATCGCTTCACCAGGTAAAAGTGATGCAAGTCGTCTCAAGGTGGATTCGTACAAAGCACTATGCCATTCCAGTAATTATCCGGATATGGTGAATCGTGTGTACGCGACCCAGTTCTACTTTCTGTCTCAGTCCATTATGCACACAGTTTACCCTTTTCTCTCGGAAATACATGCTCTGTCAGACGATGCACTCTTAACCTTTAACCTTGCGCGAATAATTTTGCAACTTTAAATTAAAGATAGTTATTGAGATCATTAAAACGCGTTATAAAAAAGTTATAATCATTGACAGCTCACGAATGAGTCTTTGGAAAGTTCGTAATTCCCAAATGTCGTGAATACAATTAAATAAGAAATCATGATAAATTGAGTTTCATTGAATTTTTTTAAACCATCAAGATTCTTGTGTAAAAAATTCTAGTAGCTAGGAAAAAGTGATTAATGCGTATTCAACGCAATTTCAATAAGTCATGATTATGTTGTACGACTAATTAGTATAATATATATATGTCTGACATATTGCCTTGAAGAGGTGAAATTGCACTTACTTTGAATTGTGACCAAAAACTGGTGGGCCACTGCCAAGAATAATCGTCGTCCGCAGAACTGGCACTGCTGCTGGCGTGGCTTTGGCTATCCAGCCATAACGTTCGACCTTCGTCTTCTTTCACTGTAAATAACCGAAAGAATAAAATCAATACTAAACTCAAATTGCAAAAAACTGTGTATGCGCTTCGTACTGTGTATATTTTTACATGCCCCTACTAAAACGATAGGACAAACCTCTAGATATGCACATTATAGGGCTCTACGATAATTCGAATTTTATTTTTTGCAAGTGTGAATCACGAATAGATTCCATTTATAGCAGTTTAGTCAGAAATCGAGGAAGAAAATAAGTAAATATAGCCCAAGATACGTCTATCTCGACTAGCATGGTTACTGATACTAAACTACAATGATTCGTATTCACGAGTGACTCTCTGCACCGCGAACACGTGTAAAATTTCAAACAGTTCGCAAATATACGTTGACTTTCTCATATTGCAAGGAAATAGTCTTTAAAATCACAATACGTCGCAGTAAATTAAATTTCCAAATCTAAACGGTGTCTTTCTAGAAAATATCAATTATTTTAAATATATGTATAAGACGAAAAGACGTAGCGGCATATTTTCATATGCGGTCGTCTGCATATGTGTGTATATCGTGGCGCGTGGTTCCATACAATATAATACCGTTGTCGCTGATGTGGTGTTCGTTATAAGGGATGAGGTGGTCATAGAGAGGATGTTGGCTGGGATTAAACTCCGGACGAAGTTCTGGCGGGCAGTCAGGTCCCTGTCTTGCAGCCCTTGCCGCGGCTACGATACGTTCCCGAACCTCTTCTGGCCCCTTTATTTGCTCCACTAGCAACAGACAAGAATCGCGTGTTTAACAATCTACAACTTATTTCTTTATTAAAGCACAACATTGTTTATTAAACCGTATCTCACAAATAAGCATTCATTTGCACAGAGTGCGTATAAATCGGATTTCTATAAATAATAAATAATTTTGCAAAACTATTTCTTTACTCAAGGACAATTGACACGTGAAGAGAGATTAATTGTATATTATTTGCGGAAAAGGGGGGAAAAAGGTAGATGTACTTACATATAAAATCAGCGGGGTTGTAATGTGGGAGTAAGGTGAGTCCTATAGTCGAGAAAAACCTGCCGATATTCGCGGTTGGTCCGTAATAGGCGACCTGGCCCCGGCTCAGCAATAAGAGCTTGCTGAAACTGTGAAACATTCTGGAACTGGGTTGATGTACCGTCACCACGATACTTTTGCCCTCCTGCTCGGCGTACTTCTTCAGTCGTGAAATTAGCGCCTGTGCTGAATGCGAGTCCAGCCCGCTCGTCGGTTCCTGAACAACAATTGCAAGCATACCACAAATTAGCTAAAGGCTCACTGCCAAACTAAATCCGCCCTCTAAATCAACCACCCTTTACAAGAAGAATGTATTGCTCTTCGAAAACAGGAAACTTTTTCAATTCTTTTGAATAGACCGCGACGTTTTGATAAATTCATGATACTTCGATAAATTTAACAATTACGACTATACGTTTTTTATTCCATTCGCGATAAGACATATGTGAGAGAATCTTACGTCAAGCAGCATTAATGATGGATTTGTCAGTAATTCGCAAGCTATACTGGTCCTCTTCTTTTCACCACCGGAGAGTCCACGTTTCGTGTAATCCCCAATAACTGTAAAAAAATAACATCACGATTCCATATAGCTGACTAGCAATTCTTTCGAATATAATTTTATAAAAAGAAAAATTACATTCCTATTTTTATTACACCTCTTGAACAAACTGGAAATATGCAATTATAGAAAAGTATTGTTTTTCAGTCTCAATAAAATTCTAACAGTCGTAACTAGTGGGAATTAATTAGTAATTGGCCAAGAGGTTTGTAATTATTAATTGGTTAGAGTTAATGCAATATTGAACGTACTAGTCGTATGCAGAGTGTACATTAGATTCAGATCAATAGGTCTGTTGTCGGTCGATCCTCCGCGTGAAGTATGTAAGTATATGCTTACTTACTTACATATATACGTATGGTGTGTATCGAGAGGGGAAAAGAAATGACGAGGGATCGTTTCGCAGTGCAAAGTGAGATGCATCCTTAATTAGATACTCACTGGTATCTTGGCAGGCGGCGAGGTCGAGGACCTCGATGATGTGGTCCACGCACTGCATCTTCTGCGAATGCGAGAGCGTGTCCGGAAGCCTGAGCCTCGCCTGGTACTGAAACAAGATCGCCGTTGTTTAATCGTCTTTCATTACAGCACTCTCTGTAAACGTCCGCAGATATGTTTCGAGTCTCCTCCTTTCTAATGCTTTCGTCGAATTGATAAAATTACCGAGATTCATGAAATTACTTATTGTTAATATAAAATTAAATCATAATCAATCATGAAAGAACATTAGGTTCGTTTAGAGCCTCATTGTACCTTAAATAATTTCCAATCTTTCACCAGGTTAATCAGAGACCTATCAAGTCGACACATGATTCAATAGCAAAGTCACATTGACACGAAAGCCTTCTTAGAATGTATTAACAGGATTGGTAACGTAACTAATAATTTTTCAAATTTTCTAGATATCGTTAAACCATCCAAAGAACCATTCATTAAACTATATTTTTCCTATTGTAGCTGTATTCCCGTCATATTACCGTAGGTTTAATGGATGTATTCCGGCTGTATTAACGTAGGTTTAATGGAACTAATAGAAGTCGGTGAAAAGAGCCATAGATTGAAGTCGGGTAGGCAGTCGGGTTCGAACTTGCCCGTTAAACAGTAATGTAAGCAGAAGCTGGCTGGAGCAGGATGTTGATGCATTTCCATTTCGTAGCTGCAGGCCACTTTGTACTATTATTACCCGATGCGCACCGTCGATGACCGGCCCGCTCGTAATATCGATCGTTAAGTCAATAGCAAGGATAATCCGGTCAGTCAGTAATAGCCAATCGTAACCTCGCGTTTGCTGCTTTCGACTTGGGCCCGTTGTGCGTCTGCTACAGCATCGTCATCTATCTACTATCGCAACTTTCCACGCAAAGGGATGATTTACGATAGCATCGCCAGAATTCAGTCTCATTTGCGTCTCTACTCGTCGTCAGGTTGTTTTTACGAGAGTCTTATGGGGTTTGCGATCGAGATCAGTTTAGTCCAGTCGTGTCATCGAATACTGTTTAAACCACAGGTTGTTGAACATTTTTCACCTTACACCTTAATTAGATTTCTATTATACTGGCGATAAGATGTATTGTATATAACGTGGCTATTTTTGGAGAATTTTTTTTATATATTTTATGAAGGATTTTAAGGCATTTACTGTTTATCGAAGATAATCATTGTCAGTAATTCCATCGTGTTATATGCACAATGTCCTTTGGGCCAAGTTCTTAAGGGTTTTTACAATTATTACGTTACATCGACATGTTTATCGATCGTAAAAGTAGCTTTTTTGACGCAGAGGCAAACTGTCAGTTACGTGCAGCCAAGTGAAAGGGTGTCACTTAACGATGATTGTAAAGTACTGTTCTCTACGAAGAACGCTGACTCGCGTGAGATTGCGTCGACAGTCCTTCCAATAATATTGACATACATACATAAAGAATAATCGAATAGCTAGTGCTATTACAGTAAAGATTGATTTAAAACAACAAATATTCGAAATCACCGGCGCGGGGGGACTGATTCGATTTCGGAGAGGCCAGAATTTGTAGTCTAATTACGATAACAAAACGTGCATCTTACATTTGCTCCAAAAAATCTGGCGCAAACACAGATCTCCGGAAGATTACTGATTTCAACCGAATATAGAAAGTCTGGAATAAAAAGAATTCGCGAGCTGTAAATCACATAGGCACATAATTCTCGTTTTTGTCTGTTCCTTTCTAAAACGCCAGAATATTCACGGTGAACAATGTAGCAAGAGAAAATAGTTTCCTATATAGGATTTCGAAATTCCATCGAGAACAGAGTAAATATGTGTCAGTCGCGATACATACATTTTTCTGTATCTGAGAACGTACTTTTCTTCGTGGGAGTAGCACTTATTGCAATTGTTATACTATCAGCATCTGTATAGTGAATTCTAATATACTCTTACATATTGATGTTGTCTCTCGCATTTCGGTTGTCAAATTAAAAAACAAATGCCATGTGGACAGTAGGATTATTACGAAGATAATTTTGCTAATTTGGATTAGAAAGTCGTGCTTATTGTTAGCTCAAACACAGGTCTCATTGCGCTGGAACTCTTGGCATTTTATGACTCTATTCAGAAGAAACATAGATCAAAGTTGATTCTTAACAGCCAATAGGATCTGTCAGCGTCGATTGCATTTTCTAAATGTAATTGCTTTTCCATTGTTGAACATTCGAAACGTTATGACATTCACCATCAGTGTGAGCCCTGGAAATGTTAAGACCACTCTACGAACGCCCATTATCTCCGCTATGCCGATAGAAAAGTGTGCCTGATAATATTCTATTCAAGGTACATATATCGTACAGGGTATACTTTTTCTGAGTTTTCTCTTTAGGCTTAGCTCATTACAAATGACCTAACAGATAATATTATAGCTTCAATTTTACTTTCATTTTTCTTAATTCTGCGAATTGCTGATCAAATCAATTATTAAACAATAACGAAAAACAGCTTTAGGCAATTGATCGATCAATATAACTAGTCTTACGGAAACAGAACACTTTACTATTAAAGTAAAATACACGAATCCATTTAAAATTGATACTTCCTAATTATAATAATTTTGATATTAAAAAATATCCATGTTCGGGATAGCATATATCTGTGAATATGTAATTCGAATGCCGGTACTTCCGGCGCGGTTAGCGAGTGATACTTAAAATAGTGCCGGCTGTCTTTTTCTCCGGTAGAAAAAGGATAAGTGTTCGCGAACCGAAGGGGAGAGTGGGAAAAGAAGAGAGTGGAGAGGTGCATAATGCGCGTAGACGGCGCCGAATGTTTTCGAAACACGTAAGGCGCACGCTCGCGCGTCGCGTCCGTCGCGTCGGTTCACTGACCGAGTTATGACGTCACCGGTTGTGCTTGTCCCAGTGGCGGCAGTGCTTTTCCCCGTACGTCGCACCTCATCCCACCCACTGGCTCTTCGCGATAGCCGCTCGCTCACGTTCAACGCTCTCCTCTTTCACCCTCTCTCTCTTTCTCTCTCCTTCTCCCCGCTGCCCACCGCACCGCTCCTGTGTCAACTGTCAACCAATACTGACTTCAACTGACGAATGCCGACTCTTTTCTTATCCTTATACTCGCCGCACTCTCGATCTCAACGATCCCACTTGTCCAATACGAAAACTTGCTTTTCAACCCTTTCGATGTTGATGTCTTTGTTTAATAATCTGTATGTGTGTATCCTTGTTACTGACAAGTAAAAAAGCTGCATTCGGCATCAAAGTTAAATTCGCGTAAAACATGAAACCTATCGGAGTTTCAATTTGGTACAACAATTTAACAGGGAATAGACTCAGTTGTTAAGTGGCAATTGAGTTAAAAATAAGTGTACGATTTCGTGAAGAAATAAAACAGTTTTTTATCGCCAGAGAGTTTAACTCTTTGCAGTCTGGTATCGATGATGTTAATCCGGCATTAGAGTTCTAGGTGGTTCTAGATTTTGTCTTATGCAAATTATTTTAAGATATACACACATTCATTGGTCACAACACCCAACCTCATATTGAGAAAACGCAACTGTGCTGGCTTGTCGCCCGCATTCCGTGCGCTTTTCCCACGCGATCTTGCCTTCCGAATTTCCAGCGAAAATTTAGCCTTCGCATACACCAAGTGAAAGCTATAATAAGCTTGGCATCTTTTACCTTCTTAGCGGATAAATTAGCAAACTCTTTTTTATTTCTACTGTTGTATGCAATTTACCCTTGGCTATTTCTAACAACAACCCTTTTTCTATCATTATTCAGAAAAACATAGGGAGTGACACAAATGAAACAAAACAATGTAGTATTGAGAATAATAATTACTCTATTAGAAAAATATTTTAACTAAACTTTTATTAGCATACATGTTACAAAACGAAATTAAGATTACTTGCTTAGTTTTTTCTTAAAACATAGAATTAAAAGGAAATCGAATTTTAAAAGATATCTTTCCAAGAATCGTGTTTAAAATAATATTTTAGAATTTATAACTTTCATCTATCATTCAATAGTAGTAGTTATTCCATTATTTTCTGTGGATTTCATTAGGTTGCCGAATGGTTAATAGTAGAATTTTAACGAAAAATTCTATACGATGCCATTTTCAGACAATACAGCAAAGTAACTGATAACATATTGCAAATAATTCTAAATTAATAGAGGAAAGAATCGAACTGATAATGGAACTTACCACGAGGGTTTGCCTTAGCGTGAGATCAGGAAAGAAGACGTCCTGTTGTTGCACATAGCAAATCCTTCTGCGCCATCTCTTTGTCAGCCTTTCGCGGTTTAACCATATTTCGCCACCGTCCAAGCCAACTCGCCCGGATAAGCAGTTTAATAATGTTGTCTTGCCGCATCCTGCCACACACACAAGATATAATATCAACATTAATAATAAATTTACAAAATTCATCGACCTGATAATTTTCAAATTTCACATTCAAAATATACAATGATCATATAAATTATGGACTATAGTCTATTTAATTGATTGACATTTATAAATACTCTAACTTGAAAGATACATTCATATGTTCATACTCGTTTCTCCACGTGCATGCTACGTTTGAAAAAAATGATCAACTTGACGGATGACTAGTTCAACAGCTAACTGCATTAAGTAATTTCTGGTTGTAACATTAGAAGTGATAATATTCAGAATTGCTACAATCTAGCAAAAGACCTATGAACACGTATATTCCTACATTAGAACAGTACGCGAATAAAATGTTCTTAATAGCTCAAGTTTGACGCATTTGTAATATATCGCTAATGAAGCAAATCCCGTTTTCGATATCCGAACGGTATAATTTCTAGATCAGGAAAAGCAGATCAAACGTTATACACGAACATCATCCGCAATGACCTTGAAAGTTAGAGAAATATGTTGAAAAGTAAATAACAAAGGAGACAAAAATTGAAGAGGTCAAGTGGTTTTTGTGGAAATGTAGTAAAACTAATGAAGAGCACAAAAGAGTAGAATTGGTTATTGTCGAGGGGTTAAACTTGAAAATGTATAGGGTCATATCATAATAATAAAAATGATGCGTGACGCAGACAGTCGCATTATCTTAGCTAATAAAATCTGCCGAAACTCGATCAGGGTGTGAACCTTCGAGAAGAGCGTTTTTGTCTGACGAGTTAACCGAGCATACTACTGCGTGATAATTTGGACAAAAATTACAGTGTCATGTCTCCTAAAAAACTCAGATCTAAATTAATCTTTTATTTCTCTCGACAATTATCTTGATGATATCATTATTTCACGGTAATGTGAGAAGTGCCAGAGTTTAATAAAATTGACAAGCCTCGCTTAAATACAATAAATAGGTATCGATGTCAATGTAAAAACGATATTTTAAAAAAAGAATATGCTTGTATATTGCGTAACAGCTGAAAACAGTGAATTGAAAGGAGAGACATGTCACGTTAATTGATTGAACGACTCAATGAAGTCTATACAAGGGAAAATATTTCAATCAATAAGTCAGAAAGCCCAAGGAAATTACAAGCTTCAATTACGCGTGCAAGATTTATGTTTAATGCTTATCTCTAAAGCTATTAGTTATCTTTTAATCGAATTTCAATTAGGTCATCAGCATTTATTAGGCAGATTGTGCGATTAAAACAGACAGTTTCATATGCAAATATCTCGTAGACACGCTAGCCGGGTTGCACCTCACCGCGACGAATCCATATGTATGACTATACTAATTTTCTGAGTTATGCATCGATTATTTCTAATAGTGCAAAACCACTTGTAATTTTAGGCCGTCACATACTTTAATGCAAGACATGGATACTGTAACATATTTTGCTAAATGATTTCAGTATATTTGTCAGAGACAGTTCTAATCGTATCTAGATATTATTAAGTGAAGATTAGTGCAATTTTTCGGCTATTAAAAATACTTAATTAATCCAATGAAAGTAAATGTCGTGGAAACATACTGATCCGATTAAGAAATTGGAATAATGATAAAAACTCGAAACGATTCCTTTGTAAAGGCAGATTGGTGTTTTTTGAAAGTGAGGGAAATAATTGGAAAATGCGCGAAATAAAGAAAAAAGATGAAAGAGGCGTGACTTACCGGAAGGTCCCATGACGGCAAGAAGTTCTCCCGGTTTGACAATACCGGAGACATCCCGAAGGAGAGCTCGCTTTTCCTTGACCACCTGCAGCCCACGGAAGATCAACTGCACCGGACGAGAATCCAGCGGGCACACCAACTGCAGTGCTGAGGTGTCCACTCTGTAATTTGTTCATTAGAAATTCCTTTAGTTCATTGCGTTCAGGCTCTTCAACCATTTTCCAAAATACTTTCGAAATAAACATAATTGTATGTGAGATTTCGTAGTTTCCATCGAATCAGGGATATTGAACATCTTAAAAGATATCTTTATCGCGAAACGATTCTGGCGATATGATTTATATGATGCTTTATTACCATCAATTTTATTCGTCCTCCAGTCAATAGGAAATATAAATTCGACTTCCATTGCGGAAACTTTTACCTAAATTTCAATTTCTTCAACATATCCGAATAAAGCTATCCGTTGCTGTTATATTATACTAACAAATTCATTGACGCTATATGAAGAAATACGAGTAGAGTTTAATCGAAACAAATTTTACCGATGCTTGGAAAGTAAGATCTTCCAGGTGAAGATTAGAAATCTCCCAGAGAAGATCGTAGGTTGAACTGATTATGAGACTCGTTAGAAGCAAGGACGAGTTGCCGAGTTGCGCGAAACAAGATCGAGATCTCGCGACCACTCGGTGTTTTGCTAGTGTCGATCAAGGACAAGGAAAGAACATTGGCAAGGCCATCCGAAAGCTGAACCCTCAACCAGGGAAACGAGTGCTGGTGCAATTAAGGCGCTTGGAAAGAACATCTTCACTCGCGTAGCTTCGTACATAAGTAGAATCAAGTAGAATCAAGTAGAATCAAACAGCACTACTCTCCAATGGATTTCCCAGGAAAATAGAAATCCACATTGCAAGTGAAGGTTCGCCATGAAACGACAGACTAGCGACGCAGTTGGTAACAATACATATAAGCATACAGTAGTATGTTTTAAATAATTATTATACATTGGCAATTATAATATTCATGAAATTATTAAATCCTGTACCTAATTAGATATACACTATTTGCATACTATTAATGCGTAACTCGAAGTTAAGTAGAATATGAGAATAGTGGCACAATTTTATGAAGATTCTAGACAAGTGCAGTAAGACTGTAATGAATTATAGATTATACTGTTCACGAGAATAAGAGTTTCCATTGGTATTTCCCAGAAGACGAACGAAGCAGGCCAATTTAGAAAATACAGTTCCTAATCGAATTACTGCTACAACTTGGCTCGTTCTCTACAAATTAAAACTGTTACGACGATAAGCAGATTCCATTGTAGGGCGTCGCGAATTATTAAATAATGCTACGAAACGAAGTTGATTAAATCTAATTAGTCATTTTGAAAAGTACAATACTTAATGAATGATAGACTATTTTTTGCACATTATCGTACACCAACATCGGCAAGCAGCTTTACGAAACGCGACGCTTCGTCTGATACTACTGTAACCGTAATCCGAGCACTTCCTAGTAAGTAGTCAAAGACTATTGTTTTTTTCTGCGCTCATCGCACTGGAATGCAGCGGTGGCTTAATTCCAGGTACTGTTTGTTATGGTCGCGTAAAGCGCATTCACTCAGGATATTTCAGTCATAAGCTACATCTCGAAAATAAAGCATTGCATAGTCACGTGTCGTAAAAAAATCTCGTTTCAAAATAGAAATGTTATCTTAATATAATACCGAAAAAAAGTAGTGAAATTAATTTTCATCGTGTGACCAGAACTTATTTAATTCGATCTTCGAAGAGAAACCAATACTTCTTTGTACCAATGTACTTTATTACCTCTGTTTACCATCATTGCAATGAGATATGCAAGACGAAGGGCGACGAGTATTCCATGTACGTTGGAATCCGATGAGCATGCCAATGTAGAGAGATACCTTCCGAGAAACTCAAGCACCCGTTATCTGAGGTCCACTGACCTCCGCATAGGTCCATTCAGTCAATTTCATTATGCAGAACATGGATCTACTGTTCCATATACTACTTCTCTATGTATGTATGTATCTATGTATGTACATATATACTGGTTCTATCTCTCGTTCGCTTGTTCTATGTGCTTAAATTCGAGTATAATCCACTGGAAGCAATTAAGTAAGTACATTTACCATGAACAGTGGATTTGGGAAATAACCGATACTTCGAGGGAGAGAGTAAATTTATGGAAAATTTTCTAGGAGATAGATTAAGTCGATGGATTAAGTTACTGCGATGCAAGGTTCGAAGGATGCAAGCCGAGTTTCCGAGTGAAATCGGAAAGGCACTAACGAGCAGGCAACGCGGTGCGGTGCGGTACGGCGCGGCTCCCGGTTGGCGCTACACAAAAAGCGAGGGTCGTTGGACAACGCGGCCAGATAATAAATTCCCAAGATGGCAGTATCGCGTCATCGTGAGTTCGTTGAACTTGGCGTTGCACGAGAAAATCAAAGAGTTCGAGGGAGACGGAAGAGTAGAGAAGAAGAGATTCAGTAGTAGGGTTGGAAATGGATAAGCCAAGGGATGATTTTCTATCAGTTGCTTTTCTCCTGGTTCCTAAACAAGCTTCATCGAAAGATTCCGATATTAAAAATCGACTTCTAAAAGCAATTTGTCTTTTACACAAATTTTAAGGGTGTGTTACTAGTTTGCATGTTTAATTACTTCAATTAACGTAATAGAAGCAAGAAAAATCCTATCATCAATTGGAATCATACAAAAATCTTATAAAAAAATTGAAAATATTCTATTCCGTTCTTGATCTCGACTATGAACTCAAATTAAATTAAAAGGGAACGACTATTTTTCTAGATAAAATGATTCTGGATGTCGAGATTTTCTTCAACTTTGTGTCAGAAACTTCTTTGCATGCCCTTATTTTATTTTATCTTATCTTATCGTTACTGAAGACGATGTTCACGATCTCTAATGAAGCGTAATATGCCTCGTAGTAGTTGATATTGATACTATTTTGGGTGGTTGCGATTCGCAGAAGCTTCTTGCGTGAACGATGCGTAAGCGCCGGCCTTCTCTTGTCTTTTTTTCGAATCATTTTCGTAATTCATTGGCTCAATGTCAGGTCGCGGTTTCGCAGGGTTAAGTCTCGTTGAAGGAAGTTACAAGACCCATCGAATTAACCCTGCTCGAGTTCATTGAACCAACCTGCGCAAGCAGATGACATTCAGCGCTTTCAAGAGCAGCCTTGTCAGTCCATTACATAGTAGATTAATGCTAGAACCATCGAGTCCATCGAAACGATAGGTTTTAAATATCTATCTTTAAAATGATTAATATTATTTTATCATTACTACTAGTATAGTTAAACAACTATTATATATCCCTATTTGTTTCTTTCAATTATTTCATTTTTAATGATTTACCCAAAGTATTACATTCTTCTTAGTTTAAAAAATATACACGAATATGATTTCGATTTGATTTCACGACATAAAATGACACGTAATTGCTATATGATGAGTTATCAGACGTTAATGAGTCAATCGGCGTACGTTGTAAAATTGGAAGTACGTGCTCGAAGGCACGTGCAGACGATTTCTGCATCGATTCTACACGAGGAAAGAAATTAGCTGACCAGTGGCCAAACGACAATGTTTCGCGGATATAAATCAGATTGGAGAAAGTTACAACCCTAGTTAACCTCACAATCAGTGATACGGAATGACTCGTCCGCACAGAGTTCATTGAACTGTGAGCGGTGAGCTTCAAGAACCACAAAGAGCGAGCGCCACGTTGTAAGCTTTTCGTCCGTCTACCTGATAAAGTATTACATACCAGTTTGACAAATATAGCACTTCAACTATTGCCCGCTGGTGATTCGATTCCCATCTGATCTAACCAGTCGAACCGATCGCACAACTACCCTACATAAACTCATCTAACGGAATGTTCGCTCGAGAGAATCACTGTGGGAAAACGTTCGCACGAAGAAAGTTCGTGATTCTTCGCTCGCTAATATAATTATGTATGTATGTGATATACTGGACAAACGTCATGCTGATATCACATTAACTGATAATGCTCCTGAATATAAATAGAAATTTTTAAATGGCGTCTTTAATAAATGCTATCGTTGATAAATGAATAATAAAATGATTTTGAAAAAGTAATGAAGTAACAAACTTCGCACTCATATAAATTAATTATATACAATTTCGCAATTACGAAATGAGAAAAAATTATGCGTGAATTAGCTAAGTACTCGTCGCATTAATATTTCTGATAAAAAAATAAGCTTCATCGGTGTTACATCATTTCGATCTCTATAATTAAAATCAATATTAATTCATTTTTTGGTCGACTTTATGCGAGAAATTAGTAGTAAAATTCCAAGAGAATCATGCTAAGTCCAGAAAGCAGCGTCGTCAGGTCTGTTAAAGAGGAGCAAAAAGTGACTTCCCGGAACCGGATGATGCTAGCTCCTGGTAATAGCGCGGTATTGAGCTCACATCGATTTTTTCGCCTACCTGGAGAGTCAAAGTCTAAGGAGACCAGGGACTATCTTTGCGGGTATCTTTGCAAGTATCTTTGGATAAAGGCTGGAAAGTAGAACGCCAGTTGATCGGACTCCTCTCGTGGGCTTTTATCACTTTGGTATCACGTACCTCGTGCAATAAGTGCCATAGTAGAAAGTACGAACGTTTAGTGGTTATATTTTAGCTTTCACGATTACCATACCGCGCGGTGTCTGGACCTTTATCCTGTATTGAGCTTTTCCTTCCCTCCTTCCGACGTTTTCTCGCTGCCACTTAGACGCACTATTCAGGATAGTCTCATTTTTCTTATTCTTAATTCAATACGAAATCCTCACGTACGAACGGGTGTTTAATTTCCTTAAACAACACTAATCGATATCGCGAAATTTTCTTACGATATTCATCATGAATATTTTAATGAAATAATTGTTTGAAGTGGAGTTATATCGTAATAACATTTTATTCAATTAAAAGGAAATTGTGTAGTTCACGTTACTCTGCTTCCTGTTATTAACATTTACAACTATTTTAACGGACGCAGAAGTGACAATCAATTTCTGACATATTAATAACCAAGCTTTTATGTACGAAATAGTACTGTGAGTGCGTTTTGCGCATTCCTTCTTCCCTAACTAGATAATTTATCTCGAGTTTTACGAGCTCGAGGAAAATGATTGCAATTTATGGAAAGTTATTGGTTTAATATCGGACAGTTTCTACGGTCTGCTCTGGAGAAAGCTATGAGATCTATGTATGCGTGTTGCTTCGCTATAAACCAAACACTTATTTCCAGTCACGGTTATTTAAAATGCGCTACTTCTGAACAGCCATGTAACTTTCCTCTACTTGTGCGTTTTGTACAGTTCGTGATTGATAATTGTTAGTTGTTTTTATAAAGATATGAACTACATTCCTAGACAATTTATCGCAGAAATATTCGCGAGGAGTGTTAAAGTTTCTACAGAGGAATCAGTAGGCTTAAAAGAAAATTAGAAGAAACGAGTGATATTTATTCTACAGAGTGAGGAGATCAGTAAGGCTTGCGAGAAGCGACGCGGCGCAAGCCGGCTGACTACGTGCAATAACTGTATCTCTGGTCCAGGGGGTCAGTGTTCCATGCGCACGACAACCAAGACCACATATTCCTCCAAAGTAGTGATGGGAGTGACCCAATACATAGTACTTTACTGTGATGTTCAAGATTCAGATTTGTCGTTTATTCGCAAGAAACTAAACAAAACGGAATTATAAAAAATACAACGCTTTTTTAAAGCAACTTTTTTGCAATACGTTTTGTATAATATATCGTAAGTGAGATTAGTGTGAAAACTAGCGGGCTAATAAAATTAGTCCTTATTATATATAAAAGGTGATTCATATGTTTTATAATATAAAATAACAAAGCACATTTTTTCCATTTGCAATTTTAATGAGAATAGAAACTCTATTTAAAAAATTGTTTAACCGACCAATGATTACAATTTTCTCTGTTGCTTTAACTCGTCGGCATTTTGATAAATGATTTGAAATGATGCGTTTGAAAGCTCTATTTTCGATTGCTACATTTGGCACAGAGTTGTATCAGTGCATCGTTGTATCGTGCAACTTAGTGCGCGATAAAAAGCTCGTTGCTTTGTGCCATTGTCGTGGCTGCCAATGCGATTCAAAGATATGCAATTGGCTCATCTGTTTTGATGCGGGCGCGCGCTGACGATACGGGAAAAAAACACACGTTTTTTGATTGATGTATCCCGCAATGCTGCGACAGCAATACAAAAATTGTAATAATATTTCCACAATGATAAACGATACAAAAACTCTACTACTGGATATAGTTCATAAAATATTGAAAAAAAATGCAGTTTCAGCTTTAAACTTTGAGGGCTGCTTCACCCTTATCGAGAGGACGTTGCTTGTTAGAGGAAGTACGTATTAGATACTTTTTTCGAGCACGAAAATCTGCTCGGATTGAATACGCACCCTCCTAAGTGAAAAAAGCAACGACCCTTTGCGTGTCCCCAGCTTAAGGGTTGGAAAATAGGGCTGACGTAACACCCTCACTATTACACCGAATTTCAATATACCCTTATAATTTTTCTTTGTGTACAACATTTTGATACACGTTCAAGTAAGTGTACTATCGAGGTGTTTCAAATCACGTCGAGAAGAGGGGTAAAATAACACTGTTGTTTAATTGTATTAGATAAAACGAGAAAGATGTTTTTGGGAGTTAATGTGTTTGGTCCTTTTGAAAGGACTAAATGCACGTGATTGCGGTCCGGAAGACGGTTACACTGATTAGGCAGGCATTAGGGTGGGTTTTCGAATGCGTCGCTGATTGGCCTAGTTTCCTGACACTGGCTGCTTTAGCGATAAGTGAAAACAATCGGATGTTCGTGTGTCCCTTGCGTTCACGTTTTCCCTTTCAGCAGTGGCTAGATGACAAAGAAGCCGACGCAATGGAGAAAGAGATGGGGAGAGAAAAGGATGGTCACGTTGACGCTGATAATGCTAATGCGCGCACCCTTTCCCTTTCATTTTCCCGCTTTACGCTCGAACGAACACCGCCCTGCGCGTAAGCTCGAAACTCCTCTTCTTTTTTTTACAGATACTAACGCAACGTACACTTCATAAATTCACGACCGCACTGACCAGGTTTACGTGGCAGTTATGAAACTGGGTTAGAATTTCTTCGTCTTTATTGGAACAATAATTATTTTTTGCGAAAATAATATAAACGAATCGCAAAGACTGCTTATCGGAATCTTGTACAGCAAAATACTTATTTAAGAGCTCCTCTGTATCATAATTATCAGAGAATAATACAAAGAATTTTTACACATTCCTTTTCCTTGAAATAAGTAAGTTTTATTGTCATTTTAGTAAAAAGTAGCAAGTTGGCAGAATATAGTAGAAACCGCGATAAAAAATGAATGTAAAGATGTCGGTTCTAAAAGAGGACATATGTATAATAGATATTGTACCGGAAGTAGGATGTTAATACATACTTTTTTTCACATAGGATATAATCGAGCCTGTTTCGATTGGAGCTTCGTAATTCGGGCAGGCGGCTCTCGATTTATTCGCGTGGCACTGATACGAGGGCACTTGGAGATGCTTTACGCGCAACATATATTTCCTTTCGCTTCCCCAACCCCTAAGGGGCAACCTTTCCCTTTTGCACTTCCCTAGGTTTTACCCGGAATAACGACCCAATAACTGTGCCGCGAGAGAGATTTACTCCTACAGCTGGTCAGTCGCTCCTCTCGACTGTAAACTCTATTCTTCTTCCCACATTCTGTCGGGTAAAATCTAATTTGTGGCATAGCTCGGAAATATTTCTTTCTCAATCAGCATCTGTTTTCTTAAACGTCCAAAGCTTGTTGCCGGAAAACAGAGAAATGTCAAAAGGCCACGGATTTGGTACTGTGGTTCTTGGAATTTAAAGTTGTAACATTAATTTGTCAAATTTAAAGAGCGTGATAAATAAAATGTGATTGGCAAAGAAACTAGAGAATGAGATACACAAATTTTAATTTTTTACTGATAAAAGATACGCAACAATTAACATATAAAATATCTGTTTAGATTTCGGGATTACTTATGTAAACTTTGGAATTTTTATTAAGTATAATAGACTACCCTATAAACAATAAAAAGTAGTAAAATACAAGAATTGGAGAAAAGATGTAAAAAAGTTCGATTGAATTAGTAGATGCGAAGAAAAATACCCACCACGAAAGACCTTTTGTCTGACAAGCGTTGTCAATTGGCTGCCGCGAAAATGTCTTTCAACGTTGCGCAGGCTTTAATAGGATTAACGATTGCAAATTGTCAAATCAGGAGTGAGCGTAGCGCCGTGGCGCGGCGCCTTTTATCCGAGCAGGAAAATTGAATTTTTTCAGAACGGATAAGACTCGTGGGTTTTGGCCGGGTAGCACGTAGGCGATGCAGGTAGGTGCAGAATCTATCGAGTATCGTTCGCAACGCACCCAACACTTTTGCTCGATGCGTCATCGTTGCCTGCATTGGACATTTAATCCGCTTTAGAATGAAACTGATCTAAACGCGTGCGGCTGCTTGACATTTCGCCGCGAATACTGGGCGTATTATACTTGGCCGCATTCGGAGTAGCGGCTACTACGCTCACGCCTGTCCTATCCACCCGATTACCAGTTTCCGGAAAACCATTTCTCTCCTTTGAGACGTTGATCAACGTTAAATTAATTCTTGATAAAATTACACTGCATTTTCAAGCTGTTTTTTTTACACAATTTCTCCTCAAGAAAATAGTATTATACTTGGATTGTTATTATACTTAAATTGTTAGTTACTGGAGTAAATTTAAGTATGCAATATAAATTATAGTCTTGAAAATTTGTATCGCTTAGTAAACAAATGCAGATAAGTATCTACATTTATAAGAAATATTTCAGGAACTCGGTTGAAAGATCCTTTTCGATATGAAATTCGAGTTCAAATTTCACGAGAACGCAACCACATTAGCCTAAAAATGAAATTATAATTCCACCAATCGACCTAGTTCAAGTTTGAGAGACAGGTCGAGGAACGCGTAGTCGTTCGTTAGAGAGAAGAAAATTGAACAAAGACAGAGAATGAGAGAATACCGAGCAGAATCAGAACCATGCTGAATCCTCCAACGATAGAGTGTCGTTATCTTGTCTTTAAAAAAAAGATTCACGAGACAAAGGCTGCTGCGACACTATTCTTAGCATCGAAAGGAAAAGTATACCCCATGAAGAACATTTAATTGTGTCAACAATAGACTACGATAAGGGCAATGGCGACGAATCTGGCGATACCGCCTCTCATGTGACCATTGTGTGAAAACTATTGATCCATGGATCGGATTTTTCCACGGCTACTATTGATAAGACTTCTGTCACCTATTTGTTTAATCGTCTATAACCAAATCTCATTTACACGGTATAAAAACAAAGTGTTATATAAATTGGGAAAATGTTCTGATTGAAAACAGTTTGTGTGTGTTTTTAATAAATTTAATCATTCGAAAGACCAGCAGGGGGGCTTTTCCCATGACACACATTTAACTTCTAGAAATTTTCCTTTGATCGAGAATGATCCTCTTAAGTCGCGTGATCGAAAGAGAGGATGGCAGCAGGATGAAATCGAGGGAAATACATCAGCAAGGAGAGTTACTTGCGAGAGCTGCAGCTGTCAGAGAAAAACGCAAAGCGACGGGGAGAAATGGGACCTGGTGGAAAAGAGAGAAAGAAATGCTAAGAATATCCAAGGGTGAATGACCTCTGACGCTACTTCTACATATGCTTAATATCGTCATCCAATGTGTAAAGCGATAAGGGCGTCGCACTCTTTAGCGTATTGACAGTGTCAGATGCCAAAGTTTCCGTGTATTGAGGTAAACACTTGTTATGTACATTAAAGAGACTTTTCGTACACATGAGCCAATTTTACATTATTACCGTAAAATGAGAAAATTATGTAAATATAAGAAATATCAATGATTTTACAATTTAGATAGATATGATTCTCGGAAAAATTTCTTCAGTATTTTGATATATCATTCGTTCACAAAAATCATTTTTTCTGAATCATTTAGCTTACTTCTGAAAAAAGGGATTTGGACGCCTTGCATATCGGAACTATTGTAAGTTACACGCGCTTAAAGCTTCCTAGTCGCGTGTTTACCTTTCACGTACATAGTTTGTATATAAATAAGCGCTAGTGATTTAAAAAAAGCATAGATATAGTTCGAAAGGAAAAAAATATCGATCCGCAATCGCGTTCGAATATCAATTTCAGCTGTAGCTATAGATGGAAACGGCGACATGTTGCATGGACGCGCGGTGTGGCTTACTAAATTTCAAGGCAAGCTGCCTGCTCACATTCAATAATACGCTTCAATGACCAATCATGTGTACGGAATAATTGTAGACCTTCGAAAACCCTGGAATTTTCAAGCATTCTTTTTTTCACATTATTCTCAAATTACGGAGAAAGAATTCTTCCGTTCCGATAAATATACGATATTCAAATATTTCGCGAACGATTGCCACGATATAGACGTATTATTTTTACCTTTACAAATGGCAAAACCGGTGAAGATTAAAATAATGTTGTCGCGTTGCAGATTGTTTCATCCTTCTTACCTAAAAGCAGAAAAAACAACGACTTGGTAATTCAGTGCGTTTTAATAACTATACTAGTTTATAAACCTAGTTTGATATAGAATTATAAAAGGAAGATCTTTGAGTTGAATTGTAAATTTTGGAAAACACGTTGATACATAAATTCGAATTTCTAATAAATTAATTACAATTACAACATCGGCGAAAGGAGGTTCGCGTACTGATTTATACGTATATTTCCACGTATGTATACTGCGAGTTCCCCCTGGCTGCCGTCCCATTCACCGTTGTCTTATTCTACTGGCTTGATCCAGTAGTGTACCGTACTGATCTCGGACGAGAAATCCTTGGTCCGTGTTACTAGTTTATCGGCTAGATCTGGCCCGCCTCTTTTCCCTCAAGTTCACGCGAGACGATCGTCTCGTTGGCCTCAACATTAACACTACTTCCGCGTTTAGATTCTCGATGCAGGATGATTCATTATGAGTCTGCATATTTCAATAGCTTAAGTAATGATAGGCTGCCAATAACAAATAGAAAAGTGGTATAGAAAATCTGCACAAGAGGCAAAAGATCACTTTTACTCCAAAACACAGTCGCAAGTGAAAATATTTATTTTGTTCTTCAAAATATTTTGCCTTTTATGAAAAATCTCCATTTTTATAGATTTAAAAGCGTTATGCTGGAATTCGCATTTCTCATCACGTTCAGTTTGCGAGTATATTTATTTTGAAGAAAAAGCAATTGCCGATATCGAGATAAACAATTTTGTTTTTCCATGTGAAATCCGACTCTTGCGAATAAAGTGAATTCGATTTTAAAACGCTTTTAGATAAATGTGAAATGTTAGTTTGAAACTGATGATTGCAGTTATAATTGTCTAAATCTGTCACTATTCTTTTGTTCGAAATATACATATTGCAATTATGAGACTATTTCGATAAAACTAATTGCAATGCGAAGGAAATTACGATAAGACTTGACTCAGTAATCTTCAATACTACTCGCCACTTAACTAACAAGCCTCGTGATCACTGTTTTGCATCAGAACAAGTTATTCATTAAACGGCAGACCTGATATTTCGCTTTTAATAAAATTGCCCTACTTTTACGATTGTGTACTGTGAGTGGCAGGTGGCCGAATGAGCATGTAACGATATTACATTGAACTTCTGACAAGTTAGGTGATCTGAATAAAGATAGAATAAAATTTTACACGAAAGTTTTGCAAATTTTTTAAAACCACTGTTGATTATCGAAATTAATATATGTATTAGAACTTTAATGGGATTCCTCGTTTCAATTGAAAATTTAAAAAAGTATGATTTCGTCCGTGCTTCGAGTTTGCATCACTAAACTTGATCGTTTTACGTGGAAAGCGGTGAAATCATCGGTTGCCAGGAACGCGGTTATATGGTCATAATTAGGATTTTCAAACCCTAATTAACGCAGGTTCATGCGTAGAGTTCAATCGCGAAATAGTTTCAGTTAAAATGGCAACCAAGTGATTCAAGCTCTTTCAAGGGTAATAAATAAAAGCAATTATAATGATAATTGCTTTCGTAAAGTCAATGAATGCAGACATAATTAAACTCCGTTTAAAGTATTATCTCTTAGCATTTTTAAAGAAGTTAAAGAAGTTTCCAATACTTATTGTTAGTTTAAATGCAATGAAATATAATACACACTGCGCTATCTTCCGCAATTTTCTATTATTCGCGTAATCCGTGTGAACAAAGCTGATTTAAATTAAGTAGATTTTAGTATAATTCGAAATAGTGAGAAAAATTAGAAACAAGTACACTTCCGGATGTGTCACGTACCGCGTAAAGCAACCGCAAAATAAATACACAGTTCGCATGGGAGAATTACACGAGCAAAAGAAAAAATCGAAATCGTCTTGATAGCGGTGAGATAGAGCATCGAGCGTGACACAGATATTTGCGAGAGTGCACTGGCATACTGCGCGAGGAACAGTGCGCTTGTTTTCCAATGTGCCGTTGACCTCGTCTATACATACACGCACACTTTCTCACGCATCTATTATACATACGTGCGCGGGTATTGCGTTTATAATATTTATATGCGCAACTTTGTCTCGCGCTAACTCGATGTCACGGGGAACGGAAGTGCTGCTATTCCACAAAACACATTTTTTTTTATCGAAAACAATGCAATCAGTCAACTTCCCTCTTTGGACGAGAGATGTTGTTTGATAGAAATTAAAGAAGTGATTTTGCGAAAAATGCTTCAATTTTACAATTGACAATTCGAATCTAAATTTAATGATAAATAATACTTGATCAATTACGATAGGAAATTTTCGGTAAAAGTACGCGATTGTGAAACATCATGTTTTTTATATGTTGACTGCTTTTATTCAGCTTTAGTTCTTAACAAATGGAATATTCTTAAAGAATGAATTCCAGAGATAAAAAATCGTTTATTGCTGTGTATGTAGATTATTGGAGTTTTCATTAGGAAAATCAGGTACAAGTTTGAAGCAGGTTACGTGTACGAGACAATACACTCTACTGTTAAATACTCTGTAGAAAATAAATATTTAAACGTCTAATGCAACAATGAAAGTTGAAGCTTGCAGCATACACAATCTGCATTACTTATGGCACGGGAAAACAGTATAGGTTGTAATGGTCATACTGGCAATAAAGAAGTCGACGCCTCTTATTGTAAGTAAGAGCAACATTAGGGGGAGCAGCGATATAACTCATTCTAAGCTTGGTCTCGAAGAGATTGACCGATGGCGCACACACAATAACGAGAAACCGTCAATTTATCATTAACAGCAAAATACTTCTAAAAGTACTAGATGCATGATAGATTCTCTACTAGTTTATCTTAATTCTTTACACTTGTAATATACAATAGTGATTATTCCCCAAAAGTTTGCTACAAGCCTAAAATATAATATACACATTTTTTTATTAGAGTCTCAAATTGTATCCGACATTATGCTAATGAAGAATCGTACTAATCTTGTTAATATCGTAGATTACGAGTGACATTGCAAGTTAATCGAAGTCTAGTTTTTGTGCTTCTCGCGAGACTTCACCTCCACAGCTCGAATCAATTAACAGTTCGCAGAAGCAAGTAGTACGATTGGGAATCTCAGCATAAGGGAACTCCCGGAGAAAATGGCTAAACGCGTGAAAGTTTGTTTCTAATCGCGGATGCTCGCGAGATGCACTCCGTAGCTTTCTACCGTTTTCCTTTTAGGCCGCGTCGCGAGAGAAGAGTCATCGATGTTTTATCTTTCCCAGCTAAGCAACCAACGACTCCATGATTATTCCCATCGACAGAAATTCTTTAACATTCCTTCTTCGTCTAATTCATGCGTTAACGGTATTATCGCGAAACTCAATAACCTGGCTATAAAGAAAGAATTCTCGCTCCCCAAAAAAATCAATTATTTCAATACCACGCTAAAACGTACGTAACCGTTGATCATTGTTAGTAATTCTAATCCTATCGATATTTCTAATAGGTACTCGATATAGAAAGATAAATGAGAACAAGAGGACGACTGTTTGACGAAAGGTCACAGCTCTCCCAATCGTAATACATACAAGTTTCTTTCTTTAGAATTTGCCCCACCTTCCACCGTTATCAATAAGAAAACAAGGAGAAGTCGAAGAGATCCGGAAAAGAAACGCGTAACAAGTAAGAAGTGCAAACGACCCGTTAGCATTATGTATTGTGCGGGTGCTGTAGTTCGTAGGAAAAGGAGTCCGGAGAAACGAGAAAAGAAGAAGAGTGCAAAGAGCTCGTAAGAAGCACGTTATTGACACTAGTCAGTCTCGTCGATGATTGTAGCGAGAGTAAAACGCGTTGTAGATAGTTACTCTTAATTCCAAAGATAGTGTATGTGTGTGTGTATGAAGGTGTGTAAAACCATGAGCATAGCTTGGCTTTTACGCGTTTTGAAAATAATACGTTGCACAGCAGAGTGGATTGGTTACTTCCAACTGACCGAGTGGCCCGATTTTGTTCGATTTCTCTTACTTGCCTGAGAGAAGCGCCTGTGCGGCCATCTTTCACTCTTTCTCTCCCCCAATACCCCTACTCTTACAGCAACCCATAGAAATTGCATTTTTCCTTCATTTACCTGCCGCAGCCTCCGTTCGTCCTCTCTCTCTCTCTCTCTCTCTTTCTCTCTTTTTCCTTCCGCCCGTTTTTCGTTGAAGATATCCTACACGGCGAGCAAAGCGTGTCGTGGTAGGAGGAAAGTGAGCGCCCCCTTTTTGCGAGAAAGAATCCAACTCGTTAGAGACAGGGTTGACGCTTGCGTCTTGCCGCTACTTTATATAATCTTGATCGCGGTTCTCTTGACGCCTCGTGACATGCATTGTCACGACTGTCGGACTTAATTGAGACAAGAATGATCGGAGAATCGGTATTTTCACGCTGGACCAGTGATCTATGACAATGACTCTCAACATAAATCGGCTCGCTGCATTTTAATGGCTGATTAAATTATAAAACGCTTGATTTCAAATCGAGCTGTCATCGTAAATTGCTCTGGTGCATTATGAATTTGAATAAGAGTAGCTCCGAGTGATTGAAATCTCATTCTGTACTTTAAACAGCAATTACTTTATGTTCGTTCAACTATGAAACTTGTTTGGAAGATATCCCATTTTCCAATGAAATTTTCAAAGGAAATTTTTAATGGAAGTTTTATATGTTTACGTTTTATATGCAATTATATATCGGGGTTGACGAGAGTCAATAACTTTGTGTTACTATAGATCTCCTAACTGTATTGGATCACATTCTCTCGTAGCATATATTTCTGTCCTGATCTCTAACGATTTATTAATAATACGCAATTGGCCAGTCATTGTTTACTAACATCTGGACTGTTAGGTGGTAGCAGTCTGTGTGGAGTCAGTGACATTAAGCTCTTTAAACCGGTACAGCAATGTCCTTCTTATGACTTTTAGAATGGTTTATCAACATAAACTGATCTAAATGTGGAACATTCGAGTTAATGCGTTCGCTTTGTCGATTTGCTATTCGTTAACGTTGATATTGTTTTTGGTTCAGTTTGGTAACAAAAGCAGAACACAATTTCTAAGGATCAATATTTTAAATGAAGGATTCATTTTAATTTGTTTTCGAATTTCTACAAATTTTTCCAACAATATTCGATAAGGTAAATTTTTGAAAAATTTTGTCGCTTTGGAATTAATTTTCATAAACTCCGCGACTACAGTTAAACGGTCAAATTATTGTGCACCCGATCGCACGACTGTTGCCATTATCCTAGAACTGTTCCGCGTAAAAGTAGAATCCGATCTCCTTTCTCCGTAAGCGAATCCCAGAAAATGTGCCATCAAAGCCGCTCGGCGTGTAAACTAGGAAGACGAGAAAACATAGTGTTTTACTCTACTGCGTGTACTTTTTATCGTAGAATTCGCACGAACGCCTGCACAAAAGAATTCGCTTCTCGAATTTCAATTACAGTGACAGTGAAATGTCGAAAGAAACAGGATTTTTTGCCAACTGAAATTGAAATTTGTCCTTGAACCATTAGCGGAAACTATGAAAACAATTATTTTTCAATTCAGTCGCGTTTTCTACGTGGTTTAAACAAACGATATATTGTAGTTAGCGAACGATTGTTCCGAATAGCAATTATCAACGCAAGCGTTGTTAATCTTGTTAATTTCCTTGGGATTTAATTTTGATAGATTTGAAAAAAAATTTTCATAGAGATCAATTTAAAAGAAGCTCACCTTGGCAAAGGGTCGCATCGCACCCTCATCGAGCATGATCGGATTAAACAATGAGCCGGCAGAACGCAGAAAACAGCGAAACTATGTAAAACACGAGTTCGTGAGTCGCGAGATCGCGCGTCAAGCGCAACAGTTGAGAGAAGGCAACGGGCAGCGAGACCCAAGCGAAACACTGGAATAATTGATTCTGTTATCGAAGAGCGGCGCGAACCGCGAGTCGAGGCAGCTAGCCTCGCTATCTGTAAGGATAGAGTTCAATGACTGTTTCATTCGAGTGCTTAATAGCTCCTACGGCTCTCCTATGGCTGTTCTATCACGTTACCACAACGAATGCGCCTCCAGCGAGGTTGGAAGAGGAACGCGAAGGATCGTGGTTGAGTGGCCGCACTACTGTCGCAAATGCTGACCCAATTCCCGTTAATTACTCCTCGAGAAAATTGCCCCAGCGGCGCAAGAAATCATTTTACAATCATCAGGAAGTCTTCTTTAGCTCGAGCTCCTCGAGTGTACACAGCGATTCTCGCACCCGGCTTACCGATCGCCTCGTGAAAAACAATGATTTTTCTTCACGCTTGCTTTCTGTTAGATAAAGCGAAGATCTCTGCGAGAAATATACAAAACAAGTTCTGAAGGCTACTGACTAGTGATTCTCGATTAAACGGAGATGCGCGAACACTGTCATCCGATATAATACGCAAAAACAACTGCAGAAGCTTATGAAGAAATAAATAGCGATTCAAATGTTTTCGATATTGTAAAAACACTGTTCTCAACAGGCCACCAAGAAATCTCGCGAAATTATATCGAATTGATGTCGAAAAATTCAGTAAAGACCACCACAAAAGAACTATTTAGGGAATGTATGTTATCTATGTAGAAAGCGTGAAAAAGAGGCATTAGATCGATAGAAGGAAAATGATACTGACAACACGATGCTACCAAGTGAGATCCATCAGAATTATCCTCCTATGAACCTGTCAGTTCGTTGCGCACTATTATCAGGATCAGTAATCGAGAATAATTTATTTAGTCCATACGCGCATCTCCGTTGAGTATCTATGAAAGCGGATGGCTAGAGGGCCTGGAGGACGCAATTAATCTTTGGCCGACATAGTAGCCAACAGCAGGAAACCGCGCCTCCTTAATCAGTCCCGCGCTCGTCAGATTCGCCTGCATCGCCATGGAATATTCCGGGGAGGCTATGTACAGAGGGGTAATGATTAATTGTCGCGCGATCTAACGCGAGGGCAAAACACTTCTGATACGCTGACGCAATGAATAAGTTGTCTTTCGAGCTTTCGATTGAGTATTTCTGGTCATTATCCTGGTATAATTTTATTTTCATTTCCGCTATCCCCTTTTTCTTCTCAAACTTTATTCTTCTTTTTTTCGTCGCGTCTCTTCGTTAGAAAACCCCTTTTCTCTCTGGTCAATTATAAGTTTGTGGCGTTGAAGGACTCTACGATAACTTGGATCTTCCATCATAGATGAATAACAAGCTGTTTTTTTTATAAAGAGGCCCTTCTATTATCTTAATTATACATCCTGTCAGTTACGGTATTTGAAATCAGTCCCTTTGCATCATATGTGCTTAATGGCCCTTAGAACCAGTTTCTCCGGGTATCAACTAGAATTAGTCGTCTTTCGACAATTCAGAAAAAAATTCACGTTCCAGAAAGACTGTTTCTATTGCAAAATAAACTTACGTCTAACAATCGTTTAATTCATAGTAATTAAAGGCTTTCGAAAGGTACAATTGAATTTCGAGTAGAAAAATAGTAGCGACTACTCTGACTGGTTGAAATCAATGAACGATTATATCCTTTCCCTGGTGCGTTACATTGGTTCATGAAACTAACGCGGAGGCCGCGAGCGAGTCTGTCCCAAGCAGCTATAATCGTGGCGTGACTTCACTGTATCCAAATTGGTGTAAATAGTTAATGGAGCTGGATTTATCAGAACGTAAAACTACCCACACGCTGCGCGCCACCGCGGCAGTTTGCTTTGAGAGGGGCTGTAGGCGTTGACCAAGCGAAGACTGTTTTCGCACAACCATCGTGACCGTCAACCGATCAATGCACTTTGAGATTTCCAACTTTTGGCGAACATTCTCTTTTCTCGATTAAACTGGTAAAAACATTTAACCAATGATTGAAATACGTATTTACTTCCGTATACATCTCTCATCGTTCGCTTTATCAAACATTTTTCCAATTTTATGAACTATTTATTTAACTGAATAACAATCAAAAAATCAAACGTTAGTTACTTCTAGTTCTCCGAATATTGTCTTTTATTCGTTTCTTGCACTGATACCAGTTTGCGAAATGCTTGATAATAAAAAATAGTGTGAACCCGGAAAGTATTGTGTCTCGCTATCCTAGATCGTGCTATCATGCACAAAATGTATTTCCAGAAGAAAATGGAGCAGGGATGTGAATTAGAAAGCGCAATGTTCAAGCGCTCGTGGAAAATTAGTATAATCGTCGGGTATGTTCTTCTGCGTGCTTTCCTTGAGAATGCCACACTGTGGTGGGTGGAATGGAAACACGAGCTCGGACTCATCGATTTAATGGAGCATGTTACGAAGGAAAGGAATGTAATGTCGCGTTCTTCGTGCTTTGTGTAAGTCCGCATGTTTGCGTTCCAGGTTCTTAGAATTTATTGGCGCAGTACCTAATTCCCTGTCTGCTGGAATTAGTGACATTTTCATAAGACACTACAAATTATTTTAATTCCTAATACAATTTAATATAAACAATTAAATACACATATTTCTCTAACTAAACAAAATATTCCTTCAAGAATTTTCCTCATTGAACCAATTCAACTAAAAGTAAAAACCAAACCACAGAGTAGACCAACTACGACAGATCCCTCGTGTCTACCGATCATAACTCTTCTCACAATACACAGTTACATTTCTCCACGGGACAATATGACACTGACTAACGCATCTATCGCGAAAAGCAACAAAAATTCCCTTTGTTGTACACGTACATTGAGCGCAGACGCGGCTGACAATTCTGTTTCACTGTGTCGAGGGGGGTTTCAGCGCGCAAACACCGTATTTCCAGATAAGACAGATCGGGTCTCCAGGAAGGATTATAAGGCAATCGTAAATTACAATTACGCCCCGATCACCCGATACCGTCGGCTACGCGCTTGGTCGTCGATGCGCCTGAAAAATTCTCAATGAAAGGAAGGCAAAGACGGAGAAGCAAGCATAAGCATGAACGCAAACAGCGATCGCTTGAGAGAGGGGAGAGAGACAGATAAAGAGAGATCGGGGATCAGACGGAAGAGAGGTAGTCGGGAGCCAGACGGATAGGAGAAAGAGTAAGAGAAAGAAAAAACGAAGAACTGGTCACGCCCGGCTGAGGCAAGGGGCCGGAGAGCCCGACAATCGCGACGTTTTCAGGACGAAAAACCAAGCCGGAACCCGGTCCGAGTGCGAGGAGAATCGCCTTTGGTTCACTCGACTTGCCTTTCTCTCTATCCGTCTCTCTCTTGCTTCTTTACTCGAAGGTGCTGCCAGACTGTGGCGGGCTAAGGTGGGCTAAGGCGGGCTACGACGGGCTGCAGCAGGTTATAGAGGGCTACAGCAGGCCACGCGGAAGTGAACGGCACTCTCTTGCTGATTTTTCGGCCCAGAAAGCGTTCGGCGTGGGTGTCAGCCTGGATACCTCGTTCGATGCACTCCGGCCGAGGCCCTGCTTCGAACCTCCTTCGGCCCTCTTTCCTCTCTTACTCCTCGTCATTCTCTTCTCGTGCAATCGCTAGATACATACTCCTTTCAAGGAACGGGGCTCTTAGATCTCACACGGCACGTGACTCTACTACGACTGGTTTATTCATGAGCAGCTTTGTTCAAGCCAGAGAATTTTTGACTTATAAACTGCATTTAGTTAAACGACACTTTTGCACTTCCTGTCCTACTTGGAGTTTCGTGAAAGTCTCCGCCCTTGATCGATGCCAAGTAATCCCCTTGTTTTTATTTTTCTAACGATCTTCTTTGCGTTTCTTGTTTTCAAATGTCGATAGAGATTATTATTAGAGTGTGTTAAAACCTTCGGTTCGATTTTAATAGAAGTGGAAAAAAGTTTATCGAGGAAAGTTTTGTAGAACTAAAAGGAAACGAGCGTTCTGCATCCAATTGTGTGATATTTCCTGCACGCTACAACTCGAGGTCATAAAGAGTTCCTTGGCTGCACTACTTCCTTGCCACGATATAGGCCAGTAGCTTGTACCAGCGGATTAATGGTTTGTATGAAAGTTTTGGCCACTTCCTTGCATCGGTGGTATAAGGTGTATAAGAGTCGTTATCGCTATCATTTATCAGTGAGTGCAATTAACCTATATGGTAATTTATAGCGCCTTTGCGAGACAATCGGATTTCCTGTATAAACGGCAATCTTCGGCAAAAATCAATCTTCTGTTCAGTTTTTCAATAGTTGTTATACAACTAACTGTTACCTCACTACCTCTTCCGAGAACATGTCTTCGACAATTACCATTTATAATAGGATTTTCTGTGAACAATTGGCTTTTAGATAGCAGACTCAATTGTTTTTTAAATAACATTGTAGATGAACGTTACTTTATACTGTCAGTTTAAGATTCAACCATCGGAATACGTTAATAAGGCTGATCTTGATATCTCTGGAAGTAAAACTACCAGGCTAATTATGCTAATAGTATAGCGAAGAATGCGCGGCAACAAAGGGCAAGAGAAATTGGCAATTGATCTTGAAGCAAAGGCGGTTTGCATAAGGCACCCTAGCTATTGGGAGACTGACTGAGACAGGGGACTGAAAAACTGGCATCGACTGACAAAACAGGTTCCCAGGCTGGTTGCACTTTTGCGTATTGCCGCCGCGCGAGCTCACTCTACTGGCGCACGTGAGCATGAAAGTGGTAAAAGCCACGACGGAATGCACGCCAGCCTTGAGTGCGGCTGCGCTACTGACTCCTGATCAATCCTCCTCACCCACTGTTCTTCGTGAGCCATTCCAAATTATCTCGCTCGACTAGATTCTCATCGATAAAACATACATACGTAGTAAAGTAATGCTTCAACGAGCAGAAATGCCTATAATTCCTAAGAAATGTGCGTACTCACTTACGAGTAAGTGAAAAAAAAGTGTACGTAATATTAGAGATCTGCTACGAAAGATGACTTGGAATTAAATCAAATTGATCGCCAAAAATCAATGACACGTTTGAGATTTTTTGTCGGCGACAATCGAGAGAAGGCTCAAAAATCCTATTTAATTTTATATTTAAAATTAAAGTCACCAATTTTTCATTAATGGTGTCATTTATAACACTCGTTTTATGAGAATCATCTTTACCTCGATTTCATAGAGATATGTCGTTGCCTAGAGTTTAATGCTTCAATACTCGACGGTGTAGTAATCTCAAATATCAGGTGAAAACGGGGTTTATGACCCGGGATTTCAATTGAACCCACACAGAGAATTTCTCTTAGAAACATCCTACCGTTGGAAGGAATCTATAATATATTGCACAGGATCTCGATATTCACGTACATCAATTATAAAGGAACAAGCACTAATCTATATTTCAGTCTATTGACCAATCTGATTACAACTTTAAGTTTTAATTTCTAATCAAAGTCCAAACAATGTTTTCCATATCCAGATCCCACCGACGAATCCCAATGAGTAAATATATTATAACTAGATCGATATCACTATTACTAAATTTGTTATTAATATTCAACTGTTATCGTTTATGACATGTAAGCAATTAAGGGGATTACCTTTTTTCCGAGTAACTAGCTTATGCATAACAGGAATATTGAACAAAAAAAGTGAGAATTGTCAGTGAAAAACTCTGTTAGTACATTATCAATCATAAACTACGATCTAATTCCTTAATCCTCTTAAAATATATTTGTTTACATAAAAATACGACGCTCGAATTAGTGTCCCCTGCAAATAGACACACTTAAGTAACCAGCTGCAGTTCTGAACTCATTAATCGCCTGGTGTATGTAACCGGTTCAAACGAGCAAATTAAAGTGTCAGACAAGAAGTAATCAACGAGCGATGCTTCCCTGTAACAGATTGGCGTTTATCCCATCGTTGTCATCGTCTGAGCAATTTAACCGAGAGAATCAGAGCTGCATCAGGCAATTCGAGGAGAATTCGAAAGTAGGGTGAGGTGGTGCATTGCGGTGGCCTTTGTGTCGAGATTCGTGGGAGCGAAATATACCACGGTGGTGGATGGGATAGATGGTTAAAATAAAAAAAAACAAAAAAGGGCGAAGGTACTACGGAAGTGAACGGCAGTTAAGCACAACCGATTTCTCGGTCCAGAATAAGTGAAACGTGGGTGTTGAACTGCGCAGCGTAAACGTTGCGATGTGTTAGTAAGTCGTGAGTATCGTGCCACGTTCTAGGTGTGTCTACCTCGAAGACAGGCGACCGTGTGTGGCCCCACAGCTTCACGTGCAACGAATGTGCCGTTCTTAAGGCAAGAGTGCGTTCGCTGGTTCGCTGGTTCCCCGGTTCGACGGTTCGCCAACACGCCACAGAGAGATTTTCACGATCGTGAGATCGCCGCTCACGGTGATCGGTCGAACGTGTGGGTCAATGAACCCGTTGCGAATAGACAGATGCATAGACCTGCTGTCGCTGCACCCGGCTGTCTTGGCTTCTACGACACGCACCGATCATGTGCCTTGCCAATACTTAGACTCTCCTCTACGATACGTCGACTTTGATTCTACCGCTTTATAGACAGGTATCAGCTTTATCGCGAGCTGACTCTGATTGATGTCTTCGAACCCTAACTTAATTGACATTTGAATAGAAGCAAATTAATTTAACAGTCACTTTAAATCCAGATTCTACATCATTTGTCAAGGTTTGAGTTATTTTAAAAATGAGGTAGAATTTATGAAACAAAATTCAGAATAATGTGATTAATTAAAAAGGGAAGAATATAGAATAAAAATACCTCTATGACACATTGTCTCAGACTGTAATTCCAATGAAATATGTCTTTAATTATATTTGGAAGGTATTAGAATAATGTTTTTGGAGTCTCGATCTAAAATAGACGATGGGTGGGCAGAAGAGACAAAGAGAGTCATGGATACTATTACGATTAATGTAGTCCATTCGAAAAGTAGGGGAAAAATTCATGTATCAAGTCAACGCATCAGACTAACGGTACTCTGATTCATTTGGCTCAAAAGCAGCACAGTCCACGGAAGATCCGTTAAGCAGGAGTGCCTCTCGAAAAATCATAATATTGCATTTTTCCAACTTAACCTGTGGGCGGATGGGAACCTTTGTCAACAATTTTTACCCGCGACTCGACCGGTTACCAAACGGCCCTCGAGTATTTGCCTCCAACTGCCTGACAGCTTAAGTATACTGACACTGATTACACGACAGACCTCCTCAAGCTCTATTGTCTCTTAATATCGCTCGCTAACAGGACTTTGCTGGCCAATCCGAATGAATTATTTGCGCGATAAGTAGAATAATATCGTTGTAACAATGTTTGTGTCTTAACACGATTTAGGGCATTTCAATTTATGTTTTTCCCTCCGATATCATTATTTCCATTATACGTGACGGTAGATGACAATAAAACACATTCAAGATTTATGATATATAGGCAATTAATTTACTTTACGCGAAGAGCAAAGAACGTTTCGTTAAAATTAGACTAAGTAAGCTGAGTCGCGAATCAAGCAGTGCGTAGGTAAGTAGCTGTATCAGCTATGGAGCAGACTCGTGAACAGTGTGCTTGGTGTGGCTCAGAACTGGCCGTGACCAATCATCGACCGATTAGTCGGGCGAGCCACGATAATTATCTATGTAGGTATGCCATTTGCATGCACTCGCGATTCGAGACCTCGCGAGGGAATCGCATTGAAGAAGCGAGTGGCGGAGGGAGAGAGCGAGTGGCGGCCGGTTGCACGCCCGTTATAAATATCGCCCGGTGCGAACTAGGTTGCAGGTGGGAGTGTCGGGGCGACACGCGCTCTTCCCCAAGCGACGATGCTAAACGGATCGCGGATGCATGTGGCTACTTACTTTTCTACCTTTGGCAAATGCCAATCTGTTCTTTAAATATAGAAACTATCCGACTTGTTACTTATTATCCAATTACTATTGTTGTAATAAGCGGAAATATAAAATTAAACATATTAATTAATATCTGCCAAAGGATCGGTTCAATTTGAGGATTCGCTTTAGAAATGATTTTCTGGCGAGATACTCGAATTTTAATACTCTATGCAAATAACGTCACTGACTGATAAACTTTCTTGCTTGTTGGAAAACACTTTAAAGAACGAGTTTGAAAATTTCTAATGCACGCTGAGAATATCTCGTATTCCGTTTTACGAATGTCACATATGGTACGCGTCCCCTGTGCAGCTTTTGCATAAGACATACTATTCTGGAATAGCATCCTCCTCTGGCTCTTATTGAAGGAAAAACGACGGCAGCATACACATTCATGAATTTATGGGCACGAGTGCATAGCTCGTGGCTCGTGCAATGCAAGTTAGAAGCAAAGAGGTAGTGTATACGGAGATAACTTTAATATCGAACAAACTGCGGGTTAATATCCTCTTGCTTGCCGACTTTCTAATTTCACGGAAAACCCATTCACCGTGAAAAGGAATCGGTCCCACAAATACTGCTGCGCTTGGGTCGTTTTTCGCAAAGTCTTTGCTCAATGAAGTATGCTCTAGAAACTGGGTTCCTCATCAAAATACGTTTGCATTGGTCATAAACTAGACCAAGGATACAGAATAATAATAAAAAAACTGCTATCGTATTATACTAAATTATTTATCATTTTTCCTACTTGAAAACATTTGAAATCGACGATAAAACCATTCCTTTAAAGATTAAATTGAACAATCGTATCCAAAAATTAAAATTTGTTAAACCGCACCAACTTTGTTATCTAAAATTTCCAAAAGACTGTATGAGAGTATTGAAATAAATTGGAACCGAAATGTTGAAGACACTTGCTACTTGAAAGAGTAAGGATCTTTGAACTCTGGATTCTAGTTACAAGGTAGAGAGTTGCAAGGATCGCGTAATTTCGATAGCAGCGCCACGCCAGTTGTGCCCAAGTGCATTTCAGCAAGATTACACGAGTCTATTGACCCCATCATCCCCTACTAGTACTCGATTCTCCTTACTGTGTTGCTTACCCCGCCTACAACCTCCTACCTACCTCTGCCGTCGACAATTTATCCACTAGACCAAAATACCGGGAGACAGATTTACTTCGCTGCACAGAAGGATAAATATTACCCGAAAGTACTTTGCGGGGAGAACATATCCGGTGAAAAGAGTTGACTAACTAAAGACTTATATTCTTTCACGCCCACCACAATGTGACTTCGAGCATTCTATTTTCCGAATAAGCTTGGTAGAAATTGAGAATTCTACCACGGTTCTCCTTAAACTGGAAGAAGAAGTATACCAGTCGTCGACGAGTCATTCACACAACTCTCAAGCAATACCAAGAGATTGGAAGAGAAAAATCGAAATTCTTGATATTCTTCGCGACAGTAGATTCTCTCGAGTGGATCTCGATTGAGCGAGAAGGATGAGAAACTTGGAGATTCGCAGCGCGACATCCGTAAGCATGCGCAGTCGTAACAGAATCGCGCAGTAGGTACAGGATTTGCACTGGGCGGTAGAATTTTTACCGCACGCGGTAGCGTGATGCCGCATCACGTGTCTAGAATGTTACTTTCACTTGGCGCGGCTAGTGCGTGCGTAGCCCTCGCCGCCTCGGCTCGTTTGCAGCGGACATGAACCCGGCTCAGCAATCTATTTTGCAAGCGGCGCTCATTATCAGTCCTTACCTCCCGGCGCGGAAATCTTTCATCGAATTCTCCGAGTGCCAGCCGGCTCTCCTACTCCCTCCTCCCCTTTTCTCCGCTGCACGAGCCACTCCAACGTAAGTCACGCGCGTACGCACAGCTTTTCAAGCTTCGTTCTTTCGAAGGGAGAACGTAACGGGTCATGCGAGAGCGCATTCGGGGATTATAGTTCGCGGAAGGCAACTAATGGAAACGACTTCGTTAATTCGATTAAGTAATTGCGTAGTGCACCTCCGATACCTGCCAGGTGCGAATGAACTGGCCGACCGTTGACCCGAATTCGAACGAAACGGTTAGACTACTCTGCTTCTTTTCCTATGAAGAAAAGAATAGATAGTAAAATACTAGTTATTATTCGTGTAGTTTAAATTAAAAAGTTGTCAGTTTATAGAAAAAGCATTGTAGAAGTTTTCGTCAGTTCTTTCAATCAAATTATTAAGCTTCATGAGCAACCATCTATTTAAATATTGATACATTGGAAATAAGCCTTTCGCAACAACCTTCATTACTCTTCGATAAGGGTAGTAGTGCAATTTTCAGTTCCCATCATCAGACTAATGCTTTACACCGTGGTCACTTTTCTAAACCGAAATAAAAATTCTTTCTGAATACCAGGTATACTACATAATCGCATTAATTTCGCAATGGAGTGAATTCTTGCCGGCTGCAATATTAAGAAACTCGGTTTTTCCCTGAACATATGCGATTACATCGTTATCTGACGTGCAAGCCTTCATGCGCATTAAAATTTGCGCTGTGATGAATCTCTTTCACTTCTTACCTCGAAATGACCATACGTTTGTTTCCCCAACAAATGAATAATACTCTGCGAAACTTACAATTGGTACCGTGAAAATACTTTTTGTGTGAAAATTTTCCTTCTCAATCAATGAACCTATTGCACTACACATTACCGTATCAACGAAAAAATATAGAACACTTATCGTTAGTTTTTAACCATTCAAATAAAAAGGGACTCTGAAATAGAATTTAACCCACCACAAACTAGAAAATTCCCTAGACGCAATTCGTCCTGCAATAAAATACATATATCTGACCACGCAATCTCACCCTGTCGTCTTAACCCGAATAACAGTGAGTGTCTAGAAGAGTTCTACGGACTTTTCGACGGCAAATGGCAAAAGGAGAAGGAAAAAGGAAAAGTAGTTGGAAAAGGACAGAACGAAGTTAATCGTAGCGCGGCAGCGGGAGCGGCGCTAGCGGGTAGTTTGCTTGTCCTTTTGGCGCGTTTAGAAGCCTCGGGTAAGTACGGCTCGAGTGTCCGCAAGCGGGAATATAAGGCGTTTTATGGGTCTGTCTGGCGCGCTGGCGCGCGCGTGTTCACGCACCGCCAGAGCCGTCTAAAGCCTTTAGCCCCTGGCAGGCCAACAGTGAGAAAGGAAGAGAGACCGAGAGCGTGGCAAGAAGCGAGAAGAAGCAAGAAGAAGCGGGAAAGAGAAAAGGGAAAAAGAAAGGGAGAAGAAGTCGGCAGGAGGCCGGAGTCTCCGCTCTCCAGTTGGTAGTTACTTCGAGGTCCTTGCGCCCATCGAGAGACTACGTAAGGCGTAAGCCATGCACCACCCGATCCAGAGCAAACAGTCCAGTCGTTTCTTTTCTTTCCTTCTCTTCTCTTTTCTTTTCTGCCCTTCTCGGTTCTTCCTCGCCCTTCTTTACCTTTCTCCACTGTTCTCTGTTCTTCGCTACTCATCTCTGCATACGCCACTGCTGCTTCATTTCCTTGTTATCCATTAAACCATCCGAACCCCTATAAATCAGGACGAAGCCGTCTCGAAAAACTTGCAGCGACCAATTCGTTTGGAGGAAACTAATGTGCCGTGCCACCTGTTTTGTATCTTAAGATAACTCTGATCAATGGAATGTGTTAGAGTATCCTTTGAAAAACCGAAAGGACTCTTTCACTAATCTAGCATTTTGTTTATGCTACTCGTAAGGTCAATAATTAACTCGAAGTCTGCTAGGATCCGCAAAGTGTATGCTGATTTCCACAGGAGGATCAGGTGTGACGGAAATCGCGGGGGTACGAGCGGAGTGACGCAAATGATTGGTATCCGTCAGGAAGGAGGTAGACAGACGCAGACGTCTAGGAATGGGCGCGTGCTTGAATGCGCAGACGTGCGCTCGCCTCGAGAGACTCTGGAGAGCATTCTCCCCGAACGAACGGGAGAATGGGAGAATGGGAGAACGGGAGACGGGGGAGCTTCTTCTTGACTCGCGCCACTCACACGCTGCTGTGCCACACCGCACCGCACCTCCTGAGTCGCGCCTCTTCCTAGTCCAAGGTGGAGGAGGTTGTTGCACCCTCAACGACCGTTCCCGCCGCTCCCTTCTCTATGTATGCGCGCAATAATTGCATGCAACAATTGCATGCAATAATTACACCCCCAACATTCGATGTAAATATTTAGTTGGCGAGTTAACGGTCAAAAGGACACAACTTCGTCCTGTTGGTTAGTGATTATGCGTCCTCGTAAGACTTTTACAGGAAAAGAAAAAGACGGGTAATGTCTTCGCAATTTCAGGCTATACAGTGTAATTAAACTCGACTTATTGTTAGTCAGTTAACTAGCAGCTAATGGCGTTTAATTGGCTGGTAAATGTACAATAGCAGACCCGGTTCCGAAATATTCGTTAAAGTTTGCTACGCTGTACTACGCCGAACAACAATAATCGATAAGAACTTTATGACTCAAAAGATAATGAGCCGCGTACAAGTGCGATACTTATCGAGTTTTAATTACCAAACGTTTTTAGAATGCGGATTAGTCCCTCCTTCTATGGGACAATGCCTTTCTTATCAACGCAGTCGCCCGAGTCTTTTCATGAGCCGTTTTGAATGCATGCTACTATAGTAATAAAATTCAATACACTGGATACTATAATATTAAAATCAAAACCTAGACAATATAACAATAACACGAATGGCAATACTAATTAAAATTGTTTCCTATAAAAACGTATTCTTAAAAGTATATACCAATAAATTCTAAGCTTTTATCTAGCTTCGGTTATTTGGGGTTCGCGAGTTATTCCGGTCTCATAAGAAACGAAGACAAGCCTTCCGTTGAGCCTCCCGTGCATGCTTGACCGAGTAATCAGATTGACGAGTTGGAATGCTAATGGTGAGAGATTGAATTCTGCGCGTAGTAGAGTATGTATTAGATTGGTTCGTGTATCAATTAGGTAGGATACAACAATAGAAGGATTGTATACGTCGAGATGATTCGACGATTCGCCAGCGGTTCACCGACACCGCTTCTAATCGTGCGAGAAGCCGTTTCCTTCTGCTGTCTCTCTTAAGTGGCTCGTACTGCATATTTATTGGTCGATTCAATTGGCCGCCACTTAATACGAATCGTGCCTTGCCCATTCACGTGTGCTATAACAAATTGGAAAATCGATCCGCAGCTAATCTTTATCGTCCAGTCTATTCTCTCGACTGGTCACCGCTTCGGCAATACCTGCTAATTATACAGGCATTTATGTTTGAATATCGAACTGATTTCAATTCGAACTTATCTCAAACACTGATTGAACTTTGTATATTGTTTAAATCGATCAAGATTTTCGTACAAGGTGTTCGTTCACTCGTGATCGCACACGGTACTCTCGCACTATCGTAATTTCATTTATTGGTCGGTTGAGAACACGGTTACTAGCGTGACGTTGCAGATATTTGCAAGTGACATTTTCTCAGTAAAAAGTCGAGAGGTTTTATGTACCGTAAGGTTGTGGTGCAAGGTGAAAAAGAAGGTAGAAAAAAAGATATGCCGAAGGATTGCCCAGCGAGGCGCGCGTCCCGCGAAAGCATACTCGAGTCGAGGAATTTTTGGGGAGCAATAAGAACAGAGTAAGGTCGAAACGAGTCGAATTGCAAGGAGAAAAGGTCGAAGAGAGGGAGTAGGAAGGTGGGCGAGAGAGAGAGGGAGAGAGGGAGAGAAAGACGTGGCAATGGCAACGACCTCCCATTAGGTCGTGGCCTTGACATCCTTATGAGGAAACCTCTTGGTGCGAGACAGGAGGCAAACTCACCACTGCGGCAGATCAGACCACGTGCGTGGAGATACGTTCCTCACGATTTGCACACTCATTTCTAAGCCTCCGACGTACTGATTCTGACAATGAGACTCTGTGTGAAACTGACCGGTCAAACCGAAGATCCATCGTCATTCCATACCCCCCTTGCGAAGCCTGACCTCTATGAACAATGCTTATGGCAATGTCCTTTTTAACATTCCATCCTCAAACTTGTATCTCTACCCCTTCGTGGAAATGCAGCTTCTACGTCATCCACTGAATCCATGCATACAGTTCCATTCATTGTTTTAACAGTTGTTTTTTTTTATATATATAACTTACTTACTCTACGAATGAGATGCTGCTTTATTTGACGACATTTCACTGTGGAAAAGAAATTCCCGGAGGACCGTAATGTATTTCGTGTCTTAATTTGCATCTTTTTGGTTCACGTTAGCAGTGAGCACGTAGTGCGTATTATCGAGAGGATAGAAAAGATCGGTGTCGTCGACAGACCAGAGTTAACTAATGCAGAACTGATAATAACAGAACTCAATTGGAGTCGAACACGAGATGTGTCGCTATAACCGCAAAGTCTCTAATTATATTTAGACTCGTACAGTAGCAGCAGTACATAGACAACAAGCCCAGGGAAGATTGTAACCATTGAGGTGTTTTACACGGTACAACGCGTATAAAATTCTTCTTTACGAGAGCAATAAACGACCCACGGCCGGTAGAGATCGAGCGGCGATTTAGATAAGGATCGAACCAGTGTGCGCGGGCGAGCGTGGCTATTGCGCGCATAAATCGCCGCCAGAACGGTCACGCGTTCGACACAAATTATCCGGCTTTGCGATACACGTGATTCTTAGAGTATACACACGAGTGCAAAGGAGTGTAAGCGCGCACTGATCGAAAATGCGCAAGCGCAATCCCCCCTTCTGCTTATGATCCACCCCTTCATTTGCTACCTTTCGTTTTGCTTTCCCAACTTTAGTGGGCGCGTGCGCGTTCTCACGTACGCTCTCCTATAGCTACGAAAATGAACGGCTTCGACGGCCTATGCCAATGTGGCCATGTGAGCCCTGCTACTGACTCATACCCGATTATCGGGACACTAACGCTCACCAATCATTTGAGGTTCAATGTACTCTGGCCTCTCGGCATCCTGATCGCGTTCTCTTTACCAATCCTGCGCTACAATTCGTCCTCTCACCTCGATACATACTTGGATGCTGTTGATCCTGCTCTTTCGATTATAATGAGGAACTTTCCTTTCGAACTTACGCGGATTTCTGTACATGCAATAGATTCTTGTGAATAATAATAAAAGATTTGGATAGATCGTTATACGTAGGCGATTTTTACATTGGTATTATTATTATTAGCTTGAATTAAAGAAAGATTTGCAGAATTCTAATTCTTGTTCAGCTATTCAATTCTTTTAGCCAACTCGATATCCGTTTTCGATAATGCCTAAGGTAAATAAAATAGCGTATAAAAATGTCGTTGATTATTATCGTTAGATTACGCAAGAATTTTTGTTGGGAAGCCAAAAATAGGCTTTCTAAAAATAACCCGAAGGACATTTTATCACTGATAATGCTTCGGTACATTTTTCGATACATTTCTCGAGAATTGTTATCACGTGTTAATCTTTACTGAGGATTTTATTAAGTTTCGAGAACAGGCTTAAAATGCGATATTACGGTTAACAGAAAAGGGTGTGCAACATTTTGCGTGATTTGGGTAAGATTATCGAATTTGAAGAATCTGTGCCATTATATGCACGCTAATGTAATTGAAAATTCCACGTACATTGTGAAACGTTGAATTACACATATTAGCCATAGAGCACAACAGGTATCTACCGATTGGTACCTTACTGTAAATTTTGCATGTTTGACTGTGAGATACATTAAACACAATGAATATCTCACTGGATATCGTGTTCGAGAATAAGTAAAATTCTGTACGATACATCGCGTGTCAAACGAAGGGCTTATAGTACAAATACCTGGTAATATAGTGACACAGTGGCTAAGAACCTGAATTGCTTATCCTAAAGTGACGTTCATAATGTTAACGATACTTGGGTTATCATTGTGTCGTCAAGGTATTCACGAAATTCTGCATGTTGGGTAAATAAAGTTATTGGTTCAATGCGAATGATACAGCTATTGAAGGCATTGAAATAAAACTGAGAAAATTCACCTCCAAAAGAGAGGGCAGTGTCATTCGACGTCATGGACGTCACTCTTGGTAAAAGCAGCCCTTGGTAAGCCTTCTCGCGTGTGTTGCGAGCTCATTGCACTGGCCGCGTTACAATACATGACACGAGAATCATGTTACGCCCATATAAAAGAACTGGCTGCCCGCTAACGATCGGCAGACCGCTTTAAACGAGCCCGCTACGAGTGCTACGTGACTAAATCACCAGCGCGTTACGGAGCCTGCCACCTTTATCATCCCGTGCAGTAACACAAATCCTATCCTTTCCTTTCCTTTCCTTTCTTTCCATTTGGTCTTTCCTCTTGCTCTGAGAAAACACACTGCTCCTAACTATCCTTTGCACATCCGGATCTAGATCCGCCTTGGCTATTCTTCTCACGATCGATTGCGATTTATTCCGTTGACAGCAATCTCATCTGCCACGTTAATGCGAGAGAATAATATCCATGACATTGTAACTAATGCTAACCGGAAGTTTCATTTAATTTATCAACTTTAAAGTTTATATTCGTAGGAATTTAAGAATGTATAATTTCTTTCTCTATGATAATTGATAGATGAATTTGAGAAATCAGAATTCGAAATTTTCTTAAGATTCTTTGTTTCGCTGTAAATGATCTGTAACAGAGATCTAGTGGATATACGTGTTGTACGAACAGATCTGTGGGTGGTTCAGGTATAGAGTAAACATACACAGGGAGTAACACAGTTTTCAGTCTGCGTCATGCGCGTGGTCATTCAATTAACCATGTAACACAACGCGTCAGAAACTTGACGTACATCAGAGTACCCGCTTGACATTGTCCCAATTCACCACCGCGACAAGACCACTTACGCTTCGAACCCACCAGCGCCGTTCAAGTTTGGCATCTCTTCTCGTGATGTCTTATTGAGTTCTTTCGCTATCATCACAGAATGCAATTTCCTCTTATTTTCTTTTTTCTTTTTCGTTATACCTCGCCCATTTACTCTATACGATTACTGCGTACAGGGTGTCCCAAGGGCACCAATTCCCTATCTATTTAATTTAGTATACGAGTGGAATCTTCTAATGGTAGCAATAACGTAGATACTACCAAATACACTTAAAATAGATTTTTATCGTAATTAGCACGATGCACAAGGTATTTCTACCAGATTATTAAAATTCCTTATATCACGTTGTGGAACTTAAGAAAATGACTCTTTAATTCGATTCGGGGTTTCGATACAGAAGATTCGAACTATGGTATCCTTCGAAAGGATGCTTGTTATCTCAATTATAAAGGCCTTTGAGGAAAATCGCAGGCAAACCAGCCGATAGAGAGGAATGGCAAAGTTAGAAGAGAGGAGCAGAAGCTCGCTTTGGAGCGATGTACGGCCAGTTACGAATTAACCACACCATTCGTACGAATACCAAGGACGAGCGTTAGCCGCAGCACTGCCCTACATTTTAACCGGCCAGTGCACATCCGACCCTCTCGCAATGTTTAACGAGCCCGTGCTCGAAAGAACACGAACCTCTCCATCCCTCCTTCGGACAATCAGCCATTCTACTCTAACTCTACTTTGATCATTCTCTGTCACGTACACCTATTTTCGTAGAGCTCTTTCAGATTCCGTCACGCTATGATTATCAACGAATCGTTCCTGCCCTTCAAATCACTAATTTCAGTCTGAACTTACTCTAGATTTCTTCTGTAACGTTAGGTAAGAAACATTAAATCTGCTTTGATGGCTGTTGCGATATTGTTAAAAGTATTATGTACAATTCGAGAGATTGTCAATGAAATTATTCATTATATCGAGATATAGAAAATAAGGGTAGAATCGTGAAAGTTGGTCAATGTATTAAATTGACTGTAGGTTGCAAAGGAAATGATTGTGAGGTGGAAGAGAATCATCGCTGTGTGGATGTTATGGCTCTCATTATTTCTTCGCGGTTGCCCGATTTATGATACACCGTCAGAGAAATATAGCTAAAGAGAGCTAGCAACGGATCATAGCGATCGTAAATAATTCTACCCATCGTTTGAATTCCGTATGATTTATCGTTAATTAGAGCATTGAAATTGTAGGATATATGCAGTTGCAAGTTTATTTTCCACACAGCGCGTTTGTATTGTGTTTCCGTTTGTCCACTTAAGGATCCGATACAAATTCACCTGCAGCTCCTTAAATCACTAGCCGGTATGAATACTGAGTCGTACGATTTAATTAGAGATCAATGAACTGCCTGCATGTGATGCATACTTATACTATATCGAATAGCAAAGGCTGAGTTAACAGCGAAAAGTTCTATGGCAACGAGCCATTTTTCTTATCAAGATATATTCATGCCACCTTCATCTTCGTAGAGACATATTTTGCATTTGCGAGCCAAGTCAAAGTGTTTTCTTTTCTTTTATTTTATTGTAAATTTCCATGGAACCCCGTAAATCTGTGCGAAAAGGAAAGAAGGAAACAAGGTAAAAGAAAAGCGGTAGCCAAGAGAAAGTCACGCTATCGGATAGTGATTTATCGATACAACAAGTAATATGCGTGATAGGTACGACTAGGCACTAACAGGAATCAAGAAGTCGTATACCAAATCGACAGGCCGAATCTCCCTAATTCATCATATTCGCGTGAGCATTTGCAGTTAAACGTACTAAACGAGCGAGAAAAGGCCCGGGAAAATCGAGAGATTAAATTCCGGCACGAAAACAGGAAACTTATGTTATAATAATGCGAAATATCGCTTAATAAAATTTAAAATCTTGACAGGAGCAGATTGTTAATCGATAGTGTAATCGTAGAACAGGAAATTAATTTAATTCATACGAGCACAGTGCCATTGTACTGCTTATTATTACATTGAGAATATTAAACAAAGAACTTGAAATAAGAAAAAGCACCACCCTGTGAATAGTAAAGTTAAATTTTAAGCGACAACAAACCCGACTGCTTCCACAATACGTGTAAGCTTCTTATTTGCGTTGCAGTGCTTTACAGTGGAATTGAAAATAAACCCTGCCAGGTTTTCATTTCCATAGTATGTACAGTTTTGTGTATATCGCTGTCTGATATTAGTCCTTCTGACAACAAAACAGAGGCATGTGCCTTTCACGAAGCAATCAGACAGACTGAGCAAATCATCAAGAGACTTTACGTGGCGAAATCTAACGTGAAACGTTCTTTTGAAACAAATGAAACTAACCCGCCTTCCACCGGGAGATTCTACTGAAAATATTCAGACAATCTACTTCTACTGTGAATTAAATCACACGAAAAGGAAACTAACTACGCAATATTGTATAATAATAGGATAATTAACATAAAGGATTGAGTAGTATGAGCCTTGAAATAAAATAAAGAAATAACCAATTTATTTCTACGTAAACAGTTAATAATTTTCCTTGAACAAGGACGAGATTCCCAAGAACAGCATGAAAACTACGAATGTCGTGTGAATAGACAGCAGAAATTCGCAAAGTTCATATGTCCAAAATTGGAGGCAGCCACAAATGATTAGACAGACCGAGCAAAGTTCCTTCAACAGCATCGTAAGCCCAGATGATCAAAGACGAAAGGAGATAGGAGTGAAAAGCAAGCTTTCGATAACGGAAGGGGAGTCGAAGGATTCCGCAGGATGCAGTCGTGGATCTGGGTTGGCGGGGCGCGATTTCCATAGAGCCGCGAAGAATAAGAAAAAGGCCCAGTCGGCTGCGCAATTTAATCGAGGAGATGAGGTAGATCAGCTGGCGGGGGCAGTACGAGGAGAAAGACAGAACGCGCGAAGAGAGAAGAAGGGAGTCTGGGGTGGATGTTGGGTTCCTCGCTCCTAGAATGAGAAAGAGAGATCATGGAGGGAGGAGGGAGGGTGTGAGAGAGAGGAAATAAGAGAAGGCTGCTGCGAGGCTATCGACCCTGGGTTCACCGACCTTTCTCCGCCACCATCGACCCCTCCACCTGAGCACCTTCCGCCATCCCTCGTCCGCCATCCCCGGCGGACACGTTCGGCCCTCTATCCTCTCTGTCCTCCATCCTACGGACTGTAGCTACTGGTGCGTCCACACCGACCCCACTTCCACCAGTCCCCATCAATCTAATGATCCATCACTGCACTCGTAGTATCTACTTGCAACCCTACCTCACTGGCGACCCTTTTATCCTCGCGGCACAAGTCGTTTGAGAAAGAGACGTTGCAAATGCATTTAAGCTACCCTGAAACTTCGATTGGTTTTATTCTCATTTCCGCCGGTCGCTACTGGCTAACTGAACCTTTATTGCTGTCGTCTAGCACAATGTTTTAGTGCAGTTGACAAACATTCGATGCTGGTTGAATTTTATTCAGTTTGGCTCATCCGTCTGGTTTCAGCCAGACGGGAAACGCTAAAAATAGCAATTGTAGCTTATTGGTTTTATGAGTAGAGTTGGAAATCTACTAATGATAAGATTTTTGCATTTGAGCTTTGCGAGTAATTCTTCCTTCGGAAACTACTCTCTGTTATCCCGCAAGCTCGACCGTTTATATTCCAGATGTATTAGAGTCAGAAGAATTAAAATTCGTAGGATCAATTCGATCGTTACTGGGTTGGAACTTAGGATTTTTGGCAATGATATCAGAATCGGTGTGAAGGTTGCCTAGCAGTCTACCCTACCTACCTCGAGCCTCCCTTCTGCTACAGCCAGGTATCTCACTTCCTTGGGTCTCCTCTCTCGTTTCCGCTGCGCGCGGCCTTACTCCACCCTCGATCGAGATTCTTTCGTTCGCTCTGTCAACCCGGAGGCCAGGAGCTCTCAACCCCAGCAGATGTCCTCAACCCCAACTGGCTCGACGACATGTGCGACCCCGGCACCGACCAATCAATTAACCGACCGACCGACCGACCAACAACGTCTACCGATATACGTGCTCACGCAGTAACACACTCGCTCGCACTTCGCTCAATTTCGAATCCATCGGACTGATCTTGTTATGTCAAGTGGTAATGAGCGGAGAGGGATACTACCCGGATACGACGCGACGGTGCGCTCTTCCGTCTGGGGTAATGATAGGGTGAGCCACGGGCAGTCGTAATGAGATTTGCCAAGAAGATGTACAGACGTTGTTGATGAATTCAGTCTGTTGGTTGGGCCAAATGTTCCGATGCAACAAATTTATTCATTCTCTTTTAATTAATGCTACGCTACCTGGTAGAATGCACTTTTATCGTAAATTGTATTCTCTGACGTAGCCGAACTCTATTCAGTGGTCTGAGTTTAAAAAATAATTAATATGGTATAATTATTCTAATTGTGATACAAAATTACAGATTATTTGAATTTCAGATTTCACTTTTACATAGTTTTTTTTTTTTTGTATTTATAGCGCGCCAATCTATACGTGCGAATTGTTATTAATAGTCATCGCTGAAGGTTTATGCGCGTTTCAGGAATCTCTAAAAGTTTATAGTGGTTTTATTTTCACCGATTGATAACTAGCACCGCAGCTACGATAATATATCACTTTTATTAGTCACGCGATATTTCGCATGGTCGTTTATAATACTCAAGTTTGTTGCCTTTGTTCCTTCTGGCGAATACTCTGCCTAATTTGAGTAACAGAATTCAGTCATTCTGATTAATAATGTTGTTTTTATACCGTTCACAGTTTCTTGCAGTCTACATAAATCAAATGGAATAACAGGCGCGCGGAGTATAGTACAAAAGGAAGAAAACAAAGTCAATTTCCAAGTTAAGTTTCGTAAGTCGTCATGAGGCTGGCACACATTTGCATTATGATTAGAGCTCAAATTAGATTACGGTCGAATATACTTAACGATGTAGATTTCAGTTAACCTACTGCAAGATTTTGTTGACAAAATCGAAAATTTGAGAATTATAAACTATTGGACAATTGGAAAATTATAATAAGCAAAAAATTTCTTCCATTTTATTTCTACCATTGCAATTAAACAAAAATACTATAAATGAGATTGAAATTGAATTATACACTTCTTATTAGCCACTTTAATAACTTACTATGGAACGTGTGGGAAGTAATGAGAATTCGATAAGTTAGAAACATAGTAGGGGGAAAAAATAAGGAAATGATAAAAAAAAGACCGACTGAACCAGGCAGCAATCTCAATGACTGACAATGAGGCAACAGTACACCATGTAAATATATGTATGTAAATCGAAGACACGTGCACGTTTTAAAAGAGAACGGGGTTGACGCACGCTGGTTATAGCTCTTATACATTTACCTACAGTTACGTAATTCTTCGGTGCATCGTTTGTTAGAAGGAGCAGACGTGCGAAACACGCCGATGTTTTACGATCACTCGAATATCCCATAAATCACAAGTTTTTACACTATAAGAAATGGGGCTTAAATTTCTTAATTTGTAATTTTTAACACTGAAACGGCCAAAAGCGTCAGTCAAACTTGGTTGAAAATATTCCACTATAAAATCAATCTATTATTCAACAGAACATCTATTATTCAATAAATACTTTTGATCGTGGGTAGAATTGCGATACGTAAAGTTCTCGTAATTAGAATTTAACCGGGTTGCATTTGATAAAGAATTTTTGTTACAGAATCAATATAAGCTTTGCAAGAATTAAAAATAAAATTTGTGTGGTAGTAATCAATATGTTCATTTAAACCTTGATTCGTTACATCAATATTAAAAACCAATTCCACATGGATGATTGAAATAAAAAATTGTATATTTGTTGTACGAATGGAATAAACAGGTGCTAAAATGAAGTTTAGTTCAAGTTAGCACCTTTATCGTATTTCTTTACAGTGAGTGAAAAGCATTCAAGTTATTCAATTTCAAGTGTTTATTGTGGCATTTGGCTCAAAGTCGTTTGAAATGAACTTATTTATTTGTATGTGAGTGTATGCTCGAGATTTGTCGATACTAATATTAATAATCCTGTATGTTGTGGCTCGACTTGACCGCAAAGTATTTTTTGCTAACACTGCTACCATACGTATTACAAGAAAAACTGAAATGCTATTGCGTGAAACATGAAAATTAAATCGAGGAAAACGTGACTTGCTTGACACCTATTAATTCGAAATGATCATTAATTATTTGGATCATACATCCGAAAGATGCGAAACATTCGTTTACCTTTTCTTGTCACTAATCTCTAATGTCATTATAACTAAGTACAAAAAGGGGCAAAAATTAATTTTTACCATGGAATGGATTTCGTATGGTATAATATGCAATATTGTCAATAGCTGTTTCTTGTAATGTATCCGTTCATCTCATTGAATCATGGTTTCGCGTTTCTCTGAAGCCCTGGATCCGGGACGATTTCCAGCGACACGATTTCCGATACCACGAAATGCAGTAACTGCATGACAAAATGTCAGCCTCTGCGTGTCCTGACACACATTCCTGAGAATGTGACCTGTAAGAAAAATTTTTCTTTTTTCCTGGCATTTTATCTCGTGGCATTGCAAAAATCTTCAAGCATTTTACTCTCACGTATGCCCTGGGTCATTAAATCAGGTCATTACAAGAACGAGGATATGTGTACTTGCATACAGATGTTAAAGTAATTAACATGTCATCGTATGAATATTCAAGCTTCGTAAAAGACTCTCTTCGCGGAAAAACAATATATCAAAATTTACATTACTTTAAGTTTTACACTATAACATGATACACATATCTTCTTATTGAAGATACACAATGTTATTTCACTCGAATAGAAATTCTCTGTGTAGAATAGAATACACCTGTTGAAAGTAAGAACGAATGAGCGATCGTGTCTGAGCTCTAGCAAATCTACTTGTACGCGTGTAATTTTAAATTTCGCGGCCGGATCCAGTGGATTATTTAAGCATCCGGTTGTCTCCGTGTCGCTGCGTGAGAACCGGCCTCCAAAGGTGATCTGAACTTCCAGGAACTCATGGAGACTTCCTTACAAGTCCATAATCATATGGGTGCGACCTTGCCATATTACTGGCAAATATTATAATTTACTGAAACTAGACATGTCGAGTGACTAATATAACGCCGTTAGATTTTAGATTGAATTTTATGATACGTATTATACGTTGCTTTCTCTGAACTATTAATCTAAAACTAAATAGGAGATTACTTAAACCTGAAATATGAAAGTAAATGTCCACTGATTATTATCAAGAGGCAGATATCTGAAAAAAAAACGAGATACAAGCATGATTGACGCTAGTTAAAACCATTTGTATGGGTGACTTATGTTCTCTACTTATTAGACACTGATGCGAGTAATACGTAATATTACCTAACTACGTAGTATTTACATGCATTATCTTTTCCTGAGAATGTTGCACACAACACTGTTAAATTGCTTAAAGCAGCAACCGAGAGTAGCAAACGAGGGCACTAACTATTCAGTGATAAGAATGCTATTTCTGCTTTTACTTTCTCCAGTACAAGAACAATTAAAATAGGATGAACTTAAACATCAAACGATGCATCAATCAGGTCCTAATTATATTGTATTGATGCATGTTACGCGATGTTCTAGATGTAAATAAAAGTAAAATGAGGACTGTATTTCTCGTTGAATAAGGCCATTGCATTGGTAGAGTTAAAAAGATACTCCCGGCGAGCAAGGGTATCAGGAAGGGCGGAGGGCTATCAGTCTGAACCGTGAGCTATTGGTAGGCTAACACGTGGCGACGACTAGATAAGAGAGCAAATCTATGTGGATGCAGAGTGAGCAGGAAGACAAGGCAAGCGGTGAGGGTGAATAAAAGCAGTGCAGTAATAGCAGCAACAGCAGCATCAGCAACAGCAGCAATAGCAGGAGCAGCAGCAGTAGCAGCATCAGTAACAGTAGCAGGAGTAGCAGTGACAGTAATAGCAGTGGCAGTAGCAGCAGTGGTAGTAACGTAAGAGAAAATGGGCGGAGGCAGAGTAGAGAGGCAGAGCTAGCGCCGCGCGGACTCGGACTGATACTTGGACAGTGCAGAGCTGTCTCTCTGCGCGCTATAGACGTCGGGACGCTATCCGGTCGATACAGGCAACCAGACTAGGAAGTAAACCCGGGCATCAACCTCTGGCTCTCTACCAGGCATCGCATCGGGCTTCGTCGCAAGCTCGTGCGCGCCCAACCGACCCCCGGACGAGAGAGAGAGAAAGAGAGAGAGAGAGAGAGAGAGACACCCTGACCACCCGTTCGCCCGGCACCCGACGCTCAAATTCGCCCGAGTCGCGGTCTCCTACCTTCCTTCTCCCTGTTCGGGAGGCCACTTCCCCTCCCGAAAGCCTCTCTGCTTCTGCTATGCTCCTAGTCCCGACTCCCGACTCTCGACTCCCGACACTCCCGACCAGCGCAGCAGCGGCTGCCGCGGCACGCTGCACCGCCAAACGGTACAACGACCCCAACGACGAGAATTCGGATCTGGAGCGCTCACCACTGCTACTGCACTCGCACTCCCAGCCACTACCTTTAACCCTTCCTGCAAACTCTACTTTCACCTCCCCCTCACTCTGCGGATTTCCTTCGCGAAGTTAAACTTGACATCTACCGATGGCGCCAACTACTATTCACGGGTCACTCACGATCCTTCCCGATTATACTGATCTTTTTTGCAACTCAATTGAAATGCTCCTTGAATCTGCAGTATTATAGATTCCAAGTTACAGAAGCCCGACTAACGAATGTTTATATCTTTGAATTATTGCTTTGAAGATCACGATCACTGCAGTGAGCACAGTGATCGTGAGTTCTCGATCGTCAGTGATAAATCATTATGAGAGATTCCATCAGTAGGATTCCTTTAAATAACTGCATTTTCTACGAATTGTCATTGGATTAATAGTCAACAAGTACAGAGAGTGTAATTGACTCGCGATGTTAACGAAGCCAAAGATATTCATAAAGATACTTGGGAAAGTTGTGAATAAATCATCATCAATGCATAATAAGTATTTAATATCCCGTAAAAGCTTCTATTATCAGGCGCGACTCATTAATCGTCCGATAACGATTTAGGACAAAATCTTGCGGTCATTAAAGAGGAGTTTCTTGGTGCAAGGCGGCACAGTACACTGATAGTGTGACGTATTTTAAGCTGGGAGGGGCACTGATAATGACTGAACGAAATATTTGTGATGCCACTTGAACGAGAGATTAGAGTACAGCTTCCGTTGTGAGAGTAGAGTTTTGACAGATCAAAAGCGTGTCAAGTGCCTTATTAATTTGTATGATAACTGTTCAGTTAAATTAATTGATATTTGAGGTGAGAGCAGGAGTTTTATTAATTCAAGAAAATTAGTTCAAATATATGCTTAACAACTAATTAACGCGCGATTCAAAATTAATTCTACTTGGTGGTACAACTCAAACATAAAATAATTTATGAATCTGCGGTAATTAAACACACACAGGTCCTTATAAATTCTAAATAGACTAGACTATTCTCGAATTTATAACTAACGTTCCAACCCGCATAATATTCATAAACTAAGTGCAGTAAATTAAAAAGTTAGCACGTTAGGAAAACTCTCTGGAAACTATAAAAATTGTATTTGGGATTATCGTAAACTTTTTCGAATTAAAACAGCCGCCATAATAAAGTATTTCTGATAATTAATATTTAGACTTATTTTTAGTTTGAAACGTATAGAAAGTCAGACTTTTAATTTATATATCACTCTACAAAGCTTGATCAATTAGAAATACTATTTTGAGTCAATAAATCCGCACGAAAAATGTGGCAAGAAAGTTTCTTGTATGCTCGTTAGAAAACCGGACGAACAGCGAATACTACATGGTATAATCGCAGAAACCCTTACAGATAATTTAGAAATTGGCTAGTTAAAGTGTCTTGCTCGAAAGTAATCTCAACTTGGTCTTATTGTCTTACGCGCAACAACAAAATTGTTGACAAAATTAGAGCCAGGCTCTTGGCATGCAGGAGACTACAATCATTCATAATAGCGAGTAAGTGTTCGTTCATCATTATTCATTCGAGTAACGAGTTACTGACCTTAAAGAATGCATTGTGCCTTTTATTTATGCATAGTGGAGTTCGCACACACCAGTTAAACGTTAATGGGATCCGGTTGGTGGTCTGGGCCACGATTCCGAAGAAAAGATCTGTGCCAAGGTGATCGAAATGGAATGTTACCCTAGAACTCCTTTTTTCCTGTTTTCTGCTACTCTGCATTTTGCTCCTGATCGGTTCGCTCACTCGTCTCAAAGAAAATAAGCCTTCGCGATATCTCCGTTTCAATGGTATTAAGCCTGTGACTCGATTAAACACAATCGTTCCGCAAAGGGACCTTGAATGCCGATCAACAATTTTTAAGCTTAATGAATTACACTGTACGAGACTCGATGATTCATATCGAATTGGGAAAGTAAGTCGCGAGTATTATTATGTCGTTTTGGCTTTGCGTCACTGGATATCAATGATGAATCGCACTTACGATCAGAATCGGAATTGTGCCTCACTATTAATATAAGCTTAGTCAACAAATCATATTCTTGTCTTGGAAGGAATGTATCCAGAAATTATGCTCACACTATGCTAACTAGAACTGTATCACGTAAGATGTCTTACGCGTTATTTCCCAGCATCTTCTGTAGTCGTTCGAAAAATGTTTCTACTTAAAGGGACATATTTTCCAAAAAGTAATTTGTCGAATTTCGATCTTCAAGTACGATCTAATATCTAATCGATATGAATAGCGGTCACTGGAGAGTTAGTTTCCTTGCGAGGATAACGACCTATCGCCAGAGGATATCAATGGCATCTTCTCTTGTCTCCTCCTTGTATTCGATAATTCACTGTTACTGCCACTGTGGTAGTAGCTATCTAGCGTGACCGGTTATGTTGTGTCAATCCGCTCCACCCCGTTCACGATATAATCGAATATCCAGGAACTGGTATTTAAGACTATTACAAGCGGTGCTTTGGTGAAATAATCAACTCGTGATCAGGTTCCAACTCGTGATTGCTGCTCGCACGTGACCCAAGACGTTATATTTCTCGTTGATAGGAGCTTGGTGTACTTCAATACTATATCTTATCAATAACAACATTCGTAATCTTTTAAAAAACTTCAACTTCTCATATCCCACGTTTTGAAACAATGTCAATTTTTACCAATATTTTAGAAAGGTTTAGCTATTAAATGAAAAACTTTTTGCGGGGAATTCCTGATTGGCGGGAGCAGGATACTAGTGAATTAAAGAAGCATACTTCAACAGACTACGTTTCCTTCGACTACGGCAAATGAATGATGTTTGTACAGGTGCTATCAAAGAGGATCGTTGGCGAATGCGAATGCGAGTGCGAGTGTGAATGCGAATGTGAATACGAATGTGAATGCAATGGCGAGTACGAATGCGAATGTGAATGCGAACGCGAGCGAGAGGGTTGTTGCGCGATTACCCGCACTTCCAGTTACGGAAGAAAACCTCGACATCGCAGAGAATGTTAAGTGCTACGCGTACAATGAAACCCTCCTTCGACGCGCTTATCGCGAAACTTTAAGCGGATTGACTTAGTCGTAGCATGGCAAAGCATCGACGATCGTACTTTTAGTTGAACCTTGAGCTTCTTTGAAGCTGGCCTGATACCTCTTTGTGACATTATCACTCAAATTTTACTTACAATTTTACTTCAAACCTTCTTGATCCCTCGTTAGCTAAATACACAAGATATTTATCTCGAATTCAATCGTATCTTGTGATGTATAAAAATCCATTTGTCTGATTTGTGGGGACGTAAAAGCGTTTGCGAATTGCAGATGAAACATATTGTATATGTATACATCTCCCTGGTTCTCTCGGAAGCATGAAAACTTCCGCAAGAAGCGCGCGCAGAAATACCAAACGGAGAATACACTTTTACTTTCACCGAAGAGAAAGAGACGAGTGACGAAGTAGTAAGTGCGTGGTGGTCAGTTGCGAGCGTGCTACACACGGAGAAGGGACAGTGACAGGGGGACACGAGGAGGTAGGAGGAGAACGCAGTAAGAGGTAAGGCAAGTGGAGGCAAAGGCAAAATAGAGGAAGAAAACGAGGCAAGACAAACGAAGATGGGAATGACGGAGTAGTGAACGAGGAGGGAGGGATTTAGAGTGCAATAGCCCCGCGCAACGTCTCGATTAGAACCGCGATTCCGAAGGCGTTATCATTGCGACGCGTAAGTCAATCACCGACTAACGTCAAACTCCAGCACAGCCCTCTTTTTTCCTCTCAACCGCAGTTAAAATAGATAGGTTGTATGATGGACAGTGCCACATGCCACTTATGACTAACGTCAGATGCTAAGTATGCAGTCTGGAGACGTGACATGCTCTTGGGGAAAATATGCACGCTTCAAAAACACTTGAACTTTATTATTATTCGAGTTCTTTGTTTTGTCTGATCTTAATTCTCTGGTAGTTTAATCATGAATTTCTTTACATGCTAATTTTGATATTGGTTTTCACCCGATAAGCACTTTCTTTCAAATTGAAGAAACAGTTCAATGCCAGGCTCATTTCTTTTTAATATTCGCAGAGATCAAAATGAATCGTTTAAAATTTTTCATTTGCAATATTCAGTCTTTAACAATGTTGTGTTTCATCGAATGTGTAAAGTAAATTAATCATTTTTAATCGTTGGTAAAGACACTATATACACGTTAATCGATGATAGTTGGAGTTAGTATTAAACAGGAGAGAAATTGGTGTAACTTATGAATTGGCCTCGTAACAATCTCACAAAGCTAGAAGCGTTTGTCCTATTATTTTCGTGAGTGTGCATTATCTCCCTAATGATCCTGCTCATGGTAATTTCAAGGGGCTAAACTGGTTTCGAGCGGTTGGCAGAGTACCTCGCGTGTATATCTCAATAATGGCAGATCAAGAGTAATATCGAACCCCACACCCTGCTAATGCATTTAATAAACCTATCTCTTAACGAGAAAATGGCCTGGTCACTTATCACTAGTACACCTAACAATGACCGTGACTCTTGCAAGTGGCTATTTTGTACGAGAAATAAGCCACAGGCGGTCAATAAACTCTAACGACACCTACATTTGTGCATTAGTCACGCACGTAATAAGAATAATGTCCTGATTGTTCTGATTAGCGAGAATACAATGACTGGAAACATCTTCAAAATTTGAGTATACACTAATCATAAATATGTACATGGATATCAAAAATATAATTCTAACAATAAGTAAGATAAATCAAGAAAATGTTATATGCTATCTGGAACAATTCATTGACATTCATCGAATGACATTATAAAAATATATTTCCCTAGATAATGATTTAACACTTTAATCAAAATCTTTCTTTCGAGTATAATATGTATATGCAAAAGTAGAACGATTTCCAGTTGAGTTCATCTCAAGCTACCTTTTTTTTTCTTTTACGTGAAAAACTTAAACGAAGGAAAATGAAAGTTGCGCGCTGGCGTAGCGTAACACAATGCTTAGTTATGTATGGGAAAATGCAAGGGTCAATGACAGCACGACCTTGAGCAACCCTGAAAGAGAGGTGATTATCATCGCGAAGGCGGAGGGAAAGGATAAGGAGAGAGAGAGAAAAAGAGAGGGACGGAAAAGGGAGAAAGGGCGGAAGGAAGGAAGGAGCGAATAACATAAAGGGTTCGTGATTGCCACTGGTGTGGGTGTAGACGATTCTATCTAAGCTCCGAGGGCAATGCACTGCGAGGCAGGCTGACTGACTCTTGCTCGAGTGAGTGAACGGATAAGTGTACGCGAGACGTGACCAGAGAACTTGCATATCAGTTAAGCCTGAATCTTAAAGAGTGACGTGCATCTAACGCATCCAAAACTTGTGTACCTTTCAATATTTTTTCAATAAAAATTAATCATTATTCACATTTAATTCTATGCCTAATTTCAATGATCTTAGACATTTCTTATACAGATTATCTATTCGACTCATCTATTCATGAATAAGAACCGTGAGAAAATTGAAATTAATACAAAATGTATAGAGATCGTTTTTCCGAGATTAGTAGCGCTTAATTAGTAGTCTTAGCTGAATATCATTAGTTGGTTACTTCTTAGGTGTATTAAACGTCGAAGCTAAAACTCATGGTTTCCTGTGATACGGTACTATCGTTGATAAGAAGATAAACTTGTCAGGAAAAGGAGAAAGCTCTTGGCAGTGATTTCAACCGTACGCAGACCGGTTATAAAAGTTGTCGCCATAACAATTATCTCCACACATATAACCTATCCCACTGGCGCAAAACTTGTCCCTAATTACACGGTCCACCGGGAAAATCCACCTCATTTGTCGCTACCTCATACTAACTTAATAGAGCATTTCGTAAGCTATATGACACAACGCCGTTACTTATGTTCTCTGTATTTAAAGAAATCTTAGCAAACTCTTAAATTACAAATCTAATTCAAGATAATTTTGATCCAACGCGAAATTGAATTATACGATGTCCGAGCTAAGTTATTGTAATTCGAAAATTCAAATATCCAGCTACGAAACTGTCATAAACCACCTGAGCAGTAGACAGAGGATTCGCGAATTGAGGTCATGGGCCTGAGGAAGATTTTGTGATCACGACAGATTTGAAATATTTCTGACACGTTTCAAGATTGAATCACCAATGTCCTGATTTCTTGTGGCAAAATCCAAACGTATACGAACAACGGAAAACCAATACATACCTAAACAACTATTCTCCCACAATTATAACCGCAAGTATGTGATTTGTCATTAGCAGTTTATGAATTAGAAACGTACCTTAGCAATTCTAAGATCATGTTTATCAGTTGTATAGTCTCTAATCGACACAACGTACATTTCTTTGCCGTTGCTAATGTGAGCACTTAACTTGCGTCCTAGGTTCGCAAATCGTTTGCGAGGATTACAAAGCAAGGTGCAAATGAAAAGAGGAAGGTGAGTATACTCGAATGCAAGAGAAGGAGTGTAGGTGGGGATCTTGGCCAATGAGTCAGAGCGAGAGAGTATCGGTATCTTCGGTCAGAGAGGTGTGGTTGGCCACCCCTGGCCTGGATACCGCGGCGTGTTGTTCACCTCCGTGTGAAAGTACTCGCGTACAACACGCACACCTAGATCTCTTGTGCATCGCATCTACAGTTTCAGAGTTAGTTCTCTTCACCCTCTTCCACCTTCTCCGTGGCATCTTACTTCCATCGACTCGTTTCTTTTTCCGGCGCCACTTCTCGAGCGACGCTTTCCTCCATTTCTCATCGTTTTCAGCCCTTCGCTCTCTCCTGTTCTCAATCTACACTACGTAGTAGAATTACGTCGACGCTCGACGATTTTACTCGCTCGTAAGCCCGCCGATTAGAACTCCACGAACAGCTTAATAAATATTCAAAAGATACAACGATTAAACGCGCCAAACTTTAATCTTTCCTTGAAGCGTAACGTTTGATCAAAGGTTCTTGAAAATGTCGCTCTCAGTTGTCGCAACTCGTAAACCCGCTAGCCGCGTGTGAGATATGTACTTGCTTACAAGTAACAGATAAGTAATTTCCCTTTTCCCACTTCTTTTCATTTCTTTTCGAACTTTATTGCTGTCTCGAACCGGTATCACTCGCGTTTGTCTCTATCACGAGGTAATTCGATCACAACATAATCCCTGCTATCATTCCAAAAAGTACATCAATAGCTATCATTCTCAAACAGCAGGCAGTTGAAAAATTGAGTTTCTCTAAGGAGAGGTTTCGTAGGAATCGCTAAAGAACAAATTGCCAAAGAAGAATTGCAAAAATAGAACGCTCAATTGGTAGAATAAAATTTGGTATTAAATATGATAGTGACACAAGAGTACGGACACATATTGAGCAAAACCTTTTTTTTCATTGTTCTTTCTTTTCCGTCGCTGGTTACGATCGAATAACCCAGGTAGCGTGATTCAACGACAGGAGCAACCGAAAGGACTGATGTACCGTTAGGAGTCAGAGTGGCGACTGTTAGTGTGGCAGTGTGTTAACCGGGCAGGATCACGTAGGCAGGTAGGTTGGCGGACAGGCACCGGCGTACTGCGCCGGATATAGGTGTAGGTGTAGGTAGCTACACGCGGAGAAACCGTGCACTAGTACCAAGAGCAAGTCGAGCGTGAGGACGAGGAGAGAAAAGAGCCAAGAAGACGAAGAAGAAGACCGCCAAGGAGAAGATCTACTGCAACCTCTACCTAGTTGAAACTCCACGGACGCAACAGCTGCTCGTAGGTAGTCTGAAACTTGTCCCTACAAATCTTTCTAACTGCTACTACCGCCACCTGCCTCGCTCACTCATTCGTTCCTTTCTTCCTTTCTTCCTTCCTTCCTTCCTTCCTTCCTCGACACTCATCCTATATGCTATATCCTTGTCTGGGGTTTTGCACTCTGCCACTGGCGCGCACGCGATGCATCAAACCCCTGCATACGGCTTTCCATATATTATGATATCACGCCAGCCTAGTGAGACACCAACGTCTTAAACATCGTCGCTCGCGTTCTTGCGTACATTCTCATATTGTCATGGGAATGTCAGCGTATCATCATGAATCTCAGTATTGGCATACTTGTTGCTTGTGTCTAAATTTTTGACAAATGTCGAATATATTACTATCCACTGTATTTATACGTTTTTAGAACAAACTTCATCACTTCTTTTTTACGGTAGCATTTCCAATGCAACCTACGGGAATATTTAATAATACATGTAATTTGTAATTGTCATTGTTAATATCCTTGAAAACGTAATGGAATATCGAAATAAGAACAGTAGAAAATTGTTGGATGACAAATTGTCGATCTTTAAGAGACGCAAATCATAGTCCCGATTTGGTGGCGACATCGACCAATCGATCGAGCGGTGATAATGCTTCCTCAATAGGTTCGACAGATTCGAATGAAAATTAACGAGTGGAAGGCAGAAAATCTTCTATAAAGAGTCGAGATCGAGCCTCGTTAATGTTGACACCGTGACTGGCAATGTCAGGAGTTTTCTGCTTGCCGCGAACGAGAGGCCGCGTTAAAAGACAATTAATCTGAATAACTCAGCCTAGACCCGCTCGTCCTACATTTTGCGATGCAGCAAGATCCGTACGAGACTTTCATTGTTCCCTCGAATTCAGCAAATACGCAGAATAGTAATGAACTTTGTTACTATAAATAATAATATTTCTAACGAATGGTGGTTTGTAAAACGAATACATTTCTATAAAATATGGAAATGTACGCGTCTTGAAAAAATAATAAAAATACTATTCGATAACCAAGAAGAATAAAAACTAATTCAAAAAACATTGTAAGAAGAATTATTATCATTGTTAGTATAATTATTTTTAATATTTTCTTCCATCGTGAATATAATTGAAATTTGTCACTTTGAAATTGCATTTCGAGTGAGAAAGGTGCTCCCTGCCTTGTGCCACTCGAACCTTGGGCCTGAGTGATCAATGTGTCACTAGGGTAAACACTATTCGAAGCTGTCATCATAAGAGGCTGATCAATGAAGATGGATTCTCCGCGGAAGTGTCTCTTTCCGAGGGCAGCTGGCAGCATATCGATGATGTTCTCATCGATTGAAATAAACGCAGCTAGAGTGTGGGAAGGACTAGCTGTTGCCTGCTATCTCCCCCGTCACACCTCGACCCTTCTACAACGGTTAACACCACTGATTTTCAGTTTCGTCACCAGTTAATGCCGATTCGATGAGATAACGCACGCAAACGCATCTCTCCAATTTGCAGTGGGAACTGGTCATGTAATATTCTCGTGTCTAAAAAGAACAGGTCTCTAGATCCTCGTTCTATATGCAGAAAGAATCGTAGAAAATAGAGGATCACCAATGAAAGACTTTTGAAAACGATAATCACTTAACTCGCACATTTGATCGATTGAACTACTTTCATGATTTATATGAGTTGTTCTTTAAAATAATATTGTTAAGTTTCCTGCGGAGAGTAAATATGTGTCAAAGGTAAAAAAAAAAAAAAACAAGGTATTTTTGAGAACAGAAATTTGATTAAACTAAAAGGAAAAATTGATTTGCCAAAGTGTTTCTGTTATTTGCTAGGAGCAGGATAAAAATAGCTGTTCCGTTTTCGCAGTAAAATTGATAGTTTCCCAGTGACCAGTTTCCTAAACAAAATTCCCAGCAATCTTAGCAACCTCGAAGTCAGCGAATGCCGTGGGTCTATCTAATCTAACATCGGGCATTAATATAAAGAATTTACTGTTCCTTAACGTGTCTTTGGGGACATCATCCCACCTACTCCTACTACGTCGGTTGTCTGGTGGAACACTTACCAAGGTTAGACGATAACGAATCAACGTATACTTCGGGCACAACTCAGACTTTTTATTCCCGAGCCTCGCCAGTTGGAAGACTACTGTTTAAGATCAGGCTACATAAAAGGAACGTGGTCATAAAATTTGGTTGGTTGATACTCGAGATGGCCAGGGCAGAGTAAGGGAGGGGGGGAGGAGTCGTAAAAAAATTTACCCGAAATTCCAGCGCGGGTGACGTGATGCTTAGTTAGCTACCCCACGAATCAAATATTCTTCCCTGATTCTCGATAAACTCAAAATTTCAGAGCCCTAAGCCAGTCGTCGCCGAAGATAACGGCAACGTAAAAATCAGCCAACTTGAATTTTACTCCTGTAATGTCGACATGATTACGAGCCAATACCTGACTGGCATGGGCCAGTTGTTGGGTTTACCGTCGTCAAAACGGAATCAACATACTCGGATAATTGTGTTCAAGGGAACACATTTTGTTACAACGAAGAATTAAGTTCAAAGGAAGAAATTCACTGTCATAATTTTCACCTTTACCGTGTACCTAATCGATTATTTCCTATCAGTAGTGGATATAAGTGCTTACGATGGCAAGAATCATTCGTGAGAGGAAATGGAAGTAAAGTGATAAGATTCAGAAAGAGAACGAAGTAGGACATGGGCAAAAAGCTGCCAATTTATATTGGCGGTATTCGCGTCCCAGAAAGCAAAAGCGAGAAGTCGAAGGGTGTAATGAGAAGCGAAGTTGACGGCACTAATGATACTCTGGCGGCACGTCAGGAGAAAAGAGGAGATGCGATGGCGGTCTTTCCTTGGAAAGGGTGGAAGCTGATCTCGCGCAAGGACACTTGACAAATATCCCTCGTGAGGAGGGAATTTTGAAAGCAAGAGACGGTGGTGCGTTGCTTTTTACGATGCAGATCTCCTAAGCAGGTTTCTTTTCCAAAAGGGGAAAAAAGTCTGCGGAGGAGTGCATTCTCCGACGAACGCTGGACGAAGGCTCACAATGGCGTTTGAGATAGTCTGATGAGGTTATTTGTTACATTGTTCGAATATAATGGACAGAGGGCCTTGCAATGCCTCGGCTTGGATGCACCTTTCTGCTAACCGAAGGATCCTTGCTCGGACGCCTCGATGCCGAAGCTTTGATGATGCGATGCTTCCACGAATGATTTTGTCTTTCAAAGGTCTTTGCCCACTTGCTCCTAATACGAACCCTTTATTTCTACAATCATGTAAAAAAGCAGCTGCTTTAATTAATTCTTCGTTAATTTCCCATGAATCGCGTTATTCTTCGCTATAGAAAGAATTCCCAGGTATCGGGAAACGCTTTTATCCGATATCAAACGCTACTTCCGTCTTCAATTCCTTTAATCATCATCGAAGCTCAGTATACGTAATTACCGAGTTGTCAATTAAAAATTAAAACTCCAGACTGAGAATTCGAAAGCGAGTGATCGTGATCTTAAGTAGAACGATGCAATGACCTATTACAAAATCTGATAGACATAAGCGGATTACCGAAGTTTTTTCTTGAGACGACAGTGAAATGTGTAAAATCGGCTGCGCTCTATTAACCACTTAGCCAGGTATACTACGTAGCTTCTTAAGTGTAAAGCTCAAGGTAAATATAATACAGATGCAGATTGGTAGATAAAGCGGGCGCAAAGGAACACGTTTGCTGATGGGAAACAAAGAAGTGCGTTGGATCTGTAAGATGCGTACACCTTTGAGGGAAGCAGCTAAGGGGCGCGGCAGGGACTCGAGCGTAATTAATTCTTAGCCACGGCCACGGAGAGTGATAAACTGCGCACGAACCTTAAGAGGCAGAGAGACCCCTTTCGTCGTTGGCCTCTCTTGTCTCAATGAGTGACCAGAACTTGATATTTGATCAAGAGAACTCACGAGAAAACCCCTATGTCAGTCCAACCTGACCAGAACACAAAGGCAGGAGTAAGAGTCGTATATATACATATATATTCGTGTTTCTGCGTTTGCATTCATGAACCGCAGTCTGACTCTGAGGAGATTTCGCGTTGTTGGTTGTGCCATGTAATCACTAGCTCTCATGTAAACGGCCCAGCAATGGTAATAGCTCGTTTAAAGCACTTGCATGCAGTTAATTTTGCCATACCTCCGTTCTTGTTCTCTTCTTCTTATCTTTCTACTTTGTCTTTTTCATCTTTCTCTTGTTGGCCGTGATCTAGCTACTTTCCGAAGAAAAACGATACCTTTGTCTATGCTTGTCAAAGAATACCCACTGTTTCTTACTCGGGAGACTGGATGAAAGATTTGTGTCCAAACAGTAGGAGGTTCTTTGGTAACTCAAATATTGCTCCACTGCAAGCTCATTTTCGTCTAGTATTTTACTCTTCAACTTCTTTGCGAGTACATATTGCTTTTAAGTAGATTCAGCTTGCATAAAATAATGTACACGTTATGGCAAAGAAACACGGAGAATCTTACTCCGTAGAATATTGCAATAGAGAAAGAATAATCGATGAGGTTTTAATCGATGCTTTGGGAAGTCTTGCGATAAAACAATTGAGAAACTAATTCTTACTGATTATCGAGTATGGTTTAAGTTTATTGTTAATGCGGACTCGAGATGGCGATGTCACTTATGGATTAGAAATTCTCGCAAAAGCAAGTAGGTCGTTATGGACTCAGAAATATTGTACTTGTGCCAAGTGATTCCACTAGCGGCAAGAGACTGAATGGTCTCTATTATGTCATGGTTTCCTGCATCTTAGATCTATCAGAATGACATCGAAGAGTGTGTGTATCTAACGCTACTTCCGTTTCGTACAATACTTGCGCTTGTCGTACCTGCTACCTTGGTCACATACTTCCCTCTGTTTCATAATATGCACACCAGCATTCAAAGTGCAAATGTGAAAAGAAACGCGAAATAAGTATCCGCATTCATTTACAAGTGTTTGCCATGCTCTTTTACCATGGTCGGAATAACAAATCGAATTACCAATAATACCATATACCTTAATGCAGATTTAAACAATAATCTTAATCGTATTTTATCCAACTGATATCCATTGAAAAATTCTTGCACCACGTATACTTTATATTGTGAGACACAGACCGAGATTTGGGTGTGTAGGATTTCTAAAAGGAACGCCCTTATAAAGATCCAAATCGCTAAGATCTTTCCTGGTAAGCATCAAGCCTTCCGCTCCATTCAGCAGCGCTTTTGATCTCAGATTTGATTGATCGCCACATTTTCACTATTAGAACTCAGTTGATACTCGAACACAATCGCGCCGATTGAGCCAGACAAGGGCAAAGGAGCGCGCACGGTGGGCAGGAAAATTTCGACGAATTCAAGGGAAGAACGGGTCGTGTGAAATTAGCCAGGAAATTAGGTAATAAATCAGATAGTGGTCTGGTCAAGAGAAAGAAAGAGATAGAAGGTGTCCAAGTGGTTCTTGGTCGGTCCGACTGGGAGGATTAGCCGGAGAGCAAAGAGAGCAAGTAGAAAGGGACCGCTCGCGAATCTTCCTTCTAGTCAGGTTCTTATCCGCAGGTGCATCCTGATCACCTTACGAATGCTGTTCCTTTCGGACTGTGCCTGTGCTCTGTGTATGTGCCTTCCATTCAATCCGGATGATTAATGAAACTTAAACCCGAATCTATTGGAGAAGACGAAACCAACAGGCTTTCGTTGCGTACAATAAAGGTGGAAAGTCAAAATGCTTGCCATCTTAGAAGTTTGCCTCCTGGAATTCTGTTGCAAACACACAAGAGAATTCTATGTCGGTGTTTATGTTCTAATTGCAACGTCGGTGATCATAATAATAGAAGAGAACAGTGATGCGAAAATAATTATACACTACGGACAGTCAAATTTACTGAAGAATTTTGGACACATCGATAATCGACACACAACGTCTACCTCAAAATCTTTAAAATGAGAAAACAGCTAACTTCTAACATTATACAATGCTTTGCTATGCATATATCTTACCAGATTATAATTTCTAATAATTATTATAATTTAAGGTTTCCTACCTCATACTTTTCGCTTTTCGTTTTCTCGATTTAAAGATTATTGTTAAGAACATAAGATAACGATTACCGGGTTGCAATAATTGGAACTCGTGAATTGGAATAATTTATGAAATTGTTCCCAGACAGAGAGAAATGCATGTCCTTTCCGTCCCTTCCGCTGATCGTCAAAGACACTTATGAATCGTCCTCGACTTGATTGTATATTCCCTGCAGTGGAGAGCAGCTGCGGGAGCAATGAGAACAGTATCTTGTCTTTTTTCCCCCGTTTTCTGGCGGACGTAGTGATTTACACACATAAATATCCTTACAAAGTATCTCCATATCCTATACCTTAGACTCGTTTGAGATAATCAAAACCAAGTCGTGCATCCATTTGCCAAAACTTTCTTTTCCTAATCTTTCTATTCTACCTCTTAACATCGTTTAAAACTATCGATACCAAATCTATGTAGTGTAAGCGAAAACTACAAGTTTTCATGTATCGAAGTGGGTTCGAAGTAAACTTTCAAAGTGGTCACGAAACGATGCAAATGACATGCAGCTAAATAATCACGCAAGTTACTGGAATGATGTGTGTTTTTTTATCCTTGATGTGTTATCGTGTATTCTCGGTGGTACAAGCCGAGCAGGTGCTACTCGTGAGAGCGTGCAATGCAACAGGGAGAAACGATGACTAATATCTACAAAGTGTAAGCTATGATGATACGCAAATTGCAAAGCGTTTTTAAACTTCTTACTGGACATGCGAATCTTTAATGGGAAATGTGTTTATAATGATGCGCATGATGAAATACAGAGAACTGATCCCCTGCAGCAATTCACTTATAAAAAATGATTTAATTGCGTATATGGTAATCTTCCTTTCGACAAATACGACAAAGATATATAGAATTATTAAAGATATCCAGATATATTGCGATGTTTCTTTGAACATAAGCCGAATACAATTTGAAGCTGGTACACGTTAAACGGTTAAAAGGACCGTTGCTAGCGGAGAGAAATGAAAGGATGAAGATGGTACTTGTCGTTAGAGGGAAAACGCATTCCCATTTATTTCTGTTTCTCCATCGAAACGTGCAAATCACCAAGCGAACTAGGCGCAACCGTGTTGCGCTTTGCAAATTGTTTGAAGAAGCAGTGACGCACGGGTAATTTTACTCACTTGATGGCGGTAAGAGAACATAAGTGCGCGGCAACGCTTAGACACGCCAAATGACACATACGCCCTCTAATGAGAACAGTATACATATGCGCTATCGTGTTCGCGCGCGACTTTTGCCTACTTCTTACAATAGGCAATTATCGAGACTGTGGTTTCCATCAGTGATTTGAACATTGCGCTTTTAGCCACTCTAATAATTCACTCCAACTGTTGCTTCTAACTGCGCTCTCAAAGTAAACTCCTCTGAATGAATTTAGCTTCGTTCGACTTTACTTTAAGCTACTTGAATTATCGAGTAATTCTATCTTATTCGGATTTACTGTGGAGCAAAAGTAAACAGTCAAAAAGTATTGTGTTGACAGACACCTCGAGTTCTAATAGTAAAAAGAATCTGTATCTCATAAAAAATATAATTTTGTGATTCCATTGTCTTCTACAGAACTGTTCTTTCATTCTTCAGACTTTTAACGATGCAACAAGCTCGTTCGTAACCGCATCAACGTTTCAACACGTTTGATTGTATTGTATACTATATATATGTATGTACGAGTTCAAAAATTGAGTAAGCAGACTACTTTCCCGTGAAATTGATAGTCCAATCGAAATAGAATCCAGCTGTACATAAAACTGTCCTGGGCACGTAAAACGTCTAAATAAAAAGAGTCAGTGCCAGAATGGAGCTGAAACGTCGAGTTAAAACAAAAACCTATCCGAAAGCAAGCAAAACAACTCCTACAACCCATTTCGAGTCACCATTCGGCCACTTAAGTGCCAATAAACCGTGCGCGAAGAATAGGGATTCGACAGGCGAGCACAGCATCACAATTTCGCATAGACGAGCGATATCAATAAACGTCCTACGGTCTTTGTCCTGGTAAAAAGTAGCCGCACTTGGATCGACGCGTTTGTCCAGTCGGTTATCATCGGCTCTCTAATCATCGCTATTCGTCAAATTGCAGTAAATACATACGACGAATCCGTTGAAGAAACTCTCGCTTGCCTTGAATTACAGTAGTAACAAATCTTTGGCTACCGGAGGATATTACGCGGATTTTCAAAGCGTTTGTTTATCGGTGAATCAGGCTATGCATACGGAATTAGAATACGTGAGCGGAAATCAAAGATATTTCGCTCTAATAGAAACTAGCTGTTTTCTCCATTCACTAACGATTTAACTGCACTCGATATTACATCGAAAGAAAATTCCCAGGAAATTTGGAAAAAACTTTATTGGAACATTCAATTGTAATAATAACAGTATTTCAAAAACGATATATTAAATGAATGTTTCTCCTGATACTGGTATATTAATATCGTTTAGAGTTATGCTGATGGGTATTTATCAATCCAAGTGACACTCGAAAGGTCGTAAGCTTCACTTGATCATCACCCTGTCGTGGTTCCATTCTGCTGTTGTCGCTAATCAAACGACGAAAGTGTTTTTCAGCCCTAAATTCCATAAAGTCGAAAATGGGAAACAGTGAATGACCAAAGTCTTTGGATGTTTCCGGAGAAATAGGTTGAAAAATATCAGGTTACTAGGCCATTTTGGCTGGTCACGGTGTCCAGCTGCGCCCAAGGGACGCCATGCTACGCCTGGAGTTCATGTCCGTGCAAATATTAGCCGGACGGAGAATTTCGCGTATATTTTAAGAGATTCATCTGGCAAGTCGAAACGTTCCGAGAAGCAATTTCGATCTTTACGATGCTTATTCTCGAACGGCGTGCACCGTCGTGCGAAAAACAAGAGAATCCGCTCGCTCACGTCCTTCTCATCTTCCTTCCATTCATTGGATCCCGAAAAAATTGCAAGTAATGCAGAGAAAAATCTCACCGTACGTTTACAAATCTTTCATTGAACATCTTAGATAGAATAAGTTCAACATGCAGTACTATGACTTCAAGCTTCGTTTTAATCGGATTGAAGTCATTGCGTGTGACGCGAAAAGTCGAATGTCAATGACGGGAACTCGATGCATATTTATTCGACCGAAGAGAAGTGTTTCGGCAGCCTTGGCAGGCGCTAAAATTCTCACTTTCGGTCTCGTTCGGCGCGGCCTTGTCTGCTGGTCGAAATTTCGGTTAGTGATTCACCCAGTCGGCGGACCACAGTCGTCGAAAAAGGTGCAGACAGTACAAGCCAATTACTAAAACTAACTAGTTTTAGTTAGTGCCGTATAAATTTCGGTGAAATATACGATTCCTAGACACGATTATGTGTATCCTATCTGGCTTATCAATTAATAGAACCAGCCACTTCATAACGCGTTTAACACTCTTAAATTACATGACCAATTAATTTTCAGCACATTGTCATTTCGAACCATCTTCCAACCTGATTACTGATCAACTTTTCTACTATACTTAAAAAAATGTCTTACAATAATCATCAACAGGATACGACTCCAGTTCAATTTTGATCATGGAACCGATGACTCTTACCGGAAGAATTCTCGGAATTCTCAGTTGGGGGTGTCGCACAACCAACAACAGAGATAAAAATGTAAAGTAGAAATAGATGAAGAAAAAGTGTCTCATTCGGTGGGATTCGATCCCTATTCCTATAATTGTTTGAAAACTGTTTCAATGATTCGAGTCTATATTTTACAGGCGAATTCTATCTAGATTCGTTTATGTAGAAGATGAACTTGATCGCGTTACTAGCAAGAGAATCGTGTCGCGTGTTAACGGTAAGCGGGTCCCGCGAGCCAGGTACATAACCCGTAGCGCAGGGGTTCAACGCGAGAGTACAGTGCGCGAGGAAATTGCAGCGCGACCGGATATACGATGATAAAACCGAAAGTGACATGACGCGGCCGTACGTGGCCTCCTCACTGCCAAGGCCTCTCTCCTGCTTTCAAGCCGAACGGCGCGGCGCGGCGCAGCGTGGCGCGGCGCAGCGCGACGTAGGTATGTGGCGCGCAGTACAACCGAACGCGGCAGAACCCAGTAGAACCCAGCACAACGCAGCACAGAGCAGAGTGCTTGAGTCGCTTCACACTCCTTTGCTGTCCCTCGGCTGTATCGGTTCCTTCGTTTATGCGTTTATGCTCTCATGCCAAGGCTGTGTTACGTTCCGTGTGACCATGCCCAAAGCCATCTCGTATATATGCAAAGCAAATGCAAGGTCGCTCGCGTTCCTCTTTCTCCTGCTGTGCTGGCCCAGCGAGAGCCAAGTGCCAACCAACCCACCGCACCGCACTAACAGAACCGAACGCGCTGTGCTCGAGGGTAAGGAGGAGCGGTAGGTATGTGCACGAGTCTCGTTGCGGAGCCCAAGAGAAAAACCAATACACGACCTCGTTTGTGGGCCCGTGCAATGACGTGGCTTCATGGGAGTTAGCTGTTAGAGGTATTCTACTGTGAAAACTTGATCCTTCTACCAAGATACGAAATTAAATCTTGTATCTTTTCTTCTATACGTTTCCCCAACACATATAATATCCATAGAAATGATCAGGAGAGTGGGCTTTACAACATATGTGAAAATCATTGAAATCCGTTGTGAACCGTCTTTCTAAATAATTACCAATCTTTGAATTTTCTTAACGAAATCTTCTTACGAATGTCTAACTCAAGGATAACGAACGAATCATTTTGAAAGACGAGGTTTCTTTGAATTAAACTCGCTAAATTGCTTTGTTTCCACGTGACGTTAAAACATGCGCGCTTATTTCAAGGTACGGAAATTTCTTAACAACTTTTTCTGAATACTCGCTTGATGGTCTTCGTCGGAAGATGCCAAAAGCGTATTTTTTGTTCGTTCTTTCCGTTGAAGATTCGTGCACAAGCCGAGCGTCTCGTAAAAACGGATTCCATGGGAACCGTAAATTAAGTTTCAAACTCAATTTATCGAGAACATAACGGGTTCGAATGGAAAAGTATATTACGTTGAAGCGAAAATGAAACGTCGTACGTCGAGCTTGCTAGTCATACGCCAGAGGAAGAAAACCAAAAATAAAACTGCAACCTGGTATTTTACTAGATTTAAGTGAAATACAAACAGTAAGAGAGTAAGAACACCTTGTGCTTGAAATCTGCGCAACAAACGCTCGACCTTGAACGGTATTTATTGACCTGCTCAGCATACTAGATTCGCAAATAGCTGATTCATTCTAAGTACCAGTAGTCTCTTTCATTCATGCCAAGCCGCGTGAGCACCTTGGAAAGTGCTCGTCGTCTCACTCCTTCCGAGTTCTCGTTCTGATACATTGTTATCGTGTTCCTCGAGCGATCTAGCCTTATTTTACTAACGATTACTAGCTTCTCCCGTACAAGTTTACATTTTTTTAACTAATCAATACCGATTAAATTTTTAGAAGTATAGTGTTGAGAGATTTGTTTATGAGACTAATTTTATCATCAATGAACTTTAAAACCTTCCGGTAAGACTATATCTACGTTCCCATAGAACACAATAAAAAAACAATTTGATCGCAATTAAGTTTGCAGTGAATACTATTACCGATTTTCCAAAGCAATCAGCTGTCTATTTCGCATCCCTTCTGCGATCCATATGATATTTCCCTTACCTGAAACAAATCAAAAATAGTTCTACTTAATACAGTATTTGACTTGGACAGTATGTTAGTTGTATAATTTAATTCGCACTCTTTGAACAGTGGCTATTACATTATTAATTTTTCTACCACATTTTTTACTTAAGAAACCAAAAGACACACATTATAATTATGTAGAGGGACGAAAATGACTGGTCCAAGTTTAGTTAAACGAAAGAGTGGGTACACAATGAGGAGAATGGGCTGCAACGTATACACACACGTACTTATACATACATAAATACCGTATGTCAAGGAAATGGTACTGGTGCTCCTTGAATTCGTGACTTCAAACTTCTGGAATGTCCTTTTTACAGTAACTCACACGGATTTGCGCTCGGTTGCGCCGAGTCTCGAGTGTTACGTACAAGTATATATTTGTCAATTCAAAACCGTATTTAGCACCGAATTCTTACAATCAACTAGTACATACATAGAAATCACAAGAGCAACGATCTAAATAAATCGATAAATAATTGAATATTATGTAACATAACAGAGTACTTAATATTTAAAAAAATAAATTAGTTCAATTTAAATAATTAAAGAATTAATGAGATCGCCAGGAAATGTGGTAAGATAAACTTGAAAAAAGGGATCATGTTGAGGAAGGTATGGGAGAAGGCGAGTACATACATAGTAAGTATAGTGAGTAGTGAGTGCGAGTGTCCGGTGAGAGAGACTCATTGGACTACCTGGATGTTGCCGGGTCCCAGTGGTCCGCATTCCAAAAGTCAAGGACTCTCTCGTACTAATCCGGACGCTCGAGGCGCCTCTCTTTCCGCCACGTGCCCGCCACCGCCAGCCAACCTCGAAATCTCGCGAATCTTTCTGTCTCTCTCGTACAAATCAATCTGACCAAACTTAATAGTGTCTTCTCTTTCATTCGCTCTCTCAACCTTCTCACCCAGTCAGAGATCGACTGACTAACTAAATATTCCTAGAATCCTTTGGTATGCATACAGACTGTGCCGTAATACGTCATTATAATTCTATTCACATATTTGGCATAGATAAGTAATAAGAAGGGATTGAAGAAAGAATCTCATTCATCTGACTCGAGTTACAGTTCTTTTATATGCTGTAACCAGCTGTTCGACTGTTTACATGGGAATTATTTAAAACGATCACCTTTCCTTTGGAATGCAAGCCACCGTTCAGTTACGGTACCATTTTTATTATCAATTTTTTTTAGTTAGTGGAAATGTGGAATGAAATTGCAAATTTTAGTAAATACCACATTAAACGTATTTTGGTACGGATTCATTGAATTTGAATTTGTAATGTAAATTTAAGTTTGCACCTTATATGTGGAGTAAAAAACGTTTCTTTGAGTCAATTGTAAAACTGACTTTGAATTATGAAATGATTAATGCTTTATTCGTATTCCATATACAATAGAATGCTATTTATAATTTACAAAAGGCCATTCACAAATTGACTAAAGAGCCGTACATTTTGGTTAATAAAGCGGTTTTTCAACCAGTAAATGTTTTAGCTGTACTCGCGAGACTTGCAACACTAAATCGTAATTCGCGAACAGGCTGAAAGCCGGCAACCCGTTAATTTTTCAGATTTCAAAAGCTATGACGTAATCCCCGTGTAATTTTAGTGTATGCAAGTAGAAACCACGAATGGTGAACTACGTGTACACTCTACACGCATCACCATTGCAGCTAAAAAATGGAGAAGGACTTTGCAAAAATAATTTCAGATGCAAGACAGGCCTTTTTTACTGCCGACAAAATCTACAAGGTCAAATTATACCGGTAAGCACCTATTGAATCGAACATTAAACTTTAAGAATTGGATGTATATTTTTTTGGCAGTTTTGAGAAATCGGGTTTCAAGAATCTGAGTATTGCTCCTAGATTACATATTTATAAGACGTGTGTATAAAAGTAGCAAAAACACACATGTTACATCGGTAATAATTTTACAATAATATTATAGAAGATACAAGTTTCCCTTTTGTACGAATAACAAATCAATAAGATGAAGTAAAAGTCGAAGAAAAGTTATTTCGATGCGTTGTTATACGATTCAAAGTGTTTCCAACTTCCTTTATGCAAAAGCTTTTCATAGGGGTCGATCATCAAGCGAGCCATATATGTACACTCGTTACGCATGTACCAGCACGTTTCAGCGATTATAAGCGCGACCTAGGCGAAGGTTGAACAAAACGATGCCTCCAGGCAAAACGAGATACGGCCATTCTCATTGGCGTTTGTATATACCTCGCTTCCGGCTATGAGTTGGAAGGTCACCGTAAGAAGGATCGCGAACCCGTTAAGTGAACAACTGGCGAACCAGCAGACTCTCCATACCATGGCGCATCGCGCATACTTTCGAGCCAATTGGCCGACTCTCGACGACTCTCAACGACTCACGACTCGCGATTCACGCCTTGCGATATGATACAGCTTGTCTGGTTCACCTTTTGCCCACTCGCCAATTCCATCAAGGACTCTGGACATTGCATTGCCTAATATTTCGCGTAATTACAAATTCAAAAGACTCTCCTTCGCTACTGCCTTCTGCATCTTTACTGCTTTCTCAAGGACAACGCTCACCACTCATTCGGACACTGTTATCGCCAAACCGTCGTCAGCACGTAATACATAATACGAATTACTTTTCCATTCTGCTCGGCGAGTTGCATATGACATTGAACATTCTACTTAATTCGGCTGTACTGTCACTGTCGTGTACTACTAGCGGTTAACAGACCTCGCAAACTGGTTCTCTTTTCTTTTTATTTCAAAGAACCGTATGTAGTTTCGAATAAAAAATCGATATTCATCGATATAGATCCGGGAACAAGACAGGAATCCGGTATATATATATATATACCGACTATATATATATATTTATAATTATTTACTGAACAGTGATAAGAGAGATGAACTGGTTAACAGCATGATCTATATGAAAATGATCAATCCTGTAATTTGGGTCTACTCGTATCGTATCAACGATTTTAGAATACAAGAGAAATGTTCCGTGATGACCATTGATTAAAATCGAAAACCACCTCGTTTATAGCTTAATAAGGATTGGTACCTTGATGGACAACCGGTACGACAATGGAGAGGTACACGACATGGCGTGCTGGCGAACTGGAAGACTCAAGGATATTCGTACTTTACACACAAACACACATACACTCGTGAAGTGCATCGCCAGTACAAACTCTCTTCGATCTCGAAAGCCTCTTCTCAGGGTGTTTTATCCTACAAGTATATTCGTAGTAACTCGGGATCTTTTAGTAGCTAGAAAATGTTATCTTATATTTCTCATTAGATTTTTTCTAACTGTAACAACATTTCGAATATTTATAATAATGAGATCCGATTGATTCTATCAGATTCCTATTCGTATAAAACTCAGAATTGTAAGTTAGACTGACGGAGAGGAATTGAACACTTGGCTGTGAGACCACTGACCTGCCGCATGAATTCCTACATTAACGTTCCTTTCTCAGAATTCAAGTCTCATAAAATTTGATTTTATCTTCTGGCTTCGCCATTCTCTTTGTATCTCGATTTTCTTCAACGTCAATACGCTCGTTAAAATTTTAAAATTAGCATTGAACTTCTCTTCTTATCGATATAATAGTATAGTATTAGAATCTTCCAATTTTATATTATCTTTTCGATTAAAATATTATTAGAATTAGAATTAGAATTGTTTCGAACTCCTTATGACTTTCATATTTAATCTATACATATACATAAACTCTCATCAGTGCAATATATGTCGAATGAGTTATCAATCAAGTAAAGCAAATCGTACATCGCAGAGAAGTACATACAAAGTACTTTCGAAATAGAGAGTAAACATACAAGAAATATCTGGTCGTTTGACGAATGATTCCGTGGAAGCAAACATTGGTCCCTACTTTCCGTGGATTTCTATTGGCTCAACTTGAACTACGGAAACGGTAAGCGTCGCTTTTGAAACGTTACTCGCACACTGGTCCTATTCTCTAACGTGGCTTACTATTGGATCAGGGAATACGGACGAACTACGCTGCTCGACAGTCTAAACTCTAACGGGTCAGTGACCCGTCGCGACGAACTTGGAGCACTAACGCTCGTTTCACTAGCCGTCTGTCTCCACGTTGTATTTATTGTTAGTTAGTTACGTTAATAGCGGTATTAACACTCGAACGTCTGATACTAATCTATCTTGTTCTCAAAACTTCACGAACGTTACATTTTAAACTACAAACTCCGTATAATGTTGTATATTTTAAATTCAGTGGATATTATATTATAATTTTTTATAAAATAAGAATTGAATTAAATATAGTTAATTACAGCTAGAAGAAACTTCGACATATTCGACGTATAAAAAATTGAAAAATCTGTAGAAGTTATAATACTTGGGTGATCCGTAATCGATAGCTTCAATGAAATTTTCAATCGCTCGTTCAATCGGTTATTTTGACCCGCAAAGAAGTGTTTAATAAAAGCAGAAGCATAAAGAACGAAATTTCGAAAATTCAATTATCTCTCAAGGAACAATAACGGAATTTAATATTATACAATGAATATTGAACTAGCCGGAAATTAATGAGATTTGCAGCAACAAACCGTTATTATTCCTGGAAATCTGCCAAATATCGGGTAATTTTAAGCAGGATTTACGTTAAATATGCTGCAAAAAAGATTATTGGTTTTTCAGAGAAACTAAAGAACTTGAGAGTCGTAATTGGATTGCGAGTAATTTGCAATTTCGAACAGAACAATGAAATGATTAAATCGATAGATATGTACCCTGCTTAACGAGAAGGCATTTAATGATCAAGAAAGGTTTAAAGAATTCTATATACGATACGAGAAAACCCCTTTCAAACCCCTCAGCTCTCATTTACTTTTAGTGTAATTTGATTCTTTCGTAATCGCAATTGAAACTTTCCAGGCTGACTCAAGTCATTAGGTCGTAGCTTCCAGTATTTGAGAGGGTCGGTGACCTGCCGCAGCAGGTTTCGTTAGTAGCGTATGTGTCGTTAAACCATACCAAGCGAAGGCTTAGCACCAATCTTTTCTCTAGTGTCGCTATAGCGTCTCTATGAATTTGGCACACACGCCGTCCATGGACTACCCAAATGAACACTCACAACTACATACAAAATTCAACCGGCATACTTCGTTAGAGAACAATGTAACTTTTCTATTCTTTTTATTTTTTTGTTTTTTTTTTTTTAACTGTAAGAAATAATATTTTTATATACAGTAAGAGATCCAACGGGATTAGCCTAAGATAAAAGTCTTATGCAATCTGATTATGAGTATATAAGGAGCAGAGATCACGAAATCTGCCGATCTAACAGTAATTCAATCGTGACTGTCGTGATCGAATGTCGAGTCATCGGAATGGAGGTCGCTCACCTTTCATGGAAGATTGAAAATAGTGATGCTCGTTAAAGGATCTGTTTTCGGTGGTTGCAATTTATTAACCTGCAACACTCGTGTCTAGGCAAGATGGGTAAGATAAAGATGCGGGATCACGCGGTTTCGCAAATTTCGAATAGGAAAATTTTCGTCCAAGTAGACTCTGTCCAAATAGCCCTCTAATCTTAAGGCGATTTGAGTATTATTACGTAAAATAATGACACACGCGAACCATACGGCTGCAAAACACTGCATAAGTACTTTAAACGCGCGCAATTTGCATGAACAATTCTTAATGACCAGCTCATTGTCGAGATAGCGCAATTTGCTCGAGTCAGAATGAATAAAAGCTCTGAGAATTTTCGGATCTGCAAGGTGCAGACAAAGAGGAGAGGTGCTCGAAGTAAAAATAATCTGTATAGAGAGGCGAATACTTAACGCGATGGCTGTGAGTTGCGGTTACCAGTGACTGATGCTTTTGTATACGTGTATATTGTCAATTTTTAGTAATTATCTTACGATTTATGAATTAAAAGCTTCAGTAATCGTCATCGTCCAAATAAAGCCTTCTCTTATAAAACAAATTAAATTGTAGTTTAGACGAAGGAAAATTCAAATAATTATTCTGTATGTCGTTGCACTTTGTTCCATGCAACATGAAGATTTATCCACGTATCATATATCCAATATACGTAGTATCGATTTAGTAAAAATTCAATCGATAGTAATGGAAAGTTCCTCGGATAGTCGCGGGAAATTACTCGACAAATCATTAGGAGTTTGCCAAACCTAACCGGTTCTCACGCGAACGTAAAGAGGAGTGTGTCGTACTGTCTTTGGATAGTCGAGTGTCACCATTTTACTACATAATGCAACGTCCTTAGAGAAAGAGAAGATTATGTTACAAAATATATATAATTCGCTGTCTCGTTTTACATAAGACAATTGCGGCTCTTGTCTCCGGGATGATTTTCTTCTGTCGTAGGAATTTGCGACATTCTTTCTTCGACAATTAGACGAAGCACTGATCTGACAACCTCAATTTTTCCCTTATTCTTAATTCTGAAGTTCAAAGACGATCCTTGAATTTCGTTTTAAATTGTCGGACCATGTCAACCTACTATGTTTTATTATGAACACAATTCCAATTTTATGACTCTATTTTGAATTTAAGAAATGATTTAATATAATCGTGTGTCGAAGATAACATTGGCTGACTCAAGACACAAATATGAGTTAGAAATTTCTCCTATGATAAATTCAGAAAGTAATAAAAACGATGTCGAGAGTTTCCAAATATCAACCACTGAGTGGGACACGCTCGTTAGACAGGTGCAACCTAAACATCAAGGCTACCAGTGGATTGAGCAAATCTCATCCAAATTGATCTTAAGTAACATTCTCTGGCATCTGCATACCGTGACCAACGATTCTCACCACCCACTGTCGCCTCAACTACGCGCAATACGAAGATTCGCTTTTGCAACCTACTTTTAGATACAAGAAAAACCAATCAATGTGTACTTTCGAGGAAAATGAGCTATGTGTTTCGAAGTTATATGAAACCACGTCACTTGCGAAGCACTGGAAATAGTCAGCGACGCGACACTTTGAACTATAAGCAATTCTAGTTAACTAAAACCAATAATCATGATAGATGTCACATGGTGGAAAGTTGATGTGTGATTAGAATTATAATCAAAGAGACAGTTTCGAAGTTTAGATAGGAGAAAGCCGATTCCACTATGAAATATGAAATTCGTGTACATTTCGGAAATATTGACATCGACTTAATTTTTCATCCGAGACCTTCATTTGTATTCCACAGACAAGCGACCCTATCCATCATAACTCGATCTCGCTATATTCTAATGGCTCATTTATTCCTACCAATTTATTTTCGCGATTTCTATTAGAGATTTGCCCAAATAGTTCGCGAAGCGTTATGACACTTGTTTACAGCTGCCATTTAGAAATCGTGGATATTTTCCTTTAAGCTAATTAAGTCCCACTCGCAAATATTTCGCCCAGGGCTATTTCGATAAACACATTTTTCTTTGCGAGAAATCCAACGGATAGAAATCGTAGCAACACAAGAGTCCGCCAGTCTGAGGGCGTAGCAGTAGCAGCGGACCGAGCTACGGGGTCCGTAAAATTCCAAAAATAGAAAACGAGTGAAAGCTTGAGCTTTCTGTCATTTGAGTTAATCCCTGCAGGTAATAGAGGGTTCATAGGGTGTGCCGGAAGGCCAGACGAATTAGATTACATCATTAGGATGGTTGGAGAAAAATCAGTGCTCTGTGGCCAGTCGATACGAGAATAGCGTATTGGCCTATTGAGTCAGAGCCCCCATACATTAACATAGTTAATCTATAGCGGGGAAGCAATAGTGTACACGTGCGCGCAAGTACTGCATAGTCGCCGACACAGCGCACAGTACCGGCACTGCGATATGCACATACGAGTGCAAACACGCATGCGCAGACATGCTGCGCTCGAACCGCGAGTCATTGACCCGCGTATAAAACCCTCACACGTATACATATATATTTATATATATATATATATGTTTGCACCTACACACTAAACTCCACACTCCATAGCCCTTCTTTCTTGGTCTTCGACTATATACGTCTCTCCTTCTCCGGCAATGCTGCCGGCCGGCACTACCGGCAGTGCGGTGTAGTGCACTGCAGTTGCGGCATTGCACAACGGTGGATCGTGTGTTTGCTCGCGGGGATTGTGTTCCTCGCAGTTATTATTATTACTGGCGGAGAGATGCGAAAATGGTACGGGGTTGGGAAACTCTACGAGTTGACTAGGGGACGAACAACGTGGGGCAGACAGTGGCACCGACACAGTGGTATTGACAGTGGCACAGTGGCGTACTTCAAATATTTCCATCCCTCGTCAACCTATTCGGTGTATCACCTAAATAATAATTATACATGTATTTCAGGCAATTAGTCTTATTGAATCTCTTGTTTTTTTGCTACGGAAGCATTCATTGTATATAGTTTTTCTTATTAAAGTGTATGTATGTGTTAATGGTTCCATTGTCCGATAATTTATACAATAACTTTTATTGAAATTCCTAAGGGAAAGCGAAAGAAGAAAAAGTTGTTTTTTTTCGTGAAGTTTCTTCCATCAGAAAAATGTTTTCTTAGAATCCGAAAATTTGGGAATAGGTCTTTAGAATTCATAAAATGTGTCGTTGCGAGAGCAACGTGTGCCCATTAGCAAAAATGTGCCTGGTTAAGGAATTGCGCAGCGGGGTTAACCGCAGCGACTTAGCTTTAATTGGCGGTCAACGTAACGCTTCGGTGACGCTATAACTTTATTAGATAGTTCGCAATTTACCGCACATGAAACTCTCTTTTGAGACTAGCAGCCGACCTAGTGCGTGGCGAACTGTTTGCAAATGAAGTTATTTCAAACTTTCCACACGAGAAAATGATTCCCATTATTATTCATCGCAACCTCATTAGTTCTCATGCATGAAAGTAAACTTTGATTATTTTGGGTAAAAGTACTAAACTTTGGCACTCTTGAGAATATCAGGAACCTAAAGAACCAATTATAGATATATGAGAAATATAAGAGTTGCGAACTTGAGTGGAAATTATGTGTAACGTATGACTCTATGTACTCGGTTGAATCCACGGCAGAGTAATTTCAATCAAAGAAAGGGGTAAAAAATGGGTAAGCACATAGTGATACATTGAGCAGAGTACCGAAATCGAGGATCCAGTGGCTGCATTCGTGGCAATGCCTTTCGCAATTTTCGTCAAGTTTTCGATCCAAAGTTAGGGCAGACGTGCAGTGGAAAGAGCTCTGGCAAGAAACGAGAAGCAAGAAACAAGCGGTAAAAGGTAAGAGGTGAGCCTGGGCTCCCTAAAAAAGCGGGAACCACAGGGACCCATACGAAACGGTCGCGAAAGAGCGTAGTTGTTGACTCGCTGACTGACTAAACTAATGACATCGTTACTGACTGGCCTGGCCTTATACTGGCCTCTTGCTCTTTCGGCCGCTTACTTCCCAGCCTCCTCTTTCTTTCTTGCGCGCACGGACCTACTGCACCGCACACCCATGTAAATAAGTACACACCGATGCACTTTCGCAGGCAGGCATTTGCCACAGCCGCAGACTGCGCTCACTCACGCGAGTTCAACGATCCCGTACCGCGCAAGCACTCTCCCACTCCCACTCGATCGGCCGTTTCCCCACTATTCCGCTAGTGGCTTAACACTCACTCCTCACGACTTCTCCCTCTCATGCTTTTCGACGCGTTCCGCGGCTCCCACTCGACGACTCCGACAATCCCCATAGCGGCCGGTATGGTTGTGTTCTTGTGTAAAGTCGTTGTGGACGTCGCGTGGCCGTCGCCCGGCACCGTCGCGTTGCCACCACTCAACACTCACACCTTTCTACATTTTCACCTTTCCTCCCACCGACCGCTTTAAGCTTTCTTCAACTTCCCTTCTTACCCGCCCACCTGCCTGTCGCTTGCACCCCTTTCAACTTCCCCAGGGAGCTCCTTCTTTTTTCTTCCTGCCTCTCATTTACTTTCCTTTCGATCGTTTCAGAACCCCCTCGGTTCCTTTTTCGGCCTAGGCGCACCCCTATCGTATGCACTTCCAGAGTAGATTAAAGGAAATACCCTGGCTAACTGTAAATATTGCAGAGAAACATGCTGAACAGTTAGAAATGCTGCGATGATGTGGTATGGTAACGAGCCGATAATATGAGGTATAAAGAAAGAAAATAAAAATGTGCTAGGTATTTTACAGTTCCCTGCAGGTTTGTGCTTGCAGTTGAAATGCAACTTTTATCAAGGTTCGATTCGTTGGAAATATTCTGCGAAAGTTTTTTCTCTTGGGATAGTATGTACGTATACGGCTAACAACCTCCCTTGCGCCAAGAGGTTTGCTTTATCGAGGTCTGTTCGTTGGGTTGGCGGTCTCTTCTTGTTCCGAGACCCTTGGATCTCGTTCCGTCTGTTCTTGTCTCCCTTGTCGCCCTTTCCACTTGACGCGAGTCACTTGGCTTCCTCTCGCGCAATCACGGCTTTCGCTTCTTCGCGGGTCTCGTCTCCCTTCCTCGCTTTTACCTACCCTTCTTTCTCACTTCGACCCTCCATCGCTGCAGTTCGCCTGCTTGACTTGCCAGCATTAATTGACGGGTTAACGCATTCTCAGTGGAAAATTATTAACAAAACTGAACTTGACCCACAACTCGATGTATTCGAACAATAATAGATCTCTAATTTAAGCACATGGCTTTAACTATCTACTTGAGAGATTAGTAGAATCGCACACCCTTATTCTGGATAAATACAAAATTAGACGTCCATTCCATCAAAATCACTTATACGTATCAATTAGTTGAGCAAGCTGCCAGTTACACGATTTATGACGAAGCATTAGAGAAGGTGAAAATTTATCGTCCATTACGAATGATGTTAATCACCCTATAAAATACCCATTACACTGACCCCCAAATCTTCAAGATTATTAAATTACTTGAATTTACGTTTCAGTTTCTTATCCTTAATTCGTTCATTGGTGATCTTACGTTAAAAGCAGGAAATTAACGGTACAATTGGCTACAGCAAAGACAGATTCGTCTGGATAGATGCACTTATGCATTCACGTGTGTGGGCAGCGACGCACGAACGCCATCGAGAGTGAGAGTCCACCAAGCCACATTGCACACTGCACACACGTCACGCTGTGTCGCGTCGCTACCGGCACATCGATGTACAGTGAACACGCACTGATCAGACACGTGCGGTTATACTACTAGATCATTTGTAACATACTTATTAACCGGACAAGTTTTTCCTATAATACTAACATTTCTCTAAAATTCACAACTCTGTTTCTTCCAATATTACCTACTATTAAAAATTTTTAGGCTCACAGACCATTTTAAAGTTTGTTAAAAAGATTCAGCCGAATGGAATTATAATTATTTTATATTTCAGTTACCAGTTTTTATTGCTACATTCAATACGTGTCATAGCAACAGAAAAATTGGAAACGTCTTATGGAATATGTAGAATCGTTCTTTATTGGAAGAAGAAACGAGTTGTCGAATTTCCAGTCGAAGGGATGGGCTTCGCTCGATAAATAGATTTAGTAGAGATATCGAGAAAAAGCTCATTTAAGTAGGAGAATCGGCCTGAATCGGGCAAAGTAGAAAAAGAGAGAAAGAAGAAAGGAGAATGGTACAAAGTGCGGTACTGGTAAGTGTAAGAGGGAGAAAATCGGTAGGAGTGAAAGCCTGAGGGAATTGAGGCAGGCGCGTCAATTGTGGGGCATCATGAGAAAATAACCGTGATGCTACGTGACCGCGGCACGAAGGAACAACCAGAATTGACCCCCGTACTTAAAGGTCAGTGCGACGCGGTGCTAACGACTCGGCAACCACCATGATTGTACGTATATTGCCCATCTTATCAAACGGCGCGCCGTAAGCATTAAATTTACTTGCTCCCCCTTGTAACCAAGTGTACAAAGGAGAACCTTCCACTACACTCTTTCTAACTCACGTTACTCTATCCTCCTGTTCGCCCCTTTTTTCCTTTTTCATTCACCACTGTCATTACGAGCAGTCCGTACAGCCCGCACAGATTACTTTTCATTATCTTAACACCCTGTATCAGTGATCATTATTAGGAAGCATATCTGATTTTCAAGCTATACTGCCACATCAATACCGATTCGTGTCAATATTCATGCAACAGTTCAAATACCTATGATTAACTCTAACTGTAAAGATTTTTTTAAATGGCTCCTGAATTAATAATTGTATTATTGTAGCGATAAAAGTACAATTTGGTGGAGTTGGAAATTTTCGGGATATTTGTAAAAATTCCATTAAAGTTCTTTGGAGTAAACATATACATATGTATATCGAACTATAATATGCAATTCCGTGGGTGTGATTTCAGGTGGTTTCGCGCTATTGCATTGAGCTTGGTTTATCAAGGTGTCGCGATAAATAATTAGCGCAAAGTTGACAGCATTGACCACTTTCTAATTCCCTTCCCAAGCATGTGTGCATTTTTCTTAAATTAGGCGCACTCGTATCTACTTAATGAACGTTGATATTATATTTATCACACCTCGTGAGGATTTAGTAGGGAAATCGTAAAGCATTCTCCTCTTGCAGAGAGGAAGTTCGTTGTCAATGACTCAGTTCAGTATGGGTCAGGAATATAGCCTGCAGGTCTTTTCGAACTTTCACGATGATAGAAAACGGCACAAATGCAATTCGGGTTTGCGGTTGAGTGAACGTTGATCATCTCGTTCCAACTTTCGAGTGTACAACTGTTGCGTATGCCAACCGAAAAAAATCCCATGGAAATGCGAAATTGACGTCAATCTGTTAGAACTAACTCAAACTGGTTTCAAAGAAACTTGCGAAGCAGGCAAACGATCACTCGTGACTTTGCAATTAGAATCAATAGCGAGACACGAGATTAACAAGAAGCTAAGAAGTGTGATAATTGATATGACACTTTGTTATGTAGAAAACGAGATAATTAAAAGCTTATTAATTAAAATGGAATTATAAGAATTATTGGAATTATAATCAATTGTAATGTAATCAGAAGTTAATTGAAAGAGTGGAAATATTAGAATCGCGTGGATCAGAGACGAGCAGTAGAATCGGACGACCATAGCCAGTTTGACTCGCAAAAGAGTAGTGCGCTCCTCAATGCCAAAACTTTTTTCCAAAAATTCCTGTTTGGAGTCTAATGATCCGGGAATAATCACACATGCAGGGGCTCATAAACAACGATTTTATACGCCGCGTGCATCATCGGCACAAGCTTTAATAGTGTTCTCCCGACGCGATCGCAATAATCGTGTCAGTTTGGATCTTTATTGCCTCCAGCTGGTGGGCTTTTCGAAGCTGTTCGGGAATCCTACATATTTGTCGTCACTCGCACTGCACGCCCACTACTTATCCAATTCTCATTGCATTTCTATCTTTTTCCTGATATATCCCAGAAATCCAGAAGAACTATGTATGTACTAGTCACATATAATACTACTTGAATATATATGACACATTAAATTGACAAAATGGAGTACCCATACTTTGACTAGAAAATAAATTTCTGCTGCACCAAATATTTACGTTTATGCGAGTCATCGTGCGTATAATATATTAGTCAGTGATCGGTCGTAAGAAAAGAGACATATTTGTTATTTGAAAATGAAATTTGAATTTTATACTTAACAGGACCGAAATCCAATTTAAAGATAAAATCAGGCCAGCAGAAATTATTCTAAGAGTAAAATTTGGAATAGACGATATTTAACATCAGTCTGACAATCAGAAGAATTTAAATCAGAAAAAATTTGATGTCTCCTAGCTGGAATTCTTTCGAATTCCTTGCCTTTATATCCCTATTTCTCACCGCATCACGGTCAAAGAATGCATACATCGTTCTACGACCAGATTTCTTAAAAGAATTTACTTTTCAAGGCAAACATTTCAGTATAAAAGTATTTCACGAATTTTTTATTGAATTGCCAGTATTATTCATAAAGTAGCAAGAGTTCAAGGCAGCTTGTCTTCATAAAGTTTCTTGGATAGTTGGTCGAGTCAGAACAGTTTAGTGTTAAAAGTGATCGGAACGTTGTGCTGCGCCGCGTGCAGAACACGCCACCCAGTAAGACGCGACGACGACGTCAAGACAAACGCCGCGCCGTCAAGATTGTGAGAGTAGCATACGAAGCATCTTCATATATGCGTCTCTATTCGCAAAATCAACGGATTCGCAATTTTGTCAAACAATTTACATATTTACTTATGGAGATACTAAATATATCAAGATTTCGCGGAAAAAGGGAAGAAATTGCAATATGGAAAGCAGAACTTTTTCCACGTTTTCTCGGCATATTAATCGTGTTTCAACAGGTAACGCGTGGAATAACTAAACTTGAACTTGTAGTATTTCTTGATAAAAAGATAATGGAATATAATAATAATAATAATAGTATTGTGATTTCTATCGTAACTGTTTCAAAGAATTTCCATATTCAAGAAACAGCTACCATGAAATTAGAATAAAATAATCTGCCAAGATAAAAAGATTAGCATCTCGATTAATTTTTCATTCCAATAATTCGAGTCGCTTAAAAATTTGAAACCAGGCAAAAAAATCGAGAAATTTAACTTGAAACGTATTGATAGAAAACCAGGGTGGAATGTTTGAGTTGGCAAGTTTTCGGTCACCTAGTATGTAAGTACATAGAACATTTTAGATGCCGGAGACCGCCTCGCGCTATGCTCGCGGTTCGCGGCTCGCGCCTCTACAGAAATAGCCTTAAAGCCAGTCCGATGTCGAGACATGTTATGCCGTTCGGTGTATCGGCCTTTCCCCGTGCTCCTCTACTCCGCTGATTCGCCAATCCACCGATCCGAGACAGCCACCGCTCGAAGAGAAGCGGAGGGCGGGAGGAACGGTTGGTTATTTTCCCGCGGCCGTGCATCCTTAACCATCGTTACGCACGACCTTCTGCCGGCGGATGCCACCGTACCACCACAGCACACCCCAACGTACCTCGCTACACCGCGCCCCCCTCGCAGCTATCATCATTTCTCTTCCCGATTTTCCGATAAGCTACTCCGACAACCGAATATCTACCTGGACGCTCTTCGCCCTATAATTCTTCCCACATTTTAATTCTGAGTGTCGCGGCTTACACAGTGATCATCACGATTAAACTTATCGATTAAATTGATTAATGTCGAAAAAAAATGTAATGGAAACAGAATTATTAATTATGAGGGTTAATAAGAATTATGATTGATTGAGAATGTAAACTGAATCAAGTATGATTAGAAATGAACTTGATGGACTTTGCGAAGAAAAGAAACTAATTATGAACAGTTATATCGGTAGAAACGTCTGGCGTATACGATGGCGCCGAAAACATTTTGACAAAAAGAACGGAAATACGATTCCCGTTGATACTCATTAACTTCCCGTTTCTTCGTTCTCGATTCGTGAATGCTAATCTCGTCAGGAATATTTAACAGTTAACACGATGACAGCGGAATCAGCCGCAAATTATTGACCGAAACCACTACATACTAGTCTCATATTCATTGCTGATGGTGTCAGAGAAACCATATCGAGCTCTATAATCAACAATCCTTTATGTTCATTCTGTATTGAACAAGGGATTTGGAAAAAGTTTCAAATATATAATGTTCGCTTGAATTTGATTCGAACGTAAAAATCGTTGATACGTCGAAAACTGAAATAGGTACATTGCATGTACGGAATATGTTTCATTGGGGTTCGGTAGAGAACGAGATCTTTCAAGCGATGTACTCTAATGGCTTAAATACCGGGCACTCAGAAGTTGCGGAGCATATTCTTAGAAACATTTTCCCATCGTACAATAGTGCAAAGTGATTACGCGAGTGTAGCGTGACGAAAGGTAACGAAGCTGAAGCAGAACTTATAAGGCTAAATACGCAACATAATCCACGGAAAGTGAGGTAACAGGACAATGACACTCTCGGTACGCGAGTAAACAGTGGATTTTGCGCGGGTTTTTTTTCTCTCTTGGTCTTGAAACGTACAGATCCTGAACGACAATGCAATAAGTGTCACAAAAAGGCTCGTGAAACTACTTACATACTTGGAGGTGCAAGCGCGCACAAGGCATATGCACGATTTCGCACTCTAGCCGGGAACACGCTACGAAAGAAAGAAACAAACCGTTACTCATAAAAGCAGTCGATCGACCAAGTTACGAAAGCCCCGGTAAAAAAAAAAAAAAAAAAAACACTGTCAGTCAAACTAATCGAGGTGACGGCGAAGGCGATTATGTATCGCGAAACAAATCGTGTCATTGTTCCAGGAGGCACGGCTATGTGCAGCCCCTCGCTGTGGTGTAGCATTGTGCGTGGTCCTGATGCTTTCTATTCGAACGCATCACGTGTATCCGACCGAAGAAACTGGGACGACGCATTACGCACCGAACCAAACCAACAGACGTCGACACTCAGCACCTGCTTCCGATCATTTTTCCCGCGTTGTTATTTTTCCCCATTTTCTCTCGTATTATCTCTCGAATTTCGCATCTCATTGCCACCTAGTACACACATACGATTATTATCGAATAGCAAACCATACACGTACTATTCGACGATGTAGAATTAGAATTTTATCTGGAGTTGATATCGAAACTTCGAAATTTGATTTGGGGGAATCACTGTTGATTAACATTGATGAATATGTAAATTGCAAAATACTTAGCAACTTTTCATGTATTTCTCAAGTATTTACACTAGTTATCTCCGTTGCAAGAGTCACAATGGTATGTTCTTCATCCGACGTTCACCTCCTCGACCTTTGATACGGATTATTATTAGACTATGCAAACCCGAAGAATGTGGTTTTGATTGTAGTTTTAAGACCGATTGTTGGTAATACATCTGTCTTTAGAAAGTATTCAAATATTTGCAACTTGTTTGTTCGCAAACATGTATCATCCAACCATTACTGAAACAAAGTTTGTGTAAACCCTAATTCCCTCATGCAAGATCTCTCCTTGCATGACCTAAAATGTGAACTCTAACAATTTATTTTCAGTAACACAGTTTAATTAAATCCTGTTTGTAACTTCGCAACCTATTCCGTTACTTCAACTTTTACTATGAATTAAGCAAGAGCAATTAAGACAACGGATCGCATCAATCGAAGCCAGTCATTATTTCATTACGATAAATTTCCCTCTTGTACATTTATATGCATTTACTTGTATTACAACAATGAACGGAGAAGAAACTAGTTGATCACGGGGTATATGTAACGAACGAGGGAGAAAGTTTCCACTGGTGGTTTGGAGCCCCCGTTGCACCGAGGGAAGGAAGGAACGAAGAAACAAATGGAGAAACGGTCATGGCTCGTGGTTCGAAGATCGCGGCCTGCGACTTACGGTTTACGGCTCATGGCTCATGAGACCATGGCTCACGACTCACGACTCACAGCTCCACGGCTCGCTCACACCGGTCATTGGCCCGTTAGCGTAGGTATACACTATACATACATACAGCGAGGCCTAACGGAGTGGACGACTCCCAAGTGGCTTATGTACTTGCTCGCCACCGTCGAGTCAAGGATGCGATTTGCATACGGTCGTCCGATGCTTCTGGCCTCTCGCCCTTTGATGTATCCCGTTCCTCCCCACCTTTTTGGGTATTCTCTTCCCTAAAAACGACTTTTTTCGCAAATCACAATCGAATCGCACCTCACATTAACCGATTGGACGCATGCACTTTTTCGAAACATACGTTATGTGTCATATGTATTCGCCACGATCTAGTAAATCTGTTCGAAGTAGAATAAATCTCACGCCGCAGTAAATTTATTTTTGTTATATATATGTTTATTGGATGCGAATTTCTGCCTGTACTCTGGATTCTATTTTTCATACAACGAATTTTCACGTAGTTTTGCGTGAATATAATATATATATGTCTTGCTGGGAGCCAATATTAAAGCTGTTTCATTTACATACATCGGTGTAAATGGGACGAATTTTACTACTTGTTGGTTCCATCGAGTTGAGAATAGCGATCAGTTTGAATTTAGTGCAAGTAGCATATTTGCAAATGAGAAGATTCCCAGTGTACTCGAAGAGTCGTGACAATTTTAGATCGGACGACGGATTTAACAGTGTCGCCTGACAATAGATATCACAAAATTGTTTTGCGAATTGCTGCTTGGGACGATACTTAAAATTTTTCGCTCCTTTTTAGCATCGTGTAAACAGTCTTCACCCTCCTTGAACAGTCAGGTCCATTTAGCGCGCCAAACGAAACCTTTCGCACACTGGAATTACCATAAACACCGAACTCCATTAAAGTTCACATTTTACGATGCCGAAGAATCCGAGATACCAACAACTATCGCTGTACATATCGCGCACGCGTGTTTAAAAAGATCTAGTATAAAGGGGTCAAAACTCATTAACATGAACGTTGAGAAGATAAAATTGCCTTTGAACAATCGACCTCTCTTTCCGTGCTACTATCGGTACTCGTAAGTAGGGTCGCGAGACAACTTTTATCGAATATTGATCGTAAAAATGATAGGTTCTGTCAAATATAACATTTGGGACAAGAAAACTGGTTTTCTCAGATAAAGTATATCAAAGACGTAATAAGCAAAAAGATATAGTTCTCAAGCACACTTCTCAATTAACAGACGACTAATAATAGAAACTATGTAAAAATTTATATTTAGTAAAAAATGGTGGTGGATACCAAGCAGATGGAGAAAAGAAGTGTCAATTTTCTATCTTGTTAGATCTCGTCTTTCGAAACTTTTTTCGTATGGATTTCATCTTCTCCACGTGTCAACCAAGTAGATCAAAGTCTCCAAACATCAGCCTGTTTTTACAAACAGGTGCTTTTGACTTTTCAAGGTCGTCCTTCATATTTTTAAACGGCTCAAGACGTGTCTGTTGCAAGATTATTATCTGAGTTAAATCTAAGAGAAAATCATAAGTAGATCACGGGAGTCTTATATTGGCAGATTATATTAGAGATCGTATTTGGCAACTTCAAACAGTCGTGACTTCCGCTTGTCACTAGCGATCACTGACAGAATGTCCTTGGTTAACACGACGCAGCGCGTCGCGGCGCCCATTCGCGCAGGTTTACGACTTGAAATCGCGCGCTTGCAATCAAACGAGTGAGCGAGTGCGCGCTCGTACGCGTCTCGTATTCGCACACTGAGGCGAGATAGCTATGTATAATAAAGCGGAGGCTCAAACGCCGCGACCATCCGCAACCGGCTCGCATGAGGTAGGTCAGTTTCACATTCACGCTAGTCCTTCTACAGGCGAACTGTACGGAGGATACTGTAGATATTCAATTTGGAGAATTTTTCTCACGAGAACCAACAACTATTTCTCAAACATAGATTTTCTCGAATGATTTGCAAACAAATCGCTACATGTATTTATAAATTATTATAACTGTTCGAAGAATAGAAGAAATAATAAAAATGCTACGCAGTAATTATTCTTCATTGGAAGCTTAGAATTTGCACAAGGATAGTTCGCATGTCGCAAAATCAATATTGTATATCGGAAAAATACTGAGATTTGGATATATTTAATTATGGAATCAGTATGGTTGCAATGATTGCACAGATTATGTTGAAAAGATGAAGTTTCGCATTTATTGTGCCAAGGTTTCGTTCTGTGGAAAATAATCGAAAATGAATAGAAAATAAATACAAGAATAATTAAATTGGTGTATGTTCGATATTTAACTACAGGAGGTGGACAAAGTTGGAACTGAACAGTCACTTTGCAAAGTGAGTTGACTTCGGGCGTTGACCATATAACACATACAAGCGTCTTCAGTGCCACCAAGATCAGCGGTGACTTTCATACCAAGCGGCGTGTTAAACGGACAAAGAAAAATGATTATCCTCCTAATGTAAATGGTGTGTGACTAACAGAATACACAAAGTTCCTCGTCAAAACGTTGAATTTAAAGATACTCCCGTATCGTTGTGCTAAACTTCACTTTCAAGAAACGAAATATACGTCATTTCTCAATTTACAAAATTGATTACTTTTCAACGCCTCTTTTGCAAATCTGTCAGCATCTTACATCGTCAGACTGATTTAAACTTTCCTTTTGTACACCGTCATGTACTCGCGAAGAAACTTCCGCAAGTTTTCACGCCAGAAGGTTTTTATCGAACCTTTAAGTTCGGCCTTGTTTCCATGAATTTCCTATCGAAACTTTTCCTACATCCTACTTTTCGTTATTTCGCAATACCAGTCTAACAATAAATAGTCGCCCAGATTTATATCTCAAGCTCACCAACTTTTTCTTCCTCAGTCTCCTTCACTGACGGTTCGCTCGTCGGACCATGCTTCATTTAATCCACTCGCGAAAATTCGTAGCCTGTCCGAACTCTAATTAGCCCGGATTCAAACTATTTTCTACCATGGTTTGCCGTGATTAAACAAATCAAACTAAATAATGAATACTAAACCTAACCATTTACCATAGAAATCGTCTACAAATTGTCTAAATTATTAATACGGATTAAAAACATATGTTCCTGGAATGTCATTAAAATTCAGTGGTAACATTGTTAAATTGTAGCGCGTAAGAAAAGATTGGAAGGTCCGAAAGGTATAACTCGAAGTTAGTTAGAGTCAGTCGGAGTCAATTGGGCTCACAATGGATTAGAATCGGTGGTAGTCAACGGACAGGCAGAGAAGAGAAGGTCCATGTGAGGCAGGTCAAGCTTCAGACGAGCAAAGGAGATCTTTCCTTTTCGGATCCTCACCCTCTCTCTTGGCTTTCTACCCAGTATACATATATTTGCATTCCTGACATGTAGTTCTTCTGTTGAGCGTGCACGATGTACACCTATATGCGAGACATTGCGCATGGACTCACGAATTGCCAGTAAACAATCCTGGGACATGTCCGTATCCTGATGCGCTTTGACAAAGGAACACCAGAGAAATATCATTGCTCAAATTGGCTATATTTTATGTATGTATAGATAAGATCAGATACTGGCAATAAATCGTAAATTGTTTGCGCATAGTAATCAGACGAAAATTATTATTTAACATTTTCAACTTATTTTCACCCGGGAACTCACCCGCTCTTTGCTTCTGTCATGTTTTTCGATACGCTCTGACATAGTTCCAGTAGAAAGCGAACCGCAGGAACACGTAACAGTTTATATTGACTTAATGTCACTACTCCTGAGAAACTCAAACAACCTGACATCCAGAATGAATATCCGGAAAGTAATTTGCCAGGAATATACTACAAGTATTTGAGCAAGCAACCGAAAACGGGAAACAACTAATTAATATCTCGTGTTATAAATATTCAGATGACAATATATCAAGCTACGCCAAGCGCAGCCAAAAATAGGAAATAATTAATTAACACTTATTTTTATAAATATTTAGGCTACAATATCGGGTGGAATTATTTCCTTTAACTTCGAAGTTGAAGAAAGGAAGTGTCTGACTCACCAATGTTCTGCTTATAGTCTTTTTACAACACTTCGCAGAATTGCGCAAACGTCAATTCGGGATATACAATAAACCTAAGAAATCTGGAAGTTTCGATCATCTCAAACAGAACCAACATGAAACTTATTTCAACAGATATAGCCAGAGAAAAGTAGCGGAGACAAAGAAAATCATTCTACGACTAAGCGAATTGAATAAAGTGGGTCAGTGTCACTCTAATGTATATGTGTGGTGCAATTGTGTATGTATCTGTGTGAAAGAGAGCGAAAGAGAGAGAAATCACTGCTCGTGCCCTTCACTCGTCCAAGCTCGATAAAACTATTAAAATTTCTGAGTAATCACGAGTGTCATTTGCGAGGTAACTCTGTCGAAGTGCGTCCTTGTTGTGCGACACTCACTCTGCCTCGAAAAACAGCTCACCCTGCCTGTCCAGCGATTCCAAGCTGTGCAATGGAAGATTTTCTCAGCGAAAGTAAAATCGTGTCTCTGCAATTGTCAACCTTCGTTCATCTTCAAACTTATACTTTGAACGATTTGTTTGAACTGTTGGCAATGTTATTAAAAATTTTTGCAGTAAAATATTTATACAAGAATTGGATAGAATATTTTCGGTTCAAACTAGCTTGCAATCTAGAGTCAAGCTATTATTAGAACTCAAAGAGTATATTTTTCAATATAGAAGATCTACGCAAGTAGAAACGTAAATATAGTCGGAGAAAAAAAACAAATGTATGTAATCTTAATCAATGTATATCTTTGCAACTTATTAATTATGCAAGCATTCTTGCGATAGAAAGATGTTAGACACGTATTGAACGAGATATTGAAATTAATTTTTTATTAAACATAAAACAGATCCATTATCGATAAACTGTTGACTAGATAAATCAATGTAGTAGAAATATGAGCCTATTAAATCCGAATTGGAATTCATGGCCCAAAATGACGGAACATATTCCTATAACTCGCTAATGACCGCTGAAATAGACGCGACATAACATCCCTATTATGTCTATTACTAGTGTTACAATTATAGCTACATTTCCTGATTCTATTACTCGTACTAACCGGTAAATATTGCTCACTGGTCTGACACTGCAAGTGAATAATCCAGAACACCGATATTCTCGACAATTTTGGTAGCCAATATTAAATCGCATATCCTCAAGGTTCGGTTAGAGCACCAGTAACAACGTGATAGAGATGTCAAGCGAAATTCAGTCCTCCGAATAAGCCAATAATTGTTCGGACCACCTTGTCGCGTACGGATTCAAATTCCCCATTTGCCTCAACTGCAGAAATCGTGAAATTATTGCCAATCGACGTGGAATTGCTTACGGTTATCGAAACGATTACACTTGACATTGTGCTTTAATCAAAAGGTGTATTCGGATCACTTTGATCTCGATCAAGTGTACTACTTCCGTACGTTTGGATGCAATGCATATTACGAAGATCGTAATAAATATAAAAAATGTATTAATATCATTATTCTTAAGAACAGACTATTACAGAAAAAAGGAAAATTCATTTATTATTTCAGTAAAGAATGAATCAAGGTGTCTTTTGATTCCACTGTACAGTTTATTTTCACGAAACGTAAATATACTTTAATATTGCGAAGGCTGAATAGAAAACAAATGTTAAAAAGGCAAAACAGTGAAAATGCCATTCGGTTCCGTTCTCACGTTTCGCATAAAACACGAATAAAATGGTCTGCTTTGTTTGAATGCCATAACGAGAGTGTACACCAGTCGCGTTCATAAGAATACCTACTAAGGTGCTTCCTAAGAAAAAGAAAAAAAGAAGAAGAAGAAGAAGAAGAAGAAACTCTGGGTCGATGGTTAATCTCAATAAATGAAGAAAAAGAAGAATATCGTTGGCTACTGGGTTTACTAGCCATTTCGGTACTTTCGAGTATTGCAGTGGAAGACCGACAATGGGCTTAGATGCGCCCAACTCCTGAAAGACACACGATGTCTGCGAAAGTGGATGTCAGACAATGCGTCCGGTGGATTTATGCTCACGGACCGTGTAACACTTAAAACGGAGATGACATCGTGCTATAAAGTCGCTTTTCAATGGGAACAGGCGAGTCGCTTAGCAGACATTTTCGTCCATGGACTGACGAGTGTAGATACACGAGCAGATAGAACAGCAATACACACAACAGAGATGAAAAAGAACAATTTCTGAGAAACGGAATTTTACGTTTCGTCCGGAAATGACTGATTTTACGAGTTCTCCTTTCGGCGTAAAGCATCGACCCGTCGAAGAAATTGGTTTTTGAAGAACCAGAAAATAATGAAGGAGACAGAATATGCTCCAAGGATCAAAAAAAGAGTTTTACTCGCAACGAGCTCATGGAATTTTTTCAAAACACCAACTTTCCGATAAAATCACTGAATTCTTTACGAATTCGTACCAACAAGAGTTCTAGATAAAATTGAAGGCTGATCGAGTTATTTCGAGGTTTTATGGATCTAGTGTTAAAAAGGTTTGATATAAGCATATCGGAGCGATATCGTAATAATATATTGTACGAAATAACTGTGGGTGGGTCAAGCATGCCAGTACAGGAATATCGTAGAAATCACAAACTAGCTTCTAGTACTGGCGGCAACTGCTCATACTTAATCGCTATCATTTGTCTTGTGTCGCGTACTCTCATTAATAGACACATCCTTAACCAGAACCCTCTGTATCAATATTTCACGTGAAATTCGCGACAACTCCCCCGCATACCGAATTCCATAACACTCTTAATAAATTTCCTGTTAGAGAATATCACGTGTTTCTATCCATTCTCTCTCTGTACGAAAATAGCTCAGAAATGGTTCAAACAATATTTCATACGCAGGACCGAATTCGTACCGTAAGTTTGTAATATCGGGGTATAAAAATGAATTTCAACGATATATTATAATTAAAATCTACCTGAAATATAGGAAGATAGAAAAAACGGGGAAAAAGTTGTTTAAAATGAACGAGACGAAGCCAAGTGTAGCAGGGAGAACAGAGTTGGATAGAATAAGAGAGGCAAGTGACGATAGGCGATTTTGCAGTAAATTGGAGGCGAAGCTGATAGGCCGTTCAAGGACGCGTTGGCAGAGTCTGCAAAGGAGAATAGTACATTTTTCTAGGCTATTGATTGCGCCTACCGAATATAGGGTAATATTCAATCTAGTTAATGGCACGGTTGCCTGCGTGCACCGTCCTCGATTTCATCTCTCGGCATCGGCCGCGAGCCTTTTTTCGTTCCACTTTTGCGCCCAGGCTAAATACTTCCATTGTTCTTCACGCGTCTCGACTTTGGTCACCTCGTCTCGCCGCACCGCGCCACACCATACTACACTACCATCGTATCACGAACAACTTTCTGCACCCTCTTTCACCTCGTTTCCGCCGACCAAACTCCCTCCTCCTTCCCTTTCTTAAATTCCTTTGATCAGCTCTTCTGCTATTATTTGCCAATCGTTGTCCAATCAGAAATACACACTAAGAGCTTCCAGACTCGTAAAACGTGACAGACGACTCCTGCCTGATTTATGGTACGAGTAACGCGAGACTCTGACAATAGGACACTGGGACATTATCGTATTCTTCCTAACCTTTTGATCAATGCCTCGCGATAAAAGCTGTCAAGTTCAGGTTTCGAAGCACAAAACAAATCACTGAAGAACTATTTCAAGATTGGAAAGAATGTTAGCAAACGAATATTTTAGGTAATCGATGTGTGAAAATATCGGGAACAAAATTGTTGATTCGAATCTTCTTGTATCTTATGCATGGCAGTTTCACCTGTTGTTTGGAGAAAATAATTTATTCGTAATCAGCAACTGGGGTAATCGAACTGCGTATGCCGACAATCAACTACATACATCTAATTGTACGAGTAGATGCTATATAGCAGGTCGTTTTATTTGCGGTTTGGAGAGTACACATCCGAGCGATGATATTTGCATAAACTGTTTTCCAAACGGGCAGTGGCTTTAGAAGAGGCTAGACTAATAAAAACTAATTATACGATGTCCGATAAGAGCGTGGCGCGCCTCTTGACCGATTTTTGATCCGGCCCTAATTTCATTAGATCCAATGCTGAAAAGTAGCTCTCGAAGGAAATTATGTTGCGAGAGCCAAGAAAAGACTGAAAGTCCGACAGGCACGCGATCGTACGATTTTCTAACGATCTCGGTGAGAAGAGAAAAGAGAGAATAGAAAGGAGAAAGAAGACAGAAGAGTGGATCCAAGCGGTATGGAGAGCATGCTCTAACTCCCTTACATTAGAGTAGGTCACGCATGGGAAACTGGAACGGTTTCATCTCCAAGCGGAAGACTCGATTTTTCTCCGGAGGAGAAACCACCGATTTTTCTTTCGACCGACAGTTTCTAGGTTAGAACCGCATCTCCCTTCACACAAGGAATTTACGCCATTTACGCTTCCGCTAGCGATCCATGCGTCAATCGGAGACCTTGGAAATTTCCCTCTTTTACTTTGCCCTTTTTCTCAACGCCTCTTGTACGATTTTTCCTCTGATATTTCCACGAGATCCAGCACGTTGTATCGCACTTTAGCTTTGGTATACTTGAATGTTCGATTTGTACCTTTACATGATTATATACGGTCACGCGATTAATGCACTCAAGGAACACGATAAGCATTATTACAAATCCAGAAAATCGGTCACTAGAAAATGTGTTTCCAGCGTGTTAATCAAATTTATACGAAAAGTCATACGGATTGTTGCTTAGTATTTCAACAACACGCATCTATAAAACAATCATACTAGATTCTACAGCTATATCCGCTCTGTTCCCAAATCGTATGAATCTTAAGTTCTTCTAAACGACTAGCTACACTTTACTAACATATTTCAAGTTCGCTATTTTCTTCTAATCCGAGTACCATTCGCAAATCTTGTATTCCTTATAAAAGTGCAAACTTCTCCGATTTGAAATTATGAAATTTTCCACCGTAAGAATATCGAGAACTCGAAAGTTGGATGAAAGGAAAGCCTGTGTAAGAAATATTGTTCTTGCGAACGATAACAGAATTCTCGTTTGAATTCGCCGGAGGACAGTCACCCTCCATTGTTTTCCTCGTTCGACAAATTCGCGATCATTCTCGGCAATTATTTACACGGGGTACTTGTTTGATCTGGCTTTTCTAGTGAAACGAGGGGTTATTGCACGCAATGGAACTGCCTCACGCGTGTATTCTTTCCGCGTCTCTCTCCCACTCTCTGGCTTTTTCCGTCGGTTGTTTTACGTGGCTCATAATTTTTCCATTTTCCAACCACAAAAGGGGGCGTGGACTGTGTCACGAGGTAGAATGCAAAGAATAAGGAAGAGGAAAAGGAGAAGGAGGTGGAGGAGGATAAGCAGAAAAGAATGCCACCGGTAAAAGACGTTCTCTCGCGTGATTGTCAAGTCACCGTCGCGCCGCGTCGCGTCGAACCGACGACAGAGCGGAATCGCGTGCGATTAGGTTAGGTTAGGCTAGCCAGACACCGCTTAAGCCTTTAAGAGAGCGATGATAAGGAGAGAGGGGGCAGAAGAAGGAAGTAATAAATCAGACGGTAAAAGAACGAATTATCAGGAATTTGTGGTGGAGGCGTCGCGCCGCGGATTCGTCGGCTGGCGAAAAGGTCAACAAACGCAAAATCGTCCGACTAATTAAAATTAATGTCACGGCGAAGGTCGTACTGCAGTCACGGGCCAGTGCAAGCGCAGACCGATCTAAATGAGCCTGTATGCCAGGTCGTTCGCACATTAGCTCCCGATTAGTTTCTTTATTCTTTTCCTTTCTTTTTTTGTCGTAAACGATAACGCGCCGGCGTCTTCGAATCAACGGTTTTGAAAGAGATCATTGGCTGTTACTCCGATAACGATTTTGTCCTCTTGCGCGCGACACTACAGCTCCCTTACTACGTTCGCTAGGTTTTCCTAGTTTTCGTAAAAACTGGCAATTTAACGATCAAAAATCGACTGGTAAATCGACCGGAGCGGACACAAATTCAGAAGGGCGTTACAAAATCAAACTTAACGAAAGTATCGAAAAGTTTGCGTGTATAATAGACAAGATTCAGCAGAGTGTTCTACAACCTTCTACCTTCTTATTTCCGTAAAACTTATAGTCCGTTGTACATGTATGCACATGTCAAACTGTCGTGCTTAACGATGTTTACCGAATAAATCAGGTCGATCATGTTACGGGCAGTGACTCGATAGCAACCTAGTTAACTTCTTCCGAAACCTTCACAGAGATAGCAGGAAAATAAGAATGATTGTATGCACACTGGATCGAAAGTTTCTACACTTTGACACAACGCGAATTTCATTTTAATTCAAGTTTCATATGCCATTGGGCACATTTGAATATTGAACGAATATCGATTGTCAAATAGACTTCTTTTGCTCGCTGAATCAAACGAGTAAGATCACACTGTGTATGATAGTAATGGTACATGTCAAAGGGACTCACCTGGAAGCATTGATGATCGGCCGGCCCATTGCCCGTTGCTGGCGCTTCTGGTTGTTCGGAAGGCGCAGGTAATCTTGCTCGCTAAAGAGGAACAGATCCTTTGAAATAATCATGTCCACCGTGTGGTTGTCGGTCACTGCTGGCCGCCTCTCTTTTCTTCCTCTTTCTCTCTCTCTTCTCTCACTCGCGCACACACTCTTCTCTCTCTTTTTCTCCCTGGCTCGCTCGATCTCTCCCTCGTTTTCTTTCTTCTCTCTTCCGATTTTCTTCCACTGCCTATCCACTCGCTGGATAAAATGGCACGCCGATTGAGTTAAACTCGATCAAAGAGATCGACCGTCTAGGTGATACCTAGACACCACGAACACGATCACGACCACGACACGGCAACACCAAGTTCCAATTGGTGCTGAAGATCGGCAGCACCGAAAACAGCAAAGCAGCACCGCACGAATTGGCTGCTTTACCGAGCTGTCCCTGGTCAGTAATCGTACATTTTCGCTGGTATTTGCTGTACCAAAAGCCGAACTGCGGCTTAAAAATAGTTTGATCCGCCTTTTGGGTCATTAAGAGTCTTTCTTGAATAATTAACAGCGAATTCGGAAATCTCTTTGCATTTCGCACAGTTAGATCACGTGTATCGATTGAGTCAGGATGTTCAGTCTTCCTGGAACAGAAAATGTTATTGGCAAATTAGATGTATGTTGCATATGCAAAATATCCTGCATACATATTCAGTAAGGAGATCATGAAGGGATGTGGTATTCCAAGAGATTTGAAAAGAGCGTTATAAATATTGAGTTTCTATAGGCACTTGCTCGTAGAGATGTCAAACAAATTGAAAGATGAAATCTGAGAAAATACTGAAAATTGCATTACTTGAGATGATACGTAGAGGAAAGAGTATTTGCGCAAGAATCATTAATAAAACCAGCAAGCGATGGCTTAGAGGTAATCTCGCATTCTCCTTATAATGAATGTTATAACGGGTCCGGCGAATACCGGGGATATGTTTCGCGATACGTTTCGCGCGCTACTGGAGACCAAACACATTCGTTGCTCCATTCATGAGTACTACATACATTGCTGTTCATTACTACAAACTAGTAACTGAAGGCAATTCTGCACGCTGGCAATGGATAGTACTTACGTAAATACAGAGTAAGTAACGTGGAATTTCAAACGTATGCAGGTATCAAACAGTGAATTCTAGTTGATTGGCAGCCAGAGATTTTTCCAGAATACTAATAGTCTCACGGTAGAGAACTTGACTTATTGAAACCGCTAACTGTTTATTAGGAGATTAGCAGCGAAACTATCAGTGTTTGGACACGAAGTTGTTGTGAACTCACGCGAAACTCTAACATACGTTTATGCTTGCTGTTTTGTAACGTATTGTAGATCCAAGGGACAAATGGAATAATATGAAACCCAGAAGTCAAAAATAGTCAAAAATAGTCAAAAAAATTCGCATTCGTTTGTCGATCTATCCTTATTTCGGAAATATAAAAAACTGCATTTTGTAAAATAACACACGGAATTGCGTACTCTTTCTAATTACATTTTTACTTAAATTCAAATCTAAGGTAATTAGGGACAATGTAAAGTCTGGCTTATACATATGTTTATCTAAATCAGTTTTTAGCGATATCCAAATCTTGTTATCTGTACCTGGCGAGTTTAATAAGGTTCACGACAAATGACGCGTTCAAAAGCGACAGAATAAATCGAGCGGATATATACAACGAGGCGCATGGGAACTCGGCCCATATTTACATCGCGCCAATTTTCAACGTAGCCAACTCCTCGACATTACTCACAGATGAGTGGCGTGCCTGCAATTCCACGGATCCTTGGCCATCTGATCACTTTGACAAGTGTTTCTAAATGTCAATTAATACCCTGTCAACCAATTAAGATATTCTCGCCAACTAAAATCTCAAGCCAAGTGTCCTTTTCGTCATTAGCTCGTCACTCCGCGTTAGTTTTATCACCGAACAACAATAGAAGCGTAACAAAAAATAAAAATTGCAATGTCGAATGCTGAACCCGTGGTTAAAAAAATAGAAATGTATAGCAAGAAGCAGAGAAATAAAGTGTTATGTATGTACATGTATGAAAGAATCGGCGCAATGCGGCGCACTACTTTTTTATGTCTTACGAAACAGGAAAACTAATTGTTCTGGATCTGTTAAAAATTCGAACTGCAAGCGATCGAAAACAACGTATAATTACTTCGATTTACTCGTTTCGAATATATAAACCCTGGCCGGCTTGGATTACGTCCAAGCGACGAGGTCTTCCTTTCAACGCGACAATCGTGGAGAATCTGATCGTTCGTCGACATCTCTCAGAAATCAAATCGCGAAGCGTTCTCAAGACCAGTGTTCAGCAGAACAGCAATTTCCGTGGGCAATATATTCGACATATTGTATATTGTATCGCGTAGTTCAACGTATTATGGCACTGTCTCATTATTCACTATGTGTTGGATACCGTCAGCAACTAGTAACTTATCGGACTATTCGATACATTTCGAAGCGATTTATCAAAAAGAAGCCGTTTGAATCATTTCGAAAATCCTAGATAAGTGAGTTACGTGATCCTCTCAACCATCTTTCATTTCTAGCTGCATGAAACAATTTTCATCACTGAAAATCTCATTGATCAGTGGTCGGCCGATCAACTCCCGAAAGCAGACGGCGATTGCGCTCTGAGGTCGGAGTGGCAGTCGCGAACGAACCCAAAACCACTCAAAATATAAACACTGCGACCAAGTCCAATGACCCCGTCGAGGCTAAAATGAGTCCGCGTTTGGCGTGCGCACATGCGGCGATAGCTATCGCAAATCTCATAGTGACACAAACCGTAGAACTGTACATATTGTTGGATGGTTACGAGGAAAAGGAGAGACGGCGATTAGGACATAATTCGAGGAATCACCCATGACGATATGAGCAAGGATATCACGAACGTCACTAGTGGCGGAGGAAGACGAAGAAGAAGAAAAAGGAGAAGAAGAAGGAGAAGAAGCAGAAGAAGAAGATGATGAAAAGGAAGAAAAGGAAGAAGAGGAACGAGAAGAAAAACAAGAAGCGCGCGAACGGCACGCACCCGGTTCCATGTCGCACAACGACAGAACGGCGTTCCGGCACAGTTCCGTTGAGACGAAGTGGAATAGCGTGTCGTATCGAAAGTAAACGCTCACCTAGTGGCCGGCTAGTGGCGCTTCTCGATGCGCCGGTCTCCTATGACGATGCAGGGAGTGCAAACTACGGCAAGTGGCTTGTAGGTTGTGTGGCTCATAGGGTGGAGCGACCGGCACCGGCGACCGGCGGTCGCGATGGTGACCGTGCTGACGGTGATGGTGACGATGACGATGACGGTAACGATAAAGATGACTGTGACGGTGGCGGTAGCGGCGTCCTCACTGTGAGGGACCTCCGCAAATTCGGTCGAGCGGTCGATGAATGCGCGGACCGGCGGCAGCAGCCGATATCACCGTCGGCTTGACACTCTTACCCCGCCTCGTCTTCCTCCCCTCGCTTGCGTCTCCTTCCGTGACACATGCAGTTCGCAGCAAACGCGAGCATGCGGCCATGGCGCAGCTCCCAGTCAATGAACCCACATTGCTTTTCACTAAAAGTCGCTCGCGACTCTCTCTCTCTCTCTCTCTCTCTCTTTCTCTTTATTCCTTTCTTCCGTTAGAAGAAAGCGTGCAAATAAACGGGTCTCTTGACACGAGGTTGCGACCGAGCTTCCATGGACTAATGACTAGTTGCTGGTGGCTAGTGGCAAGTGTGGTCTATCTTACCGATCGCGATCACTCTCGGCACTTGTAAAAAAAAGTCCACGGTTCTGAGGATGATCTGGGAGGAGGAACAGATGAGATTCGCGGTGTCACTTGTTCCTTCCGTCCTCTTCTACTTTTCTCTATCACTCCGAAGATCTTTTGCCGAAATACTCCCTGTTTCCTCGGTCTCCTTGTGATTCTCCTGGTCAGCCTCTCGCTTTCTTTCGCCCTTTCTTTCGTTTCTCGTTGGGGTGCTCGTATAGTCGTATATGTATAGGACGGGTGTCTGTTGGAGAGTGCGAGAATGCGAGAGTGCAAGCGAGCGCGGGCGCTTGCGTGCACCGGCGGTGTGTATGTGTGGTGGGCGCGCACGCGTGTTTCTCGCCTCTCTTCGCTTTCGCACGTGTATATATGTGTATAGATATATATATATACGTGTGTATACGTCGCGACGGGAATCCCCCTCCCCGTCTCTCTTCAGTGCTCTCTCTCTCCTGCCCGCGCACGGTCGTTCACTGACCCGCTCTCTCAACCTCTCCCTCTTCTTTCTCTTCTCCGATTCTTCTCGGTTCCTCTCTCGGTACCTGTCTCTTTCTCCCAGCTCGGGGAATCCGTCCGGTCTGTTCTCGCGACGATTCAAAGCGCGACACCGACGAAACGAGTGTAATTCTTCGGCAAAAACAGTTGCTTTGGCGTTTGCTTCGGTCTACCCTCCGATTCGACGAAGGGTGCAAGAGAATCATAAGCTACCGAAAATCCACGGGAGGCACAGATATCGTGTGAATACTCCTCGTTCTTTAGTAAAAGTCTTTTCCTCCGCTCCTCTCTTTCTTTCTCATTCTCCCTCTTTCTCTATTTAACTCTTTTCGATACGGTTTCGTCGTCCGAGCGCAACCATAAAACACAACACTCGCGGTGTTCCGACGCAGACTGAATCGGACGCTGCGCGTCCTAATACTCGTCTATCGCCGCCAAACACCCCCACCATACAACCAACGATCCCCACCACTAGCTCGATAGTTCCCCACAATTCTTCTGTTAACGCGGCTCTCCTACTCCTCTCGATGCGTCCCCACCTTGCCACCTGCCGTGCTCCTACCACCTACCATCAACGGTGTTGTTGGGCCAGCCTTCAGTGAAACTGACTGCAACTGACTGCAGAGTGCAGATACCGGGCATATCGGTTGTTACAGAAAACGGAGCAACCAGAAAGAAACCAAAATTCCACCGCGCCTAACTTTGTCGTTACCTCGGACAGAGGTATATGTCACAAAACAGACGTAGATCGAATTCCTGTAAATGTGGAATTGATAGAAATCTTAACATTAGGCATTTCACCTCTGTATCCAATCACCATCGGATGTAGCGTTCTAACAAGTTTGCATCTCGTTATGTTATTCCGTACTCGTGACCAAGTGTAACGGTGGCATTTGATCGAACAGTCATAATTGCTCCAAAAATTACTTAAACTTTAGAAAACTAAGAAAAAGTACGCCTTAGACATAATTTAAAGTGCTAGAGAAATTTAGGCATGCAATTTAGCATAAGTGTTGTTTTAACTTCTGGGTCATGTACCCAATCTGAGTCCAAATTAGATATACAAATAAATCGTTTTGATGATATGAAATTCAAACGTGTTATATTTATTTCGCAAAAGAATACACTGTAGTCGCATTACAAAGTACATAGTGAATACAAATTTCCAAATTGAATGACTATGAAGAACTATTGTTTCATTATCAATTATGTAATACTGTCTTGAATTACATATATGTATGTAGCTGTCTGTACAAGGAAACAAAATCGTCATGTGTGTAACCGATCACATTAGCTCTATGAAGATCATTTGAATTCATTTTCGCAGGAATTATATAATTTTATAACTTTCGCCAGTTATTGCAGTAAAGTTTAACTAAACTGCTGAGATCTTCAAGTATTATTCTTATCCTCGAGGGTCGTCGAGAAATTCACCTCCTCATTTGATTGACATACTAAATCTATGATGGCGCTGCAGAAATAGTAGATTTTAGAAAATCAGTCTGAACCCGGAATAAAATATTTTAATGACTAAAAGTTTATATTATTAATAGAAATCGACTTACCTCAATAAATCTCCTTCCAAGTCAGTCCAACAGACCGTTCCAGGATGACTAATTTTGTACTCTAACATATTGTTAAATTCTTTTTGCAGGCCCTGTAAACAATACATTTTATTAAAGTGTTTTTAGCGTATCGCTCCCTATGATTATATCGCGCAAGCTCTGCTTATAGCTTACCTCAATTAGCTGCGCAGTTCTCAATTCGCAGTGGAAAACCTGCGAAGTCGGAAGAGTGACTATAAATTCGCCTTTCTCTTTTTCTGAAAACAGAAGGAATCAAAATTCAGTAGAATAAATGTAAATATATATCAGCGCATAATGTATTGCTGGACATTACTTATAGTCATGTTGGGCGCAAGAAACAATAAGATCGGCACCGTAACACAAGTCGTATCATGTAAATATATTCTAGTGGAACGTTGTTTTGTAAAATACATTAAATACGGGCTGGGAAATTCTCTAGCTTTGTCATTCACACTTGAGGGATGTGCAAAGACTGCACCATCTTCCGGAGTCCATGCACGTGTACCGAATTTTCCGCTGCTCCTGAAGTATGAAATGTAATTGTAAAATCTCTTTGTAACGTAAGAAAAATTGTGAGAAACCGTTTACGTACCGTACCGCAGCTACGTTAGGATATAAACCTGCACATACGACTGTCTTTACTAAGGCATAATTTCGTGAATTTTTGTTTGAATTCCAGGCACTAGGATTTGAGCTATCCAGAAACTTCATCTCTTGTAAGTACTGAGCAAACTGAGTTTTCATCTCCGAAAGTTGCTTAAGAGTATTCATCGAAAGAAAGTATTGACGACAGAAGTATCCAGCATCACCTCTGCTATAAGCCTTTTCGAATCTTCTAAGAGCTTCGGCAAGAGTAATGTGATCACTATACTCGCCCAAACTCAACTCCAATTTTTTTGCTCGAACTTCATCTTCCTTATCGATGGGACAGTAAAAAGCGTCTTTAAACGAAAGACTCGCTGCTATTGCGAATACTGGCTCCACGCAAGAAAATATCGCAGCTAATATTATCATCTTTCCTAATGAAAAATATACATTTTGGTTTAAACAAGCAACATACAAAAAAAACAATACTGACGGGATAAAAGGAATTACCTGTTCTAGGATCCATAGGCAATTGAGCTAAATGATATCCCAAGGGAGTCAAGTTTTCATCGTCATCCAAGGCATTTAGCATATGAAGAAAATTGAGAGACAAATCGATGGTCTTTTCATTTGGAGGATCGATTACATTTTCCAAAAATGATTTAGCCTTGCCTAACTGTAAAATTTTTATTTGTAATATTACTTTCTCGAGTCGCGTTCGCATCATTTCAGGCGGAGGATATTTGTCGAATGTCATTTCTCTGGCCTTGGAATACAAATGATAACAAATTCCTGATCTCACTCTAGAAAAATATTTTCACATAAACATAAGTAATGAAGTACAAGAAATTATTCGAGACGAGAAAAAGCGTAATGCGTTAGGCAATCTATTGAGAATATCGTACCTGCCAGCTCTACCGCGTCTTTGTTGAGAATTAGCTAGAGATACCCATTCGGGTTCCAAAGCTTGTACATTTCTGTTTACATCGAACCGGCCTAATTTCATTTTCCCGCAATCAATTACATATACCACATCCTCTATGGTAATCGAAGTTTCAGCGATGGAAGTAGCAATTATAATTTTACGCCCTCCGGCCGGTGGTTCCTTAAATATCAACTTCTGATCGATCGTGGGCATATGAGAATGTACCGGATAAATGACGTATCGACCTGCGGAATAACATACAGATATTAATTACGTCCGTTCATACCCGAAACTTGTAGGACACAGACATTTCAGAAATCACCTTCAGGATAACGGCCACTGGCTTGCATTAATCTATGCAACTTTACAATATCCATAATTCCTGGCAGGAAAACTAGTATAGCGCCGGGTTCTTGAGTAGTACAAATGTACCGAATTAAGCATTCTATGAGATCCAGTGACAGACTTTCGCTATTGGGATTTCGTAGTTGTTCAAGGACTTCTCGCGAATATTTTCTCTGTAGGCATTGACAAAATTGTATAAAACTTAGTTATTTAATAGTACATAGGTGGAATATTACAAAATTCTTAAACGGATACTTGCTTCTGCCATCAATTGCCTTACGTGTGGCTCTATTATTTCTAAAAATTCACTATGTTTATCTTTCATTGATTTAAATTTCTTCGTGTGTCTCTTGAAATTAGGTTGCCGTGGCGCTTCCTCAAATTGAAACCTGTTGAGTTGACCCAACAATGACATTGTTGTAACGGTCAAAACAGACATTAAGACTTATTATTTTTTTGTTTTCAAAACAAATTGTTCTTTGTTTCATACTTACTTGGTGATGTCCAACACATCCTCCAAATAAAATGCTTGAACTGGATACGTGAAGCCTGGTATCTCAATAATTGGACAATTCTGATAATATTTAGAGAATTGCTCTGCATTCAAGCTTGCGCTCATAAGAACTATTTTTAGGTCTGGTCTCTAAAAGACAAATTTTTAGTAGAAACTTAAGTAAGAAAACAATGGTATTCTTGAGAAGATACATACCGTAGGAATAACAAGCTTCAGTAAAGCTAATATAAAATCACTTTCTATTGTGCGTTCGTGTATCTCATCCAGTATTATATGAGAGAACTGATTTAGTGCCGGATCACCCTTCATTAATTGCAGTAATATACCAGTCGTACAAAATAATATACTTCCATAATGCCTTGGTTGTACTCTATCAATGAGAAAGATATGAAAACAAATAATTAAGAATGCAGCCTATATAGTTTGTTTGTCTATAATATTGTAAACTACGGTATAATTACTTTTCCAGCCGTATTTGAAATCCAACCGAATGACCCAACTGCTCTGCCCTTTCAGCTGCAACTCTTTCGGCAACCGATATCGCCGATATTCGCCTAGGCTGAGTACAAACGATTCTAGTGATGCTGCCATTCATGTTCTCTATTTGACTATCGAGTATAAGTTGGGGAATTTGTGTAGTTTTACCGCAACCTAAAATTTATGTTCACTGTAGATGAGATTTAGAAATTGTATTTAAGTATTAATTGAACATTCGTAAAATTTACCAGTTTCGCCCTTTACCAACACAATTTGGTGTTGCGAAATGACATCTAGTATTTCTGACGATTGTTTATAGGCTGGAAGTTTGGAACGCACTCTTCTCATATTTTCATATTCGCGCGTTTTACATTTATTTCCAAGATCTTCGATTAACATGTTGTCGTGCTCTTCGTTTCGTTCCAATTCGCATTTGCTTTGGGCAGATTTAGCAAGATTGTCTCTGATATTTCCAGATATAAGTTGTAAAAATTTTTTTTTAAACTGAGAATCATTTATATGAATGTATCTTCCATCGAGCGTATTGGTCGCCGATCCACTTTGTGGATTGGTATTATATTGGCTCTCATAAAACTGTTGTAATCTTCCCAAGACTTTTTCAATTCGTTGTTGGATATTCGGAGATAATTGGATCACAGAATGTTTCTTCTGTTTTGCCTTATGTTTATCCCTGTAGTACAATCCAATTTCTTTACCCTTGAGATGAGGAGGATGCCTACCTCCTCTGTGCTCGCCCTGATTCCCACCGAATCTTGAACTCCCAGACTCATTTCTATCGGATTTGTCTGTTGATGAGATATTTTATGCATATTAGAAATAGATTCCATTTCACTATGTAAACTTGAGATTCAGGGATATGAATCATAGTTTACAAGTTTTCAATCAACATTCTGACATTGATGGTTAGAAGTGGATTTTAGGATAGAATAAGAATAAATTGAAAAAATAAATATCATAGTTAAAGTGTTATACCTCTTGCATTGAATCGAGCACGTGAACCTGCACCCCTAGCTGATTCATAAGGATGAGACATTTTCAAAAATCTTTCGAGTTTGCCTTCGTTGATAAATACTCCACAACCTAATCAATTTTCACGCCATGAAATACATCACTAATACATCCTAAAACTGCATATCAGTGTGTATGAAAATACATAATAGTACGATTATTATTATTATAAACTTCACTTGGCCGTGATGATTACAAGTCTTACAGGTTTTACAGCCTAAGCAACTTGAAGTTCAAAACAGTTGACTGCTTAGATTTTCCTATCATGCAAAATATAAGCAAGTAAATACAATGTACTTGTATCCTTCTGTCACGGTCACGGCTCCTCTAAGAAATGCGAGAGCCTTTATAAATTGACAACACCTAAATATCTTCCTTATTTGAAGTTTCACAGAAACTCTTTAGAACGAACGTACACTCTTTTCGAAAAAATGATTGCGAAAATATGTATTTCCAAAAATTCGCGAACATTACAATAAAGTTAATCCTAGATTCTGTTAAGTTTACCGCGATCAAATAATCGAAACGTAATGCAATTGCAGAGTATTTCAGAGTATAAGTACTGCGCAATCGCAACAGTGTGGTTTGATTTACAAATCGTAATTCCACTGTATATCAGCTTTTATTTTGATTCTGTATAATCGATTATTTAAAAGAGTGTGCATTGATAAAGATTTTTCCTGAGACTAATGTAAGTCTATTTTACTAAGGCTTTAGACGGAAGAAGATCCGATTGCAATCGACTGATTTTTTTGACCCTGTATAAGATTTCGATAAATAGTGCCCTACTTTCATCTGATGGAAACGATGAGAACTAATGGGATCATTGTCACTGTTAATATGACATAAACAGCATAAGTGAATGTTTAATCAGCTATAAAAGTCATTATTAGTTTCCATCTAGTGTTATAAATACATGGTGTGAATGCAAGTTCGATTAAAAGTTATTAACGCGGGTGAAGTGCACGATGCCTAAGGTGTTTGAAATAGAATACAAAACTCCACCTACGCAAAAAGCAACCTGTCATGTTGATACCATTGAAAGAGTAAAACCAACAATTTCGTACAATGACTTTTATACGAACTATTTAATTGAAAATAAACCGTGTATTTTCGATGCAAGTATAACTGCGAATTGGTCGTGTCGAAGACAATGGAACCTAGATGGTGTTCCAGATTTTGACGCACTAAGTTTACTATTTGGTAAGTCTCAATTAAAACACTCTTAAAAATATAGCAGTATAAACATGACAATTTTACGTGCCTCCTTGTATGGTTTTAATCATAATATGCTTTTCTTTATAGGAACCTCGACTGTACCAGTTGCAGATTGTAAGAAAAAGTATTACAATGCTCACATGAAGATGGACATGACCTTGGACGAATACTTAGATTATTGGCTAGAATACATAACGAATGGCTATCCATCGTCGATGGAATTATTGTATTTGAAAGACTGGCATTGTAGAAAAGAATTTCCAAATGCACCTACTTACGATGTGCCACAGTACTTTATGTCCGATTGGTTACAAGAGTATTGTCAATTTAGTCCTGATGTTAAAGACGATTATATGTTTGTGTATATGGGCCCAAAAGGAACATGGTAAAAGCAATTTGTTCATACGATTTACCTTATTATATAAATTACGTTAGATTTACATTTGTAAAGAGTTATTCAAATGTTATTTAGGACTCCGTTACACGTAGATATCTTCACTTCGTATAGTTGGTCAGCGAATATAGTTGGAAAGAAGCGATGGTTATTGTTTCCACCCGGTGAAGAAGATTTCTTGCGGGACATTCATGGAGAATTGGTCTATGATGCGACGTCCGATGAACTTAAGAATCGTAAAAAATATAAGGCTTACGACGAAAGGATAGTAAAATATATCGATGTTATTCAAGACGCAGGCGAAATAATGTTTGTGCCCTCAGGATGGCATCATCAAGTGTGGAATCTGGTAAATGTGCTAGTAACTTGTCTTTTTAGAGACAAAAATTACAATAGTAGTTTAGATTTATCTTACAAAACTGATGATTGTTTTCAGGAGGATACAATTTCTGTTAATCAAAATTGGGTCAATGCGTGCAATATAATGAATGTATGGTCTGGATTAAAGAAAGGACTAAGCTCCGTAATGAAGGAAGTTGACGACTGTAAAGACATGAACGATTGGGATCATCATTGCCAGTTGATGTTAAAAACAGCATTCGGATTTGATTATGTACAATTTCTTGATTTTATTGTATTTATAACGGAACAGCGTTTAAAAATAATATCAGAGAAGCATATGGATCAAAGCTTTAAGAAGTTTGAATTTGGCATTAATCATTGCCTCTTTGATTTAAATGCTATAAGACTAGTATTAATGGATTTTATTGCAGACATAAAAGAGAAATCTATTTATTCTCTAATTTGCCAAAATGATTTACCATACAAAACCTTAAATAAGATACTCTCAACTTTACAGTCACACGAAATGAAGTTAGAGGACTAGAATGATGCAACTATAATAAAAATTTAACATTTGTTTCTATAATGCTTCGCTACTACTTACTGTATGAAATTAAGTTTTGTATAACAAATTTTATGATTCAATATTTTGAGACAACCGTTGCTAGAATATTCATACGTAGAGTCGCACTTCATAACTTCGTGATACTTCATAGCTTAACAAAACTTGTAGGTACATATAATTCATCTAAAGTAGAGAGCATCAAGACCTTGGTTTTTGTGCTCATTCATCACAGACATGAGTAGGTATCGATCATGGCATTCCATGTTGACGTAGATCCAATTCTTTTATACGAATTGACGCCCTAGGAACATATCTTTATTTTATTTGCTTTGTCAAATGATTAGATGCGCCTAGATATAGTATGACTTTACAGCAAGAATCGAACAATGCTACATAAATTATACTTTGGGAAGGTAAGTGAATATCCAAATTATTTCAAATTTATTTGTATAATTTGTAAGTGATATTTTAGATAGATTCAAAGTTTATAATCTACTACAATTTTTTGAGTCTGCCACCGCAAATATATTATTCGCGAACGACGACAGTGATCGCGATCAATCGCGATTTATCGCGGCGAGCGAATCACAGCGCCATCCCCTTTCTCCACTTCAATGTAGTAGTCCACTGCATTCATGCTTCAGGTGGAAGGTTTAAATAGAAAAATTAGCATATACTCGAGAAGTATAGAGTGATAACAGAGACCGAAACGAGAGTGTAGTGAGCACTGAACAGTCTGAGTGGTCTGAGCATTGAGATCAGCTAAGATACCGGAGAGCATTCGTGAATGCCGAGACAGATTTTCTAACATCAACGTGTGTAGGTACTTTTTCGTAAATTATATGTATTATTTGTTAGCTGATTACGAAAGATTAAAAAATATGGGAGCGAGAGGCGATTATGAGATGGACGGTGCCGATACAATGCCGATTTCGAAAAAATTAGAGGAAAATAATGATATGAGTGACATGTTCGGACCGAATTTAAAGATCCTTCCGTGTAACAATCAAGTGAAGGAACTGCAAACAATATTGCGTGATAAGTAAGTAGTAAATACGTATAATTCTACGATACGCCGGTACTATGGTTACTTGTGCGTAATATACGTGACATTGAGTCTACTGACATCGTTTAGAGAATGAAAATTAAATTAACATTCACCTTTATAGAAATACCACGAGAAGCGATTTCAAGTTTTACGCTGATCGGCTGGTGAGTAATTTCGTCAGGATTTATATTACTTAACTACTATTCATGTACATGATACTTTATCTGACTTGGAAAATATTTTTCCATATGGTATGTTTAATCAACACAATAATTCTCGTCGATTTTTCCAAAACTGTTAACCTCAATCACATATTGGGGCACCTTTTGCCGAAAGACTCACGTGGGTTAAATAAGTGTTAGATCTCAGATATCTGTAATCCTGTTTGATCATTTTTCTCGTTAATCGAATTAAAGATGACGTTACGTTTTTTGCATCTAAAGAATAGATAATTTGTAATTCTCAAATTTAATGAGATAATTGATACATAACTAAAACCCGGTATTTTAAAATATATAAGTATATTACAAGTAATTCAATAACTATTATTTATATTTATATTTGTAGATCAGATTAGTTATCGAGGAAAGCTTAAACCAATTACCTTTTTCAAAATGTGTGGTTACCACACCGACCGGTGCGGAATACGAAGGATTGAAATATCAAAAGGGAAACTGTGGTGTATCCATTGTCAGAAGCGGGGAAGCAATGGAACAGGTACAAATATTTTATCATTAAACTGTTTGTTAAGCGTTTGGCCTGAGAATATTTATGTAAACTACTAACGCTTCTTCTTACACCACAGGGCTTAAGAGATTGCTGTCGTAGTATAAGGATTGGAAAGATATTGGTCGAAAGCGATGCTGACACACACGAAGCCAGGGTAGTTTATGCTAAGTTCCCAGATGACATATCTGCAAGAAAAGTGTTATTGATGTATCCCATAATGAGTGAGTGACCTTATTGTATAGCTGTTTTTTCCATCAAATTCTGGAGGCTTTCATTGTTCTGTATGTATCGAAGGTACTGGAAACACTGTGATAAAGGCAATGGCAGTTTTGAAGGAGCATCATGTTTTAGAGGAAAACATTATTTTATCAAATTTATTTTGTACACCCAGTGCTGCCCGATCTGTCGTTTCTGCCTTCCCAAAGGTATAATAGTCTATTTATCTTGTGCATGCTGTTTTCTATTATTCGTTGCTCAGACTAATATTACACGACACCACGACTCTCTAAAGTTTGTTTTATTCTAGCCTTATATTCATCACGATACGAGTTTTAAATATTGCTTCATAAAAGATTTTCGCGTATATTTTTTAGAAACACTTTTCTTCCATTTTCATTTATACTGCACCAAACTGAAAGTATTTTTCTGATATTAAGTTTTTTTTTTCACAGATGAAAATCTTGACATCGGAAATTCATTCTGTTGCCCCTAATCACTTTGGACAAAAATACTTTGGTACGGATTAATCATATTTTATTAAAAAATAGCGATCTAAAGGAGAATCTATATATCAAGGATCTAAGAAAAATCAATTACTGGAGGTTGCACTTAAGAGCGAATGTATAAATATTTATTTAGAACTGGTAAATGGTAGTCTTGTGGATAACTATTCGCAGTATCTAAAAATGTAGTACTGTATATTTAGTTGTGGTATGAATAACACTGCCAGTCTTTGCTAAAATTGAAAGCAGGAAAAACTACGAAGAAATCTGGGCTGCATAAATACTTAAATAGCTATTAGTCATTGCGCATAATATCAACACGATTATTGGACAAGCTATTTTGTCATGTATTTAGCGCAAAAGTAATTTTGCGCACTGGTTTGTTACCATGTGTCTAATTGATTGCATCATAGTGGAAAACGTGTAATGCATTTTGATACTTTCACTTATTCTTTACAACATCTTTGTATAAAGCTAATAGCAGTATTTTATTTATGTTTCTGTTGAATCTATCAGAACTTTTTATAATGCTATTTCGTTGATTGGTAAGTTTGTAAAGATATTTTGTGCAATATTATCAAATTTTTTTAAATTCTTTTTTTTCAATATTCTACTTAATTATGCACATGTGATATGCAAAATTGGAACATTACATCATGTCAATTTGATTTTTAAACAATGGTTGCTCCGTTAAATGTCCGACAACCATAATTTGCAGTGTAAAGAGTTCTTTAGTACTTAATCAGTTTTAAGCGTATTAAACATTATATGCTATAACATAACACGGTGAAACATAAAGAGAAGTAGCAACCTGCCAGTGTTCGTAGGAAATCAACATTATTTGCCATAGTGCCAAAATATTGAAAATTTTTTTTAATATATTCTATAATTGAAGATTTTTCTTGTCTAGTTGCGGGGCATTGAATAATGTATTTCAATGAAATGCATGCCCACTGGTTATAAAGTACAAGGTTTGTGTACCTTACAGGTTTAGAAGCAAGCTTAAAGAACGGTACGAATAGATATGGTGACAGTGTTAGTATTACTGTGTCATTAGTTTTAGTTAGAAATATTAGAATTCGCATTTATTCGTATGATTATGTACAATTAAAAAAATGTTATACAAAGTGATTCGCTAGGTACCGAAACTTCAAAGATTTTGTTACTTTTGAGAATATGCAAAAACTTTAGAAGAGAATAACATTTGTTTCAGTATCGACTGTACTATTTTAAAAAGTTTATTGTTGATAGAAAACAACTGTGCTGTTTGTACCATGTCAATTTGGTTGAGCAAACTTTTCTTTAAATTCTAGAAATTCGAAAATATTCAAAGGGATGAAATATATGAATCATTAAAAACAATCAGGCTTGCCTTAGAATCTCAAAACCGTCTATTTTTAAAAACCTTTTCATACTGTGGAAATTTACCACAAGCAGTTTTTTGCGCATCTTCGAAAGTGTCGAAAATAGTCTAAATCGTAACGCTTAGCTGAATCACTTGTGTATATACAGAAGTGATCTGAAAAGATTTATTTGGCATTTAGAACTCTAGTGTTTAGTACAAACTTTAGATCTAATCATGAAAATTCGATTATTTTCATAGAAAACTAATTAAAAAAAGGAATTTTTAAGTATGTTAATATTTGGTAGTACATAACATAAAATGGAAAAATAGTTCAGGTCAATAGTACAATGCTAGTGTGTATAGTATACAATGGAAATATTGGAAGAATGATTTATGCTGACAGTTCGTACCAAACCTTCAGTAGTTGGATTTTCTTTCTCTAATGTAAGACTGTAATTGATATACCTCTGTTAACTAATACATACGTATATGGGAAAAATTTACCACTCCAAAACAACAGCCCCTTTGCGCATAATATATCAATCTGAATTCATTCGTTGTTAGATGTATTTAGACACAATATATACATATATCCATACGTGTAATGTATATACTGTATAAGTCTTACGTATATATTACTTCATACATAATTGTAATTTTTGGTAAGCTCGACTGATGGTTTTCAATTCATTGAAGCCTGTGTGCCACATATAGATGCAACAGAAAAAAAAGAAAAAAATGAAAAATCCTATAGCAGTGTTTCGTTTACCGTTAGCCTCGCGTTTTTCAAGAATGCTACTATTTTATAGGAATTGTACATGAGGTGTGCTGTAAGCTTCCTCATTAGCAGTAAAACTGGATTCACGTTTTCTGTAATTTTTTTCATCAACCGTGCGTGTTATACAATACGATTTGCTAAAAACTGAAGGTTTTATTTTATCATTTTCAGTTTTGTGTTCCTATTCGTAGGCGCTAGCAGTACTTAAATTATAAGCATAATACCAGATAACGTATACCCTGAGAAACAATGTTTCTACTGAAATATTCGTGTACGACAGAAATTGTGCAAACGATTGCGATTTACAATAGATAGTGATATTAACATTAAAGTGAAGCAATAAGTCGAATGCCATATTATATGACTTTTTCAGATAGAATTTTTTGGAAGTAAAAAATATTTTGTTACGAACTTAATTATGTCGAGCATAGATTATTACCACAGTAGTCTTTTTGTATGGACCGATACTGTGGAGCCTGTAAGACGTCACTATAGAAGAAGATCCTAATCCCGTAACGATGCACAATTTTTAGTCTTACGAAATATGAACTTGCATAATATGTCAGCACTCCTTTTACAGGTGCGATAGTCCGTTAAAGAGACCTTTTGTATAAATTTGATTGAGACGATTGCGCAGCATACATTCGTATATCTTTCACAGTCAACAATTCTTTTTTAGTTGTTTATCTTAAATGATCTGTTTCATACAATTATATGGTGACGATAAATAGCGGGAATTGTGAATATTTTTTGTCACGGCTTTCCTATATTGTAATACTATGTGAATATATTATCGGAAAAGTTATACATTATTTGTCAGAGTATTATTTCTTTCTCGAATGTTGTCGCTTTTACCGTGTCAGTCAAGGGCAATGTTTATTAATAATTCAACGATAATCTGTTTTGAGGGAAAAAGCGTTGAATATAATAATAAATTGAATTTAAGACCTCAGTTTGTTTTAGTAATTATTTTTTTTTTGGAGTTTTATTGAAGAAGGGTTGTGGCTCGCATACAGACGCACTTTTTTTGCTGTACACTAATGTGTAAATCAGCATCGACGCGTCATTTACTTACAACTTACAAACAAGGGTTCAATGTACATGACAGTTATATATTTTCTATAATAGGTGTCACGGATATGTGTGTACTATGTGAAATAAGTTGAATTAACTAATGAAACTCACTGCGATTTGCATTGGTCAACATCCCGCAAAGTGGTTGTTAAGTGGTATCTAGAATTGATTATGCAGCTTTTACATCTAAACTGACTGTTTTCTTTCTTTTCTTTTTCGATCGAAAATACTTTTACTTATATTTGAAAAGGTCCATGCTTTGCAGAACTAGTGTCAGCGATAAAGTCAGTCGAAACGAAAATCTAATACATACTAAGTATTCCGGAACAACGAATCAGAAATCTAATTTAAAAGAGCAATTGCCTTATATAATGTGCCTGTGGAAAAGCTGCATTACAGTATCTAGAATTGTTATTTTAAGATTCATGGATAAAGGCCGTGCATCATAATGACATATAAAGTGCGTTCACAGAAACAGCATCTAGAACATGTCCATTGTTAAAGAACGCTTCTTGCACGTAAATAATACATATATGTGCAACACACGATTTTACTACTTTGTATCGCATGTATATATGAAATGGCGTAAATAAATATCCACATTAAACATTAGTTACATAATGTTGATGGGCAAAAATAAATGGAAGTTTATAAACACCAATTAGATTTCTATTTTTTTTTTCTTTTTTTTTTACTTATGTCGTGACGAACTTTGAAAGATCGAACGTGAATTCATAATTTTTTTACATTATTAATTCTGCATAAAAATCACGATTCAGTGTAGATTTTTACTGATTTTACGAGGGTCACATATTGTCATTTTAATAAAGAATACTAGTTATGATAAATTATTTATGATTGCTTTCTGAAGAAAGCAGAATCTCGTTAAAACTCCTCTGATCCTTAACTTGCTACAGAACAGCATATTGCATGGTCATTTCGATTGAATCTTCTAGTACTGTAACATTATAGTAGTACAACAGACAAAACATGATCAATGACAAGCTTGTTTGTTATGATATTAACTCTTAATTAGTATTTTATTGCAACAGTATTCAATGATTTTAACTAAATTATAGCACAAGCCATTATATCTAAATTTGAATTACATTTGACTACTACCTAATAGCCAAATATTAATCACTTGACGACATGAAATCAAATTATAAAGGTATTATATCGTGATATATGCATCTTGTAAAAGGCTATAAAAAACCTTTTCACACTTACTGTTTTCAGGAACTAAAGCATAGAAGAGTCAACAAACCTACAGGGGAAAATATGTTCGAAGATTTTTTTATATACTTCTAACAGAACTTCGAATTTCTTAATTCCGAATACTTGCATGGAATATTGTATTGATATTGAAAATAAGTGGGAAAAAATCAAGAGCTATTGTTCCTCTGTTGGTCTTCGAGGAACTTAAGTTTCTTGCTGATTTTTCAAAAAATCAACGAATCTTCAGTTAATATATTTAGTAGATGAGAAACTATGATATCCAGTTTCGTATATTACATTCAAAGAGTTTTATTTGCTTCCGACAGTTAATGTGTGCTTCGAGTAGAATATTATAAGTCTTGAGCAATTCTGTGTTTTAAAAAGCTTGAAAATTCAAAACCAAAGAAATGTGTTTTAACAAAGCGTTGTTGCTTCATATTCTGTGTACTTAACAAATGAATAATGTTTTTTTACGTATACCATTGACTTATTACATGTTCGTATACATTTGGAATCTAATTCTTGAAACCCATTGAATTTGTTCTCCCTCGTAAATATAATCAATATCGATCTGTATATGTACGACCAATTAGATTATAAAACTGTACATATCAGATAAATTGCTAAAGCTAGCGACATAAAAAATTAGTTGCTACATTGTTGACGAATCTTTCTTGGTAGGAAGTTCTGTGAATATATCAACTTACATAGAATATAACAAATGTGTTAAATCATTTAAAAAGGTTGCGATAAAACTATATGTTCTTGTAAAGATAATTAATATACGCATCGGTATAATAGATATACTTTATGCATAGTGTTGTTATATGAGACTCGTTAAAAATATTTCATGTATTTTGTGCATTAAACATTCCTAAAAGGATTAAGTTATAGTAATGTATGCCTTCGATTTGAAATTGTTTAAGCGTGATTGGTATATAAGTTCGCTATTAATACTATTATGTATAGTTTAGGAAAAACACATATATATGTAATTACCCGAACAAATTATTAAACCTCTATCATAATATTTATTAGTAAAATCTTACATGTACGTAACAATAATTGGCATTACTCATATACATCATGTATAATGAAATATTTTTCTTGTAAATGTATGTTTATACATTGCAAATACAGTATCCTAAAATTTACTTTGTGTAATGCTAATGTCCAACACCTACTTCTTGTATTTGCATATTGAATAACAACAATTAGATGGACACCCAATTCATTTTGTTTAATGTTGTCAAAGTTTCTTTCTTCTTTCTGCCCAGTTTCTCTTACAATAGCGTGTTTACAGTATTTAATAGTCATAAGCCACGATAATCTAGAAAAAAGAAATTAATCGCAGCCTTACCGTATCATCCGACGCATACGCCAATCAATAATGACGTCATGTTTATATTTGACATTTTAAATTCTATTTGATTGTAGTGTAATAAAAACCGTGTAACACTCGCATAAAGCTTTTCTTTGTTCGTGATTAATATTTGTAGTAAGCAAATGAGCGAAGCTATAACAAGGAAAGAAAATGAGTGCATCTCGCAAGTTGTTATGGCGAGTAATATAGAATAGGACCAAGTACATAAGCTTGGTGAGAAACGGTCATGTAGGCCTGTCATATTAATTACAATTCTATTTTGATATTTTGATAAAATTATTTTTTTTCCATTTTCAACTATTTTATCTTGCTTCTTGTTTCTATGAGAAACAAATGACTTCGCCATAAGATTGAAATTTTGGGGAATAGTTGTACCATCGCGTTACAGTGTCTTCGATATTAAGAAGAAATTTACAATTTTTAAAAAAAGTGAATGTAGAAGTTTTAAACTATGAATACTTTGGCAGATCAAAGGATTTGCCAATTTTGTTCAGATGCAATTGTAATCCCGAGAAATTCCTCTCATTGTGTCTTATGTCATTGCCATTTCATTTACCATATAATACAGAGTAATTCCAAACTGGTGATATATCCCGGAAAGGGAATAAAGTCTTGAATGAAGAAATGTCATTTTACATTTTTAGTCTTATTTTTCCTGTAGATTAACAGTTTGAAAATACCCTGTACAATAAATTGACCTCGCAGCTCGTAACTTATCAAAATCACGTTACCAGCTTATGCAAAGGTAAGCATGCATAGAATCCTAATTTTTAAAGCAACAGGAAATAAATGATTTTTAAATGGTATTAGGTATTCTTGTACTACAATGCTTTCTTCGCTATTACAATGACTAAAAACAAGAAATATGGTCAGATCAATACTATATCTTTTCGAGGTCTATGTCTCTTTTTTGTATGATTATGCGACAATTTTAAAAATGTGCATCCTTATGATAAACAATTATAATGCTTTGTAACGAACGATAAGGCAATGACTAATACTCATAGAGGAAACATGTTGCTTTCAACAGGACGTGACGTCATGCATATAATAAACACAACACGTTAGGCATCTTTGAAACAATCGAAATCTCAGTGTAGGAAATGAAAAATTCATATTATCTAATGATACGAAATAGAATGAAATAATTTCGAATAACTAATCCATTCTATCGAAAGATGTTGGCGAAAAGGTGTCTGATTTAAATATAAAATGTTCCTACAAAAGTATCATCTATATGTCATTTATACTGTTTAGTATATTTTCTGCTATGCAGAAACATTATCCTGGCAGTACTCTCACTCAGCCTTAATAACTTGATAAATATAGCTTTTGCAAGATACCCTTACCAATGGAAAATAAGGTTGACGCGAAAAAAAAATGAAATGTCCCATCTCTGTATGGGAATACTTCATGTTTATTCTTCTTTTTCTTGGTCATCAGACTTTTCTTCATTTTTGTCCGTGTTATCTTCCATATGCTCTGTCTCTTCTTCGTTCAAATTTTTTGTCTCGCTAGCTTCCTCGGCTGGTTTAGGCTCCTCTGCTTGTGCGGTATCGTGCGGTACACTTGTTCTTTCTTCCACGCTATAGTTGAAATTATGATAAATAAGTAAGACGATAACTCACAATGTAAATTCATGGATATATACTTAATATATAGGGTAATTGTGCGAAATAGAATTTTCGGCTCAATCCATAGTCGAGGGATACGCAAAGCATTTTTATTAAGCCAATGAAAAATGATCGAATTATATAATAAAAATATTTACAACGCTCACCTTTCTGCTGCTGCTGCTGCTGCTGCTGCTGGTGGGGCTGCATCCTTATCCGTTGAAGGCTAAAACCAGAAGTATTTTTAAGTATGTGCGAATTATAGATATAATTGCCAAGGACAAAGGCAGCATACGTAACAATACTAGTTTGGTAAATTTGAACTATACATCATCGTTTAACAGAATAAGCATATAGATATAGTAAAGAATAAAATGTTTTCTAACTAGTTGCCAAAAATTGCACAATATATTTAGATTTATAACGAACAAGAAAGTTGTACCTCTCTACTAGTAGTGTTTCCATTCTGTTGAATGCCTTTGTTCGCACTTGAATCAGGAGCATTTTGCGCTGCGCCAGTTGTGGGTTCAATTTTCAGGAATTCCTCCAACTCGTCCATCTCATTTGCCAAATCGAAGTCTTCGTAGTCCTGTCATAAGCATATACGATTATGCTAATCTAGTCTTTATTCATACAATATTCGCTTATTTTATTAGCAGGTTCTAGAATCTCAATACTTACTCCACAATAAATTTCTTCATTAAATATCTGTGGCGGTAATGGATACTTGCTTTCTCTCGCGATGCTAGTTGTTTGCATAAATTCTTTTTCTAGTTCTTTTCCTGGCTCTGTGATATCTATAATTTCATATTCTACATTTTTGCTATCTAATATCATCAGAACGCGCTGTTGCCTTTTCTTCACCTAAAAAATGAATGGAAAGTGTACATTTCAATTTTTCCAATTACCTTCTACGATAATTTTATTTTTGCATATTGCAAGGATCTTCTGACCATTATCTGTGGTGCGGTAACTGAACTTTTTTATATCTACGTGACACGTTAAAAACTATACACGAGTGCCTGTGGTATCCGATGTGCCAATATATGAAATACAGAATCTTTTAAACAGCAATGAACATAATGCGATACCATATAACGCGAATAGACATATAATTACCACAGATGCAAATGACTATTTACTTTCTATTGTTATTGTAAATTTAAATTTCTTTCAGAAAAATACACATATAATATAAAGTTGCTATTGTTAGCAAAATTATTAGTATAAGACAGAGGTAAAGTATATAGTTTTCAAAATCCTTATATATGTTACATAAATTGCACAGCACTTTTTATAATTGTACATTATACCCTTTTTTTGTATTAACATTTGTTCGATTCGTAACTAACTAATGCTAATTCGCTAGTGAAAATAAAATAATGTGCTCAAACGTTAAAAGTAAATGTTTCGAGACATTAGAAAGTATGTGTAACATTTGACCGTAATATTTGTGTTAAGGAAACATAAAACTTTTGCAACATTGGTGATCGGAAAGTGCATGCATTTATAAACATACCTCGCGGGCATGTTATGCTGCGTTAAAAAATGATTTTCCCTGTAGTCACCTGAACTTTAGACACTGCATTCGAATTAATGTAACATGCAATTATGTCACGAAGACAGCAGTTTCAATCGAGAGACTTGTGTCAAGCAGGAGCATCGGTATATCGGTAAAGAGCAAAAGTAATGATAACGTTAAAATCATTGTCACGAAGTGAAAAACTCCTGCGGCTCGTTGGCTCAGGACACTGCACCCAAGCGTCACGAAAAGCCATATGCGATAATGGGACGTTTTCCCCAATGCGTAAGTCGTGCAATATTGCGGTATTATTCTCGAGAACTACTGAGGAGTGAATTAATTGGAATTATCAGTAGACGATTGACTCGACGAGCGATCAAGAGCGGTAAATATGGATGAATTAGAGTAAAGGAGGGCGAGTCAACAGTAACTGGCAGAATGCACGATCAAGAGAGAGAGAGCGTCGACTCATGTAATTCGATCCAAGGGTGTCGCGAAATAATCGTGAGAATTCGGCTGGCCGGCGCATCCGTCTAGTCAAAAAGAAGTCGCTCTCTCTTTCCCTCTTTTATTCTTTCATTCTCTCTAGGGTACGATTGTAGCGATACTGCGCGACCAAACGCATACGTGTGCACAGTGTTTCCGCACTCACTTCCTTGTTGCCGCTGATACCCGATATGTAGATTTTGACGACCATTGTTAGCCGGTCGGCTATCTTCTCCCGTATTAATGGACGCGTTTGCGTTTGCGTTTGCCCTTGTGTCTTAAGATGTGCGACGCTATATCCGGGCGAGCGATAAACGATCACAGCGCGAGCGCGCCTATAGGTTGTCGCAGTTTGTCTTGCGCTCACTTGGGTTCGGCCACTTCGGCCTCCTCACTGATGAGTAACGCTACTACGCTGGTTTAGCGTTGCGCCGCGCGCGCACAGACCAGAACCAGCCCTAGTCCGTTCTGGGAACCACTCTGGCTCTGGTTCTTCTTCTGGCTCGGATTCTGGCGCTGGTTCTCTACTTCTTCCTCTGGCTCTGGCTTTAGCTTCGACTTTGTGTTTCTGGCTCTCGTTCTGACTTTGGTTTTGACTTTAGCTTTGGCTTTGGCTTTGGCTTTAGCTACGTCATTTCAGGCCGGCTTTCGAGACTTCCCGTACGCGCGCTCAGCGGAACCACCAAAACCCCACTTCACCCCATCCCCGCCACGCGGTACCACTACTAATGTACACAAATGTGTATGTGTACATTGTACACAACTCTACGAACGATGCGTCTTACCAGCGAGTGGATTATCCACTGCACTCCCATGCGTCGCCATGGAGACGCAAATGCTAAAGATGGTGGTATCTAGTTCAAATTAAATGCTGCAACAAGTTTCTTCTATCTCCAGAATGCGTCAGTTTAAATCAATTGAGATTTTACAAGCGAATCCTGAATCACAGAACTGTCAAAGAAACGGCTGGCGACATTTTATTTATACTCCTCGAGATATCAATAGTTATAAAGATAAGTATAAAGGTCAATGGAGAAATGACAAGAAATGTGGTAAAGGTCAGCAAATCGGCAGGTATCTATTATTTTGCACGTCAATTGATTTTTAAAAAAGCGACACAAAGTGTGCTACACGTAATAAATATGTTAAAATCAGTGAAATCACTGGAATATATTATATTGCTAATAATCGTTTTATTTGAACATTTTAAAAAAAAAATATGAATCTAATTAATCAAGAGAAGGAATGATATATGAAGGCGAATGGTGGAATAATCATCGACATGGATACGGTGTGTTAAGTGTGTGTACTGCAATCGGTCACATGTGTAAACTATATGCTGGAGATTGGATAGCAGGAAAACGACAAGGTTTTGGTTGCAAGTGGTATCGCGATGGTGGTTATTACGAAGGTTCGTTCTCTCAAAACAAACGCCAAGGTTACGGGTCTATGTGGTACAGGGATGGAAGTTATTATCAAGGCACTTGGGACGATGATCGCAAACATGGCACAGGAGTTTTCATTCAAGGTTTCGCTTGTTCGGAAGTCTTTGTATTTTGTTGAATCGATTTGTTACATAACTGTAGTATTTTACATATTGTCGTAGTAAATGTTTACAGTAAACGGTAATAGATACGAAGGCCAGTTTATTCGGGATAAAAAGGATGGTCGCGGTGTATTCTATCTTTTGAATACTGGCCAAGTGCAATTCGGGAACTGGAAAAACGATTCTTGCGTTTCTAGTGTAATGAAAGATATCTATCAACGACAATTTGCACCAAATCCAACGCAATATCCGTTACCAAAGGTATTTAATGTGAAAGCGTTTCTATCACACTTTACAGAGTGCGTACGTAGTTAATCAAATATGTACATACATATAAAATACTTCTCCTAGTTATTGGACCAATTTGATGACATTAATTGACGTCGGATTGTATTACATTCAAATCTGCTGTTGTTGGATGCAAATAAAGTTGATAACAGCATCGGTGAAAATAATTTCCACCGAGTCATTTGATAAATTGTCATTTATTTGGAACATACGCGGTATTATAAATAAGAGGCGCGGAATTATTTCGGCAAGTGTATACGAACAGTATTAATGTACTTACTTGATTTCTTCCTAAATTTGGAGTTATAAATACACACATACACGACAAGGTTTTTGTACGTTTACTCAAAATGTTGTAGTACATATGTATGAAATACAAACAAAACGGTGAATTTCGTTCGATAACATATGCATGTGTTTAAGAGCAGTCATGGAATTTAATAAATTACTCAATTTGTTAAGAAGGAGCATAAAATATATTTATAAAACCTGATATATACGTAAAAAAGGGTATTAATTGGTAATTAATTGAATAACTAAAATTAATTGCCAATTAATTGATTAATTGTCATTCATGCAGATCTAGGATATAAACGATGCATTCAGATCGTAAGTACGTATTAATGTGATAAGTAATTAGCGAACGTCATCCGTATTCACTCTTGTTTCTAGGTGTTTCTTAAGTTGTACGCAGTGGAAGATAACATTTTCAATGCATACAATGATGCATGATTATTATTTAAGTCGCTACGCAATGAAGGAATGTTTCTCGTTTATACAGATACAGAGAGTTGTCAATTGAAATTTCAGTTTATCTCTGTGTGTGTGTCTCTCCAGTGAATCATGGTAAATCCCTATGTTCTTAAACATTGAGCCGAACACAAAGCTTATAATGTCATTCATAAATCAGAAGGGTTTTTTTTGCCCAGCTCAATCTGTTACATCACAGAAATTATATGTGGAGGTGGACCGCGTTTGCGAAAGGAAGACAAAAAATCCTTCGCAGCGTGTGAACTTCGGCACAGGAGACTATTATTTCGAGAATATTTTCACGATGATTACACTACGTGTGCCGCACTTGTAGCTTGCAATAGATTCGCTCCATTCCGGCCCTCGACGTCTGTCGATTCGATTTGCTCCCGCAGCAATTCTAACTCTCTTATACCGGACACGGTAACTTCATATTTATGAGCTACCAGACTCCGATAAAAGTGTATTGCAAAGGCAAGAAAGATAATCAGCACTGGTATAAGCACGATGCAAGCCGACCAAGCGGCCACTTGTGAAAAGTCGTAAAATTTCACCCAACACAGTATCGCGATCTCGAGCAAAAACAAGAGTAGTCCAAGGAGGGTAGAAAATGCCCATGCTACCTCGATGTACCAATGAAGTCTTTCATGTGGTGATTCGTGAACTAGGCTGATACTATGTAAGTTACAAACGGCCTCGATGTTCGGCAGTATGCACGTCGATATCATTAATGCCAACATGTGAACCGCTACCAGTAGTGTCGTGCAGACTGCAAACGCTATCAGCATCTCCGGAGGAACTTTTGTGTCGGAATTCAGTTGTACTTCCACCATGGCCACCTGTTAATAATCACATGTTTTTTTTAACATATCTCTACTATAATAATACAATTAATTAAATACCCAACCGTAGAATGCTAATTCTTCAGAATTTACTATGATTAATTTATTCAAGGATTAATCAAATATACACTGGGATAATTAATTTTTTTTTACTCGTTCATTTGTTCAAACTTTAATAAGGTGATCCAAAGCATTTAGGTCATTTGGAACGTTGTTTTGCGATTTTAACAGGTTGGATACGTGTTAAACATTTCCAGCTACATAGTTTGAAGACAGCGTACCATGGCGAAACCGGAGAGTAACGCAGAGGTTTTGCTAGATGCTTTTAGCTTCGCCCGGCTGAGTTGCAGCTTCCTCCATGAGAGGTAACCGGGTGTGTGAAGGCCATCCCCCGCTTGCGACATTTTTGACTGATAAAGAAAAAGATCGTCAATGCAGAATGGTCATTCAATGAATGTGTGGCGTCGTGACATTGTTAATAGTCAGTTTGCGTCAACCAGTCAATGAACCCTATCTACCGAGTAGTGTGCGAGTCAACTATCGTTCCGGAGTACATGACATAAATGACCGAGTGATACACGGAGCCTAATTGAGGCAATTACTAAAAACAATGCGAGAGAAACACTCAAATGTATTTTATGCTACTAGAATCCTATATTATAGTCCTATATCCTTTAACTTCTAATTTTAATTGTATTCATGATGAAATCCTTGAAAACATTCTTTCACATTTATTCCCAATAAGATCCTTTTACATTTTCTTATTTATACCCGATTATGCTAATACGAATGGCACTCGAAATGTTCAACTTTTGCATTCACCATTTATATCCGGTATTTTAAATACTAGTAGATGGAGGATTATAAATTTGCGTGAAGTAAAAATAGTCGGAAGAATGTTTCTTAATTAATCTTTCGAATGCTAATTGCGACCTATTGGATGATGTAATATTGCAAACGTATCATACAGTAGGGCTCATAAAAGATGAACTAATTTTCATTTTGCACAGAAATCTATTTATACGCAAGGCCGTGAAATGCCACAGTGACGACCACTAATGGAATGTTTGCATCGATATCAGCTGCTTCTTCTTACAATCGCTCTCAACTGGGGAAACACCACCAACGATTAGTACATTGGAACGTATATTTGAAATGATTAAGAAGGATATGGAGATTAGGGAGAGTTTAGTGATACATCAGTTAAAATACTACGTTAATTAGTTCATAGTATCGGTTTGATCATTTGATACATTTTCTAATACGTGGATATACGTATTATAGCTGGATATAGCTAGATATAACCGGCATTAACCACTGTACATCGCGTTGTGGATGTCGGATATACATAGTCAGCCCTAGCGGTGAAAGGGTTAATAGTCTGTAAACACTGTTAAGTGAGAGTTGACCCTAAATTGCGAATTGGAGATTAAACGTTCACAAACTTTTATGTATAATACAATACTTATGCATTTTTATAAATTGGTAACTAAATTGGTCAGACTTATGTCTGCACATTGCATAAAGTTAATATTGGCAAGAATTAGAAAGAAACACGAATTGCAGAAACATAATGCAGTTTCGAGATACTTTCCTTGGCACCCGCTACACGTGGAAACTTGATGCTTTGGTACTACTAAAAGTGTCAGTACTGTAAAACAGTATGTATTCTTAATCATAGTCTCACTTCTGTAGCTGCAGAAGTTCGCAGTTCTACTGAAATACGGTTGTTCTCCGAAAAGATCTCAACACAATAATTTGTTGCTGATACACGTAACACGTAACTACCTCCTTTCGCAGTGATACTAATTTTAGGTATCCTAGTGATGTAGTTAGTCATTTGTCAAATATATAACGAGCAGTTCAACTGTCGGTTTATCCGTACACATGAACCACGATGCAAATTTGTTCTCTATGTTACTTTTACAGTTTCTCTATCTATTCCTGTCGCATTAATTCACTGATCGAAGATAACTATTGTTGGGGTAGTAGAGTCAAACTTAAATATTCTGGGAGTTCGCATTTACAACTGTTTTCCTACAGTGAATCGAAGAAGGTTTGTTTGCACATACTGTCAATCACGGTAACATGCAGAGGCAAGAAGAAATTGATTTATGTAGATTTAAGCATCTTCCGTGGAAGGACGTAAGAAAAGAAATCACGTACCGAAAGTTGACTGTAACCTGGGTGCCAGCGGAAGAACTTGGCGAAATTCCCGCGAAGAACAAAAAACCAACGGTCGCTGAACGAAAGAAATAAGGAAAACAATTAGAACCGAGGTATGTCGGTGTAAAATAATTATAATTAGTCTGGATGGCACCCAATAAGTACGGATGATTATGAATGGGATTCGTTGCTGATAAAACTGGATGTCGAACGAGCCAAACGACTGATTATTATTATTATTATACATACTGTATCTCAAGCTCAAAATTTATCTAAACTTACAATAATTTCTATAAATGATACACACTGTGTATTTAAAAAGTGGTAAAATAATCGAACACTAAAAATGTAATTCTTTAGGAACAAGGTCTCAGGACAAAGTTATAGAATTTAAATTGCTATAGAAGCACAGTTCTTTTGTTGAGACACTAAACCCACTAAGGGTTGTTTAGCCGTACGCTGGCGATTGGGGTAGAAACACTCAATAACAAATACTACACTGATCTACCAAAAATGTTTGAAAAGCGCTAGCAATGGTGAATCGAACGATCTAAACGCTGGAAAACTTGAATGGTACTGTTGCCGTAATCAGAACAAAGAGAAGATACTTGATGATAATTGTGAGAAAGATACTACAATCATACGTATTATGTGTAATTAAAAAACACCCACTCTTCGTCAGTTACAGGCTATACCTTACGTTAGTCATATCCATCTATAACGACGTAGTGATATGACGCACCACTAACAATTAAGTTCCTCGTGTGACGATATACATACATCAATTAGAATTTATGTTACGGTATTTGTAATATTATTGGTTACAACTGCCCACTAGCAAGCCTACTAGATAATAGAACTATAACACCAAGTATCAAACCGTGTATACATATGTACATACCGAAACCTGAAATTTATAATATAGAGAATAAGAGAACTATGATAATTTCCGAATGTATTTATTAGATCATTTTTCCCTCGAATAAAGGATGTTATGAAACTTGTTTCTCATAGAATAACTACAAGAATACAAAACAAAAACATATGCGGACTACAATGCACAAAGCTAATTAGAACTTGAGTACATGAAGCTGAATGAGCGGTTCGCGGCCACTGTCTGTGCGGTACAGTGTAGCAAGTGTTTAGAAAAAGATACTAGATATAGGATATTGTTAGGATAGTCGAGGAAACTAGAGAAAGGATGAGATAGATCGATAGAAGACGATAGAGTAAAAGAAAAGTACAAGTAGTTATTGTACTGACCTGGCAATCGTGGAACCTTTTGTGAAAGCAATATCCGTCGGTGTTACGTAGATGTGTGTGTGCCACGTGCAGGTGAATTGGCAAGTCCGTGGAGGGAAGTACCGCTCCACTCTCCGTACCAAATATTGAATTGCGTCCAGTGCTTGTTGACCATACAGACATCAGGCTTGATTCTTGTGCAGCCCTGAGCAACGCTGTAACATACAAATTGATCCACCGCTCACGTCTCACGTAATTATCTTACACCTGTCGCAGCATACACTTTCCTTAGTTCGTTTTTAGCATCGATATTTAAAAAAATCGAAAATTCTTTTATTTATTGCTACTTTTTCATTTTCCTATACGCGATTATTATTATGCAAGACACATGACAAGTCGGGGTATTGAAGACGACTCTTTTACTAAACCGGGACGAACGAGGTAAAGTGTATGTGCTAAGTAACCGAACGCTATCAGACTACGAATATTTATTCTATTTAAATTGACTTCATTTCCTCTTTTAGTCAAGTTAGTTTAGTCGAGTGAAGTTTAGAATATTTGTTCATTCAGAATTTTCTTTCCTTGTTCAGTATGAAATAATCTTACTTCCGTTTGTATTAGGATTCGCGAGACAGTACGAAGTATTGCTAACATAGAATTGCTAAATCGTAATAGTAAATACTAGGAAATATAAGATTCTCGTTGATCGTAGTGCGTAAATACAATCATATCAGCACTGAACGTGAATGCATGCGATCATGAACATTCAAATTAAGCGGACAATTATACGTGTGGTGATCCGTAACTATAAACCTATAATTGTGACAAATGGTTATGCTGAGAATGAAGTTTAGCCTAAAGTTACTTTTGCTACTGATATAATGTTATAGGAAAACTTGTGTAACACGTTAAATCGTAATGTTATCATCACCCACCGAGACTCACGCTCTTATTGCTTCCACATCGACTTCCTTTCTTCCGGCCCCCAGGCCCCATTTTTCGTAATCTTCTATTAGGCTCTTTTTTCCCCTGTATTATTTTCACTTTTAATATGCGCCAGGCACAGACACGTACACACGCACACAAAACACGAATGTGACCTCGTTCGCGGCACTAGTTTCGTATTTCTTCGTTTGACAAACTGATCGACTCTCTATTCTTCACTTCTGCTTTTATTTGAAAAATAATCGATTTTAATTATTGTTTGATAAATCAAGATTAATTGTATTTGAAGAAGAGAAAGAGCAATTGAAATTTTTAATACTTATCCAGAATGCAATATTATTAAAATCTGGGAAAACTGTACACAATGTGCTTATTAAAAACATGAGTCGAAAAAAGTTGACCAAATAGATTGCAGTGAAGCCTGACCTCGAAATTTACCGTGTGTTACTTTTTTTTTATCATAGTCCATATCAGATTGACGACTCACGTTAAATTCGTACCAATACATATATGTTTATCCTCGATAAACTTCTTACACTACTCTTTCCTTTAGATAAACTGATGCCTTACCATAAGTTCACAATATAAATTGTAAATGTTTTTCGATTTATACGTTTCGTTTCCAAATCTGTTTATTCCTCTAGTCTGCTTATTTCGTTTCATATGCTTTTTTAGCTGTAACTTGAACGAACCCGTGATTCCAATGTCAGATACAAACGCTTAATAGCAAAGTATGGGATTAAGATGATTGGCATCAATTGCCATAGAAATAGAAATGAAGAATCAAATGTGTAAGTGCATGTATCACTGTAATTGAGGTCACTTCCTCCCTGAGTAGATATAATGGCAGAGATATGATTCTCGCGAAAACACGTCCCACATCAATGAAATCGTTCAAACAATCGTTTGAGCTATAATACTCACGATACAAACATAGCAATACAATATTCAAAATTTTGGAGTGTAGCTTTAACATTTCACACACACTATGACAAAATGATATTATTTGAAAATCACCCTATATTTGATATCTCATTTGAAATTTTATTTTTATATTAGTTACTTTTAATAGAAATATATTGTGATTATTTTCATTATATCCAAAACAAAATTTTATTTTGCGTTTCAAGTCTTTTTTGCAAGTGCATCTCATACGTAATCGTATGTTCGGACCGTGGTACACGTGATTCATGCGAATTCCGGATGGAATCAAAGACTCGCTTCCCTATCGTGAGCCACTGCTCTGTTAGGAGATTTGTGTTTGTACGAATAACACTGGAACACTAACAACGTAACCAAAACCATTATAACTCACGCATTACTGTCAGCTATAATCATTACGTATACCGCAAACCACATGCATTTCTGGGTGAATCCTAAGCGCTTTTCTTTCTTTATCAATTTATTTGATCTTCTCTTGATCCATTTAAACTAGATTGAATAAATCGTGTAACATTCACTATTTCACATACATCAAATTATGTATACGAAGTTTTGTGAGATAGTTTGATGGAGAGAAAATACTGCTCGAATTGTTGCTAACAAAGACAAATACGTAGCCATTTCGAACAATATGTCACTCGGGATAAAACCATCAATTTAAACCAATTTATTCTGATTAATTTACTATTGTGTAGTACACATTGATGCATATGTTAAGAGATTTTAATTATTTGCACTTTTATCGCAGTGAAATACGAGAACCAAAGATCAAACAAGTTTCACGGAAATAAAAATGTCTAGCCTCCATTTTTTTCTGTGAAGAGCATCACAAATCGCTGAACCGTTGACACGAGACACGAGGAGCAGACACACACTGGTGCTACTGTCGTGGTACGTGCCAAATGACTAAAAATACAAAGATTGCGGGCAGACGTGATTCTTCGCTACAATTGGCTCGTGTACGAAATTAAATTGCGATCAAAAATGGTCGAACGCTCGTTGAAAACCGATAGCGTGCTCCTGAGCGTTCTTACGGTGGGTAAAAAATGGTAAATATGTAATTATCGCTGGACTTATTAAATCTATTCTTTTTGCACATTCATTTTATACAAATTTTGGCGGTAATACGCGTAGTCGATGAGTGTCACTTTGGACGCTTGACAATTGCTGTCAGATAAAGAATTTTGTATTATGCTACTCTTTCATTTCCTAGTTTTTGCTCACTGCATTAAAAATGGAAAAGCATTTTTCAATTTACGCGAAGGTTTTAAATGAAAAAACATGCTCCATTTGAGTAAGTACCTAGTATGCCGTAATTAATCATGTTTGACAACCCTGAATGTCAGGCTACATGGTTATTCCAAGAATTATGCATCTTTATTATAATTTCAAGATCATCTGCTCACATTCTCTAAGCAAATGACACTCTCAACGACACACGAAAGTATGCAACCTTAAGTAGGGTACGGGATAATTTAACCGAGCATAAGAGAACACGACATTTTTTTGCTGTTTGCTTGACTACAATGGTAGTAAGTTGAAGAAGCAATATCAGAGAAAATTTGAGTAGCGCTTACGTAAAATACAATTCCATTCTGGCCGTATTTCCCTTGTGCAAAATGCTTCGTTTTATATCTATCACTCCCCAAGCGTGACCGTTGTTATTCCTAGACACTCTGTATAGCCAACAGCAGATCCACTCACTCAAATTAGGAAGTATCACTATAATTACCATTTTGGAGGTGCTCAGATTAGTGTAAGAATTCGCGACGCCACTCATTTTCAAAGGTTTCTCAGAAAGTACGTATCGAATTACCACGAAAGTAAAGAAACATTCCTAAGAATGTTATCGAAGCACTGTTACGAAATTATTATTGATGCACTAAAAAAAAAAAAAAACTACTAAGAGAATAACATTACTACGAGCAAGTATTCGCGATTAGTCAGGTTAGTCGTCATGACGAATGACAGCCACAAGAGCCACCGATGCACTAGAAGAACCCGCGAGAGAAAGAGTAGAGGCCAACGATAAATAACGTCAGCTGCGCCGAGTTTGACCGATAATCCCCGAGTGGAGTTCGGTTAACCGAAGAATCGGAGTGGAAGCACTCGAAACAGGCTTGACGGGGCATTTCAAAAAGCTACATGTTTCAATATGTACTTATGAACATCTAAGTACTTATTTCCGTAATACTTTCGACACAGTAAAACTGAAATCTGTGTAGAACTTGTTGACTTCCGCGATAAATTTGTATACATCAAATATTATATATGTACACATTATACAAAAAGATGCGCTTTCCATTTAAAACACTACTTTTTACATTCATAATATAATTCCTGCAGTTCGTGTACTTTAGTTCAGAATCTGAAATCGTGGGGTCAAACAATATCAGTTGTCTTCATTGTTCTTCTGGTTGATTCAAAATTGCTACGGAAATATTATTTTCATTTAGAGATCGGGATTATCCCCGATGCACCTTGAGACAGCAGACAACGAGTTAAACTATTATCGAGAGGAGGCAAATACAAATGTGATAATGACGCTATCACAAGGGCGCGTAAGGTCGGGTTAATCCCCAACGCGCGTATGGAATAGCAGCGTGCGAAAAGGTAAACACGAGTTCCTCTTCTCGATCACCAAGAGAAGCCAAGCGGCTTCTGTCTCACGAGATCCATTGAACTGACAATGAGACGTAGCCTGTAGTTCTAGCGACTCCACAGTTTCCACAGCCTTACACGTGTTATCGGACTAGGGCAAATTATCGCAGCTAGAGGCGTGTACCTATCTATAAGGTGTTTGATAATGATCTGACAGGTGTGATGGGAACGAAATACGTAATAGTAATAGTTTTCCACTGTGTTATTCAGGCGTTCATGTCTCTCGTGTTCTCACTTACAAAAGTATAATACTTTCAATTCGCATTTTTTGGAGAATGTACTTTTGGCGGAGAATATTAATTTACTTCTGAATTCGAAATATTGCTCTGTAAATGTACTCAGTCATTAGCTATTTCTGCGACTCAGTTACACTAATTATGGCACGTAAAGTATTCCAACTGTTTAATTTCAATTTATCGGAATAAAATAAGAAATTCAATCAGGAGCACAATTATCGTAAATGTGACAATGTAAGAGAGAAAATCTGATATAAAAATTATACATGTGTAAACTTTTTTATTATACTATGTTGAGAAGCATTCGATCGAATATAGATCAAAAAGTTGTGTCTGCAGTGGGAAGATAATTTTACCTAAGCTTCATCTGGTCTTCCTGATGGCAAATTTCCAGGGTAAGTAGCAATTCTTTTGGTAGTTGATGCGGCTATCATTGCAGTCAGGGTCGGGGAACCCGCATTTCTTGCAATCTATTACTAATAAAATTGCCTGATTCATTTAAATCTAGTTCAACTTCATTTTTTAATTTCGAAAATATTTATGTTGAGACTATTGACAGTTTCCAAACAAATCACTGTCTGCTTTAATTATTTTCACTTCTTTTCTGATCGCATTGATCGTAAAGCACGATTTATCCCTTTCGTCCTATATAAATACTTGAATCAAATCTTTTCTTCAAACTTCCGGCCTTAGAAAGCATCTGGTTGGCAATCTATTCTATTCAAGAGGTTGTTACATAACTATAATATAGCTACTATTTTATTTAAACTCATGACCAAGTCTGAATATATGATTGGTCCTGCCATGTTGGTTAACAGCCAAGAAAATTATTTATTAATTCCCCAACTGCCTGCACTGTCAGATGTTTGTTGCCTATTGCGGAGGAACTCAATAATGCAACAGGTGTCTATGTATGTTACAATGCACAGCACAAAGGTAGACGACCGGTGCGGATGAAATAATATGGGAGAAAAGAGAAACTGGGGAGTAAAGTGCACAAGAAACAGGTATGCTAGTTATTCATATGATGTACAACGGGTGCGTTGGAGAGAAAAATTGTATGTATAGATATACTTATGATGCATATAAGACGTATGAACAATCTATTCGAAATGTAGTATCGAAGTATAAAAGAAAAAGTATACAAATATATATTAAATGATGTCACAAAGTTAAACCGCGAGAATAGGCAAAGCATTAGTAGGTTAATAATAAACACATAAGTTAGAAAGGCGAGGTACTCACAAGGTTCATTGTCAGCACGCCTACGGGGCTTCATGTTGAAGGTACAACAATCCGCAAAAATCGTAATAACTGAGTTACACTCAAATTAATATTTCTCCAATTACATATAACACAAATTTCGCAAAACGCTTTTAGCTCCGTAGCACTGCCATAACATGTTGCAGAGTTGTATTGCAATATGAGAATTATGTCATATGAAAAATTAACGATTAATAGATAAAAAAAGCCGAAAAACTTCCGATGAACGAGCAGAATTTCTAATTTCAACACATTAATCCGGAAATTAATAATTAAATAGAAGGTTTCTTAAAGTGTTTAGCTTAGATAGAAGAAAATCTGTCCTATTTATGGAGAGTGCGTTTAGTTCGTAGTATGGAGAACACGCGGTTCCGCGCGAGAGTGGTGTGAGCGGTGGAATAGGAGTATGAAGAAACTGGAAAAGTGAGTGTGTTTGTTACCCACCTTATCCAAGTGCAGCCAATTGCATTGGTCATACGTATCCATAGTCTTCGATTCCACCGCTTTTGCTTAAATTGCCTTTGGCTCGTTAGCTAATTACTGTTATCAAATTTCTTCTTTATTGTATTACTGTTGTTTCCGAAATACATACTTTCTTTGTAACACATAACATCGTACTACAAAATATTTAATCTAATGAAAAAATCATTATTTTCCTAAAACGGTTTTCTCTATTCTATTCAATGAAATGATAAAACAACTTAATCGCGAAAAATCATTACAATAATAATACAAACTGACTGTACTATAATAAAAATGCGCGCTAGGTATAAATAGATGTGTGCTCCGAAAATCTTATTTTAATGACATACAAAATCCGTGTGATTCAATACTACTAACAATAAGCATGCACAAAAGTAACTAAAGACTACTTGGACGTTGGAGCATATTTAGAAAACTATTATTAATTCTTGTGTTGCAATTGCGGAAAAAAATAGACAACAAAAAATGTCCTTCAATTTAAAATCTCTTAGCAAAAGGTTGCTTCATTTGGTACATGGCGATATTTTTCGATCAATTACATGATTAATTGCATGGAAAGGAATATGAGTTTACCAGGAACTTGAATTTTATTTGCAAAAATCGTATCTGTATCGCAAATTACTTACGTACATGTACTTAAACATTCGAATATTTTAGAATATAACCGTATATTAATTATTATATTCATTAGACTTTCGACTAAATAATAATACAAGCAACGCAAAAATAGAACGCTTTCTACCGACGTGAAGAATAATTATCTTGTTCTGCGTTTCTGTAAGCTTTCCGCTCTGCACTCCTTTGCGAACCACCGCGTTGGAATCAAGAGGCATTCATTCCCTTGTTCTGTAACAGGTACAATCAAAGTTAACCGAAAGGGGATTCCACCAGAAATCAAGAACCCGATTCTTATAACAAGTATTCAGAATGTAAAATAAATAGGACAGGAAATAAGAAAAATAATATTATACTTCTTGCATGGAAGGAGAAAAGGCTTGTCAGAATTCTTGGTACTTGAAGTCACTATAAAAATCAGTAGTATGGGTCGTGCGGACTAAATATGCCCCCACTTATTGACTTTTACGAAAATCGTTAGAATGAAAAAATCGAAAGTATTAAAATTCTAGTCCAAATAATAAGGGAAACTTATAAGCTTGCCTTATAAGTCTAAAGCTTGCCGAAAAATAACGATTACCAAGAATATCAGTCTACTAGTGAAATAGCACTAATAATCACGGAAAAGTATGTAGTAATTTTAGTATTATGTATTTCTTATACATAAATGTTAGTTTTACAATTACACGTTACAGATTATATACAAAACTTGTTTTAAAACTAATTACGACTAATCAACTAATTATTATTGGTATTATCAATAAACATCGGTAGTAACAACATTTTGTATAATATCAGTGGCTGCTTAAAGCTCATGAGTTATTAGCATTCTTATTCATTTTTTGCGTATTGTTATAAGAACTCTGCTACTTTGCTCTTTTGTTTGAATCTATCACCCTATCGCTTTGATTGCATTCTGCGTCTTGGTAAAGCCATTTACTTCTCTAATATCAATTCGTATCAAAGATCTTCTCTCGTTCATTATTAGTCTCCTATATTCCTATTGTGTATCCCAACAAGATGTTAGTTTCCATTTCTCGGTTAAAGATTTCATATTCAATACATTACATGCAATTTGAACAACTAACTGCACGTATATCTATCAGTTGCTTCATCAGTATCATTACTAGCGTTACCATCCTCTATTTTGTCTTGGTTATTATTTATTATTTCCCTGTTAATGTTACATATGTATATATAATTATTGGCAAAGCGTCTAAAGCTATTCTCTTTCATGAAAAAATTTACGTAGTAGGTCCGTCACCTGCATCCATATCTTTAGTATAAGTAAAGTATTGTTTACTTGGACTTTCAAGCAACGCCCATAGCCCTATGTATATCTTTACGCTAAATCTTTGAAATTTCTGTATCCAATCATATTCAACGCATAACTTGGACCTAATTATTAATCGTTATATTATTGTCATGCACTCTTGCATCTGTAATGCATTTACGCATAGTCTATATATGACAAATGCATCTCAAAAATACGCAGTCATGCAAAACTTATTTCAATCATTATTAAAATTGAATTAAAATTAGTACAACGCTCGCATAGACAAATGCTCAATTTTCTGTAATTATCTGAACCTGTACCAATATTGTTTTTCAATATTGCATGCGCACAGCCATTCGCTTTGTGGTAGCTAAATTCTTTTTCAATTAATTTCTGTTTTCGAAATCTGTCTAGTAGTATTGCTGAATTAAACAGTGATTCGGTGCCCCGTAACCCAACATGGCCGGGAACAATAAATAACAAAACTTGCTCCCGCCAATTTTCTTTACGATGTATGAACATTTTCAAAGAAAATACAAAAAATTTGGGACTCACCGAGTCGAGGTCCTCCCGTTTCTTAATTTCATGCAGTTCGGTACGTTCACCTCGGAACGCTCAAAAGCAACGAGAATTGCTTCACGAAACGGAATCCTCACTACGTGGTTAACCTTGTGTCGGCACAAGGAATTTAGCACTTTTTATCAAAAATTATCATCCCGAGAGTCAAAAACTAACACAGCAAGTCGAGCAAATGTGTGAAGGATCGCGAGTTATACCAAGGAAATATTAATAAGAACACTTTGCAGACCAGCTGCTCGTGAGAATGTTTACGATTTTCACGAAAAGTACTGATTATTCCGAAATTTTAACACTTATTATATATACTTAGTATTAAACCGCACCACTTTGAACATTAGAAAATACGATTAAATGCATTTACGCGTTAGTTAACTAACACTATTACTTGTGAGTTCCGGCACCACACATCCACGCTCGATCAGCGCCCGAAACAAACTGAGGGAAGCTGACATGCGAATTGCGGTTAGACTCGAATCATGGCGCTACGTTTATTTACAACACAAGATAATTCACTTTCGGTACTTGTCACGGCGGGAAAATAACCGAAACATTTGTATTATATTAAACAAGAACTGTGGTAGTTATTTGGTAGTTAGTAATCAAATAACAATCAAACTATTACCGCGCTCGATGCGATTAATTTGAATATAGCTTCGACCAAACTAATATCTGGTAGAGATGTCTTACTCTACTAAATTTCATATTCTGCCAACCGAGCGCCCTCTGCCGGCGTACTTTGGTACTGCATCGATCTATTTATCGGATCTGCTTCGGCCAATCAGAACAACGGCTTTTCAACCTATAGGAAACTGACTGTGATCAACAAGCCGACCGCCATATTGCGTGCCGCCAAGTTTTGTGCTGGAACAGCTCCGCGTTAGTGCTTCGGAAAATTTGGAATAAAAGTGTTAAAAAGTAGTGTTTCGAGTCGCGAGTGGTATCACAAGTGCTGGGAACTTCTAGTGCACCTGGGAGATATGGAGTACGGGATCGTAAATACTGGGAATAGTAACTATCACGTCATCCTACATCAGCTTGGCAGATCAAGCGACCGAATGCATCCCGGACCCAACCAACACCAGATCGGTGAGTCACATCTTTCAAAGTTCTATTGAGCAACAGGATCATTGGTCCGATAGTATATATACGGAAGATCATTTGCTATTTTTATTTCGATTTTGCGTATTTGATTGACTGCGAACAGTGGAATATTTTTGCATGCGAAATGTTTCGTATCTCTTGTTCACACAGAGTTGCGCGTACACGATCGCCAACATTGGTTAATACAATGAGTACTCAGTATTGCAATTTTATTCTAATATGTGAATTTAGAATCAGTAGAGTCAGACGTCAGAAAAAAGTAATTCTCGGGGGTGGCAGATTTGGACTCGACGCCATTTTGATTTGTTACACTGTCGGAATTTGATCTGTGTTCGCTTTATCTCCAAATGATAAAGTAGTGTTTATGCAGAACGTTTTATTCTAGTAATTACAATTGCGCTTCCTTGGCAATTGTATTGTAAAATATGCAATACTTATTGTAAATATCAAATATCTTTTTGAAGTTTATTTGAATTCTTCGTATACTTACCATCAAGAGATACATTACCCTACGTTACTAACAAAGTATAACTTGTTGTATCCTCCGAACTATACCACTCATATTAATAAAATTTAGCAATATGACATAAACCTGATACTTTTTGTTCCAATTTAATCAAAGATGTAGTGAAAAAGTTTGCCTTATCGGGATGACTTACATGAATATTCCTCAATCTTCATCAACGAGCACAATTTATTTCAGGACTCAGTTCCGCGATAGGTGACGCCCTCATGCACATATGAAAGCATTGCGCGAAAAGTAAACGATTAGTATTAATTTAAATCGGACTAAATTTATTTCCTCCAAATGACATTTGTTTGATGTAACGAAATACATCATAATAAATAAGTAAACTCTTCCAACGAAAAACATTGAAAATTGCGTGAAAACCGAAAAGGAAAATTATTCATTGTTCCAATATAATTTCATATATTGTACATTAAAATCATTTTGCATTGGCAGTTTTCAATTCCTCATGATAATTTCGGAATCGGTTTATGATTGTTCCGCACAATACTCATTTTAATACAAAAGGTAGAACTTAACAAATGTGTTCAGCACAGATACAGAATAAAATTTCCATTTGTACATAACTATATACTTTAAATATAAAATTAAAAATTTATACAGATATATCTATTCATTCTTACATATAATTTAAACGAACATCAGGATTTTAAAGAATTAATGTTTCTGGTGTTCAAGAGGTTTTGGATAGTTATAATAATCGTCCTAGTCTGTGTCAGATTCTTGCGTCACATAAATAAATTGATTAAAGGTAATAATAAAACTATCGTACACAACATTGGGAGACTAGCTCCAGACTTATGTGAGTCGATCCATTCGCGGAAGTACGCTATATTTGCGTAACCATCCGGTACACCTTGTGCACAAGGCACAGCAAAAGTAGCTATTCCAATTTGAACATCGTTGACAACGAGCGGAGCACCTCCATCACCCTAAACACAAAAATAAATTTCATTGCCATTAGCAAATAAATCCATACCGATTGAAAATATTTAGCTTTCAAAAACATAACATTACAATCTGACTCGTTGATAAAAATTATTAAAAACATATTAAAATAATAATTATTCCTTTGAATTTCACAATAGTTTTTTTTAAATAAAATCTAGTTAATATTGGGATTATTTTCGGAATACATACACGCGTATGTATAGGTAATTGAATCATGTATAACTTTTGGGATAAGTGAATTTCCAAAGACTTACTATCATTATGCAAAGGCGAATATCGTCTCAATATTCCACTATAAAGTATTCTATGTGTTGTAAGGTCACTTACCAGACAGAAACCTCCACGTTGTACATAGGTGCAAAGATGCTGTGGTTGAAAGCCTTTTAATACAGCCGCGCAATCCAATGCGGGTATGATACGTACTTGCAGTTCTTGTAGTTTGTTGGTTGTCAAATCGATTAAATTCTACAACATTAATGTGATTGTAACACTTCACGGTTAATATAACACATCACATCTAATCTTGAAATTGTAGTTTTTCTAATTTATTCTTTATAAAAACTGTAGATTTATCTTCTCAAGTCAATAATTTAATTCAACGTTCAACCGGACTTTTTATCAAAATTATTGTATCATCCATTCCATTCGAACGATTTGGTTTTTTTAGAACCACAAGTTAATTAGAACATTTTTTAAATTAGTTTCTAATGCAAGTGTCGTGACTTACTGTACTACCCCATCCAGCTACATAACCATATTGCAAGTCGTAGTTGGAGTTTTTTTCTGCGAGTATAACTGGTTTCACTTGATCGTTGAATTTGATACTCTTCTTAAGGTGAATTATTCCGATATTGTTAAGTGCTCCAATATGAGTTTCATGAGGTACTACTTTTTCAACTTTATAAGTAGTTCCACTGTTCAATAGCTCAGTCGTTCCAACGTGAATCCGCGCGGCTGACTCGAAACCATGCAAACTGCAAATAATATTTACTCAGTTAAATATCCTGTTTATTAATTCTATCGAAATATTTCAAAACAAATATCTCTTCTTTTCTTCATCAAATGTTTCTATACGTTCATATATACAGGGTGAGTCAGTGACCTTGCACCAAACTGAAACCACGTATTTTGGGGGTCAATAGAAGCCTAAAAGTCCCGGAACACACAGTTGAAATCTCAACCCTTTCGGAATTACAGGGGGTTGAAATTTTAAGTTTTAAAAAATCATATCTTCCGACGTGATAATACTAGAGTCACGGGCCTTTTTCTACAATGTGTGGGAGGGCCCAGGGTACCTGGAAAAAAATAGAAACGATGTGAAAATTATTATTAAGCCACATTATTATTGATTTTCTTGTAGTTCTTCTATGAACGTGAAATTTGCCCGTTTAGAGAAAATCAATAATAATGTGGCTTAATAATAATTTTCACGTCGTTTATATTTTTTTCCAGGTACCTCGGGCCCTCCCACACATTCTAGAAAAAGACCCGTGACTCTAGTATTATCCTGTCGGAAGATATGATTTTTTAAAACTTAAAATTTCAACCCCCTGTAATTCCGAAAGGGTTGAGATTTCAACTTTGTGTTCCGGGACTTTTAGGCTTCTATTGACCCCCAAAATACCTGGTTTCAGTTTGGTGCAAGGTCACTGACTCACCCTGTATATTTAGCGAGTTATTTATTAGCTGTACACCGATAGAATTAAAAATTAACTCTTACCCCACAAGACAATCTGCCGAAGTAAGAATATTTCGCTCATCGAGGATAGTGCCGCTGCATTGATATGCTCCACTTCGTGATAAGTATACAATATAGGGATACTTTCCGTTGGGTGCATCATGACCATTAATTATCAGCGGTGTATCACTTCCTAAACGAAATGAATAAAATTCATGATGATACTCTCTTGTATTTGTATAATGTTCAGTATTATTTCGCACTTGATTGTTTTATAGAGATATGAAATTCCAATGGAAAATTGTTACAAGATGGTACGATTGATTGATTTCATTGTTTCCCTTATCCATAAAAATATTTTTTAAGTAAGTTTTTTTAGTCATTCGTGCACATTTCTTACCATACACACTAACAAGGAAAGTGCAAATCACAAATATTCCCAGTACACTCATGATTCCGCATACTACACAATAACAGTCCTGTTGAATGCCACTTCTCACGTAGCAAATATAGTATCGTACAATATCACGTTAGCATATTCACACCGGCACAACGCAATGCGAACGCACGACTGAGGAAAGGAAACGCGAATAGAACTGATAAAACCAACGACCTCCAATCAATGGACTAAAACCCTTCCGAGGTTACTGGCAAGCTAATCGATAAACTGATAAGAAGAACGACTTCCAGTTAACGTATCTTGCCCGTGGAATTTTCGGAAAGAGATTTGCACGATTTTTGATTATCGAAACGATTTTTCTGACAAGAAACAAAATTGGAACGGTTTGTGTCAATCGTTATGTAATTTATCGAATATAGAATTCTTTGGAAGAGAAAGTGAAATCCAGAGAAACGAAATCGGAATTTAAGAAATTTTGAGAAAGATTTTATGAGTCTTACGTTTTTTTATTGGATTACTGTAGACATTTTTTAAGAATCGCGATGTTAAAAGTGAGTAGAGTAAAGGGTTACAACAGGCGCAATGTGCAAAGTTACTTCGTCGAATTAATTGGCTTGCTGAAGGTAGTCCATATTCTCTATGTCCGTCTCGTCAAACTTCTCAAGATGTCTGTCTTGTTCACGCACAACGTAGTACTTGGGAAAAACTTGGTAATGAGGAGAACGAGCCACGAGACGGTGTTTACAAATCATTAGTCCGGTGGCAAAGGCTTCTTCTAGACGAGAGAGTTGGTGAGCTTACTGCGTCCTATGGACACAAAGGATATTTCCAAGTCGTATATATGTATAACAATCTTTCTCTTCTTTTGGTGTTCCTTTCACGATAATACGCTGTACAAATCTTTTTCTTTATAACTTTCGAGCACGTAAACTAGAATTTCTTCAACGTTGTCTCATCGTTAGATTAATTTTGTAATACAGAGGGTGTTTAAATTCGTTTTAAAACTAAATTCACCTTTTGATATAAATCATTTATCACTGAAATTTTTTACTTTCTTCTTAATTTAATCTTCATTCTATCAAACGAATTAAGTAATTAATGCTCTAACCAAGGTAATTGAAAAGTCACTCAATAAGTTGGGTGAAAAAGTACTTTGTGTGAAGTATATTTCGTCGGAAAGCTGATAACAGTGCTACTGTTAATCGTAAAATTTGTTTTGTTCCCTGGCGATGATTTATCATTTTTGTCACTTGTTTAATCACTTCCTGTATCAAATGATCACTGATCGATTCTCAATATCTCATATTAAATATCAGTTAATTATTCATGATGCGTCTACTAATCAGGATAATATCGTAAAAGTAAATCTTTAGGATGAATTTTATTCAGTATACTTATACTGACTTATACTAACGATACGAATGTGTATCTGCCAAACGAGTTGAATTCGAAGTGCAGATGGTGAATGAAGTTCGCCTCACCTTCGAGTAGCATAACGGTCATTAAAACTGACCATGAGATAACAGACATAGTTGGAGATAAGTATCGATTGCGTCACTGATATCACTAACATAAATACATACATACTCTTTGAATCATCATTTCCGCGAAAGAGATGAAACGGTCAAATTTCTGGATCATAATGCTTTTGAAGCAAGAAAGAATCATATGATAGAGTGTTCGTAATGATGAAAATACTTTCACCGAAGAAATTAGAGTGACGAACAATTTCTTTCATTGTGTATTCTGCAAATGAATATATCTGAAGCTTGGCGGTAATTCCCAACGAATCCAAGGGGAATGTGCGTCCCTAAGGATCGGGAGAGAAGGCGATTGCGAATAACAAGAACCCTCCGTCTGCAAGGTTTGATCCTGTTAACAGGATCATCCTGAACACTGCTGAACTACTAGCAACCGTGAGATACAAGTAAACCTCCTCGACTTATTCCTCCCTTTCATACTCGCTTCTATATGTTTCCCACTTTTGTCTCTTCTTTTTTTCTTTCATTTAATTGGATTAGCACCTACGTATAAGTCTAGAGTACTGACAAACATTTATATACTTGATATCACTTAAAGTATATTTAAAGTTATAGATAATAATTAATGTCTATAGGAAAGTCTCGATAAATTGAGAAATACGTATACAGGCATAGACACTTTGAAATAATCGTTGTTAGATGTTATTTTGATTAAAAAAGAAATTATATCATTTTTATTTAAAGATATACAGTATTAAACCAAGTTCGCGAAAGAAATTGATGCTCAATTACTCGGGAAGTATTGCGCACCAGAAAATTATATTCACCGGCGTGAGGCCAATTCGTAATGCTCAGTCGCGATATTTACATATGCATATCATTTGTCGTATCGCGAGGGAAAAGGCTCTATACCAGTAATATCCCACAGGACTCTCTCTCGTTCTATATATCCAAATCGCATTACCGCGGTGGCCATTCGGTGCTAAGCCACGCTACGAACGATTTGATATGCGTCAGCCATAACCGAGTTAACAATCCGACATGACAGATGGTCCTGCCAACCGTTCGACTATGTGTACGATCATTGCTTCCCGCTCTTGCTCTTGTATAAGTATTTAGACAGTTCCTGAGCAATTAGTACCTCGATGAGCGAACTATAAACTAGAATTTACTAATGAACAGAAAAATAAACAGTAATGAATAATTGAATTCAACATGGTTTATTGTACCAACAATAATAAGAATTATACAATGTTTTGTATTACCAACTCGACAATAACAATTGTTGTTGTTTTGTATTACCAACTCGACAATAACAATTGTTGTTGTTTTGTATTACCAACTCAACGATAGCAAATAGAACCGTTTGTTTTGCAGTTATTTTGTATGTGAAGGGAAATGAGATTTGCGGGATATAAAACTGTTGAAAATATAGAAATGACGATTAAATATTCTGAGTTGCTAAAAGGGTAATTTAATCGTTGAATGCGTCTTAAACTACGGGTTTTAATGAATCATTACGATTTTTTCGAGTTTCTAAGGAAATTGTTCCGTGAGAACTGGTGTATTTCGAGTATGTACATAGTCTTTCCAGTGGACAACGGACCGCGATGTTTCCCTGCACAGAGCACAAAGGCTAAAAAAGTTAGCTGCGAGGATCGTGGAAATAATTCGCGGTCTGTAATATCAAAGAATCGGTCGGATGATTGCAGTAAACGGTACAAGAAATAGGAAAAAACTGTTACACCCGCGCTCCTTGCGGCGGTTTCGCGAAACAAGCAGTTTCTTCGAGTGGTTATTAAAGTGGCCAGTGTCCACGTTACGTTTGTTGAGGTTCGTGGAGGCGGTATATGGAGTTAGTTGCTGGGAGGTTTTTTTACAGCTTCGCTAATCGTTCTCGTGGAATCAGCACGGTGCAATGGCTCAAGATCGATGGGAATTTTTCGAGTTGTGGGTGCGACGAACCGAAAACTCTCGACTGGGCCAACTACTCTCGGTGCTTCTCGATGGTCCATAGTTATTTTTATGCCCCGTAATTATACATTCCTTTGACCGTTCGCTGCAGCTTTTAGGGTTACACTTAGACCCACCGAAATCGACAGCTCGCGTTTTCGCGCGTGTTTCTCCCACGATCCAGGCTTCGTTGAGTTGGACTATGGATAGACGGAGAATTCCCATTGGATTATACATTGGATGTATATTATATTGAAACATTATCATAGAGGGAATAACATTAACACACTGAATAACATAAATTAGTGTAATATTTCATTTCCTTCCGATTTTTGTCACATGTTTGTCGTATTGAAAGTTGCAAAGTTTGATGGAACACACGGATTTAATATATTCTTTTAGAAACCTTGTTCTTACAAGTACTATACGGTTCTTTTACGATTCACTGACCATTCAGGAACTAATTCAAAGAATATTCCTTAATTAATGTTCAGCAATAAACGTGCTAATAATTTTTATGCACATTTATGTGCACGTGTACTTTCAATAATATCATATAAAATGTCACTGAACTGGGGATTAAGCGTGTGCAGATAGTACTTGTACAAGACACGATAATAATTGCCAGTATACAGGCTACCCTGTATTTACGGAGGACCTATTATTAGTATGAGCTCATATTACTGGGTTGTTCTCGGTTTATAGCCAGTAAGTGATTTTCACTGCAAGCGTCGACGAGGAGTGCCACTAAATTGAGTGTCTTGACTTGAAGAAGACATCAAGTGAAATGATCTTTGCACATTATGCACAGTTGAAGACTACTAACAATTTACGACTCATTTAATGTCACTGAATATTGAAACGTCATGTATATTATCAAGTACCGTAACTAATTGAAGAGAAAGTAATTTAATTACGCGACTCATGAAGGCTAACAGTACGCGTCAATATAGGAATCATTTAGAATATTACTTTCCAAGATTTATTGGCATATTAATTTAACATAACGATTAAACCGATAAGTAGTTCGATTTGTTTGGTTCTCATGCTTAATAAACTCAAAGTAGAAGTAATTAAGAGAACTGAACATTTTACTTTCCCTAGAATACAACGATCTAATATAACTCAGACCGTTCTTACCAATCCAAAACCCTTCATTATCAAAACCTAATTCAGAGTTTAGTTTAGAATCGTAGATTTTGATTAATGGAGCATTCCGAACGAATGCTGTATAGCAAAATCGACGAATCGTAGAGCCTTTTAACGTGAAATTTCGCTGATGAATTGTTCTCACAATTATCATGATCTACGGGTTCGTGGATCCCAGAAACACGAAAGTCTTCGGTCAATCCGAGCTAATCTGTTTTGCGAACCCTTCACTTTGGCCGGCAGCGCCCCCTCTTTTGCGAAACGCACCAAACGGGATTCTCACCCACACCCAACCCATAAGGGTACTTTTCTGCGGCGCATAAAACGGTCTAGGCCCCAACGTAGATCTTGGAAATTCTTGCCTCCAACCAGAAACTATAATTATCCTTCGGATTTGTGCGGCATGCAGTGAGTTAGTCGGCCTGTTTCAAACTGGCGATTAATTCGACTGAGCTCTGTGCCACGCTTCTTTCGAGAATTTTTCGCCTCTCAAGAATCCTCGTCTCCCTTGTCTGCCTGAGATATTAGAATAAAAAACTTGTGAAATATAATGATCAATGCACCACGATTTTCTTCAAACTTATTCTTCTATCGAAAGTCTATTACATTTGGAAGAGTTTCTCTTGTTTTTCTTTTTTTTAAATGAAATCATAAATTTTCCCATGTAATTCGAATCTACATCACACTTTTTGTACATGTAGACAAATATCAAGGTCAAAAGTTTCATTCCATTCCAATATAATTCAATATTTGACTTTTTTATACGAGGCAAAAATTTCCAAACACGTTACGACCTAAACTATCACAATTCTGGAGTCTTACTTTTACAAGTACAACGTGTAGGTTGGATCGTAGAGACTCAAAGAAATAATTCAATTAGAATCGAATAAATCATTCAAAATCATAGAGAATCAGATTGAAACCATTCCACTTTACTGACACGTCATTCGCGTATTTTGCCTGGTCACACGACAGGAAATAAATCACTGCAGAACTCTAGAGCATGATTTAGAACGAAGCCGTGATAGCTCCGGAAAGACTCTGCAAGATTGCTCAGAAATTTCGGACGTCTGCGCGACTTGATTTATGAAGGACGCTTGACCAAGGTGGAAACGACTTCAACCGTTGTTATAATGATCATGTTCACGGTAATTTTATCTAATCGACGCCGTGTTATTATCTCAAATTATCACAAGTAGACGAAACGAGCTCGGACAAAATAAGAGATACATATACATTAACACGTAACGGATGAATAATGAGATTATCTCGCACTTCCTTTGAGCAATATGTATATATTAATCAAGAGTAGAAATTTCCTGTCAAATGGTTAATCGGACCGATAATGCAATGCTACTGCTATTTTATTATTTCTCTATAAAAATCATTTTATATTGTACTATATTGTAAATCGATGTTTACCTATTTAATATTAATCTGTAAAGCCATTGATACTTTATCTTCGAGTTTACTAATTATTTCTCCATTTTTCGTGATCCAGTGATGGAATAGTCACTGTCTATATATTTATCTGTAAATACGTTAAATCGACATACAATTAAGTATTAATATTCATTTGATATCGAGGCTCATGCCAATTCGCTAAAGTGGCTGTAAAGACCTGAATCTAAAACCAAGGATCACAGCTAAACACGAGAGTGTAGAAGGATGAGGGAGAGAACGTAGAGGCTACTTCATTTAAAGTGGAGTGTCACACGAATAGCCTAAATTAGGGCTATAATCTCTCTGCCATCTGATACACCGTCCCCTTTGCTCGAGCCGCTGTTTACCGATAGTATTTTAACCCTCGATTTGTCGTCAACAGCTTTCGAAGTCCATTGGGAATCTCACCATGCGGATTTTCTCTGCCAGCCGCGGGAGTGGCATCTGCATAAGCTACGTATTATCATTCGCAGACATTGCCTATCCGTGCCGATATGTACTCTATATCGATTGGAATTCGTACCTCTGCATTCTGATTGTGAATGGTATACTAGTTGCGAATCTTGCTAATTGCATACAGAGCTATGAACTGACGGACATGCAATTACATTTTTGGATTTCACAAAATAATCCATAATTATTGACGTTTACGCTTGAAACTTCAATTCTTACTTATAAACAAATAATATCTAAACTTTAATTCCTTCTTTCTTATACACTAGTCTGCTTTAGATTTGTACTTCAGACCAGTTCAATAAATAAATAAATAGTAAATCAATAAAAATCAATAAATAGTATTTTAATCGGAATTAAATCTCAGAACAAAATAAAGGTTTATATAATGAAAATCTAAAATCCAGTGAAACGCAATACCGTTACGGTTGAGACGTTGCTAAATGGGCATCGATCGCACATCCTCAGCAGCAGACAAGCCAACCAGGATATTTTGATAATTCCTTTTTCGTGCGCAATACGCCGCAGCGTGTAATGCGGAAGAGATCAAAGGCGTCAGTAGCACCTGTCCTCTAACCCCCATCTTGTCATCCGGTAGACTTGCGCCAGGAGCCAGGACTACCCAACCAGCTCTACGTCTCTGTCTCTGTCTGCCTCTTTGTAGTACGTGCTTTAGTTTCCCGTTCTATCTGAATTTCACTTCTCCCTCGCAATCTCGTTGCTTCTCGTTCTATCTTCTATCTCGTCTCTTGCTCTTTCTTCTCCACGATCTCTCGGTTCTCTTTCTTCACCTCATTCTCTCTTTCTCTTTCACCCCCACCCCTCTACCTTTCTCCCCGAACGCCGTGTGCGGCTGTAGTTTGATCAGACTCACGATTCGCTGAATGTGAGAGATTCTCTTCCTTCACGGTACTTTGTAATCCCGGTCCGGCGGTAGCTGTTGGATTAAATTGCAATTATCTTTATTGCGGGAAAGAGGAAGAGCAAAGTGTTAGAGGAAGAGAGAGAAAGGAACTTTGAATTTATTCTACTGAGTTCACGGAGTAATAAAAATACCGACTTTTAATTCAATTTTTTATTCTTCAATCAAGTCGATAAAGTTACATTTTTCGAATATTTCATATCCTTTTAATGATCCAATAGTGAACTATGGTGTACATGCAAATCAGACAAATAGAAGCAATGTTTCGTGTCTTCCTCGATGAGGAATATATTATTAGCTATTCTTCTTTATAATAGTGTCTTATTTGGATTTGGAATAATTCTAAAAATTAGGTGGTCTAGTTTCTAAAGATGTTTTGTATTTCGTACGTTATTGTGAGTTTCACTAAGATTATACGAAAAGAGACTTGGAAAAGTATTTTAGAGTAATCAAACGCGAAGATCAATGACGATTGATGGTGCCATTCGCGATACGTAGTGCGTGAAGATGAAATAAGTTGAACGAACATAAGTCAACGTCAAGGCCAACGGGAATGGCGGTGCAGCTACCCTAGAATTATCGTTAAACGTTATTGCCTAGGATCCATAGATCTTACGTATCAAATACTAGGTTATACTTAACGTTCACATGCAGTTAGAGGCGAGGGTGGATCGATCAAGAATATCCTTCGAGCGTCTCGTTAGATAGCTGTTAGTTACAAATACTTCGATTTGAAGGATAAACCGTCTGGTTTCTCAGTTTATCCAACGAAAGACTATAATCGAATGGTATTGATGAATTCTTCACATTAATAACCGCACGCGTAATGGTCTCCTCCTAATCATTTTTATTATCGAGGAACTTAGTGAAATGAACACGTAATCGTATTTCATTTCTGTGAAGCAGTAAATAAATCTCAATGAGGACTACCTAATATGAAGAATTAACTTAATCATTCTTCTCGTTTCAAGATACACATTCTGTTTTCTTATTAGTAACTTGCATTAGATACGTAACATTATTTGTGATTATCGAATAATCAATTCCATGGTGATAGATAAACAATATAACAGATTAAATAGAAAAGGAAGAAACGAATATATAGAAAAGGGTGGCAGAGGCGCAAAATAGACAAAATCAAAAGCTTTGTTATTGCAGGTCAGGAATTGGAGAGTATAATCCATCGCTTTGTCAGACTTTAAAGACTGATACGTACAAAGGTAAAGAACAGATTAAAAGGCAAAGCTAGTATGGCTTCAGTGAATATCACGGATTTCCGATATTTTTATCGATCAACAACGTGTATTTAATTTTACCCGTGTCAATTCCATTAGCTTGTCAATACCAGACGGTTTCTCCTGGACAATGCCAAAGTGTTTTTCAGGGAGGATTGTAACAGTAGAAAAGAAAAATGTGGAATTTCAGTAACGCGATAACGTAAAATAGTGCAATTGTTAATATGATTTACATAAATTATTTCCGTATAATTTGTTGGCAATCAATTTGTATGAAATTTATATAAAAAATGTGTAAAGTTTATTCAAACGTTAATAGTAACCCTAGAAATCTTACTGGGAATCTTAGAGAATTAAAGATTTATCGATAAAATCCTCGAGTTTCGAAGAAAATTCCGGTTGACAGTCCCCTTTCGCTCGCGACCATCAGGAAACTAAAACCCCTGTATTAATCGATTTCGTTCTATCGTCCGTACCAATAATCTACCGAGAGTGGAGAAAGAAAGGGGTTTCTCATGGGACGTATGAATGGTGTAACCGAGGAAGACATTCTGAGTGATTGTGGTTAGGACGGTCTTGACATATTCTGGAAATCCTCCCAGCTCTTCATCTACATTTGTTTAAAAGAAGATATTTATTCTACGTACACCCATTGACGTTTACTTTCTGCACGCGTGTGCGTGAGAACATATGTGTCTCTCGGTGTGCGTATGCCTCTTGGTCACGCGTTCGTGAAAACAAAACTCCACGTTTCTAGCGTACGTGACCCGCGAAGAATGAAAGAACAGTTTGCAATATTACCGAGTTGCTCACTTCTATTGAATTATGGAGAAATACAAATTCAATTTTTTTGTCCTTTCACGTTGCCTTGCTGAGCATTCTTTTTCCACGTAAACCGTTTACCTCCTATTATCAAGCTCACAACAGGTAGTCTAGTTTTTGGTTGCCTTTTGTGTTTCTTTCGAAAATTCTATCATATTTTCGAGCGTTGTAGATACATGTATATATCACTGTATTCGTATGCATTGTATTTTGTATCAAGTGAAATCGAGTGGTAATGCTTCACTTGTGCTTGTTGTACAGCAACTATCTCGAGTTACTCGTTGACGTTCATTGATTTATTGCTTCATTGTGATTCGTATAATGAGTCTACAGAGAACGTAATGTAGTACATACTAATAGTGTTGAACGTGGTACTGTAGCGTTATGAGCTATTAACAGTAGTAATTGCTTATTCATGATATTGTGCTATTCCGAATTGACAGGAAATAATTGCAAGTATTTAACTTGTTGCTACATTAATTGTATTTAAGTAACGTATTATGTTTTACTTTTTTTCACTAGTTTCTGGTTTTTCCTTCAGAAATCAATTTTTCCTTAATCCTTTTGCGATACAGATATCAACGGTATATCATTTCTACTTTTCTTAAAGTTTATATTCTCAAAATATATTTTATTTTATTCTTATCAGAAAAATAAACGAAGTGACTTTAAAGTTGACGTTTCCATTTGAACATATGTTTTCATAATTATGGTATGTCGGATGTGATAATACATTGTAGAATCATGTAGAGTTCGAGGAAAAACGAAATTTTCTAGGATCGAGGATTGCCGTCAGACAGGCGACAAGCGAAAGATGGAGAGAAGGAAAATGTAAAATCAGGATTTTCGACAGATGGCCAGAATCTCAGACCTCGGGCCGTGAATGCGCGGGCGCGCGAATAGTAGAGGGATCCAACCTCAGGATTTCCGCCCGCGGGCAGACTGCCGATGGAAAAGTTGCGCTTCCAGTACTCCACTTTGTTTTTTTCCACTGTCGACCGCCCTCCACCCTCGAGACGTCCTACCACCACGAAATTTCCGAAACCTTTCCGCTAACAGTACCATCCAACCATCGCCTACTTCCTTTCTTCCTGAATTAACCCTCTCTATTTCCGCCTGCCTCGTCGACTGACACGTTTACTGACGCTTCTTTTCCTTCTCGAATAAATTTCATATTTAATCAAGTGCATACGTAAATCAAATATTGCCTATTCTCAATATTGAACTTTTTACACATTTCGCATCGTTGCTCACCGTCCCTTACAGGAATATTTATAATGTTTTCGAATACATTCGAATACTATTTATTGTGAAACATACGGACGAAACTTCATATCGCGTGTTATGATATGATAAATGATGTTATTTTTTATGAAAGACTAATTAAACTTGAATAAACTAAAGCTGATATCAGTTTATTTATTAATAATTATTTATTATCTTGTTTTAAACGTAGTGTATAAAATGGGTTACGTTTATTTGTATTTAATTATTCGGTAATTTGATCCTGGTATATTGATATCGATTCTTAATGTTGCGGCCGACAATATTTAAAAATATGACTTTCCTTTATAAAATTCATATGGTTATTAAATTGAGATACGAGATACGTAATATTTCCCAACGTATCGAATTTTGTGCGATTTGTAATACAGTATGCGATTCTGATACATGAAAATAGTTATGTTTTATTCATTGACGCGTGAATCAGTAGTAGAAAGCCGAAATGAGCGTCCGCTTGATACTAGGTTTCAAATCGTGACGAAAATTGACACGATCGTAAACGGTAGCTCAACGTAGCAAGCTCAACCACTCATTTCAATCTGAACTGACTACGGTTGCCGCATGGTGTTATATAGCGGATCGCCTTAGGTGATACAGAAAATTTAGCCTACAGTTTGCGCCACAAACCCACTAAAGCAGGGGGACAGAAAAAATGGGGCCATTATTGAGTGAGTATTCTTGTCCGCGGATTCATTGAATATTCCACGTTAACACACTGACAAGTCCCGGTTTACCAATGAAACGATTAACAATGAAGTTTTAAAATATAAATCATTTAAAAAGCAATGTTACAGTTACCTATTAAAGAGAAAATGCGAAGAACCTTTAAATCAATCTCAGATTGCAAAAGTGATATATTCTTGAACTCAAAGTTTTTTCAGTAGTTAGAATAGATTAACGATTAATGGAATAACTCAGGCAGGATGATCGGTGGTCGAAAATCGGTGGTTCTCCGCTAGGAGTGAAACGAATGTGTTTGAGGGTTGAAGAATCGGTTGGTGGTTGACTGGGTTGGCCTGATCCAACTAGGAACTTACGTATACGGGGTACATAGTGGTTGGAGGTAGTAAAAGAGAGGCGTATAAACAATGCAAGTATCTAGCAGCGAAGGGGTTTTGAGCACTTGGCACGTAGGGCTCCCTGCGAGTCCAATTACTAGCTGAGCGCCTATCTTCATGGGGGGCCCCACGCGCAATTGTTGTATTTCGCCATTGTTCGCCGGCCTGATTCAGTCCATTGTCTTTTTCTCCCTGTGATTATCGGGCTCGGGAAAAGGAGCGAACCGCCACAGATCTACCGACCGTCTTCGATTCGACTTACTAAGTTTTGAGGCAAATTTATCGTGAATCTAAAATACCTGTAAATTTAGAAATCCTATCGCCATTTATTTTTCCCCACATAAATATGGTGCATTTCCATATGAACCTTGGGTTTAAGAAAATTTGTTTTAAAAGTTAACGCGTAATTATTTTCCACCCTACAATTTATGATTAGCAATAATTTGATTTATATCCAATTTTTAATGCGCGTTACTGTTAAATCATTGGTAGCGTGTTTTGAATCGGATATAGAACCAATCGAGGCAAATGCGGTTGCCAGAAACCTGTGTGTCTGTCTGTGATCCGATCGATTAGCGGCAGGCGTGGATTTTGGAGATAACGTACGATGTTGAAATTCCTGAAAATATGCCAGACGTCAAACAAAACGCTGGATTGCCTCTGCCACAGTCAGCGGTCACTGCTTCAAAGCTGTGTCGTTTTCAATATTCAAAGCTCGAGAGTAAATGCCGTTCTTATACGCGCCCATCATTTTATTGCACCGCGCGGGGTTCGTTGCCACGATCTTACTCGTCTAAATCTACTGAAAATTAGTTAGAAAGGCAACAGAGTGGATAGAATCAATTTATGTTTTCCCGGAAATTTATCGATTAAACTTTTGCTGTAAGAATAATCATATTGTACATTTCTTAGAAAAATTCGTTTGGATAGAACGAACAGTAAATAAGATAACAGTAGTATTACTGTTGTAATACTGTAGAAGTTGAATCTATATTAAGAAGAGAAAGTGAGGAAAAAGTGTCTATTTCGTGGAAAAGAAATAGTCGCTTGAAAAAATGATTTGGCATAGGACACAATCATGGGTAATCGGCATTTTTGCAGTGCGACACTCATGGGGTATCGCATTTCCCTTCAGCCCGAGGCGCGATACCGTACTATCCGTCCACGTAGAATAAAGATCCTTTGACAAAATTCCCCCTTGGGAGTCGCTTAAGGGGCGGCTATATGGCCACTGGGGCCACCAGCCTACCAGGAAATGACGGAACCGCGTTAGGATATTAGATTATGTTAAAGGCATTTCCCGGTAAGGAACCTCGACCAGTTCGGTCCAACCTGTCATTGGGTTCTTCCTTCCTGATGGCATCTATTCTATGCTACGAGAACATTTCTATAGCTTTCAGACACCGTTTTGACACATTCTACTTATTTGTGTCTTTTTCACTAAAAGGATAATGCAAAAAATCAACTAACATCGAACTTGGATAAAAATTTGTAATTGTATTTGATTTGACTGATAGAAGAAGAGAATATTTTGTCAAATGTCGTTTTCATTAAGAATCGATCAATCACTATTAATAATAATGATTATAAAAGATTGGGGAAATTATTTGAAAGACGACAATGTTAAGTTGATTTTTCTCGAAGCACTCTGGAAAAGCCTAGAGCGGAAAATCCGCCGAGTAAAATTTCCCTTCGACCGCATGCCTTTCTGGGATTTTAATCACTCGCGATTAATTAATTCAACCGTGTGTCGCGTCTCTTAAACCGGCGTAATATTAACCGTGGTCCAGAGTGAAATAATTAATTAACCCGCAGCGTTCGACGGCTGTTCGCCTGTTAATTAGCAGCGAGGGAAAAAGATCGTGCCACAGAAACGTTGGATAGTTTATTTTACTGCGATCACCCTGGAGTTGTTCTTTTTCGGGGAGCACGGGTTAAGGAGCCGCGCTGCTGTGATCGCGGTAGAAGAGCGAGAAACATCAATAATGAGAGAGATAGGAATAACCGGAACGTCAGATCCACGGAGACCGGTCGTCGGCTGTTAACCGATGAAGACTTAAACCCATGTCCACGCGTAATTTAGAGTTCTTAACTCGCAGTAGGTGGTTGACCACCACCCGCGGCTCGAGACACCTTATCGTGCCTACGGCTATAGGCAACTTTCTCTCTCTTTCGTTCTCTTACTCTCGACGACGATACTCTTTCATTTTTTTCTCTCTCTCTCTTTTTCTGCTCCGATTCTGTTGCTCGCCTTGCGTTTGGCCGGCTTTCCATCCATTCCTCTTCCTTTTCGAAGATTGACTCTTGTTTTCGCTCGATTGACACAACTTTCATCCATGAAACTACTCCCTCTTTGAGACTTTCGCGCACTCATCTTGATGAATTTGACACTTTGAACGAAGTATCAACAGAATTGGAGACTCTCGAGCAATGTTTCCTGATGTTTTTCTCAGAAAATTGCTGTTTTGTAAATAAGAGGCAGCGGAAGGACCTAGAGTGGCAAGTTAGGTTAGAGGGAAGAAAGAGGAGGAGGAAGAAAGAAGGCGCTAGGTTTCGTGCCAGGGCAGCGTTTGCCGCGAAGAAGCTGGCCAACTGGGCCTGGTACACGTCGACATTCGACGTGACACGTATGCACTGGGCCATTACTTTCAATTTATGCTCCTTTCGATCCTTAAATCGGCAAACTTTCGGGGACCGCCCGCAGTCTGATAAAATACAGGTTGACCGATAAAATACGATAAAATACATACCTATATAGATGTACGCTCTAGACACCTTGAGGGAAGGTATGCTGCATGCAGCTATGCTTGCGTTCCTTTGCTGATTTTTTTCGCTACATGCGGTGCTGATTATGAAAAGGACCTAAAGTCTTGTTTATTTTTTTTCTCGAGGTTTGGAGTATGGACCATAGATTCTATGTATGCATCGATTTTTTTACATATTATATTATCTATAAATTAAAGTTGTTCCAATGTAACGTTTGCTCCAATTTAAATTATCTGTAAGTTCACGCTTATTGTCAACACACGGATACTTTATTCGTAGAAGTTGATTTTGACAAATGTGTTGTATGTTCTTTCGAGTAATGTTTATTATGACAGAAAACAACTGCATTACAAATCTTTAATAGAATGATTGGATCGAAGAGACCCCTTTTCTATAGTATTATATGCAAATAACTTATCGGTCATCAATCACGCTGTGAAAGCTTCGAAACTCTAAATCACTAGATTTTATTATTCTTCTCTATCATCAAAGTGTTTGAATAACTAGTTACACAAGTTAGGGAGCTTCAAATTATGGAGAACCTAACTTTCACACTGTGCTTGACCATGATGGATCCAACGACAGCAGCATAAATGCCCCGTAATTCACACAAATAAATATTATCATTGCTTTCACCGGAAGCTTTCGTTATGACTTTCCGATATTTAATTTGGTCGTAAATTTCTGGTGAGGCGTCAAATGCCAATGGTAGTACGATTTATCGGTGTGCTCAACACATTAATACGGGAAAATTAGTCATGATTTGCTGACAAAGACGGAAACTGTATTTCGCAATACCGATTATATCTGCAGTTGTCGCTGAATTTTCATTTATTCGCCCGAGCCCGACAGGAATTCAATACGTCAACCGGGAAATCTCTATTTTTTTATTCTGTTTGTATGGAATAACGCAGCGAGGCAATTATCGTGTTAAATAACTGTGAGCCAGAGCGCAGAACGATATTTTTTATTCAATAGTTGCAGCTTACCGCACGCCGAAAATTCTGCGATAACAATATTTTCCATATATCTAATACTACAGACCAATTCGATTGTGGTAACAGTCGTTTACTTTTGTCCGGTTATATACATAAATATGTAATATTTTTTGAGGGATATTTTAACTGAATTTTGTTGAACCATTGTCATCGACGAACTTGTAAAAATTCTTATTTACCACCGGATTTATTTACCGTTATTGTGCTGTCGAATACTACTTATCGTATGAATCATAATAATTTGACGATAATGACATGGTGACTGAAGTAGACCTAAGACTATCATGATCGCGCACAACACAGGACAAGTAAAACTCCGAAGAAAGAGGTACGAAGGTCCAGCGAGACGAGACTGGCGAGCGACGTGTCAAATCCGCACTAAAACTTTAATTCAAGGAGGCGGAGACCCGTCGCTAGGATGGAGAGGGCTGAAAGGGTTAGCTGACTAGGAAAGACCCGAGAGCGTCCCTTTCTTCACAAAAGTCCCAGGAGCCACGGGAGTAGACTTCTCCACCGTATAGGAATGCAACGCGACGTATCAGTTCGCGTAGCCCAGCCCCTCTCGGAAGAAAGATCCACAAGCCGGAACCAGTGAAAGAGAACCGTAAGAACAGCAAAGCGAGAGAGTGGTGTGAGCCGAAAGAGACCCGTCGAGGGAACGAAAAAGAAAGATGGGTAGGGAAAGCAACAGGGAGTGATAGAGAAGAAAAAAATGGCTGAAAGAGAAAAAGAGGAGGATGAAGAAGAGGACGAAGAACGGAAGAATTGCCCGTGACAATGCGGTCCCTTCCAACCTGGATCGAAGTGAGTTTTGAAAATGTATGCGCACACGGCCAGATTCACAAGGAGGGCTGTAAACCCCGCCTTGGGCGAAGCTCGGGAGGGTCCCTTATATTCCGCACTAAATTTCACCCTTATACCCCGCAGACGGCGGGAGCCAGCCCTTCGCTAGGCAGCCTCGAGCGAGACTGGAGCGAGCCTCCAGCGCAGCCTGGACCCAGAGCGCTTCCCTTACGCAGCTCCGCCATGTGTGTACGAGTTTCGTGCCAAGGCAGTGACCCACGAACCAACATATTGGCGTTGTTTGAAGAACGAGAATTGCTCGGCGCCGTTGGGGTCCACGCGACAGACTGGAATGGGATCGATCGACTGCTCACGATCGTGCCCCGCGCTTCGGTGTAAATATCGCGGACCTCCTTTTGATCGTCACGTAGCCTGCGTAATGACGAGTGCATTCTCCTCTGAATCGACCAGACCGTCGTCGGGAGAATTCTCCTCATCCACCCTTCTACAGTTGAGTTCTGTCTGTAGGATCGCGCGCTTGCACGATACTCGGCGAAACGCAGATAACCGACCTGATGCGACGACTTCCTACTACGAGTATGATTCAGTGGAACGATCGCCCTCTCTGTTCGATTGTTAAAAGGTACATTCCATCATTGGAAGATCATTAAAACGCCCGATCATGAGTCTCTCGAAATGAAGAAGAAAAAATATCTCAAATACGTGATATATTATACAGGGTGAGTCAGTGACCTTGCACCAAACTGAAACCACGTATTTTAGGGGTCAATAGAAGCCTAAAAGTTCGGGAACACAAAGTTGAAATCTCAACCCTTTCGGAATTACAGGGGGTTGAAATTTCAAGTTTTAAAAAATCATATCTTCCGACGGGATAATGCTAACGTCACGGGTCTTTTTCTAGAATATGTGGGAAGGCCGGAGCTATGTGAAAAAAATAGAAACCATTTAAAAATTATTATTAAGTCGCATTATTATTGATTTTCTTGCAGTTTCTCGATGAAGCGGCAACATTTTCAGGTACGAAAAAATCACAGTCATTCTGTGATGCACCCAAGAAAATATCGCGTTATAAAAAGTTTAAAATTTTAATAAATGTGGCCAGGATAAATTATTGAAAGTTTTCCGCTAGAGATTGTATATACACGTTGCGAGAAGATTTTTCAAGATTTTCAAATTTCCATCATAGAAGCCAGGTTAAAGTTAAAGTCGTGTAGTATCGTTTCATGAAGTGACAAGATTCTCAGTTAGTCATGGGAGTAACATAAGATTGGGTAGACCTTCGTAATTTTATGCAAATTTGTCTATACCACTGGATATCGGAAGTAGGCAGGTACTTCTACGTACGAGTGGATTAAGGAGTTTACGCATAGATGGTTATCGCCCGACACAGATTAAACCCACTTACAGAGTGTGGCTGCAAGTTCAGTTAAGGGCCAAGAACCGGCCCCTGAGGCAGCGTGCCCGCAAACTAATGAGAGAGAGTCCACCGATGATAAAGTCTCCAACCTGCGAGCACTCTCCACCAGTGTTCGACTTTTTCTTCCTTTACAGAATACATACTCGGCATTGCGCTTTAAGGTTTACAGTATGCCACAGTTCGGACATTACTCAAATTTGATTAATGCATCGACGTGCAGTATTTCATGTGGTTGGTGTAAATTCTTTCGAGCTGAATAATTGTGATTGCAATACGTTCTTTACATTAGAAAGAAGCTCAAGAGGATTCGTCCAATAATATTTTCTCCACGCGAGAAGATTCTAATGATCAATGTAACATTAGCTCTAAATCGATATTATTGAAATTTATAAAAGTAAATTATATTAATTGACATTCTGTTAGAGATAAAGGAATAATACGAATAACGTAGAGTTAATTAATAAAAATTGATTTTTTGACAAAACCGCATTATATAAATCATCCAAATTCGTGCGGGATAACTTTATATATTGCCAGTTACATTTATCAAAACGAAGGAGAGGGGTCTTTTACAGAAGCAGCGACATATTTCGAGTCTTTTGGGGATCGAGTAAAAAGAGCAAGTTGAGACGGGGAGTTATGAGTGAGACACATATGTTCGCGCTGTGGGTGCATGAGCGGAACCTCAATCAGGGTGGAATCTATGTTTTACCGCGAATTAAGAGCTGTTGGTCACTCTATGGGAATCGTGCCGACCAAGTCTCGTTTTGCCTGTCAATGCTGGAATCTCTGGGGGGAATTTGAAATGCTACTTGATCACGCTACACCATGCTGGGCGGATTCTCCCAACCGTATGCATCGACATGCACTCTTATCTCTAATGAAACTTATTTTTTTTTTCCTCTACTGTAACGTGAATATTACATTATTTCTAAAAAATCAGTTTGATTATCGAATAAACATTATTCGATCAATCTGAATTCAAATGAATCAATGAGAAATCAATGAGAATGTCTAACGTTGTATTGAATAACCATATTATTTATTTCCATATACTTACGGGTTGCAATAGTTTTGTAGAAATGTTTGAACTTTCCTCGGCACAACAGAAGAGCTGTACAATCATACTATGTGTACCATTTTCAATCGTGCCTGAATCGTGCGATGCCAACGGCAAGAGATCCCATGGACAACTGTCAGGATTTCCATTGAAATTGCCACACAATTGACGCGCGTTTACTCGAATCGCCGTAACATTGCTAAGGTCTACTCGGACGGGGTTCAACTCCGCGTAACATGGAGAGTACGAAGTCGTTTTCGATTGAACCTGCGGGCGGTACGCGCCGTGTGAGAGCAGGTAGAACGTCGCTTGCACTGCGTCGAACGACAGGTCTGGCATACTGTTATTAGAATTGCTATGCCCTTAAGAATCTTTAGCCACGCCTATATGTATATGTTGTATCTATGCGTTTAGTTTCCACGCTCTACTTTCCGTGACGCGAGATAGTTTGAGCATTTCAATCCCACGAAGGATGAGCTTTCTTCGTTTCTCGAAGAAACATAGAGATCCACTTGAATTCAATGAGGATAGATTCCTATTGGATGGATTTTATTTTTAATACGATTCATATATTAGATTACACTAGAATTTAGTTGCTGGAAAATTGTATGCTTGTACACGATTCTATAAATAGTATTTAACTTGCAATGTCGATGATCCGTCATCGGGGAAATCCGCGAACTAGCTCAGTTCTCGGAAGAATGCGAAGAGATCGTGTAGTCGGAAGGGACGGTAAATTCTGTTCGAATTCAAAGTAGGAAGAAATCACGTTTCAAAAGAACTCACGGAGTCCAGACGTTGGGTAAGCCGAGCCAATTTGCATACTATTACGCCCGGACGTTTGTAGCCCGTTTGGCCGCGGCAGCTTCGAGTTGTTTATTGCAATTATGAAAGTTACGCTTCCGACTCTTATCTCGAAGCGTTGTGTACCGCTGTAATCATCCGGAAAACAATGAAATAAGAAGAATCTTCCACGAAACTTCCCTAGATTTTTATAACTATTCCATACATGTATCCTTTGCTATGTTTCATGTTCAAGCGTGTTAAGATATAATATGCGTATTTAAATTTACAATTGTTCCTGATATCAATTTTATTTTGCGCGTAAAAATCTGCCCAGTGTTAAAAATAACGAGGTTGATCGTTCGGTAACAATATTGAAACACAGCTACGTTAAACCGAAACATATTTTGCTTACATGTCAACGTTCCCACTAAAAACTGTTTGCATTGTCACCGCCAAAGCAAAAAAAAAAAATATCGACCAACCGTAATAAACGTTTACCGAATATCACAAAGAACTTGTCCCAAAACTGAACGCTATTCGTTGGAAAAGCGAGTTTAAAAAAGCGTTTCGACAAGAAGAAAATCCTTCGAACCTATGTAACGAATGGGACAATATATCGGTTGATCTGTTTCATGGGCGTAATTCGAAGCGAGAGCTTACCCAAAGAGTGGTCGCCAAGCAAAGTATCTGAAAGGAGGAAATTTGCCACGCGCTTAAGTCAACAAGCTCTTCACCGCTGGTGGGTAGGAAGAAAAAAGGAAGATATTCAACCAGTACTCAAGGTGCATGCGTGTTTCGAAGAAAAATCAACCGGAGCTGTCCCAATCTTACATCCCACTCTCGACTAGCACCCCCGATGCCACCTGACAGCCTCGAGCAACGTGAAAGGATGCCCCGATCAATAGCAGATCCGTATCGATCTCACCATGGAATCCCTTTGCTCAATCTGTTTACGTCAAATGTCGAAGCATCCCTGGAGATCAGGGATCTTTCTATACTTTTAACCACCGCTCGGGTCCCTCTCATCGATCCTTCGATCTGACGAGCGTGGAAAAGGTATCATCTCGAACTATACTTGCTCGCTATTTGACCGGGACAATGGATCAATGTAACAATAGCCTGGATTAATATTGTGATATGTTTTCACTGCACTCAAGTAGGGTTATTGGGGTAACCGATCTAACAAGTTTGTTGTGAGGCTTATAATGTGTCTATTAGAGAAAAAGTATTCAACCCTTTTGTTAAATGAGTTACACGAAGTATAGTGAATTATTTTATAATTTAAGGACAAGATAGTTGGTCTCTTGTTCTTTACGCAATTTCATAAAACACGATTTACAGGAGAAAATGTAACAATAGAGGTTGTAAATAATTCAAGAATCATAATTGTAAATATTGGTGTACACGTGTAATTCGTACTAAACGCATAACTATCGATCCTATCTAGGTTCTATTCAATCTTCCAAACAATAAGTACACCGTAACACAAACAATTGGCGTTTAAACTGTACGGCACAAAACTCTTGGGTGATTGAGTTTTCACGGATATCAGGCAGAGGTCTATCGCAATTTCGCGGAGTTATAGACACATCAGTCAAGTTGCTGTGACGTGGAAACCACTTAGACGACCGGGTAAAGTTAGGTCATCGGTTCGGATTATTAGGTAATTAGGGTAAGATGGTCTCCGTGACCATCTCGATGATGGAGGACCAGGGAGTATGTGCTTGAGTATACCTACCGATAGATAAACACATGGCCAGATTACACGACGCGCTCCGTTCGCTTACATAGATAGACGCAATTAAACTAGTAATTTCGAACTTACATCGGCTTAACTTTCTGTAGAGCGATGTGGTAGTTAAATTGCATCACGTTGCCTGGTTATGGTGTTATAACTGGACGTACTCGGGAACAAAGTGGGTTATACAGGATTTCTTAACGAGAAACTTCTATGTGTTGCCGATCGAAGCTTCGTTACACAACAATCTTTCCAAGTTTCTAATTAAACAATTACAGTAAGGTTTACGGTAGAACTTGGATTATTCGATCTTCAATTAATATCTATAATGTATCTAATCGCGAACAAATCTTTTTCTCAGGCGAAAAAGTATTATCCGTTTACTCGAAAACACAGATTACATAGGTTTCTGAGATCAGCAATAGGTAGCAACCATTCTAGGGAGAAAGATAAAGAAGGAAGGTCTTAAACCATATTTCTCGTCGAATTGAATGATAATAAGTACTCTCAAGAAAGCTGGAGGCTGGACAAGAGGCTTCGGTTGGTAGATACGAAGGTATGGCGATGTGAATTGCCTCCCACTTTAGATCCTCCAGCACGAAGAAGAAGTGGTGGAAATCGAAGGGCGCGTTTTTGTGAAATCGGGGCCAACCGAGGATATCTGAATCTCGATGGCAGGTCATAGAAACGAATTGCGTTAGAATTTAACCCGGTTCAACTTTACTTGACCCTTCTGGACTTTTCGTGTAATCGAACGGTCCGGTTAATTGTGCAACCTGGATTTGATATCTGCTTTTCTCGTTGGTTACTCTCCACGGGCGAATCACGAACTCCAGTGGATAAACTGGATAGCCCCCGAGGATCGCGTCAGGTTCTTCCTAGGCGCTAATATAGTGGCGGCGTTTTCTTCTTGGCGGAGCGAGTCACGATTTAAAATAGGCGTGGTGCGATGCTTTCCAGCAAGAAGATGGACGGTTTGACCTCTGTTGGGAGTTAACGCTCTCTGTGATCGAGAGACGCGAATGCGGAAGTCGCTGAGCCTCCTTCACTTCGGTTTATTCTCTCGGCAATGCTTTATTTCAAATTCTATAAAGAAAAACAAAGTCGTCTAAAGAGAAAATATTGCTAACTCAAATGTTGTCAATTCTGATAAAACCATTTTTTAATATGAAATTCAGTAATCTATACATTTGACGAATTCACTGAAAATTATCTTACTTTCCAATACTTTCAATTCTTTTTAACTTTGCAATGTATTTTATTTTAGAGTTTCACGTACAAGTATACATGCGGAAAACTTTCAATAATTTATCCTGGCCACATTTATTAAAATTTTTAACTTTTTATAACACGATATTTTTTTGGGTGCATCACAGAATGACTGTGATTTTTTTCGTACCTGAAAATGTTGCTGCTTCATCGAGAAACTGCAAGAAAATCAATAATAATGCGACTTAATAATAATTTTTAAATGATTTCTATTTTTTTTTCACATAGCTCCGGCCTTCCCACATATTCTAGAAAAAGACCCGTGACGCTAGCATTATCCCGTCGGAAGATATGATTTTTTAAACTTGAAATTTCAACCCCCTGTAATTCCGAAAGGGTTGAGATTTCAACCTTGTGTTCCCGGACTTTTAGGCTTCTACTGACCCCTAAAATACTTGGTTTCAGTTTGGTGCAAGGTCACTGACTCACCCTGTATGTACGGTTATATTTTAATTTAGTCTGTTATCTTCAAATCAAACGTAAAGCGAAGAGCAATCTCGAGAGTTTTCGGTGGTTCAATCAAAGAATAACCCAATGTGCCAGTGGCACTGTAAAGAAACATGTTCGTCCGCATGCAAATCTACCAAGCCCTATGTTCACGGAAGCAGACAAAGGAAAAAGCTTTGCGGAATGGCATCTAAGAAAAATCTCACGGGGTGAATATAGAGAGACAGTGGAAGACGTTTCGCGGTCTGAAGGGGAGGATGTCGAAATCTCCAAAGGGGAAAACAGAAGCTGTGCCTTGTCACGCGCACGCGGATCTGACTATTCTTTTCTTCTGGTTATTTCTCATTCTCTTTTACACTCGTCGTTTACTCTCAGCTTCAAACTGCTGCCTTTGCTCGAATCCTGGTAAGCAGTAAGGGCTTCAAACTGAGACCTTCTTTTAACGTGTTCTCTGTCGCATCCATTTTGCTTGACTTTTCCCTTGGTTCACTTGAACCACATTCCGTCTACGTTGCAAGTGCTTTTCTCTCCCGTTATACATATGCACTTGTTCTTTAAAATCGCCAGAATAATTAAGCACGTTCTATTTCTTCTTAAAATACACAATAAAAATCACATAGATAGAACAATAGATGGCAACAGGTCAATGCAAACAGCAAAGAATATGTAACTGGTAAATATTGAATCGTAGATTGCCTTATTGATATCGTATAATATCGTTCGCTGAAAGCTTCAATCCCCGTAGTACAAAAATTGCTACGTTTTACGAGTTCAGTTTGCGAAATGGAATTACATGACATCGTTCGAAAAAGAAGCAGTCGAACTCGCAAAGGGCTCTCTCTTCCTTACGTATACTTGGTAGGTGAGTTGTCACTATGAGAAGAATAGAGGATGGCTGTGATGTCGGAGATTCTAGTTGATCGAGGGTGCTAGTATAGTATTGCGTCGAGTCGACAGGCGCGTATACGGTACTTACCGATGTGGTAGTCGCTCGAGAGTAACTCTCCGAGGGAAAGAGAAACAGAGAGGGTGGGAGAGAGGAAGGGAGGATTGAGGGAGAAAGAGAGAGAGAGAGAGAGAAGTGACATCGATTGGACCATGCGCAAACCGAGCGATCTTCTTGCTTGGTGGCACATTGCGCGGCACTGGCACGGCACCCGCTTTAGGATTAGGGGGAAGAGGGTGTGTGCTGGGCGGAAATCCAACCCTCCGTTCTCCGGTTGCGCGCACGCATCCACACTCTCGCCGGCGTCCTTGGCTCTTCCTCCTAAGCAGAAGCGAAACACGTTGCCCCAAGCTTCACCGTTCTGCGTACTTACTTTCAATTTCTCGCTCTGGGGCGTATTAAGTTGCAACGAGAAATCAAACATTTCGTGCATACTGGACTGTTCAACCCCCTCTTTGCTTCAAACATCTTTACACTTCAAACGGATCTTGATCCCTCGTCGGTTTACTCATTAAAACTTTCGGCCAATTACTGTTTAGAGTCTATTTCTCGTTTGATCTTCCGATTGATCAAAATTTATCGTTTTTTCAGACTTGACTGTGAACGGTCGAAGTATCTCATATACAAAAAGAGTACAGTTTATCCGTTAGCAGTAGATTACCATACTAAATACGTAGTACGCTAAGGTTGAAGGTACAAATTTGCAGCATACGTAAAAACTTTTTACCTAAATGAGTTCAAGTGGAGTAACCAAATATGTGTTCAGACCCTGTTATTAAAGCGAATCATGAAGGAGTTATAATTCAATCTTCCAAAGAATTCGAAGCTATCTTACATCCTAATGAAAATTACGCGGTTAAAGTAGAGTCAGGTGTGTTTCTGGTTGAAGTCGATGGGATTGGTGACAGAGTGCGGGTGGTGCGCGTAGCACGGGGTATACGCGGTGTTAGAGGGGTGCTGTGGCGCAGAGTCCGTCGCGCGGCTAGAGGCGTAGGCGGAGGCACCACACCCCCGTCGGCAGCAGCCCTTGCCGCTGGAGGGAGGCTAGAGGGATCCCTGAAGCCCTGCTGGTGAGCGCAGAGCAACGGACAAGCACATCCAGCGGTCTGAGCAAGACAGACTGAGGCCAACATCAGCGGCAGAGGAAGAGGAGCAACCGAGTGAGGGTGAAATATTAGAGTGTGAGAGAGCGAGAGAGAGAGAGAGAGAGAGAGAGAGAGAGAGAGAGAGAGAAGCAGGAGCAAGAGGGATTGAGGATAAGAGCGGGGGTGGTTTTCAGTGGTTGAGGGTGTTCGCAGGGGGTACGCGAGTGGGAGAGAAGGGGAGGGGCGCTGCGGCGCCTCTCTCGCCTGGAGCGCAGTGCGACGCCGCGACGCGCCACGTGCGGTCCCAACACATACCGGGGATAGAGAGACCACGCACCAAACCCACTCTCTTCCTTTCCGTGCTCCGGCCGCGTGCTCGTGCCCCGTCGCACGCCGGCTGCTGACCCGAAATTCTCGTGCTCGAATCTTTGGGACCTTCTCGTCGCATCGTTCAATCGACACCACGCGTCTATTCTACGAACCAATACAGAAGAGTACGCGGGTAACCGACTAACGAGTGCAAGAGAGACCACGAAGGAGAGTTAGAGGGGGGAGGGGGGCGATAAGAAGAGAGAAAGGGCAGGGGAAGGCCCCTGGAGAATCGTATGGGACCTAACAACGCAAAGGAAGCTGAGTGACACGCGGTGAAGATCGGTCGACAACGGCAAGGAGAACCAGAGGGGAGGAGAGAGACAGAGGAAAATAGAATTTAACATTAACAGCAAGTAATTGACTGGACGCGTGCGCGTGAACCTACTCGAGTGCACATCACTGGATTATGAGCCTGCCGACGAAGGTCATGCTAGTTTTTCCTGCGTGGCCTCGAATATTTTTTGATCCTCACGGATACCAAATCCTTGCGTGTCTCGTAACGTGGATTGTATTTGGTAACCATTGCGGACGAGATCTTGTTAGTTGGAACTGCGGGTGACTGTTTCGAGATACAAACGGTTTTTAGTGTGTATCACTCGGTCTGGAAAGTTGGTGAACGTTTTTCACTTGTCGAAGCGTTATACAAGGTTGCTAGGCTGAGTTATACGTGGGATATTCAAGTGTGTGGTTGTTGTGTGAACTTCTCGTGGTTTTTGGGACCATCGCGCGTGATTCTGTGATTTGGGAACTGTTTTGAGGATAAGAACGTAGCTGATTGGACACTTTTACGAACAAACTTACTGTGACTGTTATTGTGTGGAATTATTGCTGGTGAGTATCCTGTTGGTGCAACAAGATTTCATAATCAACAAATGGTAATAATTGTGTGGAAACTGACAGTGAAATTTGGCTAACGCAGTTGTTGAATCTTTTGCATACTAAAGTGAAAGAAAATGAATTGGAATATTAATATATCTATCCTCTTGATAAATCTAAATATTGTTGTCAGGAATGGGGAAATATTTTTTTTTATTCGGCGCGCAGATTGCGTGAAAGTTTGAATAACGTTAAATAACCAGAGATGAAAGGAACAACAAATTGTAATCATCACGGACAGAGTCTACAACGCTATCTCTTCGTCTTGCAAAAGTGTTTACAATTAAAAAGTCGTGTTGCCACCTTGGGGAGCCGTATTTAACTTTGCTTAACTAAGTTCTCGATCCGTTGACGGAACGCCCGGGGGAACTTGGATGATGAGAGTATAATTCACGGTTTTTCTCCCGCTTTCAGTTTTCCTTCTGTTTATATTTCCTGATTCTTTCATCCGTTGGGAAACTGCAAAATGAATCGTAAGATACTCGCAGCATTCTCATATTTTAAAATCGGCAGACTGTACTCACAGGAAAGTTTTACTGTCCTCAAGAATTCTTTGCCATATAAAAGTGTCCATCGGAATTATATTTTCGCGAAGCTATATATTCCATCCTCCCCAATATTTCGCAATGAATTAACATTCTAATTTGAATCGAAATCGCTTACAAATGAATCTCTAAAAGACCAATATAACAATACAAAGCTTTCAATAAAATTCAATTTTCTACTCTGCTCTTTCAGTTAGCTCAGTTCACGCTTAACAATCATTATCGTGTATTGTACAATTTAAATAATAGAATTAGCTCCAGTTAATACTACTGTCTCTTAATCTCGGGTGACAGTTTTACCGGAGACCATTGTTTTACATTTCAATTCATAATGAACTATTACATTCAGTTTTTAAACTGATAAGAAAATTTTACGTTTATCATAAATAATGTTGAATTATTCAAAATTGTATGGATAATATGTAATTATGTGTATAAAACTTTTGTTATCGATATCATTGCAGAAAAAGTGAGCTTCCTGGGACCGACGGAAAATGTTTCGCGGACACCGTTTCGGGACGTGAGCCAGAGTGAAGGGTCTGGCACCGTGAAACTGCCATTAGCCGTCGGCTCGCTGAGGTCTCCGCCATTCTTGCAACCACGGAGGACAGTAGCAACATGTCTTACCTCGCGCTCGACTCCAACGCCTGGCAGGTAAGTGTCACAGCCACCATATTCCATTGGTCGAAGCCATATCGAATTCTAATGGACCACTTATGCTGTCAGTCTCGCTTGAAATCTTTCTTAACCATCCCAACGCTATTGTCACGTTAATATGTATTTACTAACATTGTACACCTCGATACAATTAACCTTGCACCTATTTCCATTAATGACGAATTTTTTCACCAATACGTAACTGCGAGACATTTTCTTATAGATCAATGAGTTAAAAAGTGGTGTAAAAATGAGATCGTCTAGACTCTGATGTTCCTTATAAAAACAGTATTAGTTTGAACTAGCCTCAAGGAATTGGATTCAAGTTTGTTAAACATTTTCCGCTAAAGATAATGAGGGGGATGTTTTTTATTCTTAACTTATTAAAATGCTATTCTTACTAACGCAATGTTTTTTCAAAATATTGGTCTAATCAAAGTTTCTTTATAAGAACCTCATGCGTCGAAGGGTGAATTTGTTATATTCTAGGCAGAATAAAGACTAGATTCGTCAGGAGAATAATCCATAAAGAAAGACTCCAAAAGTGAAAGTTAATATATTATAAATTTGAAGTTATTTGATAGCGCTATGACTCATACTGTAGCAAAAATCATTGGATAATTCCAATCTAAAAATGTAATTCGAATCTATTACCACTTTCGATGCGTTAAACCATCATTCAAACATACGTGAATCAACTTTCGCGATAATCGTGTCAAAGGGTTGCATATTTACAGTAACTATTTAGTTGCATACACTCAAACGCGATAGCGCGACAGGATGATTTTACTTTCTCCACGGTGACAAGAAGTCGTGTGTGACATTTAAACGACAGTATCCGGCGGCACAGGCGTCGAGAGAATCTGCCCTTGTACGAAACATGAGTTACAATGCGCTCGCTATTAAAAGTTGACCACACATGGCAGACTTCACGTGGGAGCTTTTTCACGGACAAAAAAATTAATAGGCAAGTGAGCCTAGTTGCCAGAGGGCAAAAAGTGATTGGTAGTTGATAAAAAAAACGAACGGTAATCGTACGACCGGTGGGATTCGACACAGTATGGCGCGTATCAAGACTCCCCCGGCGATAGTAGCCACGGAAATCACATAGCGCACTAGCAGGAAATGTAAGAGCGAGCTGATGCTGGATAGCGGAAACAAGTTTAGCTCGACTCTGCTACACTCGACTCCCATTGAATTATGTTGTTACGCAAGTTTCCTTGCTTTGTCCAGCCGGTGCAACCTAAAAGGCAGCCTTACTGCATCGAGTTTACCGTTTTGTCAGTGGTCCAGTGGCTTTCTGGAAGGTGAAGTTCCTTGAGAAACACGCACAGAGAGGGAGAATAGTATTAGGGCTTACTATATACTAACATTTCTCTACGCAGTATTTTCTATAATTACAATTGAAACTACTTATTAATAATACAAATATTTGCAATAATCAAGAGTAATTTCTTTGATGCATAAACAAATTTCGGATTTCTGCCATAGAATAGTAATTCATTTTGTATAAGAGCAATGCTAACAATAAGATGTTATACCGAGCAAAAGGTCAATTTAAGTTTTAACGAGCTTGTATTCTGACTTTCATTGTTCTTGGCTAGAAACTATACTTCGTTATAACACAATTTCTCACTAAACAGTACTGACATGCAGAATATTTCGTGTGCCAATCCCGCACTAGAAGATAATTTAACATATCATTTGCATATGTACACCATTAAAGTCGGTTTTCAGAGCAGTTAGGGCGTATCGCCAGAACCACGAAACTCAGAAAGAAGAAGCTTATAATTTCAGAACGCATTGAAAAATTTCCATGGGTCGTGCAAAAGGGTTGGTCGCAAATGCGTCTTGTCTGGCTGCTTGGAGTTTTATGTTCCCATCGTAGTGGCTCTGGCGTTGGGAACAAAAAACATCGAGACAAAACACCACGAAAAAGTAGAAAAACAAGCGCGGGAGAAACGAGTGAGATGCAATGAGTGAGTAGAACGGCATCAAGAGAAAACGAGAGAAAGAAAACAAAAGAAAGAGATAGAGTGAGAAAGTTGAAGGGCATCAAGAGGTTATTTGCACATTTTCCAATAAAGTATGATCCCAAGCGCGTGGCAAAGCCGAGTGGCGCTCACTGTCTTTGCTTGAAATAACAAGGGGTATGGTGCGGCTACGAGAATTAATACTTTGCTCCCACGTGTCGAATTCGACGAAGCTGCTAAGCTGTATCTCTCCTCTTTACTTTCCCTTCTCGCCCTCTTGCCGTATGCTGGTCTCTGTTGTGGGCGTTCGAGCAACTATGAATGCATGTACGCGACAGGAAGCCCGGGAAACCGCGGTGTAGCTGGTGATATTTCATCGAGGCGAGGATGCGCTCGTGCACGCACGTGCTTTCACGGGGATCTGCACGAAAAGCTTTCGTGTCCCCTGCCTATTTGTCTTCTTCGCCATCCACTCGACTTTTGCACTCGACTCGCACGAGTATCTCCTTCTCTCTTTCTCTCTCTCCCTCTCTCTCTTTATCTCTATTCATCCGACTGTCTATCTTTCCTCCTCTATTTCTCTCTCTTTTTCGCACGCGCGTTGCTTTACTTCGCCACTGGGATCTCGGGTTTCGTGGTAGATTATTCTTTCCACTGTTCATTTTCGCCTGCAAAATCCAAATTTTTACCCGCTTACTCATTTTACCCGTGGTCTTCAGTTTTACATTTCCTGTGCGTAGTGGTACACTGGAAGTCTCGGGAATTTTCAACGTGATATGGAAATAGGACAAATCGTGGGTATTACAGTATACGATTCTCATATTGTCGTAAATAATACGTTTATAGTAACTAAACGAAACCATCTTGAATAATCACTTTATTTCAGAAATTAACTATTATTACAATTCCGTAGCAATCGACAAAGTATTTGCGTTCGATATTCGACGTTCGTTAAACGAAATCAAACGTTGTTCTAGGAGAGTTGCTTCTCTCAGCTGATCAAAGGTAAACGATTGTCTTGCTGATTGGTCGGTCGATTAGACAGATTATTTGCCGGTACGCCAAGGCTTGGCTTAATGTGTGATTCACTGGTTTTGCATCGCGAACGAGGTCGGAACAGTTGGTGGCTACATCAAAAACCCCGCGTACTTCAAAGTCTCTGTCCCTCTGGCGGTGGGACGGAGGGACAGGATGACTCGTTTGTGTTCCGAGCGGCAAGTAATGGGGTATAAGGAGAAAGCAGAGTAACGCGAGAGGAAGGGTGAACGAAAAATAAATGATAGCTGAATTAGCGTAATCGGGTGATGGTTTTTGCGAGGGAGATACGATAGGATATCGCGGGGGTCCGCAAATTGCATTTCAATTTCATTCTGCCGAATGAACCTTGGGATAGCAATCTTCTAGTTACAAGTTACGCGAGACTCTTCGAACAACTTTGACGTTATCAAACTATTGAATTGAGAAGAAGCTGGGATCCATTTTTTGTACATTCTACCTTATATAAATGTAAAACATGCGTTTCGCCCTTTTATAAGATAATCGGAATCCATAAATTTGGTAAAAAATTCCGTGGACTGATTTGTTCGGACCACATATAAAGAAATTTAAATGCTCTATATTAAAAAATGTTCGAACGAATAAAAAGATGCTTTGAAGATGATTCGGATTGACAATCTACGATAGATTGAAAGATGCGAGAAAACGGGTGAAGAGTGTTCTCGTGAGGTCAAAAGTTCGATATAGCTATGAAACAAGGTAGCCATTCTCGAAAATATAGATGCTCGGTATGAAGTAATTACACTTTCACGAGGGAGTCACGCAGCGAGTGTACGCGGCATGCTGGCTACGCAAAGCCTTGAATAAAAGATGATACGCTCATGTTGGCCGGAGCTACGCTGATACCAAACATCCGCGATACCCCCTGGAAAACGTTGGTTAACCCACTGACAATGCGCGGAGAGAGAGGTCCATTGTCACCCCTTCGGACACAAAGCACCCTACCACTTTGTTCCTACGCGACTGTGTGCCCATGCTGACACCAGACACATTCCTCTATTATTCACCAGACAAATTCGAGTACAAGCGCGCTACACCATTGCTCTCTTATCGCAGATCGCTCTCTCCGCATCTCCCGCTGATATTGTTTTCTTTGTAATGCTGCTTTAGAACTGTCACTCTTTTTACCACCAGAGTTACCAACCAGAATAACCACGGTGAGAGATTTTCTATGATATTTCATTTCGCGAAACTTTATCGTTTCAAGGTTTTACCAAGGGTCATACAGGAAATGATTATTTTTCTTACATATTTTTTTCTGATCAAAACATCATCCATGCGAATACTCTTCATTTTGTTACCGTGTACGGAGAAGAGTCTTTGAGCATAATAATGCATGACAAGGAGACTTTGAACTCGTCAATATAGCTGCTTCAAAAGCCCTAGCCTTAAACACCGCCAAAACAGAATGCGAGACGAAGAAGCGCGCGTTTACAGGGAAGAAAAATTCGAAAAGAGCGAAGCGAACAGTGGGTACTACCTTCCGCAATATTAATTTTTCTAGACCGTTTTCATTTGGCACGGATGTCAGACACGACGCGCCGTGATCAGTCAAGCGATGTCGGCTTGTGTTTCAATCTTTAACCCGTTCTGCTTCCAGTAATTAAGACTGGAGTATAAAAAAAGGAGCGAAACGTGCAGGTGAGAGGGAGAGAAAAAGAAAGATAGAAGACTAGACAGAATGTGTAGGGAGAAGGAGAGAAGTCAGAGAAGTTAGACGGACAGAAAGATCGACCGCTGGAAGGGTTGTGTTTCCGAAGGAAAGAAAAGGCCAGGTTGAGGGGAAAGACGAAAGAGAAAAGAGCGAGAGGAAACTCCAAATATAGGAGTATGTAGTAGGTGGCGCAGGGTTGTTCGAGGACGAAGTTGCAACGCGAAGAACGAGAGAGGATATGTACACGAGGGAGAAACGACAGAGTCGAAGAGAAGCGTAAGTGCAGAGAGTTAGCTAGTGTGTGCTGGCGCGCGCGCACGAATCAACCAAAGAGCGGCCGGCGAGGGTGTAAGGAGGGTTGAGGGGGTAGGGTAGGTTGCCCGTGTGATGACACGCTCCTTTGTTCCAGCCTTTTGCGGAAGACATCGTAGCGAGTAGCATTTGCAAGCACAAAGAGAAATAATGACTAGTCCAGTGTTCAACTAATATTTGCTTCCAACTTTTCCCGGGATTTTTTTTTTTTTCCTGGGAATGCTTTCCTTTGTCAGGCTGAGAGCCAGCAGACACGACGTTGACGATGCTGGCCCGGTTCGGCTTGTCAGAAAAGTGCTCTGCTTACAGCGAAGGAGGATCAGCGCGCGTTTCTTCCAGAGGAGCCAGACTCGAGGCTTAAGGTAGCTACTGTCACTGTGCGTTACCGTCTTACGTGCAGAGGAGAACAAAGAGACTCACTCTACGCGACTCGCAAAGAGTGAGTCCACCTTCCATTTACATAGCCGCGAGACCTCCTTTGCCTCTTCTTGTTTTCCGCCTTGCCTTACTCCCTTCGTTCTTCTTCTTTTTGTTCCTCTACATCTTCTGCGCTATATTCCACCTCTCGTCACTCTGTCTTGCTTTCCATCTTCGGAAGGTAAATTTGAACTCGTGTTAAACACAGCTACTCCGGCTTTTAACATTCATGGATGGCATCATTTTTTTCCCGCTTCCTTTTAATCAATATCTCGATGACTTTTGTGATCACCTCACTTTCTGATCATCGGTCAATAAACCATTCAGCCTCAATTTGTGCACTCGCTGTAGTTTGTTAAGGTAGAGCTCAAGTTCTTCGCAACGATATTCAACCGTCATTGACACAATTACTTTGCAAATATGTCGAAGAACAAATTCGCTTGTACCCATTTTCGTACAATGCATACGTACTGAACTCCTCCCTTATTCTCGTACTCTTTGTTATCAAACTGAAGTCATTATTACAGAAGTGTTAAAACGTGACGAGTGTCTGAATTACTTATTGCCTTCGATTAAAGATGAGATGGCAAGAGACAAAGAAGAGTACGTTTATCCTTGTACTTTGTCAATTCGGTCAGCAACGAACGACACAAAGAGAGAGGGAGAGGGTGTGGAGACTTTTTGCGAAGTGGTCTTCTTCGGTGTTCACTGACCTTTTATACCCTTTTGCAGTCAGGAGAGCGCGAAACGATGCGTTAGCAGAAGGGTAGTCCATCGATTCTACCCTATACTATCCAGTTTGGCGGTCCCCGTTTTTCGAGGGTGATGGTGGCGATAGTAGTGATGGTGGTAGTACCACCGTGTCCCGGTGGTGGTAAAATCGAGTTAGCCAAATTAACCATGAAATAGACTCCCTCCGTCCTAGTGTCTGTCTATCTCGTCAGTCGCTCGTGTCGTGCGCATCGGTCCACAACCACCAACCGAACCTAACCAGTCCCACAGGACCTTTTAGGGCTACCGCACGCAAAATTAAGCCGTCGAATCCGAAGAAACTCGCGAGCAGCTTTCCACCCCTACGGTTATTGATTTTTCTACTAAACTTCGTTTCTACTTTTCTTTCTCAACGTTCGTTTTATTATTACTAACAATTGGAAATTATTGTTCCATTAATATTTTAGGGCGGTTTAAGTAGAAAATTAAAAGGGAAAGTTAAGGTATAGGGCTTTCGTATAATTTAGAAGCAAGTTTTGTTTCTGTTTGTATACTTGGAAATTACGGGTCATTTGATTTGGGGGGGTTGGAGTTAATTTGATGTGAGATTATCGAAATTTTTATATCCTCGCTCGTTTGGACCTCGCTCAAAGGAGTCGCGTCTGCACGAGCTCTGGGGGTACCAGGTGAGTCTCTCGGCAGTGATTCATGGGTACGATGATCCCATTGACAAATAAGAAGGACGCGGGCCGGCCTTTTTCTCATTAGCGGCACTTTGAACTAACCCGCCCACGTTATGACAAACTAGATTAATTTTCTGTCCAAAAGAGACCGCCTCTTCGATCGTTTGTTATGAAACTTCAACTGTCAGAGGATCTTGGACCGCTGTTGTTTTTTCATCATAGAAACTTTGCATCCTACTCGATCGCGATTACTTTATTCAATGCACTCGACTTTCTCGTTGCAATAGTAAATCTCAATTGACTATTTTATATGAGATTTTATGTGTACATTTTATTGAGTGCTAATGTATCGCGTAAATAACGAAATATTTCGATAAAGATTAAAGATCCATAATAAAATATTTATCATTGAATTATTAGTCGTTTCGATCAGTTGCTAATTGATTATTTCAATGATTAAAAGAGTTAGAGTTGTGAAATTCGCTCAATTTATTCCAATTAACACTTGAAACATATTTAAATGACTATATTGGGTGGCATTTCATAATGCATTGTGTACAGCTCTTTGCTGTAAACGAAAATTCCTTTCAGCGGATTAACCATTTTCTAAATCCAGGATATAATAATGAGTAACGACACCCCCCAGACTGATTGTCAGTGAATAACGCAAGGGGGGGAGGAGGTTTCATTGCAAAATTGAGGACGCGGTTAAAAATATTCAAATGTGGGGTGCGATGGCTCAAGAGGGGTTTATAACTCACGTCAGGCAGGTAATTAGCCGCTTTTGCCCAGCTGTAATGGACCCGCTAAGGCACTAAGCGAGACCCTTAACTTATTTAAATGAACTGGTAACCCATGTCCATGTCCAGCGCGAGCCAGACACGAGGCAATATAGAAAAACCATTTATAAGGCCACTATTCCGGATGCCCGAGAAGATGCGTCTTCCTTTTGCTACAGTTTCGAGTTCGCAACCATCAGACTAACTATTTTTTCGTGTCGACAGCCGCGTACTAACCTACGCAACACTATTTTTCTTTATTCGTCCTTCCAAAGCTCACCTGCTGCTCATCGCGTGAGACAATTTTATTATAATTTTCATCAAACGGTGACAAACTTTAACGTTGATCAACTCTCTCTCTCTCTAGGAAAGTGTAATTAGATTGATTTCATGAATAAGAGCATTCTACGTAAAAAGAAACTTATTCCAAATTTATATCGATGAACAAGAGAGAAAAATTTACAGACAAACAAAGTATCCTTGATACTTTTTAATTAATGTGAATCGCACTTCCAAATTTCTTATTATATTACATTTAGCTTTCTCATATATCCTACCTTAGATTATAAAAGAAAACTAAAGACGGTAGGTTTCTACACAACGGCTCATCAACTTTAAATCCGCGAGGTCGCATTGATTTGTTTTCGATGGAATTTTGCGACGCGTCGAAAGGGCGAATATTGATTTTATGTTCGGCTGTAAAAGTGTGATTTGAATTTTGATTGCGGCCCGGGGAGAGATCGCGTAACTGGATAGTGCACGCTTTGGCAGGCGCAGAAGGGCCCTCGAAGCAGCCGCTTACTTCACTGGAAAATTGAAGGAATATACCTTTTAAAGTACCGAAGACCCTCTCTCAGCTCAGGACTACTCGCATGTACTCTGTAGAATCGGCCAGAATAAGCTCCTTCTATTGTACCAACGCTAACATCTTTTCACACATTTTTCCTTATTTCTTAAAGATTTCTTTACTTTGCTATAGTTGGCTGATTTCGGCTGCGATTATTTTCGCAAAAAAAAACCACAATGACTGCCCCAGTCTTATTTTTACTTAAAAAATAAGCTAAAATTCTGTGTTCGAAGCAAACTATCCAACATTTGTCATGGCAATAATACAATAACGTGTATAGTATTAATAAAAATGCATGTATTAGATATATTATAATATATTATATATATTATATATATTATATATGTATTAGATATATATTATGCATGTATTTAGATATAACAATTATAAGAAGCCAAAATTGCAAGTTTTTGTAATGAATTCACTTGCAACAAGTATTTTGATTTTGTAAGTCAGTTTTAAATGAGATACGCATTATAATAAATTCGCCGCTGTAAACCTAGTTCTCGAGGCTTTTATATTGAAAACCTAGATAGAAATTCATCGGAAGAGTGTAGGCGTATAGAGTACCCCTAGGAGAATCATCTCATTCTGATTACGATCTTCAGCGGAGCATAATTCGATAATGATACTGAGCACAGATTTTATCGTAACTGCATGCTAATTTTGCTTTTGTCGTAACCGGAGATCACTATAATCAATGAGAGCCTAAAGATGGATATTAAAATATCATCATAGACCCATTCGAAGGATCATAGACCGGTACGCTTGAATCCCTTTGTCAACTCTCACTTCATCATCATATAGGGTTCACTCTAGTTTACATATCTATGCATAAGATTTATCGCCGAAATTCGTCTGTTCATTCATGAATCTGAGCTTAAATCTAATACTGTATATCCGGTTAAAAAATATTTTCTATCAAACTATAACTTTGGATCAGGAGAAAGAGTAACATTAAAATATCTTTATTTTCAATAGTGTTAAACAATTGTGGCATGGCGAATACTTCAGCGAGATTATCTTGGTCTTTGAACTTTCGTAGCGCGTCCTCGCACTCTGGCCAGTTTAGCCTCCTAATATCTCGTGGCTCCAATTAGTTGCGTCTGTCCGTCCACTCTCGAGTCGACTCCATCCCCGAGTCCATCCTCGGGTCCGTTCTTTCATTCTTGGCTGCAGTAGTGCCATACCAGGCTCGTCTCTCTTCGCATCTCTTCTTCTCTCTCTCTCTCTCTTTCTCTGATGGCGAGCTCGTTCCGTCCCGGACTCGTTGGTATCCCTCAGCTTCATTAAGAAACGGTAATGCGTTTTGTTTCTCCTTTACGCTCGCTCCTCGCTCCTTCTCGACGGCGAACGAGCTAGGGACTCTTTTAATAATCCCGCTGCACGCTCAGAGATTTATTATTTTCGGACTACATTGCTCGATAAGTCCATATGGCTGACGCTGCCAGTGCCGCTTCGACCCCCGTCTCGCCTAACCTCAGACGCGTCGCGTCGCGTCGTCTTTTACTCGTGGTACCCTCTTGGTACCCTCTTTGTCTCTCTCATATTTTCCTATCTGATTTTTACCGCAACATATATTCGCTCTTCTCCGTGACTCTAGAAATTCAAATTCTATGGAATTATTCTATTAGACAGTAAATGGTCTAATTAATAGATTACAGAGTCTCCGAATGCCGATATAAACTTGAATCTATGAAGTTATTCCGCACCTACATACAACTGTATGCTTAATGAAAGCCTTGGTGTAAAAGCCCTCTATTAATTGCAAGTTGATTATTCCATTAGAAATAGTGTATTCGTTGAAATAAATTCAGTGGATTATAGTTAGTTTAAACATATTGAAATGTTTGTGAATTGCTGCCATGCTATCGAAATATAGACTAATGGAGGTGAAACGTAATACATACAATCTTGTTTACACTTTGAGAATCGAATTTCACAGTTCGTGCAGTACTGGGTAAGCCCTATTGGATAAATCGGAAATTGATCAAGCAATTCATTATTAACCGTTTGCATTTTATTTAGTTTGAATTAAATAGAAGTGGACTATAAAAATTTGTCTACAATGGAACAAGATGCTGTTAGTATTGTTATTTGTTTTTGACATCGACAATATTTTATATATGGCGTTAAAACCAATTAAAACATTTAAATTAGCCTCGCGAGATTGTTCTTATTCTTGAAGAATTTTTTCTCCCGAATTCATAAGTATGCGATAATTATTTTCTGATGAGATAATAGTAGCCGATCTTTTGCGTTTTAAATGAAACACTATTCGGGACTAACCAACTCCTATGCACTGGGCGATTTGATCGGACTAGAAGACGATCTTCTGGTTGGTTATAATTCTTGGTGGACGCTCGGCTATAAGCATATTCCAGTCTTTGATTTAACGAGGTGTGGTGTCGGTTATAGTATAAACGGTGCATCGGTGCCCCTATAAACCACACGGGCGAGTCGGTAAATTAGGAACTGGGACCTCTCGTAGGAAGACCCTAAAAATACAATTAACAAGTCGTTTAACGGATATACCTGGCTGAATTCACTGTACCGTGAAATCGACTAGTCTCGGTAAAATTCTATCCAAGCAGGAACGTTTCATTTCCAACCGGAAATCACTTAAACTGTTGCACTATTCTATTTCTTCTTAACGTACTAGAAATTTATCGTCCTGTTAAAGGGAAATTCAAATTTAATGTAATGCTTAAAACGTAATACAACAGTATTATACGTATTCTAAACTCTAATAAGATGCCTTAAAAATACTATCTATATTGTTTAAGTAAAAATAAAGTATTTTCATCGGATTTAATATATACAGAATTTCTCAATCGTCACCTGCAATGGTAAAATAATAGATTCTTTTCTTGGAAAACACTGTCTTATCGGATAAGGTAACTTGTCAATTTGACCAAAAATACGAAAGTAATTTTGCCAGCGCCGGAGAAGAATGAATTAGCTACCTGCTAGAGGAAAAGTGAAACAAAAGTTGGGTTGCAGTAGTGAAAGGGGAAAAAGAAGATAGGAAGAAAGAGAGAAAGAGAGACAGAGAGGAAGAAGGTGTTGGTGTTGAAGCACTGCGGGATACGACCCCTGTGGTGAACACACGACTCCCGAAAGAGCCTCCGTTTGAAAATCGTGGCTCCTTGTTCACAGGAGTGACCCACGAGCCGAGTCGTTCGAACAGCCGGATAAAATTCATGAGAAATGACCCTTCTAAATGCGTTAAATCAACTGACTTATATTTCTTACCGCAGAAAAATCTTCGATGCTGACAAACGTCGACATATTTACCTCTGTGCTTCTGCCTTTTCATCGAAACGAATTCGTTACTTTCAAACAAACAACAGAGCATTTTTAACCCACATTCTTATCAAATATTTACAATGTTTAGTAAAAAGTATAAAAAGTATTTGTAAAAAGTACAATTTTACGATTTCCAGTATCCAAATTTCATTTTCCTACTGGAAATTTAATATTGGAAAATAATCATAATTAATAATTCTATCTGTCAAACAATATAAAGTTTTTTTTTTTTTATAATGATGCACTAAGAGTTTCTATATTACTTGTTTACTTGGAGTAAATGCTATGAACCGTATAACTTCACAAAAGTTTGGTTCATCAACGTCGCCTTGGGTCACTGGCAATTTCCAACGGGCCTATTTTCATGCCTCAGGCCAGACGGGTGCTTCCTTCTTCTCGGAATTTCTGCGATCGGCTCTGCGATTAGGGTAATATCAAACTATTAAGATTCGAGATACCTCGATGGCAACAGACAAGCAAAATTAGCGACAGTTATGTTACATTGGAAATAATATACCCACTTATACACATCTATATTATACATATGTTCGATTCTCATTCGACCTAGTTAACGGTTATCCAGCTGTATTATTTCGAAACGAGGGTTCGATAGATACCAATATAAATTATTATTATTATTATTATTTTTATTCAGGAAGATGAGGATAATTATTTATTTTACTGTGCTAATAGATAAATAATTTAATCACAGATTTCATTATTCCATGGAATAATCAATTAAATAAAATTTGGCCACGAGCAAAATAGAAGTTTCTGGAGAAAGGTGAATGAGTTTGATGGAGAAAAGAGAAATCAATGCGCAAAGGGGAGTGATTCCCTTAGTGGAACGGTTAAGGGCTCGCCGAAAGACGGATCTATTAAGGCTGTGGGCTTGACCTCGAGACTGGACCAGGTTAGACCTGTAATTAACCGGTAGCTCCTTTACTCGCGCGAGAGCGTTTAAGCCTGTACTGCTGGCTATTTAACAGTTTCGTTTTATTGGGTGCTTATTGGTTATTCTTCGCCAGCCTCTAGTAGTTATCTTCGCCTGGGGCGCCGCGATGCCTCTGGTGATCCACCAGCCGGAACCAGGAAGTCGGTTACTCGAATTCGCATAATCAGTAATAATGTTTCGAACCAGATGTTTAAGTAACACTTTCTTACTCACGAAACCTGCTATCGAATTTGGCAGTGATTGCAGCTACCAAATTAATGCTTCCTTCTTGCGCTCGTAACTCCTCTACCGTTTAATTTCTTTGAGATTACACTGTAAGTGTGGCATGGAGAAGGCGTGGAGGGCAGTAGCTTCTTTTTAATCTTGCATTCGGCGTCTGCTATCAACGAAACTGCGGAACAGTCCGATTGCTTGTAGTCGGTTTTGGAATAAATGATTATCAGCTTAATTTTAATTAAACCTCTGTAAGAATATATTTCAAGAATTAGACGATTTTTAGGATGAACGGTAAATCATCTGTTTGTCAATATTATTGATAAATGTATTCAATGTCTAAGTGTACCCTAAGATTTAGCTTTCCTTAAAAAGCAGATTAATAAAAAACACAGTGGATCTTTTTTGAACTCGATACATTTGTTCTTTATTTGTATCAGATATTTTTTACAATTATCGTAACATAATTACAGTTTCAAGTGTCACGAATTTATAAGTGTTTCTTATTCAAAGTTTATAGCGAAAAGTAAATTATTTAAAGGCAGAAAGATACTCGTGATAGAAAACAAGAGACTTTGTCAAATGGCGTAAACAACTTTGATGCTTAGTGTAGTGTTGAGCCACCCACTCTAAGCAAGAGTATGATACTCCTATGGAGGGTCGAACCGTAACAAAAGTAAAGCTTATAGCATCATGATTTTAGCTTCGCACGTGTCCAGCCTGGCTGTTTTGTTTACTAAGCGGAGAGCACTCGAGAGCCTGTTGTTTGCTGGACTCCGCTATTATACTTACTTCGCCAACCATTCGGGTTTGAGTATCCTTACATCCTCTCAATTGCGAAAAGTGGCTACGCACTCCTGCTGCTGCTAGTTTTGATTAATTAATCCATCGATGCGATTAATCTGATGATCGGTCTTCGCTGCCAGTAGAGTTTCTACTTCCTGAAATGCAATTGCACGAGTGTTTTTGGCACGTGTCATTCAGACTTGAATTTTCTATATTTGCGTTAATTACTGTTTCACTCATTTTTATGCCTTCTATCGTTTCCTTTTGCAAATTTTTTGTCTTCAATGCAGTTTAATTATCCATATTACAACTGATTATAATTAAACGGTAGCTTTTTCGTATGGATTGTAAAATCATTCTCATGGAAGATTAATAACGTGAAATTTGATTCAAATTGCAAGAGGCTTTTATTGATTAACAAGAATCTTTTTAATCGAAAACTTGCAGATTCGAAAGAAGCGATGAGATCTTAACTAAGCAGAAGCTACTTCCTCCAAAGAGTTTTGCAACTATTATACGCTTCGACAGACATGGCCCTGGGGTTTGAGATTATACGCAATTAGTGTTATAATGAGTGGCTTGCTCAAATTGGATTATTTTTTCCAGCGAACATTTCAATCAAGCCCAGCAACGTCCCCTTAAGCTATATCGAAAGATTCGACCCTGCAATTACTTTGCTAATTAAATAGGGATCACCAACGCGGTGTTAAGAATCGCGACGCGTATTGTCGAAATTCTTTAACACGAGAATGATCCATTCTTGCTCATCAATATTTTCAATCATCGCGACTATTTTATCGAACCAAATAAGACGCGAATGATAAAACTCTAATTATTATCACCGACCTCGTTATTTCCCACTTTTTTTAATTATCTCAACTATTTCTTTGAAGAATACCCATTTTTAAAACAACATGAAACCGATGAAATAGCTTCTTTGTGAGGTGGTCAATAGACAAATTATCTTTGAAAAGTAGGGTATGTAACAACATTCGAAATATTTATTAAAAGAATGACTAGTTCGAATCTTCCACTCTCTTAGAGTATATCAGATTTGTTAGTAAAACCTATATCATGTTTGGAGTTCATAAAAATCGATGATTGACACTCCACGATGTTCCTTTGTTAAGTCGAGCTATCGAGAGTGTGCGATGGTGTCGTTCCGCGGAAGAAACCGAAAACTGATGGTTAATTATATCGGTGCGGAAAGGGAACGAGAGGTTGGATCGGGACTCGTGGCCAGGAGCAATGGGGGAAGGCTCTTTTTTAGTTTACGGCACGCGCCAGCACGTGGCGTTCGGTGGTGTCGGATCCCTCGAGAGGCAAACGAGCAGCCAGAGAGTGAAGCTCGACTCTGGATAGTCTTGCTCGCTCATACTCGACACGTTCGCTCTTAACCAAGCACGTATCGCACTCGTGGGAGTCGTAGGGCTGTTTCCTTTTGAACGAAAAGACAGCCGCAGGATGCCATTATCGCCTCGTTGTATTAAACAATCGGTTCAGTTCAACGATCTTTCTCCTCTAAATCATCAAGAAACTTTTTTTTGTTCCAAAGTTCAACCCAAATTTTGTTTAGTCTCAGTCTAACAAGTACATTGACTTGAACAATTCGTATCATTCTAATTGATGTTTTACGAAATGAAGAATTTGTTAAAAGTATTCATTGATGCATACCACACACGTCAAGCTAAACAGGTGCATTGAGTTGCGTAGTCAAGCGCAATCAGGATACACGAGATTTTGCGCAGCTGCAAGTGGTTATTTACGACGATTAATATGAATTATGGTAAAGTGAGCTAGTGTAGCTTGCAAGTTTGTTCTACATTGGAGTGTGCACTAAATTATCACTTGTCAAACAAGTAGTGACTATTTTTTTCTTGGGATCTTCTTTAATGATACTTCTTTTTGTTTCACTCAAAGAGCTCAAAAATTCATAATTAATTCACAAGTATCAAGTTACAACTTATAAAACGAAAATATAGTTTCCGTAATTGTATTTGGAAGAGAGCTAGAGAACACGAGAAAGTAAGAGAAGTGTCATGAAAACTATCCTACTTTCTATGGAGTAACTGTCGCCAATTATCCAATAAATAAATGTATTTTAATTCTAGAACAGGTATCCACGGATCGCCCGAAGCATGAATACTTAAGCGCTACATTTTTGTACACACCGAGCTCGAAGGTGTTTCATTCCTTTAAAAGTCGGAATCACCCGCAGGCTACTTACCTCAACTTTTTATCCGCGTACTCGTAACGGCATCATTTTAATTTATCCAATAAAACTAAACGTATTTTCTTTATAACTGGATAAATATTTCACGGCTGTACCTTTTTCAAAATATTTACTGCTGTTGAGAAAAGATCCGAACAGTAAATTTGAAATTTATAATTAAAATTGATTATTTGACACAATTCTCAATTATTTCTTGATTAGTATTATTCCAATATTATTACGTAACTAAAGACTATGCAATTTTGTATCTTCGTACCAAGAGACTCATGAATACGAAAATATATATTAATAATATCGGAGATAACAGGTATTAAAAGTCCGATGCAGATGATATATCGGTCAACGCGTTAACATATTGCGTTTGAAACCTTTCAAATCCTCCCGATAAAAAGTTAGTAATGCTTGCTCGATCTAGGAAGTTTTAATTAGCGAAAAGTGGGAAATGAACTCACGCATGTAGGTCACAATTGCCGAGATTTGATTCGTCCATTAAAATATGGAGAGGGTGCTAAGCCTGAGGCGCGAATATTTCTGTGCGGCGCAGGCTGCACCAAGCATCGCATCGAAGCCGCAGGTGTTTCGCAGCCCCGTAAATGTCAGGTTCCTCGATATCTCACGGAATGGAGATACACGATTGCTCGCTTGGATAATCGTCCCTTATACTTTGGAAAATTAGACAAGTCGCCTCAATTCCAATTTTCTTTATACACTAAAGATTCCCGTCTCTTCCTTATTCCTCTAACAATTTCCAACTATAAATCAAAATCATACTTTACGAACCGTTTTATCTTTGCAATATCTTATCGTTGTTATTGTAGTATTCTCAATATTTCCACATTTATGAACGAGTAAAATAACTGTTAACTATCTCAAATACTTTAAGTGAAAGAAAGAATTATTCTTAGATCAGAAGACAACGAAAAAATTGGAATATCTGTCGTTCGGATCGATTTGTAACAAAAACATTGTACCTATCGCTCGGCCGCGATTGGCAAGTTTTCGATTTAGAGAATCAACGATAGGTGAAAATTAATACCGGCAACGGTAAAAGTAGCTTGGTAAAGGACGAATTCAATATTTCAGGGGGGGATCGTTTGCCGAATAAAGCATTCTCTCGAGCGTTCACCTGTCGATCAGAGTTCGAAACGCAGCTGACAAAATAATTAGCTCCGCGATTGCGTGCGCTAGAACTGGTCCAAAAAAGACCTTTCGAAATTCCTCCAGCTGTCAGTCCGCGAATTACTCGCGTTTTGCTTTTGGGCAAATGGTTTTTTAGAACAAACCTTGGTATGTACATACTATGTGTTTTGTTGTAAGATAAACGAATTCTCTGCTGCTGCTGGATCGATCTGGATGCAATATACAAATACAAGAGTTGAAAAAATATGCTTTATAAATAATTTTCACACCATTACTATTTTTTTCGGATTCCTCCGGTCGTTTCACAGGTTCTGGAAGAAATCCGTGACTCTCGCGTTATCCAGCCGAGTGATATAAATTTTTAAATCTTAAATTTTCAGACGCTGATATTCGCTAAAGGATTGAGATTTCGGTATTTTGACACAGGACTTTTGAGCTTAGATTGGTGTCTAGAATACGCCCTTAAATTTGTTCCACGAATCACTGAATCAGCCAGTATACTTGCACGAGTGTGTGCGGTCAGGAACTGCTTAGTTTTGGTAATTGTAAACTGTTAGTGTTTGTAATTTCGGATGTTATGCCAGTACTTTTGTTAGCAAAAATAACAATTTGAACCATCTGTTGGAAATATGAATATTTAACCGACCACTAAGACGCACAACCACATATCAACTATCCAGAAATTTGTTACACTCAAATTTGTACTTTGTTATCTAATAATATTGCTGTTAGAAAATGATATTTTGTCATTAGGTTATCGGTAAATTAGTATTGATTAAAGGTTGCAGCCTCAAGTTTGTACCTTCTTCGAATTTAACTCACTAGATTGTTGTCTTTCCGTGACAAGCTGATAGCCACGCATGGATGAAGAACTCCCAGAAGAAGAAATTCGCGACAAAATATTCGATCTTCATACGATTCGATCAGGGCCAGTGTTCGCGTGCCACGCCTCAGGCACAAAGACTGCTTTCTTCAGGCCTCGCGTGATTCCTTATTTCTTCAAAAAAAAGAAAAAAAAACCCCTGTGAACTGGTCATGAATATTTGGGCCAGGGTCGTTTGCTTTGTTCATTTATGTGAAATCGTCGCGCTAGTTATCGTTTACCTTCGGACCGTCAATCTTTTGTCACCAATTAGGGGCAAGGTGACACCTTTCAAAACTTTAAGATTCCATTGCTCACTGATAAATTCGTCGCAGTAACTGCGACACACACGTTTCGACTACGTATATCTTTATTCTGTATTTTAAAATGAATCAGGAGTAACATCTTATAACGAGTATCATGACACGGTATGCCATAATAAACAGACAGGTGCAAGAAAAGTAGAGAAGGCTGAAAGGGCGTTTTTCGCGTCTTATCTGATAGATAACTCGAGTTCGACCCATAGGAAGACGGAAAGTGGCATATAGAAGGTTGACTCGAGGGTGGTTCCAGGTTGGATCTAGAGCTGATAGCTCCAGGCTGATAGATGTTGGCTAATTATGTGCTGGGGAAGTCCTGACTACGTCTGATTCTCCGTGCACCTTCTCTCTCCCTTTCTCTCTCTTTCATCTGCGGATACTTCTCTTTCTTACGCATGACCACTCATTCACAATAAATTTCTCTTCCAGTTTAATCCTTTAATCCTCCAACTTTGCCTTATTTATCTGTAATTCTTATTGAAATTAGTCTGCTTTTTCCTCAAATGAAAGCGCTCTCGTCGTTCTCATTATGAAATGTTAATGGAAAATCTTATGTATTAAGGTTACGAGGGTAGTTAAACATATCGGGAATATTTAGGAGCCTTACTATGCTATATAGTCTTCCACTTGTGTTAGTCTAACTAAACGCAAACCTATAAAGTATCAACTCGGAGTTACCATAGATCTTCGGCTCGGCAAGATCCTCCTTCAGTTTACTCTTGGATATCTCCAGAGATAACAATGAATTTAATAATGTACTGAGCAAACTTAGTTGCTTTATAATAATATTATCTATCGATAAGTTCAGTTCTGTAGCCTGTCTCTCTAAACTTTATTCTGAGGAAAGGAAATGAACATACTGTTCATAATAACCCATATTTATTTCTACTTATGATTAATGTAATGAATTCAATCTCAATTTATTTTATTTGATAAAAATCAAAACGGTTTTCAATTGCGTCTCCCAAAGCTCATAAAAATACACATCTTTCAAGACAATTCTTTGTCAATAAAATTAACAATTAGATTTGAGTTTACAGTATGATTTAAAATATTCAAAGGTGGCCTTGATGGTTTCGGTAAAAGGGTGGGGAATCCAAAAGGAGACAAGGAGAGAACGTAGACGGGGATAGAACGAAGAAAAGAAGATCGTCTCTCGAAGGTGGAGGTAGACGCGCGTTCGTTGTTTCTTTCGTCCGTCGGACCGTCGATCCGTCCGTTCTTTCGGTGGTACTGGCCCTGTAATTGGGCCCAAACTCTTAGCTCCGCTCGAGCGGCCAAAGATTATACACCCGCATGTCCTGAGGGCCCAAAGTCAAACGTTCTTGCGTGATATATTATGCTGAAGATTCCTGTATCTGATTCACGAGGTGAAGCTGGCGTAAGCGGAGTAACTTTTTCGCCCGTGCTAAAACTACCTTACTGTTTCGTTTTGATCCATTTCGATTTTCCTTTGATCAGTTCTCACTTCTCGTTCCACCGCGTAGCGACCAGTAAAATTCCAAAGCAGCATATTTTCTGCAAAATTCTAATTTACTTAAAAATATAATGCAACTTGGCTAAAATGCATTGAACAATATTTATTTAACACGAATGAACGTCTAACGACGTTATAACATCGATTATGATACATTCGTGTAAACAACGTTAAAAACCCCATTATGAATACTGCAAGATACATCAGGGGATGTAAGAAATCTACGAAGTAGTCTCCCAAGTAACAAAAGGAGCCGAGTTGTACAAAGCCAGTATTGGAAATAGAAAAGTTTCATCCATGAAAAATGTTCAAAGGAGGAAAGTTATCTGCCGCATCGATTCGAGCAATAATGCAAGCGCTGTCCACGCGAAATCTTGCGCACGATCGGGTTTCGTGACTCCGCCATCTGCGCGGCATCCAATTACAGCGAGTCTCCTTCCTTCGTGCCTCTTTCATTATTCTCCGAAGAAATTCTCAATTTCTTTGTTCCTACAGATCTAACATCTTTACAGACCACGTGCGCTACCACCCGCCGATGAATTGCGCCAAAGGACTCATTAATAATGCGCGCACGCGCGTGCGTGATAGTTGCCACATGCCATTTAGCCTGCAGTGTAGAATCGTAGAAACATGCAGGAAGATCGCGATAATGTAGCTTAATAAAGTTTCCGTATAACGTAACCACAGAATATGAGATATTCTTTGTGTAGAAAGTGGTTGGATAATTGTTCTTCTTAGTAGGGTGTCGTGCGTAAGGGGTTGCCGTAGATGCAAACAAGATTGTTACTATGTTTCCAACATATGTTTATTTACATTAAGGAATAGATATTTTGTGATATGCACGGTGATAGGGATCCGGCACGAATACAACTTCCCTGAAAGGTGAAACACGAGAATAGACTGTTAACCTTGGTCATTTATAGATAATACTTCAGCCGAAGCGCTGGTTTCCAAGAGGTTGTAAGACTCGATCGTTGGTGTTCGTGCTGATGGCTGATTGGCAGATACGTTACGCAAGATACTTGTACCCTAGGGTGAAAATCATTCTGATAAGGTGGTGCACGAGGGTTAACCCTTATAACGTATTGTACTTACGACTTTACGTATAACAGTTATGTGGCTCGTGTCGATCTAAGATTCCACATGTTAGATTCACTAACAGGAAAGGTTCGTCAGGATAAAGATTCGAGGCGTTAAGGAGTACTTTTCCCGAGTATGGTTCTGGGGTAAGTGCCGTGGGGTCAATCACAGTCCTCTTACCAGAAGACACTGCGTCCTTCCCCACTTCGTGGCCAGATCCTTCAGGAAGCGTATCCCTAAGTTCGGCAACGCAGCGTCGGGCTGCTTGCCATTCTTTTACAATCACACGTGCAGCCCTTAGACCTCCGAAAGCTAGGTGACGTCGGGCCACTAGCCGAAATCGGTACCAGGCCTGCACATTCTCTCACTCACGCATTCTCTCACTCAAGTGGCTTTAACTGACCTGAGTCCCTATCATAAAACTGTCGTAGGACACTCTCCAGGCAGTTCTCTTAATACCAATTTCGTTCAAAATAATTTCGACGCTAACACACAGTATGCTTCCTAAATTTTTTCTATTCGATAGAGAAACCTGTGGTCAACTATATCATGAAGTAGTTATTATTTTTTACTTCTGATCGTTGCTACTAAAAACGTCCTCTACAGAACATCCAATTTTGGATTACAAGATCAATTTGGAAAACCACAACAATTCTTTGATTACTCTCGCTTTTGTATTTCATTCTATTGTTAATTATACTCTTGAAACGATAAGTAGACATCAGAATTCATTCAAACTGCAGTGTAATCCATAGCAATATCATTCTCAAAGACACAGCGAAAAAGTGTACTCTGAGCCGGTGAATTTCAAAGGATGAAGCGAATGGTGGGGTCTTCGGAAGACTGCATACATATGAGGGTAGAAATCCAGGGGCTTGGGCCTTTGATTAGGCTCGGGTGGGCCCAGGCAGAGGGCCGAATGCCAGAGTCGCATAGAGAGGTGGGCTGTGGGTGCCCGGCAGGCTTGGCTATCTGCACGCGCACCACGATGGCTCATGGGTCCAGTACCGGTCCAGTACACACGTTCGCTGTTGCGGACGAGTCAAGAAAAATCAGCAGTGCGGGGAAGCACCACTTGCGCACTCCTGATGTAGCCACGCCCGTGGCGGATTCCTCATACGTAACTCGTGCGGTGGCTCGACCTACCAGACCCTTTCTCCTTCTTCTCCTACGCCCCAAGAGCCTTCTGACATTACGGGCTAGCTGCTTTTATTGCAATTGAATATCCTACCCCACCCACCCTGGCATCAGCAGTTGCTCACCATTCTCTGTGACGCTTCATCCTCGCTTCTTACCTCTTCTACCATCCTACCTTCTCTCTTATTTTATTCTTCCTTTTCGCTTTGCTGGCCACTCTGCTTCGACTTATCCTTTCCGCATCGTCCAGTCGCCAGTATGGATCATACTCGCTTTTATCCACACCTCTCTACTCCTTTACTTCTTCTTCTTCTTCTTCTTCTTCTTCTTCTTCTTCTTCTTCTTCTTCCTCCTACTCTTCTTCATTTCCTTTTTCTTCATTGCCTTCGTTCTTCTTGCTTCTCTTCCTCTTCATCTTCTTCCACAGATTTTTCTTCCTCCGCCTCCTTTGCTTCCTTCTCTTCTTTTTCCTTTTCTTCCCTTACTTCGCTAAGGTCTTATACAATCATATATCTACCGGTAGTCTTTACCACTCTTGCTCAGGTGCAGCTTGCTCTTCCCCTCTCGAACCGCACTTTAAGTACTCACTGGTTACTCTCTTCTCTTTTTTACTTGAATCCTTTTCTTCTTCTTGTCTTCTTCTTGTCTTCTACTACCTCGAGCAAAGCGTTCATGTTTTCTTCGCGTTTCTCGTATCTTTCTCTTGGATGCTTTATCTTTGTGACGACCAATTCGTGTGCCGCCTTGATTCTGTCTTCGTTTCGCTGCTGTCTGACAGGTTTTCTTTGTCTTTGCGGCTGCGTGTTTGTGCTCGGGTATCCTCGGGTCTTGCAGCTCATTTGAACCACGTTGCTGTCTCGATCCGCTAATTACAAGATGGCGGCTGCGGCTACATGGCGTCTTGAAATCTTGGCGCGGTGCTCTTCGCTTTAGGAGGACAGCAATTCAGATATATTGCATACGGTTCCATTATTATTGAACCCTTAGAAATGATGAAAAGTTTCCTGTGCTCAATTTTAATTCTTTAAACACTCGACACGCAATTTACGCTATATTATTTAAAACAAGCAAAACGGTGTAATAATCTAGGTTGAAATAATTATTTTTTTCTTTATATTTTCAAACAGCATTTTGTTATAGATATTTCAAAAAGTATTGCTTTTAAAATTAGTTACTTTCATAAGTTAATTGTAAATCAGCCTCATGATATTTCTTAACACAAAGTAACATTTTGATTCGGCATAAACATTTAGGTAAAAGGTGAGGAGACTTTTGTCAAATGGCGCGACATAAGACAGCGGGCCTGAAATTGGCTTCATAATTCTTCCACGGTCGTCAACCCTCAAGAGACCTGCTTCAGCGTTTTCCGATTTAATGGTACATTTTGTCACCGAGAGATCGTGCGCTCCCTCGTGAAAGACTTTTTGCCTTAAACTTGTTCAATTACATCAAATTTTTTCCCGATAGAATATCAGTTCTGTTTCATATACTTTTAATCGTTTTCACCCGTAGTATCAATCGTTTCATATCTTTTTATTGGGGACACTATTTCATTAAATCCAAAAATATTCTTACTTGCGTTACATTATATTCATTGCTCGCAAAATATTTACAATCGTTCATTATTGCCGGTGCATTATGCACGCATTTTGCTACGGTATATTACACATTCTACTATTTGGTTGTCGTGTCGCACTAGCTCACGCGACAAGGAATTTGTCAAGTGTTGACGCTGATGGCTCTCTGATGAGGATGAAAATGCAGAATTCTGCTTTTCTAGGGAACGGACGAATTCGCGTTCGAATGAATACTGATGAGAGACGAGTAAGCTCGAATATGCGTATGCGTGCATATGCATATGTATGAATGCATATTTGACAGATTTTCTACTAAATGAGCAGGGCAAAATTTACCAGCTGTGTCCCAGTCCAATTTATTCATCTCGCAAAATAGTATTTTATATATTATGTATATACGTACACAATACCAAAATAATATTTAAAAGAGTCAAATTAATTCGGTTGAATAGCGAAGCGTCAGAATTTCCCCATAGCGAATAACCTGTTGACGGTTACATTGCGGAAACTCAATTGCACTGACGCAGTCAGATTAGAATTGTAAATAATTCAGTGTGGCGATATTAAACAAGAAACAGAATAATTTGATCCACTAACACTGGACTATGTAATAGAGAATTATAACGAAGAATATGTTAAGATAGAGATCAGAGTAGATTCTGTGATTTTAAAAAACGAAGGTTTATCCTGTTATTGTAAGACAAGAGACGCGATAGCGTTTCGCGCCAATAGCCGAGCGTAGCTCCTGGCGTCGACGCTACAAGTATCATTTACGCGAGCGAACTCGTTTTCGGGGCTTATTTCGATGGTAACCCATAACAATCTTTAAACTGGCACGATATATCGAAAGAATGACTATTCCATTCGCCTTCCTGATTTTTTCTGACATTGTAAGATTCTCAGATATTTGCAATATCGGCAGAAATAAGGATGTGGAAGAATGTCCCGAAGTAGGATGGAAAAGCTATCGAGAAGATATAGAGCAGTGTAAGGGAGTATTTCGCGTTCTCCGTGAGAAGAAAGTCCGGAAGTGGAAAGGAATGGCTCAGAGGCAAACGGAGTGTTGACTGTCCCGCAGGTTGCAGGCATTGTTTCCAAGTCCGCCCGAAGGGTGCAAGCTTCTTCAGGTTGCAGGCGTCCTACTGCGCGGCCCACGCCGACTGCCGCTCATCGACATCGCTGAAGCCTCGGGTCTCGAATTTAGAACGGCACTGCACCTTGATCCTCCTCCGTTTCTTTCTCCCTGACCACGGGGTGAGGTGAGGGGTAAGGTGCGGTGAAGTTGCCACGCCGCAGCTCGCAAGGATCGTCGGGACCCCGAGGAATATATCTGTCGCATTCGCGAGAGCTCCCCGACAGTGGCGGCCTCTCTGTTGCGTGAGGCTTGCGTGGCGTGGTGCAGCATGGTGCGGCATGGCACGGCATAGCGTGGCATGGTATAGCATAGCGTGGTGTGGCGTGGTGTGGTGTGGCGTGGCGCGGCGAAGAAATGGCGTGGGTGGTGTGCGTGCCTTCACTTTGGCCAGTAATCGTATGTAAATCGTATAGGAGGTATCTTCTCCCTGGTGTGGTGGAGAAGCGAGCGAGCGCGCGCGTCCGCGACCGCCTGGATGAAGGGGGCCCAGGACCACGGCGAGATGGACCGTGCGGCTTCTTACCCCGCGGCGGATACGGAGGATAGCCGCGTGCGTTGCTCATAAACAAATTATCCGGACCCAAGGGTCGAAGGTCTATTGAACCGAGGCGATCCGTTCTCCGTTCTCATTTACATGGTTAGCCCTCAAGCTGTAGATGCCCTCCTCTTCATCCTCTGTATCCTCTGTATCTTCTTCGTGTCCTCCTCGCCCTCTTCTCGCGTTTTCTCTCTCCCTCTCTCTCTCTCCTACTCTTCTCTTCCATCGGATTCTCGATCTTGTCCTTCTCTCTTTCAACCTCTTCAACCGTTGCATTATCCAAGTTTGCTCGAAGCTTCTTCAGGTCGGAAGTTTCGAACGACAATTTCGCTACCTTGCATCACGACGTTGCCTGCGCGTGCGGCGCCCTCCAATTGCCGTGGGGTGGTTCCGCGAAATTCCACCTCATCTTGGTTCAACCCGCCGGTATCTCTTGACTTTGCCTCACCGTACGAAATTTCCCTGTACGAAATTTGTAGCTTCGAAATTCGACAAAAATCACTACTCGACACCTTCGTTGCCGTGAGGCTCACCACTGGGCTGTACACTTAATTAATACCCTTTTCGAGTGGCTGATAATTTTCGTTAATTATCAGCGCGACAATCCACATACATACCGATGTGTATCGGTATTTATCCCTGACGGTCGGCATGAAACATAAGTTCAGGAAATGCTGCCCAGCAGCCAATATGTATTTGAAAGAGAAAAATTTCAAATACATACGAATACATCCGGTACCCTCATCAGTTTATCTTGCTAGCAGTCAATTTTAATTTAGCAAAATCTATGGAACCCAGAGGACTTGCAACGCAAACTCGCACAGGCATCTAAATTATTAGCAGAAACGCTCGACAGTTGCATTAGTTGCTTTGCCGCACGCTTGCCTTCCGCTTCATTATTACGAGTTCTAGTTGTATAATTAACCCGTCCGTAGATTTATCGGCGCGGCCGCGGGCGCATTAAAATACTACAATAACAAAACAATAAGCCGCTCTCCAGCGATCCAAATGTTTTAATCGATTGCAAGAAATAGGTGGACGACAAGAGTTAAGCAACAAATCACACTGGGGAGCGTACGTAGAAGGCCCTAAGGGTGCTGCTGCTCGACTGATACTCATTACAAGAGCGGACGAGCCAGCTCGCTCGTATTTCGCTTTGCCCGTATCTGCTACGGTGGCTGTATCTCTATTCATTCTCGCGATTTGGGTCTCGACACAAAAACTTTCCGGTAATCGATTACGCTGTTTATTATTTCCATTCGTTCCGATCGGTTTTCAATGCTACGCCAGAAACGGACACCGAAGATAGCAGCGTTACGCGCATTGTTGGTCAAGCGAAAAGGCCATTCGTTGTATCGTGTCAGTTTGATTGAATTTGTTACTAATGTAACGAAAGATAAGATTTATTCGATACTTGTACGATGCTCAGTTTCCTGCATTGCACCGTTTCGACATTCACATTGACACTCACATGCAACTCGGAGATAAATGGCAACTCTTACAACTGGCGAGTCTTTCAACATAAATTGTGAGCTTTACTTTGGGAACTCGAAACCATAAAATATTCGAAAGATCGTTTGAGATTAGTTTTGAAATTCCATTTTGCCGAAGGATGAAAGAAAAATCCAGCTGCAATCGCGATTGAAATTCACGAGTAAATCGAGAATAAATTTTCGGGCGGGCAAAAGAAGGGACCGATGGGATTAAAGAGCCCGGTAGAGAGTAAGGATCAGGGCCGCGCACGCGAGGGCTGGAAAGGGTTGCATTCGCGGAGGGACAGATGTACTCATTACGAGAACGGACGAGGCATAGCGGCCGTTTGGCGCTGCGTCTCGTTTTGTTGGCGGTGGTCGTGGCCTCTATGCGCCGTAATCACAGTGCCCTCTAGCGATGCGCGCCCGGCTCCGAGACTAACTCGAGAGTAAGCCGAGAAAGTAACCCATGAGGCCCCTGCACAGGGTCCGAAGAGTCTGTCGAGGGAGGTGGAAGGGTTGCTGCGCTGCGCAGCACCACTATTTCTTTTCTCGAGCTCCGGGCGATAAGCGAAGGAAGCAGATTTGCGGGGGAGGAAGAAAAGGCCCCTTTCAGCCGCTGCCCTGGCCGCGCTGCCCTGGCAGATTCCAGTCTTACAGGCGGCGTGATCGTGCCGCGGGGCGACACGAGGATCCAGGGGTCAATCTTTGCCACGGCACCTCCGAACGTATGCCGACTATTCGGCTGCTGTTGTCCAAACTGATTAATATAGGCTGCGTTCAAATTTGTCGGAATAATGATATCGTCAGGTGTTGAGACAAGAGATCATTCTTGAAATCTAAGTAAGTCAGATTGTTTTACGATTTAACCAAGTCTCTCATGTTTCCAAACCGACATCCTAGTACGATCAACCGCGATTTCTCAAATTGCTACTTAGCATATACGGAAAACAACCACAACATTTTCTGCAATATCTTGTTAAAATGACCTACAGTCTTACCACAGTTTTCATGAGTTCCGATATCGCATTCCTTCCTAGTATTCGCGGAACAAATTCAAGTACCACTCTCCAACTAGAATTCTACCCTAATTATACATTAGACGGCTAAGAAATCGCGTGGATGTATTAAAAAATAGAAGATTGGTACTCAATTTGGGTGATTATTGGAAATATATTCCGCGGCCTATAAATGCTTGCAAATATCATATGCCTCTGTGCCTATGAAGATACCTGTAGGTAGGTAAGACATAGAAAGTGGGAGAAGGCGAGCAGTTCGCGCATGCTCCAGTGAGCGAGGACGGTGTAACGCGCGAATTCTACTTGAAGAAGAAACCCTTTGCTTCTGCGGGCCGCCTCCACCGGGCCCTACTGGGCCCTACTAGACCCCACTGGGCCCCAACGGACTTTACTTGCCCCCACCATTTGCCGTAATCCCCACTACTATGGCCACCCCCGCCACCCGTCACCTGATTGCTTCCTCGGGGCAGGCATCGCGTGTCAGGCCCCTCTTACACAGTACCCCTCCAGCCCTCGTTTAATCCGCTTGATCCTCTCGCTCTTCTTTCGCTCTTCTTTCGCTCTCTTCGCAACTCGATCCACCTCTTCGACTTGAGCCTTGCGGGCACCCACTCTTCCTCTGGCAACACGCGCTCTCTCCGTGCACTACCTTACTTCGCTGCACTTATGCCGCAACGCCGCGCCACGCCGCGCTCCGAGGAACGCCTGCCTCTTCTTGCTTGCGTGTTTTGTTTGCATATTTGCCGTGCCGGAGCTTAGCCTCCTTCTTCGGCGCTTTCGGCGCTGCGCTCGTGGAAAGGAGCTGCTCTTTTTGATTAGACGATAAAGGTACTTATATACGGTCCGTGTGTCAGCAGTACCTTCCGATCGTAGTTCTTATAATTGCGATGGGTGGTTGTGTTTCTACGCGAAAGAAAATGTGTGTACATACACGTGTATACATTACTCCAGCCCTCCCCTACATTCTAGAAAAAGATCCGTGCCTCTTGCGTTATCCAGTTCGGAGATGTAAATTTTTAACTAGTTCAAATTTCAGGTGCTCATATCTTCGAAAGGGTCGAGTTTTCAACTTTTTGCAACGGGACTTTTCGGTTTCTACTGGCCCCTAAAATACGTGATTTCAGTTTGGTCACAAGTCACTGAATTACCATGTATAAAATTCACCTAACGCGTAGCTCTTTCGAGCTAACGAGATGGCGAAATATCCATAGTCTCATGGTCAAATATGTAGCTGAAAATGTGTTGATACCATTTGCTTGAAATAGAGTACGAGTTTCTTGCACTCTTCGAAACCTTTTGGTGGTTTTTCTACGAGTGCGAAAGCTATTCTTGCGTAAAATGAAATAGTTCGCAACCTTGACTGGATCAGAGACATTCATCAATTTCAAATTATCGTGGTGAGCACCAAAAAATTGTAATGAAATAAACTCGCTGTTCTTAGGTTACTGTTCATGACTTTTATCGTAAGAACACATCGGTTAATGGATATACCTTTAATCTAGAAGGTGGTTCGAACGAGGATAGTGGCGCAAAAAATTAGTAGCGAGCACGAAAAAATTTTTCCGATTTGAGAAGGTCATGGCGAGGTTAGAATTACTGGTTATAAAGGAAGATACCGGTCTGTGTGTCATTTCGTGGCAGCGCCCCATAAACGACTCTTTATTCGATAATAATTGCGCGGTAAGAGCCATAAACACTCATTTTCTCAGTCTCGTGTTTAATACCCGCTATTTCATTTCCTTGCCTGGTCTGGTTTTATCATTCCACCGTCGTTTTCGGAATTGCCATTGACCCATGCTCCTTCGTATGGTTTTCGCCTGCCTTATTCGTCGGATGTCCATGTCATTTGCCTTTTGCCAGCTTTCTAACCATTTCGATTTTTAAGGTCGACAGGATTCCAATAAATTTCTCATTACTCAATATTCCGACTTTAAACTAGCGTATTATTATTTTCCGATGAATCGATTTTTTTTATGTTTATTGGAAGAATCAATATTCTCACAACTGGGTGCCAAACGAATATTGATATGTATGCATAAATAATCGTGTTTTAACCACATTCCACTGTACAATGTTGGTTCGTATGGAACTTGTAATCTATGCGATAATTCGCTTTTTATTACTGTTCCGGCTGTACTCTTTGTCTCGGGTCTCCGTTTTGGCTAGTACCCTGAGCAAACCCTTTCATTTCACTCGATACGAGAGAAGAGGAGATGAACAGCCGAAACCGCAAATCTATAATTTGCCGGTTGCGATGTGTATAATCATCGAATACCAGAAACTGTGCTATTCATTATTCCATTCGACGCATTTGCTACCAGCACACGAGAGGGCGCGCAATAAAAGTTCCCAATGATTATGCTAATCCGCCAAATGATACCGTCGCCACCCTCTTCGAGAGAGAGAAAAGGAGAACGAGAAAGAGGGGGTGAGATTCGCTGAGATTTTGATCCTTGGATAGAAATGGGATTAAATCACTCGTGACCCGGTTCAAACTTGAACATGTAACTTTCTATTCTTCCTGATGGTTTCTTCGAATATTCGTAATACTTGGCGAAGTCTCCAATTTTTTACTCTTAAATTTGTAGCAGAATTTAAGTAATTTCTAATTGTTATAAATAACGGAGAATAACAGAGACGGTTTTGTCAGAAAATAGAAAAAGGAATTTTGCATAATATTTAGGATCAGAAATGGAACTGTATGCAATTAAGCTATAACGACTTGGAGTTATATATAACTTAAAATGAACTTAGAAGCATATTCGGAGATTAATCGCACGATCTTTTTACAAATCGGTCCTGATGGTATCCAAGGACTCGCTTTGTTCCCATGGTTATCAACCTCTTTCCGAGACTAATGATTATGTCCTTTTCAATAATTCCTACCCACGGCTCTTTTTGGTTTCTAGAATTCCGGTTACAATGTTGGCTATCATATACGAGCCATAATTGTGCCCGACCGATTATTTCTTTGACTCCTTATTTTCGACTGTCCATCAAACGTATTACGCGCTTAGAGAAACTCTTCCAAATGTATATATTTCTAATCTCCTTCCCGAGCTATAATTTGAAAACCTTCAAAATACAATAAACAGTAACAGTATTTTAATCTAAGAAAATTGCTCATCAACGAATGCTCAAGAAGAACATCTTTTCAAAGTTGGTATTTTCTTTGTATTTTGAAAGACAACGATTGAAATATGATGGAAGAATACGGCAAGTTTGAACCCTGGCAACCAAACGAGGAAGTTCTCGTTCGATCGTCGAAACACAGATAAACCATCCATGCGTCAGGTTGCTTGAGTTACTGGCGAGTGTGAGCGCACCTGATCCACGATAATCGCCACTAATCTTCCACTTTGCCCTTTTGTTCGGCATTACCTTTTGCTTCCTTGCTTTGACTATTACATAAATCACCGTTGATGGTAGATCGGCCGACATCAACCGCACCGGGTTTTCGGCTAAAGAAAGACGTCTAAGATGGATGAAAGATTCTTGGGTGGTGGATCAACTGCTGAACTAATTTCTTGCAAAATTTACCCTCTTGATCGAAATTTCATTCTAGCATCAATTCGGTACTTATTCTTATAATTTCGTGGATGTAAAATATTCTCCTTGTTTCACATTCATACTCAAACTAAACATTAACATAACAAAGACGTATCTTTGATGTTAACTATTTGAATATTCAGGCAGTTTTATATCCAATTAGAAAAGTGGAATGATTGTCCTTTTTTTCGATGTACATATCTCTTTATAATAAAAATCCGTACTAATTGACAAGTACTATTTCCATCAGCAGTTCACCGACTGATCGTTAAAGTGCACCTCTTGCACCTTGCTCGTGTCAGTGAAACCACGGCTGGTTCCACATCGAAACACGTGTGTACACGGTGTAGTACCGCCCACGCACGCGCATTCTGTTTCTTCATGCCTTTGGCCCATCCGTTCGCTTTGCTCGCCCGCTCTTCAACCCGCCACTCTCTGTCTCCCTCTCCCTCTCTTGTTTTCAGGCCACTCAGCAGGGCCCTTCTCGCGAGCCGCACATTCCTTCTGCATGTCCTTAGGGCCCTTTGGGTATCGCCGCTGCAGAATCCAGCAATTTCAACGGATCTCCACGTACACGTAAAAGCAGTTAAACGTGGCGTTATATTCAAATCAGAGGGATTTGATAAGTATCTTGATACACTGCTTCGGTCGCAACTTGATCCTACTTCTAATAGTGGTTTACGCGTGGCGAGTAATTACGTTAGGATCATTTTTCCTTGAATAATTTTAATAAAATACAATAAAAGTGGAGAAAAATTAGAGTAAAATAAATTTGAACATTTGGAATAATATTCCAAAGTATTATGCGAAGAAGATGTATTTTCATGATTAAATTCATATGTGTGTTTTTAAAAAGAAAAGACCAAGGGCAGTTAAAGGAAAATTTATATAACCACACTGATCTTGTGGAATGCCATCAGTAATGAGGCAGTTTACAGTATCACCAGGCACGGTCAACTGCTTGCCAATTATTCTTAGCCCGTTCTGCTCGGTTGCAGATTCATGCGTTCTACGATATTATCGAGCGTAAAATATACAACCATCAGATAAGGGAAGCTTCACAGGAGCTATTCGAACGAATAGAAACAGTCGATGATTCATTATAGTCCTTCCACAGAATGGGTGCTTCGACCTGTTGTTCTTCTAAGTCGAACGTATTTCATTTCCGCCTACGGTTCGTAAGCTGGCTTTAGGACATTTTCATGAAGAAAGAAGGTGGCAAGAAGCACCTGCAAGTCTATACCCCGATTCATTGTACATATTACGAGTGTAGACACGTATACTACTTGTCATACAGTAATGTGTCTTTCGAAGAACCAATGACATTTATCTCTCCATAAAATACTCTGGATATTGAAGTTTCTCGCTGGTGTTTCAATGAAAGAGAGAGAGAAAGAGAGAGAGAGAGAGAGAGAGAGAGAGAGAGAGAGAGAGAGAGAGAGAGAGAGATTAATTGAAAATAGGATGATCCATCGGTAAACATATCGCAAAGTTGATTTTGTGCTTTACCAGACAAACAGGAAACTCGATCTATAGACATCAAGGTTAATTTTGGGTTTGCAGATACGTAACACGAAGTGCCAAGCGTCAACAAAGCATAACATACAGTTAAATCCTTCCAACGCACCAAACTAAATGTTTAACTGCGATTTCCCGTAGACAATTAGATTCTACATTTCCCAGTTATTTTTGCGAGAACGATCGCCCGACTTCCGGTAATATTGTGTGCTAGCTGGCTGACTGGCTAGCTATCTATGTAGCTGGTGTACAGTCTGCGCAGAGGAATTAATATGAAACCATTGCTCGTGTCGCATCTCGACAAGCAAGCTAAACGAAGTTCCACCGGCAATGTTGCGAGGCAGCGTGGCAAGCCCGGAGGGCAGAGTTCGAGGTTAAGAGCACGGAACAAAGGCCCGCAAAGTTGCGCTTAAAAGCCGGCAAACGGACATATGTAGCTTTTGCGCATGCAACAAACAATTATTATCAAGCGGATCCGGAGTCGTATGACAGGAACATTGCTAGACAGGCTGGCAAGCGAACGGATAGGCAGCCGGACAGACCGACAAGCTTTCAGCCCGAAGCGTCGCAGACAGTCAGCTATCTGCCGGCTCCGAAATCCTTTCTGCCGCATGTTCCTGCACCGGACATTTATATTGAAATTCCATTTGCAAAACAGATGTCGGATTATCCTGCCCACTGTGATTTTACTTTCGGCCTGCTTTGACATTCCTTCCATCAACCCGAGCTATTTTATCGAATGCTACTTTTTCACAGAAAATCAAGAGATTCTCAAATTACTAAGCTAGTATAAAGAAATTCGACAAAATAATAACTCTTCGCGTTTTTTTTTTTTTTTTTTTCATTTAATTACGCTTTGTCAAAGCAATTTATTCATGACAACTGTATAAATTGACATTGCAGGCATCCTTGCAGGCATTTATCGTAAATAGTTCGAAATAACAGGTGTCGAGTGATGCTATCCTAGAATCCTATAGTTATCAATACGAAATTTAGTGTTGAATTTCCTTTAAGAAAACGTGGAAACATTCCAACGAAGCCTATATTTTACATAGATGATTTGCAGAAGTAACAGTACGGTGTAAGCGAATAATAAGCGTTTGGCAAAATGCGCGAAGATAGTGAAACCTATCTTTATAAGGTCAGAAATATCCTTGAGAAGAAAGGTCGCAACGATCCTTGATAGATGGCTGGCACCGATAGTCTCGTCGATCGATGGAAGATACATGGAAGAACCCGAAAGAAAGGTGGATACCAAAGAAAGAAAGAAAGAAAGAAAGAAAGAGAGAGAGAGAAGGACTGTGAAGAATGAGGGTCGTGCATCTGGTCGCGCGAGTGATAATTACCGCTCGCGTGTCTCCAACCAGGTAAAGGGTACTGTGGCGCCACCAAATTATTAGGCTTATCTTCGGCACATTGATAATTATACGGCTGTTCGCGAGGTTCATGGGGCCATGGCGTGGCACGCCGTGGCACGGCGCGGTGCTGGTTGCGTCAAGAGCTTTAGGACTTTATAGACCGCGCGGTGCGGCCCGCATGGGGTTACCTAATGAAAAGGTTAGTTGACCCCGACCAAAACGCCCTGGCGCCTCCTTCTTCTCTAGCTTGGGGATGCCCGAACCCTTCTTGCCTCGCCACCTCTTTTTATATGTCTATACGTATAACTTATATATCTTTCTCTGACTATGTATCTCTATGGATTTACAAGTTAGATTTTTATTCCTACTTCTTTAAAAAGAGTTCTTCATCTCAGTCAAATGATTTCTCTTCGTCGTTAAACGTTGTAGGAAGATTCGTATTAGTTTTTGATGTGGAGATTTTCGCAGACTCTGATGTTGTATTCGTTGTTCAAATAATACCTCTAAAATAATTTGCCTGATTCTCGAGGTCAAGTTCACAACGAACTAGGTAGAGAAAAGTTTGTATATGTGCATGTATCAATTGTGTATCACTAATGTGATTAAATTGGCACAGTGCACTGGAAAGAAGAGTGTGTACGATTGGATGCCAAGAGCGTGAAGACATCGCGGTCGAAATCGGTGGAAATAATGTTAGAGAACTTTTTCGGTCTAATAACAGATTTGGCGAGTGGCAGAAAGCGAGGCAAAAGAGCCCATGAGAATTCTTCTGTCGAGAGACGCCGCACCGTTTCCGCGAAATCCTCCCTCTTTCGATGGGGGAAATGACGGGCTTCTGACGCCTCCCACGTTGGCTCCGGCTTTCTGGCAAACTCAGCGGGTCCCTCTGACGCGCCAACGGCGTGCAAACTTCAACCTAAGCAGCCAACACCGAAATTTGCTTTCGTAACTTCGCCACTGTGAATCTTGCTGCCTCTTGCGCCCTCTATTACCGTCTCTCGTCTTCCATGCTTCTGGATTCCTTTGAGCTTTTTGCTCGCTTTCTTCGAAATTCCTATTTAATCGATCGCCGATCTTGGAGACGCCTTATATCAAGCTATTAAAGTGTCAAATTCCAAAATACTCACTCAGAATCTTTCGACTCTGATACTGTGTAATTATAAAAATATAGTTTTCAGTATCGTTTCGATTTATTCGTTATATTTTACAAAATCAAATCTGTTCTCTACATGTTGTAGCCTGTTAAAACAGTTGTCAATTTTTCCTGCTTTCGAGAAGTGAAATTTTATTGAGTTATTTCGTAACAAACTTTCAACTGGGTTAAACGTTTTGATCGGATTGCTATTGATCGATAGAAGTTGTTGATACGCTGGGAAAACATGCTTGTAGTAGAATATCAAACACAGATACGAATCAACAGTGTTTATTATTGAAAATGTTATTTTACTCACACATACAATATCTCTATTGAAATTCGATTAAAAAAATTCCGAGACTTAAGTTGCGAATTATAATTAATTATTACCAATCATTCGTATGGGATTACTATCAATACTATGTCTCTGATTCTATTGAAACCAGGCAACTCGCAGGTAATCACTGTGCTACCGAGGTCTACTTTTCTCCGCAATTAACAAAACGACGGGTACCAACCTTCTAAAGGTATGCGTAAATAACAGTCAATTCTCAAGGAATAGAAACTTCGTACTGTATCCTAAACACGATTACACAGAATCTGAAATGGAAATTACAGTGGCGGCTAAGTGGCGTGAGGGTATACAGGGTGCCTCTAAATTCAGTATACAATCTGGGGAAAAAACAGAATATAGTTGAAAAAAGTCTCGAGAATATAAAATCACAATTCTTTACAAGAAGCTTGTTTGTACTTATTAGCACGATATTTATATATTATTATATGATAGTACGATATTATTGGTACTACAACATTACCAGGATCGTGATAGAGCCACACATTACGTAACTTGTGTTACCTAATAAATTTTCGAACTCGATTTATTGCAAAGGAAAGGATCGTATTGTGAGGAAAAATGGTTTGATACATTTTCGATATATTTTTTTACTTGGATTGAACTGTTTTTCGAACTGCACTACCACTTCATCGACACCCTGTATATTCGACTGGATAGAGCGTGGCCCGTGAACTCCGTTAACGCTTTTTAGAGCGGAGTTTGGCTTGTTTCGACTGTGAGCCTGTGTGGGAAGCGTTTCGGTAATCAATGGTTCTGGCAGGTAGGCGCCCTTTTAGTGGCTCTTGAAGAGCATAACCACAGTTTTCGGCTTCTTCTTGGCTAGGCAATCGTTCCGTACCGTTCCAGTCTACTCCCCCGCTTTTCAGCCGCAAGAAAAAAGCGAATCTCACGAGAAATCCAACCGAATAAAGAGAAGCTACTACAAATTTCTAAACAAACCGAGCAATCCTTTTGTAAGGCTCGATCCGAGAACTCTGAAGCTTTGACCCCGTAGCTAATCGAATTCGATCTGACGAGGTACGAAAACTATCGTACACTACTGTGTAGCAAGCGGCTGATTCGAGCGGTAAAAACTGATACAATAGATTCTTCTTCCAATTTAAGACAAATATCACTTCTATTCGAAATATCTTTTTCTATAATTATATTCAATTAAAGACAATATTCCCACTTAATCTGTGTAATCTTTTGTTTCTTGTTAATTGCGCTATTGTTGAATCATAAAGTAATTCGTATAAAGAGTAAAACCACATACGGAGTTTGAGAGTCTTAGAGACGGGTAAATCAGGGTAGTAGAGATTTTCATTTGTAGCGAATTCCGCTCCGGTTGGATCTTTAAGACCACGACGGACAAGATCGATACCGGCAAGGACGGGCCAAAGCAAACAAGCCGCACAAAGCTGGGTCCGATATTAGACCCTTCTACGATTGACATACACACACACACACATATACACATACATGCATGTGATACAAATGCATGCATACATACAGCTGTATTCGTTGGTCCAGTGTACACATAGCACCTTCGCGTGTTTGGAGAGAGGAGTAGAAATCGAGATCACTCCAATTCGGGGAACGCGCCAATCCATGCTCGAACAAATTCTTCGTCCATCTTCCACTCGCCTTATAGCGAGTCTGGCGGCAGCAACTTTTCGGTAGATTCTACTGCATATAATATTACTGGCTCAATCCATATACATACATATACATATACATACATGTACATATGCATACATATACATACATGTATATGTACATGTATATATCCTGTATAGTCGATTTTGAATGTTGACTATTACAAATAGAGAATCTATACAATAATGTATTCATTATTATAGATTTTGGGATTCAATTGGTAGAGATTAATTGCAATAATTTTATTGGAAAATTGTATTTTTAAATAAGGAATGCGTTTCTAAAGCACGCGTAAATTAACAATGATAGATTAGAGATTAAGGAGGTAGATATAGATCATTCCTTTTTTTAGTCTGCTATTACAGTTGTACGTATGTATGAACCGGCGAAATCGACCTCCGACCCTTTGCGAGGGCCCTTTGAGGGCCTTTTTCTTCTCTCGCTTCTTTTTTTTTCCAAGCCAGGCACACGAAGACCGCGAAGGGGCGTACGGCGCGCCACGTCGTAAACATATTTTTATTAAATAATTAGAGATTGGAGCTTCCCTTAATGGCTGGTTAGCCTACTCGTGCCCTCCATTCCGCGCATTCCACCGCGATGTACGTGAGATTCCCACACTGCCTATCTCTTTAACTTCCTTCCTTCGAATGCTGGCTCCACTGACCTACTCGATCGAGCTACTTCCACCTCTTTTCAGAACTTTTGTTTATTTTTCAATCATTTTTACCTTCTCTCGTGAGATGACTCATCTCGGGTCACTCGTTTTTAAGCAATTGATAAATTGCTGAGACCTGTTTACAGTTCTCGACGCGCAATATTCTCATGTCAATTAGATCTGATTATATTTTGATTTTCAGAAGAAGGATTTGCAGCTTATGTTACTATCCATATCATTTTAGTATTTTAGTGTATGGTTCCTAATGTCGAATATAAATAATTGTATAAATATAAGTTATTATTACATATAATATAAGTAATTGTAATATAAGTAATTGCTGAATAATTCAATATCTCTATTAAATTACATAACATTTAAAAATATTAGACTTCCTCCAATATGAATTACTCTGAATATTCGGAAGGTCTGTCGGTTCGACGGAACGTTCTCATTTCTCCTCGGCAGCATAGAACAGCAGTCCGCTAGCGTATAGTGCATATTAGCCAAAACTCTATTCCCAGCTAAATAGCAATGGGAGCAGGGAAGAGAAACGTGGTTGGGGCATCAGGGTAGCACAGAGTCGGTAACTAAATGTGGCCGGAACTAGTGCTTCCGCCTACAGCTGGGACTCCTGTCGCTTGTTTACTAAACAAACCCAGCGATAATTGTCCTCACGCCAGTCGTAAATTTAACGTAAATGCAATCGATTTTGACGAGAATGGCTACGCCAGCCACCCACTACCTCTATAAAATATATTACACTTTATTAATTTTAGAAGATTCTTGATCCAAATCCATGCGTATAAGACGAAAACGTGTCGGGATGAAGACAGTGATATTTCTTCTCCTACTTTCAACCGAATGGTTGAATCTCTCAAAAAAGTATTATTTTTTATTTAACACGAGTGCTTTTTTGTATCTCATCAGAAGTATGTAACCTTTTAAAGAGAAGAAAATGGCAAAGAGCAAGTGAAATGAGCGGCCATCACCTTTTGCACCTTTTGCTATCTTTCCTCACCTTTCTCTCTTTCTCGTTCTTTCTCTTGCTGCCAACGGTAGCTAGAATGGATCTTTATAGAGGAAAAGTTTTTTTAAGGCTTCTAAAAATAGACTCGCTTCTGAGATTGTAGGTCACGAGGCACATCAAAGAGGCCTATCTTTCGCGAATGCACGTAAAACGCGAAAGAAAGTGTACGCTTCTTAACTGATATTTTTTTCAAACCTCTCCCGAAGCTGTCGCTCGAAAGATGTTGAGCTGGGCTTCTAAGGTGCCGCGAGTCATCTTTTGATTTTCTACCTTGTACAGATTGCCCCGATCTCTCTGCTGCGTTCTTGATTTCTGAGAAAAGTGTTGAAGATAGCAAGAGACGTCGGAATGTTAATTTTGAATAATTCTTTCTTCGAATTAACACCTAGTGTAATGACAAACTGTAATATTAAAAATTTCACTATACTAATCGAGGTTTCTTAACACTAAAACTATCGAAAATTGTTCTTAAAAACTTTATTAATCTGGGAATCCAAAGAGAAATATTTGATTCGAAAGAAAAAGATTGATAGAGAGCTGAGCGAATTCGCAGCTGTTGAAAAGCAAAGGGTTAAGAATAAAGTCGACATTGTAGAAATGGGAGTAGGAGGCCGATCGAAACGATGTTGGAATGCTCAAGGCCAATTGAAGCGGCAACCACAGCGGTGCATCCCAGGTGTTCGCCAGTAATTAATCGAAGGTTTAGGTGGCCTGGCCCCGGTCCACTGGTGGGCATTGCTGACGCGCGTATAGCCGCAAGCGGCGAAATTAAGAGCGAGGACAGCGGTGGTGTTCGCTACGAACGCACTCGACCCAGGTACCAAGCTACTCATTCAATTATCTTCCTGACACCTAGCACATCAATCTTGCTTGCCGGCGCTAACGTGAAAGATTTCGATGCCCCGTGCCAGCGGAAGTCGTGTCTTCGGGTTGTACCCTTTTTCTCTCAGTGCACTTCACCTTTTGACAGGGTCGTTCCGTGTCGAATCGATCACTCATCTTGAGTCGTAGCAGATATCCCCGATCTAATTGAAATATCTAATAGTTTGGAAAAACATAAATCCTTCGAACTCTTATTCATACAATTTTTCACTTTCTTCTCGAGGCATTTTTACTGTTAATGGAAGTGGTTAAATCGAATTCTTCATTATGTTTAGTTGGGCAACAGAAAATTGATTATGACAATGAATTAAAATCAACAATATTTAATGATAATGATAATGTATAATAATAATAATAATGGGTATAGAGAAACGTGGAAAAAGAGGCAATGATTTCCCGATAGAATAAATATGAATAAAATATAGAATCAATTGGTTCACAAACGTAATTTACAGCTTTTTTTGTTCTTTATAGTTATTTTCAATCTGAAAACTTGCACTGAATACAATAATATTTCGCTGCGTTCTGTATGCCCCTATCTGATTTTAACCATGCTTTATATCGCTCTTACACAATTACATCTCGCTTCGCATCCATTATTGTATTCGGAATTTCGTTAATTGCTCGATTTATTATTCACGTTACCGCTGCTTTGAAATTTATATCGACCTACGGTAGACGTAATTGCGGATACACGTGAATGCGAGCAGCTTGGGTTCGAGCGAATACACACGTTTTATCTCTTTGATTAGTTGTTATAATTATTACGCTGCTAAATATTTCGTTGACTGTGCTTGTATGTATATTCCACCGTAGTTTAAATATTTACAAATCTATTATTTAGCGCATATCCTGCATCCATTTTGCAAGCATCGTGTTTGTCCTAATTTAATTAACATCTATATTAACCCCTCTCAAATTTGAGATTTGAGTTGTAAACTGTTTTGATATCTATACACTGCGTTACAATGTATAATACACGCAATTTACACAAGCTCAACAGAAATTTTTGTTGAAACCTACGGGTAAGGTAAAAGGTAAACCTAATACATATATTCGAATGAAGAAGAAAATCGATCAATGTGAATAAACGTTCTGTTTTTCGTGAGTGTTTTTATATCCCCTCTCCACTCGCTTAAACTATGCGATGGAAGGGAGGCAAAAATCAACGATAGCGTAAAACGTGCGTTCGATATAACGCTGTTTTCATATTTTCATATTTTCATAGTTTTCTATTTTCACTTTACACATTATTCAAGAGAAATGATTTCCACAGAAATCTATGCAAAACTTGTTTTCTATAGACTATGACGTATCGAATAGATTGACGATTTTTGCATTTGAATTCGTAGAACCCAGTGGCCGTATTATTTAAGGGTTGCCTCTATTTAGGGAACTTTGAAAGTCTGTCTCAAGTGTCTGCAGGAGACACACAGTGCCCATAGGAATTAAAAGTATTATTCGAGAGAGTCTTGAATAAACCAATGAATGAACCACCCCAGACGCGCATGACTTCGCGGAAATATTGCAGTCGCGATGTGGCTGTCTGAAATCTGCCTGTCTGGAGGGCGCGAGATAACAGAAAAAATGATAAAACGAGATGGATAATGGAAGTAGAAAAGCGTAGAAAAGAAAGAAGAGATAGGAAGGGTGAGAGAGAAAAAGAAGAGCGAGAGAGAGAGAGGGAATAGATCGGAATGAGGGATGGTAGCAACGTGGTAGCACTGGCGTTCCCTCGCGAACAAGCCCGCGCGCGGGAATTTCAATAACCCGCGGGTCACAAAGCGGTATGTAGGCACATCTGGCTTGGTCTCATGCGTCGAGTCGCGCCGTTAGTGCCAGTCCACGGTTTATGTTGGACTGTAACCGTCGTCGATGAGCTAACAGAAAATAAGGACTGTCGGTAACCGAGGGCTGCTTGCGCGCCAACGAGAGAAAGGGAGATCTCTCTAATGCTAGCAACACGATCATTAGTAGGATGGAAAGAAAATCTTTTTTTTTTTCTTTTGCATTTAAACTACCTTCGAGGAAAAGCAGGTTCTAGTATTAGATTTATATCGACAATTAACATACCGACTATTATACTACTCGAATCTAAGTAATAATTTTAATCGTAAAATGAGATACAGAGATTTACAGAAAATATAGAGTTACTAAAAGTAATAATCTTTAATTTAAATTCTATAGAAACATGGAATTTACAATCGACGTCAGCATAAAAAAGGAGCAGACAAACACCCAGTATTTTATGGATTATCCAGTGTTTCATTAACAAACCGCTCCAGCACGTTTTCCCTTTGAAAGGTTCGTAATCAGCAAGCGATCAAGATTTTTCCGCTCGCAACCCTACTGATTGTGAGATACACGTACAGCACAGTAGGGGTGAGCATTTTCGGTGCTCATCGCAAGGAGAGGGAGAGGTAGATGGCGCTGGTGACTGGTGAGTGGCATGAGAACACAGAACAAGCCGAGGGAAGCGCAAGAACGAGCGTATCAGGGGACCGAAAGCGAGCGAATAATGATCCAGCTGGCAACGGTATCGAGCAGCTCTGTACTATCAGCTTTCTTTCTCGTCCTAGTCTCGCCATATTTCGCCAAACGGAGCAAAGTCATATCCGCGAAAACAAGAATGCAAATATTTATAAATTTCCAAATTAAACAATTTTATTCCATCCGTTCAATGAATCGCAACTTTACATTTGTTTCACTGTTTTCATTACGTTGAAACCCTATTTCTTCATCTCGACTATAGTTCTTCTTTCGTATATCTTCCTCAGTGTTCTTAGCTCGATGAGAGGTATCAGCGGACTCTGGTAGATGAGTATACGAGCAAAGGATGATGAAAGGAGGTAGCGGGGTTAGGCGAGGGAGGACAGACAGCAAGGACGAGGGGATGATAGCTATCGCGTAGGTGGATGGAGTAGAGTAGAGAAGAGAAAGGGTGAGAGCGTGGCGTACCGCATGCATATTGAAGCGTCATTTCATGGTCACCGCAGACTCAGTCTCCCCATTTGCACACGGAAACGCGGCACAGCCTGGTAACAGCCTGTAGCTCGCTCGATTAAATGTTACTCGATGGGCATTTCACAACGTGGCCAGACGAAAATAGCCCTTGTAAAGTTACATTCGCATTTCCTGTATTCGAGTCTCATTTAATTCTCTGTACAATGAGTATTCGCAATGCTAATAAGTAGTCGTAGATGAAATAATCAAGCAAACAAACTTCTAATGATATTTCTCTGTTCTCAAAAATAAAACGATTCACTTTCCCTGGATTTGTTACAGGCAACTTTATTCAAATTTATCGCGATATAGCGCTATAAATTCTATTTTCGACCGTCGCTATTCATTCAAAAGCAGGAGGGTTCCATTAAACGATTGAATACAATCAAACATCGTGATCATAGTGTTGCTACAAGTTGCTCTTATCGTAGTATAAACTCGGTATAAACGATTCGAGTATAGTGCTGGAAATTAATTGTAGTTGTGTATTCCAACAAAGTTCACACATCCAGATCAGCAATTTCAATGAAACGTGTCGTTAATGAAAAAGTATACGCTCGCAAAAAAAAAGAACAAAAAAAAACAATTTACGGTAGGTGGACACGGGGTACGTTTTTGGTTATTTCGTTGTGACCACTGATAAAATGAATCCGCTTTTTTGGCAAGAGACAATACGAAGTTCGGTATTGTAAATCAAAATACAGTGCCAGTTGCAAATGACAACTGTGGGTGGGAAGGAGGGATTCCCGTATACATATAGAGCAGTTTGCCGCATGCATATTGAAGAGTGATTCCATGAATACCAGCGCACGGGACTTTTCATTTGCACGTGGAAGACCGCCGGCGAAATGTTAACGCTTCAAGTATCGTTATCACTCTATTCGATAGATACTGAATTAATCAAGTGCATTGTCCTATAATCAAACCACTATACAGGGTGAGTCAGTGACCTTGCACCAAACTGAAACCACGTATTTTAGGGGTCAATAGAAGCCTAAAAGTCCGGGAACACAAAGTTGAAATCTCAACCCTTTCGGAATTACAGGGGGTTGAAATTTCAAGTTTTAAAAAATCATATCTTCCGACGGGATAATGCTAGCGTCACGGGTCTTTCTCTAGAATATGTGAGAGGGCCGGAGCTATGTGAAAAAAAATAGAAACCATTTAAAAATTATTATTAAGTTGCATTATTATTGATTTTCTTGCAGTTTCTCGATGAAGCGGCAACATTTTCAGGTACGAAAAAAATCACAGTCATTCTGTGATGCACCCAAGAAAATATCGCGTTATAAAAAGTTTAAAATTTTAATAAATGTGGCCAGGATAAATTATTGAAAGTTTTCCGCTAGAGATTCTCAATCCCAGGTTTATGTATGCGTGTAATATAACCTCTGTATCTTCTTAATTGCAATACTTATTTTTTATTGGATCTATTCTTCTGAAAACTGTCATTATATTGATATATCTTATACAATATTCATGTAACGCAATATTCCAGTTTTTTTTTTTTTTCCTAAACGTTAAATTCAAATGAGTTTAAGTGGACACCAAAATTTACTGTCATAATTTTCGCGAAAAACTCATTGTCGAGTGGTGATTCGCGCTAAATCGGCCCCTGTCATTTTCATAAAGGTCGATATGTGTATACATAAACGAAAGCATGATATGCCGCATGCATGGTGCAATTACAGCCCTTCGGATTAATCCCCTGTGTTAAGCAGGGGTGAAGGTTCTCGGCATAAAAGAGAGCAGACATTTGAAACGTTTGTAATTTATCCGCTCGGTTCGCTACGTTATAGTAAATTTATTCAAGCACATTACCATTTCAGGCTTGACCAATGGCCGATCTTGTTCTTCTTTCAAACCGATATTTCAACTCGGAAAATGACTAAATTACAATCTTGAAAGATGAAATAAGAAAATCAAGCGATTTCACGCGATTTAATACTCGATAAGAAGTTTTTGTAATACGAAACTCATTAACGTATCAAAAGATCCACGTTGATTCAGTCAAAATGAAAATTCTTGGAAGAGACTCGGAGGAAAATAAAAGAGCTATAAATGTTGTACAAACGCATCAAGGTATCACTTTATTGCGAACCCAATAACCATGTTTGGTCACTAACATTATAATTCCGTCGATAAATACGTACAATTGTTAGATATACACGATTACATAAATGTTGCAGTAAAACTCGATCGTAATTGAAATTCCCATGCGTTGCCTGCAGCGATGTGCATATACTTTTTCTCCCTCTTTCTCTCGCTTTCCCGCTCGTTCGTCCTCTTTTCCCCTCTTTTTCCAGCTGTTCGTCGCCTCTTTTTTATTACAACCTCCATAAAACCAACCAAACCAGTTTTGAGCGTAAAATAATGCTCTAAGTTTTGTTCCGAACAAAATCTCTGAAAATTATTTCAAACACCACCGTTTACTTTTAGAATAATTCTTTTAATCCACAATTTATCTTTGCCATAATAACCGTTGTAAACGCGTGCATACATTTTTATTCGACTTATCCTTGATACCGCATTGCTGTTGAATTTAACAAAGGAAATATTGGCATTGTAGAAATTAATTCCAATTTATTCTTGTAGTTAGGACAATAAATTATATTGTACAGGGAACGTGATTATTCGACTGTAATTATATCAGCCTTAGCAACTAAGTGATCGTTCGGGTAGCGTATGAATTCATGGAACTCGTGCGAGTCAGGTGTGTACTCGAATCGCCAGGCAACTGCTTGTTTTATTTTATTTTGATCAGCAGTTTTGTTTATAACGTTACCCAATATTTACAATAGCTAATGGACGCCCCCATGCGTTAAGTGCTCGCCAAGTGAACTAGGGATTTTATGAACCACCAGTTCTATAGTCTGCTTTTACTCCGATAACTACATTATGTTAACGAGATAGCTAGATAGATAGATAGATAGATATATATAATAAAACAGTAATATAACTAATAGAAGAATACATTCGTGAAAAGTTCGAGTGTTGTCTCAACAGAAAAGTATGGTAGATATTCCGTCGCAAGATTGCAACGCGTCGCTACACTCCCTTACTTACTCGACGGCATAGACGTTCAAGCTACCCCTCAATTCCCGAAACTATTTCCCTCAACCAAAGTGCGAAGTACAATCTGTACCGGTCGAATGCTCAGTTAGATGCACTTTAAAGTACAGGGAGAACCAATTAAAGTGGAAGCGAAGGAACAAGAGAATCCCTGAATAAAAAGCTGTCGAGAAAGTTTCTCATAGTACGATGGCGGAGTGCTAAAAAGCTTAGCACCAGACAAGGCAACAAAAACAACAACGTTATTCGGTGACAACGGCCGATAAGCACTGAGCTCATGAGTATCAGATTAAGATTCACTTTAGGCAGCCAGTTTATCTTTAGAGGTTGCACCTTCCGGCCCGGTTGATAATTCAATTCCTTCCACCCTGGCAAGTCTCCTTCGCCTGGTAGCCGAGCGAGCAGGTTAGGAACCACGGAAGCATCAGCGAGACAAGGCTGCTGCTGCTGCTGCTGCTGTGGCGGCGGTGGTGGCGGTCGTTCCTGACGAGAGAAGACTCTAGTAAGATTATAGGTGAGGCCAGCTCGTGGCTTGTGGAGGGTGCATCGATTTCCCCGATTTCCCCTCGGGCGAATTGCGCTGCCACGGGGATGGCGCGCGGCAGCCAGCCGTACTCCTATATACATATTATAGCTCCTCAGACAAAGAGACCCAGATAGACGGAAGCCTACCCCGCACGGAGCCGTGCAGAACCGTACGGAGCCGTACGCGAATAGCGAGGAAGGAATGGAACGCCGGCGGCCATTTTGTAAGCTCTTCCCGGAGGAATCAATGTGGCGTAGCCTGAGGGGCGCTTGCGCTGCGGGCAACCCTCCGTTCCATCCCTCCAATCCTTTCTCCTCCGATCAATTCCAACTTTGGTGCCTATCCGACTCTCCTCTCCTCTCTTCTCTTCCCTTCTCTCCCTCTCTCTCTTTCAGATATCCAGCACCCTTCTTTTCGTTTTCACTCCTCGGTAGGCTTCTCTTTGCCGCACTTTATCCTCCCTCCATCCCCCTTTTTTCCTCTTGCTTCCCATAATCTTGCAACCCTGACGATGCGCGTCACTCGGTATATCGCGTTTTCCGCGGAATTCCGTTTGACTCGTAGCTTCCAACTTTCCCTCTTGGCGTTACACGCGAGCTCACGACCCCGAAGAACGAGCGTTCACCTGCGTGCGCCCGAGAAGCATTAAACGATGCAAATACATATCGTTCAGATTTATTGGAGATTTCGGATGCCGTCGTGGTTCTCTCTCATGGAAAATTCATGGCGAACCCATTCAGGCTTTCGGGCGGTTGTTACTATGTACTAGCGAGAGAAGTCGACAGATTTGCCAATGGAGGAGTAGAGGGCGACAGTCTACAACGACACGGATTCAAGGAATGGACACGGATTCCGAGGATTCTATCAAATTCCAGCAAGGATCATCATAAATGGAATGGAATGGAATAATTTCCGAGCTTTGTTATTCACCTTTATCAATTGGCAATTCAGTATTGTGCTTAAGAGAGTTGAAACTGTGTAGCATAGTTTCGTCGCGAGACTATTCTCGCCACAATTTGTGGCATACTCGGTTCTTCACGGCAACAGTTCCAGTCTATCAAAGCTCTCAATCGACTATATCCCATTTCACAACTCACAGTCCGAAATAGAAGACATCCACGATCCTCCGAAGCACCAATTCTGTTGGACTGATTACTCTAACTCAGAGAGCAATACTATATGCAAATTTCAAGCACACAGCACACTGATCGATTAACTAAATACTCCGACACTACCGTATAGTTTGCATGGTTTTTTCGTTTTAAAGCCATTCCGGGAAAGTAGAATATTGCATCTCTCGTTAGGTCCTCTTCCTTCAGTTCATTGTCTGTAAAGGTGGGGTTGCAATTGAAGTTAGCGGAGAAGAAGGAAGAAAAAAGTGGAAGGAGAAGCAGAGGAAGAAGAAGAAGAAGAAGAAGAAGAAGAAGAAGAAGAAGAAGAAGAAGAAGAAGAAGAAGAAGAAGAAGAAGAAGAAGAAGAAGGAGAAGAAGACGACGAAGAAGAAGAAAGCGAGACAAGAGGAGGAAAGCGCAAGTTTATACGCGTCGAGGGCAACTGAAATTTATAATGCTGGGTAATCGTAGCAGGGCGTGCACGCACCTGGGTACTAGGGTACCGGCACGTTATTATGATTAGCTACTTTCGGTCCGGTCTCGGGGAGTGCTGGAGATTCCGATCGGATACGCGATACGCGACGCACACCTCGGATTACGGTCGGAAAAGATGATCTTCCTGCGGATGCCCCGGGCCGTCGTCAGGTACCTACACCCTACCCACCTCCTACCAAGACATACTTCATTTATTATGACTGTGATCATCGATTATGCACCGACGTTTACCCCCTTGCCCCTCTTGCCTCCTTACCCCCTTTGACTGCCAGTCTGCCGACTGTCTTACATCTAGCCTCTCGCTCCCTTCCTGTCTTGTTTCTTGCCTCTTTTGGAACCACCTTCCCCTCTCTCGCTTGTACTTTGCCCCTGCATCACGAATCCTTAGTTCTCCACTCTCCTCGGACACGAAAACTGATCATTCACTGGCTAGAAATACTCGCGAGGCAAAAATTCTACTTTTCGCTTGAAACTTTAGTCGAAATACTTTTTAGACGATCAGTTTAAGATGGAAAATCTTCTAGCGTAAGAGATTCTCTCGTACACCTGTTTTCTTTTATTGTGACATCTTTTATCGTGACATTCGATCGTAATATTGCTAGTTGTCTCGCAAGCGTCTAACGATAACACGCGTTCGGTTATCGAGACGCGATAACTATCGTAAAACAGAGTTCGAAATGCCTCTGGCGTCAAGCTGCGCGTACGTAACTGCGTGGATGAGTGAATGCCACATTTCAGGGATTCCCAATGAAAGTTACAGAATCTTTTTTCACAAAAGGATTTCCAGTTGAAACTGCATGATTTTCAGTGATCGTGAACATCGTTGAACGTCGGATGATATTTATGAGAATTTATCGGAGATTATCGTGACATCATTAAAATCATGTCTCCACGAAATCTCTTACGTAAGTGGATTAGATTGTAGCTTCGGGGTGCTTTTCACTAAGAGTCGATGCGAATGCAAAATATACATGTTTATTATTGATTATTCAGTGCAAAGTGTAATCTTTATCTTTAATACGTTTCCTCGGATAATATTTCTAATATTTACTCAATTTTATTTTCTTTTCTTTTCGCACGCATTTTAACACAAGAAAAGCACTTAACTTAAGACCCATAATGGACATATTGGTAATCGGGAAAATTTCGATTAACCGAGTCTTGTGTATTTACCGAAACCGAGTCCGACGCACACTGTAGTCGAACTACCAGAAACCAAGCCGTATTTACCAAAACCGTATTCAGTGGATTTACATCGGAACTGCGCCCGATAGTTATACTCAATGTTCCGATCGAAATCAACTGTTGGACATGAACTACATTGGAATTTATATCGTTACAATTTGCGCACAGTTTAATTTATTAATAACTCATATTCTTATATATATCAATATTTATCAGTCGAGTGCTGAAACGGATACGCTTTAGGCAAATTAGTTATTAACATATAATCTCAATTTACGTTTGATGGCAATTGACTGGTCTTCCAATATCCGACGCAGTGTGTATCACTATGTAATTTTGAATTGTGATCTAAATTATGGTTCACGTGCTGCAGCATTGAGCTTCTTTATATTAAATTAGCGCTGTAAATAGAAGTTTCCAATTGATCCAGATAATTCCAGTTAACGATTCAAAGTATTTAACTGACATATCTAGTAAATAAATCTATCTTGATGCCTTATATCATCTATAAACAAGATTTATAGTTTTTATAAAGCTTAAAAGTTTCTGAAATTTTCCATCATAAAATTCCTCTTCCAAATTAGACATTTAAATCTTGGAAAATGATTTGTAACGTAACGCGTAGTCGTGAGAATTATCACGTGGGAAATTGTACGATATATTATTGCTGGTGCCTATGTCGAGTAAATGGAGTTCGATTGACACGAAGATATTCGATAGTGGCTTGAAAAGGACAAAGGGATATCTGCGATGAGAGCATCGACTGATCGTAACACTAGGGCAACATTCGCGGTGATTTACGAGTGGTTACGGGCGCGTGTTGCCTCGAGCTACTCACTGGGACATGTGGAGTCCTCGAAAGGAGACCATAACACGAAGTGCGTGTAAATACCGTCGCGGATAACCGCCAATGCTTAACGTTCTCGTTAAATAGCCACGTTAGTGGCAGTCGTTATCTACTTTCTCTTCTTCTTCTTCAATTTCTTTCTTCAATTGTTTTCCGATCCTCTTTCGCTTCTTATTAGTACAAAAGTTTGACAATTATTCAACTTATTTTTCTTAATCTCAAGATTCTCAATACTAGAAATATATCAATCTCAACTGTAATATAACTCGAACGTTCTTTATTGCGAATTGTATGACGATAGACGAAGCTGACTGAAATAGCAAATATTCAAATTATCTCTGCGATAAAAGTCCTAGAGGCAAAGTCGCGTAAAAATCGCTAGATCAACGCTCAATGAAACCAAGGCCGTTTGTCTTGTAATGAGTAATGATACCTGCAGAGCAAAGACGCACTATGTAGTTAGACGATCGAATGCAGAGCACGTGTCCTTTTTAAACACTTGAAATAAATCGCGAGAGGGCTATTATCTTACGTAAGCGAACGTGTTGAAAGCACATAAAGCGCCTTATTACGCGGGTAACCGAGATATACACGTGTAATTCTCAAGTGTTCTGTGACGCAGAGATCTTTTGTACGTGGCATTAAGTAAAAAAGCCTGAGGCAGGATGACAAAAATACATTTTTTAAATTCACTCACTTCTATGGTTCTTTCCCGCCAGTACTGTATAGTTCTCGTTCGATAGGTACACGTAAACACTTTAGTGCCACTTTTAACATTGAAGCCAAAATTAAGAAAATTTACGATGTATATATTACCTCGTTTACAAGAAAAGGAAAAAGAAAACACAAATTTCAATACTGTTCAAATTATTTCATATTTCCCTCTTTATGCTTCGCTTATCGTTTATTGGCAGGTAATCGACGTTTACCAGAGTTCTGCTCTCAGTGGTCGTTAGTTATTCAAATTTCTATTACAACGTAAATAAAGATGTGCGCTTGAAATCAGCCGGAGGATATACCCGGTACATTATTCAACCACGTTAAAATCGTAATCAATCCCGAACCCCGTGATAAAACTTTTTTATCGGATGGCGTCAATTTTGTCACCATTCACAACTTCCTCCCACGAATTCCGCCCCCTCAACTGTGTTTTCCTGTTCAAACTCCACAGTGTCCAAATAAGGATGTACATGAAGAAAAGAAGATTTCACGTTCGAATGATCCGAGTGTCTGAAGCAATACTTTTCTAGAAGTAATACACGTTGAATCCTCAGAGAATAAGTTAGAGAGACTAATAGCATCTGCGAAGTCAGTAGCTAGGAGAGAAGTCAGAGGCGGAAAGAGGGTAGATTCCTTGAGGGGGTGGATGTGAGAGTGACTTAGGGCGGAGGCGAAGGCGAGTGAGCTAGTATACATAGGTCTCGAGCCAAGGAGGGAAGTTCTCTCGTGGGCCGTGGGCTCGGCCCTCGGCAAAAAGGGTTTCCAGCTCCTGGTGATTGGTGTAAGTTAGCCCTCTGGGCAGAGAAAACTCCTGGTCCCGTCTCTCGCTCTCTCACTCTATTTCTCTCTCTCTCTCTCTCTCTCTCTCTCGCTCTCCCTTTTTCATTTTCTCTCTCTCTCTCTCTCTTTCCTTTTCTCTATCTGTCTTACTCTCTTACTCTCTGATTTTCTCACTCTCTCGATCCTACACACACACTCTGTCTCTCTCGCAGAGGGCGCATGCGCCAGACACGAGGATTCCCCTTTGCATTAGGGTTAGCCGCGGTCCTCCCTGCGGCCAACAGCCCAGGATGACACGCCCCGGGCTACCAGATCAATAAGATCCCTTATACCTAGAGTACCTACCAGCCGACCTACCTCTTTGGTTACGCCCTGAGATACGTAGCCTCGATTTAGACCTCTCCGACCTCGTCTTGCGACTGCCTTCCAACTACCCATATTTCCTACCCTCTCTTCTCTACCACTCGCCCTACTGCTCGCGAAGATCCCACCGTGGCCCATAAGAATCTTTGGTTGGCAGGCTTGCTTGGAGCTCCTGCGTGAGAGTTTAATTGGATCTTACATCCATCTGGTGACTGGGGGGGTAGTTTTGTTGAGACGCTTTTGAAGAATTTAATGCTAGAATGGATGCAGCCTTCCTTTCCAATTTTACTGTCTTCTTTGATGCGTGACGCTTAAGGAAACTGGTTATCGCTGTTTGAATGGTAACGAACAATAAAGCAGTTAATTATGGAAGAATTTTGAACCTCGCAAGAAGGTCAATGTGTTCTGGTTGTAATTGTAGTAGTTTGTAAGTGGAATTTATTGTTTTGGAATAATTCTAGCAACTGCGATAAAGAAAATAGAAGATGTCTGGGACTATAAAATCTGTAGCTTATTTTCTTCTTGGGCTTTAGGATTGCGAATTTTAATTGTTCAATATTTCGATCTTTTTAGTGTATTGAGATTTAATTGCTGATTCGAAGTTCTTTGTTGGAGGAGGAATCGAGATAAATCTGTGGATCCTTATTTAGTGACGTATGATATTATAATTCGCACGATTCGAATAATCCCTTTGATCTTTTTACGATTGAATCACCGATAATTAAATGTGTGTCATTAGCAGAAAATTTCGATTTAAATGGATGCATTTCGTCGTGTATGTAAGAGACGAATTAGAAATCGAGTGAATCGTTCACTCGCTCGTTCGCTTGGTCGTTCGCGTTGGATATTGCCTACGGGCGGCCGTCAGAAATTATTGTCTTCGTTTTTTTATATTTGGTCGTTTTGCTGGAAAAATTGCGGCCAGCCGGCACGCTACGGAAAATTTCCCGCGATATTGCTAGTGCCTTGTAACGGTAATTAAAATGTCTACGATGCATCATCCTTTTGAACTGCGTTTTCGGTATCCAGCATCAATTTTTCAATGAGCGCAAGCTGCTCCAACGAAAGTAACTGGTTTCCCCATTATTTCACGAACAGATTCTCTCGGTATTCGCTACAATATTTTCCTCGATGCAAAATTGTTATATTTCGCCAAACTATAACGCGTAACGATCGAGTCATTATAAGCATAATAATTCGAAATGCAACTTGCTCTTTATCTTTAATAGTAAAAAAAGTGGATTCCTACGTAAACGATAGATGCGTTAACGGAGCATGCTCGATACGATGAGAAAAGAATTGCGGTAGAAGAAACTAATTGCGAGAATAACACGAGTTCGTAGGAAATGGACGCGTAGAGACGAAGATTGTCGCAAAAAGAGGAGCAGGAGTTTGGGATGCAACGATGACCGCATCTCGTTAAAAGGCCTCCCCTTCCAATTTCGCCAGCTCAATCTGAAGTTTTCTTGTAAGCTCACGTGCACGCCCTGGGCTGTCACGATTCCATCCTAACTGCCGCGTTCGCGTTCACGTTCGTACAACCGATTCAGGAATTCCACCTAAGGTAATTTCACCCTACGAATTTCTCCTTTGCCGCATACCTACGCATACCCCGCCTATATGGCAGCCTTCAGCCACCCCTTTCTTCTGGAGCCTACTGCAGCAGCATCTTTATTTCGTTGCTTCTTCGAGAACTGCATGATCATCGCATTCATAAGCTCACCGGAAAGAATCTCGACTTTATAAACATCTGCCAATCTGGAGTAAATTACACCGAGAATCCTCTCCTCTTCAAAATAACTTCTGTTAGTCGAAAGTTTAACCACTATCTCAATTCCTACTTCATTGAATATGACCTATATTGAAGTAAAGAGGTTCAATAGAATTCCATGCAACTATTTTATTATTAATTATTTTATTAACAGTACAGTTCTGTTCTGTTTTTTTTCTCATTTTTTTATGCTCGATTCAGATTCTATTTGGTATTGAGGCGAGCTTTAAATTCATTGCTCTAGGGTAGGAAAGCATAGCGGAAGCTTTTAGCGGTTAATTCATTAGAATCAACCTCGATCCATCTTCTTCTGGAGCGAGAAGCAACTGGGCATAAATAATTCATTGGGCCATTTAAACTGGGCTACGATTCGAACTTATTAGAACTAGTTTTGGGTCGTAGACCGGAATAGGATAGGAATGAAGGATAGGATCTTCCACGAAGAAGACGAGACCAGGAATTCCATTCATTCGTTCATTGCTCAGGTAGCCCATCAGAAATCCACCTTGAGGACTGGCCTCCGGTCAAATACGGTCATTGACCAGAACGACGGAACTATCCAGGCTCTCGATGTCCGCGTGTTCAGCAGAAATCGGCCCTATATACTCGCACAATTGTCGGGCTTTGATAAATATAACGTCTGACTTCTGTCAGCCAATTCTCTGCGATTCGATCGACATTCCTCCGACATTTATTTTGAAACGAATTATCCGCTTCTCAAATCGAATATCTTTCGACACATTCACAACCCTTATTCTTACGTCTCTTTCATATTTACTTCACTTTGTATACATGCAATTAGCACAGAAATTTGCATTACATTAATTTCGTATGATAAAAAATACAGTATTTAAATAATCTGCAATATAGCAACACGATAAATTATAATTGAACTGAATTGTATACTATATTTTGTATACTATACTATAGACGTTTTTTTAATGATTCTTATTTATGCTATCCTCCTCGCATCACGTACAACTCTAATGTAGAATCCGCGATAAGAAAACAAGAACAAGACCACGAACACAGTCATACACAAACCCTATTCTATCGATAAACTCTGCCCATTTAACATGGTGCTAATTAGAGTAAAACAGTGCTAGACGTCAAACCACACTACCGATGGAAACAACTTTGCCGGTGAATCCCAGCTGCGTAATATCATTATTCGTAGAAGAAGATTAGCTGAACAATTCAACACATTTCCTTCAAACAAACTCATCGATCCTATTAGAACAGTGGATTTACACGGGTATTCCCAAGTCTTACGCAAACTTCTTTTACAAATATGACTCGCGAAAGACGGTGGAAGCAAAGCAAAATCTATCCGCAATTCGAAAGAATTGGAAACTCCAGTACGAAGACTGTTATTCAGGCGCGGCTCATCCTTTATTCCACAATAAAATCTCCACGACATTACTCGCGAGTTTATCCGCGACAGAGCGGTAGGGTCGAGCAAAGTGGTGGCAACTGGAGTCTCGAGGGAGACAGAGGAAAACCGGTCTAACGTAGGAGCCAATCACAAGCGAGATGGGCGTTTAAGGCCCAGAGAGTGTTGTTAACGTAGTTGGTTAGGATTGGGTCAGTGCTGGTTACTAACGACCAATCCGCAAAGAGATAGGGAAGCTTGGGCCTTAAGGACCGCCTTGTGGTCACCCCACTCCAGACTCCAGCCCAAACCGGACCCCGAGCGAGCCCGCTGCCGCTGTCTATCTGGTAGCTAAGGCCCCGCGGGCGCAGTAACCCTCCAGTCTTCCTGCGCGTACGACCCTTTGAAGTGAAAACCTATACACGACTCTCGAGATATCGGAAAACAATATCCCTCGTGCTTCGGTAACGCGATATATCGGGCCCGTTCGGATTTTTTTCTCCCTCTCTCTCTCTCTTTCTCTATCTCTCTCTTTTACTCTCCTTCATTGATACTCACCTATCCTTTATCTCGTTCCTTCTCACTGTTTGCACATATCGCACAGTGTGTCTCGTTTTCTTCTTCCCTTTTGTTACACCTTGATCCTTGTTTTTCACTGGCCTTTTTCATCCGTGTTTCTTCCACTTTTCTGCCAAGTGCTTCTCGTTGAACCCGCAGCTTTTCGTGCGGGAGTGATCGCGAGCTTCGGCTACTTACCGTCACCCGAACAACGTCCGCAGATAGCGATATCGCGGATATTGCGAACTTCTTGTTTAACGGGGTGGAATTCGTGACTGTGTTGAGATTCTCGCATTTAGCGATAGTGAGTTTAATCAGTGGAGACTGGACTTCTGACGTTTGCCGGATTTCGTGGATCGTGGTGATCGTTCAGTGATTCGAAAGTGTGAGATTCTTGGGAACTTGGAAACAGTGATCGCAATGGACGCACGAGAATAATTATTTTGGACTGATTCTATTGCGATTGTTTTTATTGCACTACGGTGCCTTAGAATCGTTCGCCGTTGTGCTATTATCTGGAAACCGAATGCCGAATCTAGACTATTACAACACTGCGAGGATGCATCAAATGGTAAACTCTTTTCATAACGTATGATTTCTCTCTGGTATTGCTTCTCTTGAGAGCAAATGTTATGGTTAACGTCAAACGTTTCGGGATTTCAATCTTTTATGGTCGAAGCTCAAAAAACTAAATAATCAATTCGAGATTGATATTTTTTACCCTGGACAGTTTGCTTAGTGAAAACTCGGCAAATACCAATTAAACGTTTCGTACCGAAAAACTAACGGATGTTTATAATTCAATTTACTAGTCTTTGAAATTTTTCATTAGGAACTTTATATAAAATGCGCTTGTAACACTACTGATTATATATTATTTTATTATTTTCTGATATATTTTTATGAGAGTATAGTTCGATGCGAGTTACATCGAATTCGACAAAGTGACCAGCGTGTTAATGAGTACATAAGTTCGTATGTTAGCGGAGTGACCATCGCGTTCGCGCTATCTAACATGTAAAATCTAGAACATCATGAATTACACTTGTCGGCGATAGTAAAGCACCAAAGCACACGTGACGGTTGTTCACGCGAGTCCCCTAAGTGAAATAGATCCGTCACTCTCGCGGAATATAAGTTCATAAAATCGAGCAGTAAATCATCCGAGGGAATTTGTTAGTGGCGCGTGGCTTGGCTTTTGTGTGCGGAAGAGCGAACGAGCGGCGTAATGACAGGCTTTCAGAGAGACTCGTAAAATCTGGGCGCAATGGAACGATTCTTGCGGCTACGGTTTCGTACACCGCTTACACTATCACGCACGAGTCTGCCAGGCAGCTTTCCACGCGCTTCCTCCGCTTCTTTCGAGGATTTCGTTTCAAGATTCACTTGGTTTCAGTGCCGGTTTCAACGTTACAACTATCGAATCCATTAAAATCGCTTCAATCGGACTTTTTACCGGTTTAATTTACTGTATAATGATATATCTGCCAATTTCCGGTTTCAAATAATTAATTATTAGGTGCATTTGTCTATTTCGGATTCGCATCTCCAAATTATAAATACAATTACACATTTCTGAAAAATAGATTTATATAATATTTAGTAATTTGAATTCTAATTGTTGCTTAAAATGGAGGAGATATCAATTTAGATTTTTGGACTCTGGACTCTTTTTAGTTAAATTTGAGAGTCTAATTGAAATTAATCTAAGCAGATACTTCCTTGCCGAATTAACTCATTAACTTAATATATCCATTATTGCTAGATAAATATTGCGCCATCGTAGTTCCAGAATTTTCAAATATTTATCGCATGTGCGTCGTACATCGTCACGCAACACACCACGAGATGAGCGACGGAACTGAGTTGTCACCATAAATCGTATAATTTAGACACGCGTTAATAACATAATAATACAACTGATTTCAGAGAAGAATTTAGATTAGCAGAATACCGTGTAAATATATCTAGAACCTAATACATATATATGTTAATTATTTTCGTAAGTATATATCCTTTGTTCAACATAATTTAGTTTCAGAATAATATTCTTTACGTCTTTAAAAATAGTATTTATTTATATAAATAAATATGTACTATTTTTATGAAGGTCTCGAAGAACATGACGACGTTTTGAAGCAAATAAATAGGCGATCGCGATATAAGTGTCATGTTTACAATAAAGTTGTATATTGCCACATTAAACACTCTAGTAGAAACGAACTATTTTATTATTTGCTGTATAGTCTTACATCTTCATATCACACTAGTTAGCCTTAGTTTGTAGAGGATCGTTTCTTTAGAGTGTTGTTAATGCTCGCCTAACTAGAGGTGGAAGACTGATTGTGAATATACCGACAACAATCGCGTTCCTGTTAGCGCCTTCGATGCTTTATGATCGCCAATTACTTTCGTCGAGCCGCATCCTGCTTATGCGCCTGTAATAAATACCACCTGTAAGGTTATGCAGCTTCGTTTCTACATCCGGAACGCTATCAGAGCCATCTCAAACGAGTCTCTTTCCAATTTCGCCTGGAAATCCTTCAAATGAAGCCTCATTAACTCTTATGCCTGTCCAATTAATGACGATTGATTAAGTGTAATAATACACCGTCGTTCATAAGAATACAAACATATTTTTAATCTCTTAAATATTGATAAAATATTAGTAAAGTTTCACTGTAGTAAATAGTGCAAGATGTACACAATGAAAAAGAGAAACTCATTGTCAGTGATTTTATGTTTCGTGGGTAAATTAGAAATTGAAAGAAGATCTGTAACAATAGTTAGGAGATATTTTGCTAGTTCCAGAGGTTAAGGGGAACATATCTTCGTCGAGTTTTCAGGAAATCGAGTAACACACTCCAAATAAAGCAGTCAAGATGACAAGGTGTGGTAAGAATTTTGCCGCAAGGTAGAAGAATGCATGGTTCAAACTGAACGTATCTCCATGGCCACATAGGTATATTCGGTACACAATGTAAACTCCAGCACACCAGGCCAACACATAACTCCTGCTGGCTGACGTTTCAATCAAGCGCATCTCTCAGCTTCGCTCCCCATCGACTTTTCTTACACGCACTCGCACAGGTTCTCTTGAGCTGTGCGTACCCCGCTAATTTTCGATAGTCTCCAAATAATTCGAAGAGTCAACGATCATGATCCAAGTCTTAAATCGCGTCTGAATTCCTTGTTTGAAATCAGATGCAAAATAGTTATATTTACGTAAAACATCGAAGATAAATTCTTTCTAATATTCAGTGTTTGTATAAAAAATTACGGTGACGGCAAAATTCACTGTAGAATTTATGACGCAAAAGATACGTTTGAGATATTGAGAACGAATCGATTAGGCGTCCATCGTGGCGAATAACACGTACACTAGAAAAAGGAAGATACTGACGGACAGCAGAGGGTCAAAACAGCGGCCGCTTGTTTCACCTGTGCCATCGCGAGCAATAAATAACCGCCAGCTTAGCTGATTTTACTGCCGCGTGTTTGGGTGTGATCCCAATAACGCCGGCCGACCAAGGGACCAATAATGCGAAGAAAACCAATCTTCGCGCTAACTAGCCATTCAGACCGCAGAACCGCCAGCCAAGTACTTCTCGCTCGAAGGACCCTGGTTAACCTCTCGAACTAACCCTTGAAACGCTTTCTTTTCTCTCCATTTTGCTATTAGACAATCCCCAGTTAACATAACCTCACTTTTCAGCACCACCTAACCTAACACTACGTATTTCTGCTTTTCGCGTAAATTTCTCATCTTCTCTGTCGTTTCTTTTGTCTAATTCTAGATGAATGTCAATGTTCCAAGTATACAATACATCGATCATCGTCGTCATCATGTTTCCCAGACCCAAACCAACATATATTTGCCCAAGTAATTGAATAAGTTTTTACAGAGTAAAAAAATTGAACCAAAAAGAAATTTTATCTCTCGAACGGCGCAGACTTCAATTTGCATGAATAAATTTGAAAGTTAAGAATTTTAATTAATAAAAGTTAACATCGACAAAATCAGGATACATCGTACCACGGGGCAGATACATTTAGTGACTGGTTATCCGTAGGAATAACGCGTTTTGGTGCGGATCACGCTGTCATCTGCGTGGGTAGCGTGTTCCACCGCAAAGCCCTTCGATCACCGTTGGTAGCCATTAAAACCGAACCGGGCGATTTATCGCTCAGTGAATCATAATTCAACCGAACAGTGTAAATGTATTAGCTGTTCAATTAATTTATATCGCGATCGTGGATTAATTACGCCATCGTTCTGAAAACTCCAAGCAGTGGATGAGAATGATTTATACCTCTGTAGGTAAACGCGAAACACATTCACAGATTCAGAGAAAAATATTCTCTGCAACAAGCTGGGGGATTTTTCTCTGCATAAAATGAGACACACAGGAAGTATCATCATATTTATTGTATATGGTTATTAATTTCGAGATAAACTTTAATACAGGTTTATCAACAATGATAATTATAGCGATTGTAAATTGAAATATTGGCAAATCAGCTTTGTGGATATTTTTTACTTGATTTTTCTCCTGAGTTTTCAAATCATTTGGGATGCTGTAACTTATTGGAAACAAAAAAGTATTTAAATAGCTTCCGTCAAATAAGAGAATCTCTATGACGTAAATTTATATCAATATCCCAATTATTAGAAAATCGAGTGTTAATTTGCTAGATCGAATAGTGCTTCGTGCTGGTATCACTGTGCTTTTGATCGCGGATACGTGTAATTTTCACTGCACAGGAATATAACTGTGTAACGCTCTGTGATTCAGAGGATCAGATAGGTCGTCGGCATGGTCTTTGATAATAATTAATTTCTCCATGTTTCGCACTTTTTTCGCTCGCTTAGTCAGTCGAGTGGTCTGTCCAGCAGTGCGTGTCCTTTTCTTCGGTAATGTGTACTACACTGTGTGTAAACGCGACCTGTCGCTTGTTCTTCCCGAACGACTGGAGTTAATTAGTCACGTGAACACTTGTATATACTCGATTATCGAGATCCGCAATAAGTAAACTCCAAATTGCTCTGATTTCAATAACACCAAATCCAATGGCAATAATTTTTGTCTTAAAAAGTCAGAGACTAGTTTTCTTGTAGTTTTCTCAATAAATGAAAAAAAAAGAAAAGTGTCAGTATTAAAATCAGTAGGGATTAAAATATTAACTAATCAAAGAGATTATTTACTATGATTGACTTAGCTTTCTTTAACAAATCCACTATTCTTAATCAATTTTGAGAAATGTACGAAAATCCCATCTGAGCTCATTGTCAGTTTGAGATTTACTTCAAAGTGATTTGGAAATTTCTATGTATTCGACTAACATAAGAAGCTGTTGGCGTATCGAAACTTTGGCAGGACGGTTCGTTCGATCACGTTCTTTCCCGACGCGAAAGGGTCCACAGACCCTTCAAGAACGTCTATATAATAACTGCTTAAATTCCGGTAGTGTCTATCCTTACGAACGGTAGCCTCTAATCAAGTTAATTCCAGGTTCCTTTTGCCCGAATGTGGGCCACCATTGGAATTATTCGGTAATTGTAATGGATCAGAATGTTGCGCGTTCGCTCTTTAAGCCAGTCTTTGGGTTTTGGGCTCTGGGCTTTGGTAGAACCAATTTCGCTTCTCTTCTCGCCCACTATTATCCTGACCGCTCGATGCGGATTTCATTTCCAGGCTGGTTGATTATATCTGATCTTACTCGTTGCATTTCGGATCCTTGCGCTTCTACCAATTATTCCCTAGTTTGCGTTTATCGTGCGTGGAATTCTTAAGGGACTCGTGGAATTCACTCGATTTTGTCTCTGTCCTATATCTATATGTATACATACACACTATATGTATATGTATACTCTTGTCTTCCACTGTCACTGTTAGATTTTCATTTCCTTATAATCAACTAGCTAATTGGTCCAGCTTCGACCAAATAGAAAATAAATAAAAGCTAGATATTGTCTAGATCCCGAAACTAAGAATATTATAATACGATACGTTCGACTAACGTTCAAAATATACTTACTACTCTGTATTCTAGATAATATATTCAAGAATGCAGAAATGCAAGATACGTTTCTGGGCAAATATTATCCTATATGAATATGTAACACGCGTCAATGTCTTGAGTGATAGCGCGCTCTTGTAAGCACTGCAATCATATTATTAGACACTTTTAGTAATCCTTATCTATATGTGATGTACCGCTACAACCTCATTTAATAATATTTTTGACGATCGTTAAAAATTCCATCTTGCTCACTCAACCGGTTTCAAATGTTTTGCAGTGGATACTCTAGGAAAGTATAGTATACTAGTTTTACGTTTTTCAGCTCGATAACATTTATCGTGTCTCAATTTCTAAATTACACTCTGTCAAATATTCCTAGCTGTTGCGAGGCTAACAAATGCTTACAGTGGCAGCATTCTTATTCAGAATTGAAAAATAAAAGTAGGAAATTGGTTATACACTAAAACGTTTTATTAGTTAACATGACACTTATGAATTCTTGATTAAGTGCTAGTGTAACTGTATCATTTCATAGCAGCGTTGCTCGCTTTTGGAAAACGCAGTAAGATTTTCCGCAAAATTCAGACTCATTAGAGATTCGTAGCCACACGCGGCTGCAAAGGAGATTGTGCAACGGCAAATCACACAGCAATTAAATGCAATAACAGGGTAGAGCTCGTGTGGCTCAGGCTAGAGATTGTACCCCTCTGTAACATTAAATTTCAACCGCAAAAGACAAGCGCGCTTGAACCAGCATGCTGTGAAAATATGCGTCGGTTTCTCTTGTCAGTCGCTCGATATGCGTGTGGTCATCTGGAGAAGGTTCAGCTATTAATTTACAGTCCGTCGCTATTACCTTTGCGTTTTAACTTTCTCTTGCATTTTAGATTCTCAAGTATAGAATCTTAGTACTTACCGTTCATCCTTATTTAACTCGTGTTGTCTTAAAAATGTTTCTTCACTTGTGAAAGAATTTATTATTATACGAAAGACCACCATTGCTGATTTTTTAGGTAATTTGTAAATAATCAGAAAATTTCTTCTACTATTATTGCAACAGATTCGCGGTCAAGTTAATTAATACCAGTATAGAATTTATGAGACACATTAACTATAATGAGAAAGTTATGGCTATCGTTGAAACTACAGTGACAGAGTGTGCTAGCTGTTTTTGATGGTCATTCGAACAATAATAAGACGCACTGGTCCTGCACAGTGGTTCAACCGAGCATCATTGTTTCGCGTAAATGCCTTCCTGCTCCTCTTATAGTTTCTGGTCTTAATGGAGGGTTACGGTGCACCCTTTCTCCAATTAAAGTGTGCCAGAATGATTGAGCCGTGATAACATCTTTTCGGAGTGTGTACACGTGTCCGTATTCGGGACGCGAATCCGGCATACCCACTAATTACTTCCTAATAAATAACTAAATCACCTCCGCTTAGCAATTAATTGAACTCGAAAACAGTGATAAACTCGAAGAAAGATCCTACAATGCTTAACGATGATGAAACAATTATAAACACTAGAATTTCTAATTTATCAAATAAATAAAATCAATTGGAAAAATCGTCTTTCGAGGCACTGTGCATTAAGATGTTCCGTTCGATCAGCAGAGTGACCATTCAATGATTAATTTATTTGCGTCCAATTTCTCGAATGAAACAAGAGAGAAAATAACGTTTGAGCAAAACCACAAACGCAAACGTGTTGTTTCATCTGGCGAAAAGGGGGCAAAAGCCGTAGGATTGCAATTGTCGCGCTTCCCCGAAAGCAATCTTCGCTTGCGGTTTACCGATGGTGGTGCTATTGGGCAAACGAGATCATCCGGCTAGGAAGCGGCAAATAGCACGGCAAATAGCGCGGCTCCTCTCGTTAACTCGATTTAACGGCACCGTCGTTAGCAGTCGTATAGCACTCGAATTCGACCATAAAAAAGAAAGGCCCTTGGAAATCAGGATACTGGGAATCGTTAACAGCGATTTGGGTTTGAATCATTGGTGCGGTTGGATCTTGACATCGATTAACCATCGTATACACAACTTCCAGCTAATCTTTTGTACGTTACGTTTCCGCTTCCGCATTGGTCCCTCTCTTCCGAGAATCGCTGATAATCTAGGTACAAAACGATGATAACAGTTAGGTTTGCTGCTAAAATTCTACTGTTATGGTAGCTAACTCACAATCAACATTGTCCTTAATTGCAGCTGTTTGGACAAATGTTACCGGTATTTCCCTCGCTACGTGTAATGTCCCAATAAAGAATGCATTCTATCTTCCATTCGAGTGTTTCATGCCGTAATTCTCGAATTTTTCAATCCGAATCACCTATTAAGCTTTTAACGTTCAAACTACAGATATTTAAAATGAGGTTTTAGATCCGAAGAAACCTGTTTGAACTATAACTTCATAGAGACAAGATCGATCATGTACGTCATCACCGAGGCAAATGAGAACTGAAATCTATGTGATGCGATTATAGGAATATTTATCGCAAAGTTGAAAGACTTAACCAGGTGAAAAAAGGAAAAAGAAAACTGTAGAATCCGAAGTATATTATACTTGCGTAATCGAGAGCGCACATGTACGCACAAACCAGGGCATATCATAGTCGAATCGAGATCATGCGAGTAGCCGTGGAGCCCGTAGAAGCTCGCACATTATGAATATTCAAGCAGGTAGGCGGTATGGCCGCGTTCGAATCCATTATTCATTCTCGCGGTAGCATCGGCTCGCGTTTTCCGCCAGCAGAGAGAGCAGATTAGAGACCACAGACGAGAGAGAAGGGTCGGTAGGAAGAAAAGAAAGCAAGATATGGACGAAAAAAAAAGAAAAACTAAGAAGGAGAGAGCCTCAGAGGGTCAGAGGAAAACAGAGACTCCACTTGCACAGTCTTCTCGTCTTCCTTCCTTGATCTTCCTCTACTTTTTTTTAGGATCGTTCACGTTGCCCTCGTTGTCGTCGTGTTTTTCTTCTCCTTCTGCTCCTTCGTCGTCATCGTTGTCCTCGTCATCTTCTTCGTCTTCTTCTTTTTCTTTTTGTTCTTCTGTTTCTTGTTCTTCTTCTTTATCTTCTTCTTCATTTTCTTCTTCATCTTCTTCTTCTTCTTCTTCTTCGTTCTCTTCTCCTTCCTCTTCTATCTCCAGTCCAGACTCGAGGCCCACCTCGCCACGACCCTCATTCTCATCCCCCTCATCCTGCATCCGAAAGTCTGCGTCCTTTTATTTGGAGGTTCGAGGAATGCGCTTGCCACGGTGGTTTTGGCTTCGCCGTGCTAGCTCCTCCACTCCAGAGCAGTAATCGCTGGGGGAGGACTGCTTACGCAACCGGAGCGTACCCTGGAATTTTTTGAATTCTCCGACGCTCTGAGGAACCGATCAGCTTCGACACAGTCGAGTGATTTGTCTGCTGTTACTTTGTAATCTCTTCTACGATAAGTCAACGATTTATGCATTCTACGTTTCTGCATTTTACTTCTTTATTCTTGAATGGAAATTTTGAAAAATTTTCTATCCTGAAGTAGACGTTCCTTCAAAGATATATTGAATCAATTGAAATCTCAAATTGGAATAATTTAATTCTTTTTAAAGTATTTGTTGTTTTATTTGTAACAGATGGATATTAACAGTTCAACGAAGCGAACGGTAAAATGATTTATTAGACAATAACGAAACTTTATTGATTGTATAATAGTAGGAAGGATTCTGCTAAAAATCTGTTTCTACATTAAGGATAACAGAACTGGATAACAGATATATACGTGATTACCTAGAATTATGTAAGGATCGTAAAGAAATTTTATGACTCGTTAATAACGAGTCATTATAATCCTAGTTATTACATTAGCAAGGAAATTACCTGCTTGAAACTTTCAATGTCTGGTTAGCACAAAACAAAGGACTTTAGGTTCACCCATAAGTAACAGGGTTTAATTCGAACAAAAACCGCTAACCCCATCACTAAAAGCCAAGGCTATAAAACTCTCGCAGGAAATAATTCGAATCTGATGGCACATTGCAAAAAGGTCATCCGCAACTATCGTAATCGCATAAACCTAATATGTATAATTGAGTGCTTATTTTAAATTATAAGACATCAATCGCACAACTTAAAACTGCAGTTTTGTTGCCGTCACTGCCACTTGAGTTTTGAAAGATTCGCTCGAAACAGGTACAAGATTTCGCTTTAAACAATTATCCAGAATATAACTTGGAAGAAGTTAGTAAACGCGTAAGTGCGCGCCATCTGCGCGTGCAGCTCGAGTTATAGCTAGTGAAGTTAATTGCTAGCATTGCTATCATTTTCTCAAATTACTATAATTCAGGATGGAGTTCAGTCATAAATCTTTCGAGATTTCGAGCGTGCACGACGCAATCCACTAATTTATTAGCAACCAAGGAGAAAGTGATCCTTGCGAGAGAGAGAGAAAGGATCGTGTGATCGCTAACTAGGTGTTTCGTTTGTTCTAGGTAAGTTGTGACCGGAGATCGGTGGTGAAGCTTTGCACGATACTTCGTCGGTAGAGCGGTCAGAAAATGACGTTCAGATGCATGCCAGCCTTTCAGACCCTTGGAACCAGCGACTGTGCCGCATCCTGGGTGAGTCTTTCCCGTATGGCTGCTTACTTAAAACCGCAAACACACTCGTTTCTTTCGATTGCTACCTTTCAGCAATCACTTTCGTTCGAATAGGTCTTGTGTTTGTTTAGGTAGCTACTACAATTTTAAGCCTATATCTTGGCGTTGTCGCAGAAATTCTTCGTTTATTTTTGTACTTGGTTCAGTGAAAGTACAAAGAGACTTGTAGACAAATATGTAAAGTCTATTAGCTGTCGTTCTATTGGTTTGCTGTTAACTATTTTCAAATATGAGTCAAGCTCGTAAATTTCAGGATTCAATGATCTACTTTAATTAGATCTAGATTCCAGATTTAATTTAAACCTTGAATCTATTATAATTAATATATCCAGTGGCGTATGCTTATTTTATTCGACAAGTTTTTTTAATGCAAGCATCACTAATTGTTACGATTAATATCTACTTTCAAAAAATGATTAATTGAAAACAGAACAGTGTTTCATATATTTGAATCATTCCACTTGCCTTGAATTTATATCATTTATAACATTTACAATTTCACACACTTAAATAATAAGTTTGACCCATTTTATGAAATTAAGCAATCGAATTGCCAGGTTTAAAGTTGTCAGGATTTCTTCATAGCATATCCGCTACATTCAGCTGCGAATGCGATTGTAATTACGTAAATTGCACGCGTGTATGGAGAGAATCAACGATGACCTTTATCGCACGAATTCGAGAACGAAAGGGTCCCATTCACTGTTCGCTGACTTGACCTTATGCACCAATCAGCAATGTCATTAGGGGCGTGCATTAAGAAGTAGAACAAACTTGCAAAACCGAAAAATGCAAAAATGGTCTTTGTTCGAATTTTTTGTAATCAAGATACCATTTCTGGATTAACGTACTCGAGTGACAATGTAACGCGAATCGATGGCAGTATTCGCAGAGAAAAACAGTTCAATAAAATCATTAAAGAACGAAGTTAAAGGCCTCATAGGCAGTGGCAGGTTTCAGAGAATTATCTCGACGGAAAAAGAGGTTGGAAGAAGCCATTTGCCGAGTATAATAAGGGCAGAGACGAGGCAGTTGTGGGAAGAGGGTTGCTTTTAATACGTCTGCGCGAGTGGGACTTCCAGAACGGGAGAACTTTCTGCTGGCCGATTCTAGCCTGCTTTCTTATTCTTATCCTGTTGTTATTACTTTACTTTACTTTACTTCACTTTACTTTACTTTGCTTTACCTCACTTTGTTCCCTTTATCCCTGCGTCTCGAGCCGAGTAAATAACTCCTCATCGTTTGCTTACCTTACCCCCGAGTTTATAATGGAGATTATCTTATTTGTGACTCGACTCGAGACTCGAACCAATGGAAACTGCGTAGAAAAAGAAAAAGTAGAAAGCGACGAGAAACCTTGGCAACGATTACAAACACAACCAAATTTCAAATTGAATATCAGTGAAAATATATTCGATGAAGGTTTTGAAAATTGAAGAAATATATATTTCTCATAACCTGACTATTTTTTTTTCTTATTTACTTTTTCCCATAATAATGTTTTCGTATTTTTATTTCTTTTTTTTCGCCTTTTTGTTATTTTATTAACGTTTAGATAGACGCGAATAAAAATCTAAAACTAGTATTCGCTCTACCGAGAATTGCTCTGTTGCGATTCGTAGTATTCTCCGAGCTGCAAGAGCCAACCCTCGAAGACAATAGGTCGCGGGTGACAGCGGTAATAAGGCAAGAAGGCCTCTGATTCGTTGCGAGTTGCTAGCAGCGGTTGAGACTCGAGAACGTCGAGAGAGCCGAGAGTCGAGAACCGAGAGTCGAGCGGCGGACGAATCGCAGGATTGGTGCACCTTGCAATTACAGATGAAGCCAGTGGTGGACGTCCACCCACCACGAGAGCCAGTGCGCGATCCGCATTTCATTATTAATTATCGGCTGGCTACTATGTTATTAGTGCACTAGGAGATACATACTGCCACGGCCTCCTGCTTTTTTCAGTTCCACAAACTCTTTGCCTCGAGTCGGCGTGAGTTCGGGTTCATAAATAATCACGTGTTCCGTCACAATCTCCCCAATGAAATGTGCACTCTCTGCGAACTAGTGATAGAATCCGAAAAGTCTGACGCAAAGTAGTCTTATACCGTTCTGGGTCGGACTTGAGGCTACATTGACACGTACCGTTTCACATCTCGCAATTCACCATTCCCACTTTGAATTATTTTAAACCTCATACTTCGGAAATAAGTATTTAACTAATCTACAATATTTAATAAAAGTTATAAAATTTATTGTTCTTCCGTTTAAGTATTAGCATCGGTATTAATATAGTTAAACAATTCTTGTTTCCGACCACTGATCGCCTAAAGTATTCCAATTCTAATTTACCGATGAAAAAAACAAGATAAATTTTTATTTAGAAAGCAAGAGTTATATTTATGTACATATCAGTGAGAATCGTCACCACAGGCTTCACTCACTCCAACCGCACATCACAGCCCCATTATTCGGTGAATTTCCACTAAATCGGAATTCAGAAATGCATTCCCATTCACACACAATTTCCCAGGAAGACCTCGAAGCACATGACGAAGTGTGCAGTAATTAATTGAGCGTAATTAAAGCAACAGGCCGCAGAGAGCGGTCTACGTGTGGACTGGTTTTGGTGCGTAGGACTGTGTCCATAGCATTCCATCCACAATGAACGGAACGAACGAACGAACGAACCCATTTGTCGAGCAGTGTAGGCGCGAGTGAGTTCGCTAATGTACGACAATAGAGCGAGGAGAAACAAAGCACGCGCACACGAGTGATGCGTTGCAAACGAAGCAGGGAATCGCGAAGTTGCGGTGGCCGCGCATACCCAGAAAGGTGCAGCTCGAGGGGCGGCGAGAGTATTTCAGCAGAATTTACGTTGCGTTTCACGCTGCTAATGCCGCTGTAGTATAATTATAATTAGCGGGCTACGCCCTTCACGCCGCCCCTTTCAGGGTGCCCGAGCGAAATATTCTTCACCTTGATATTCCTCCAGCAGCTCCGCCTCGAACCACCTTCTTTCTTCTTCGTTCTTCTTACTCGCGCTCCTGCGCAACCTGCTACAAGCTGCTTCCACTACCTGAATATATCCTCTTTTCGCTGTGCCGTGCTATGCCGTGGCGTGCGGCTTTCCTCTTGTTGCTCCGCAAACACGCTTCGTTGGCGAAAACCTAGCCTTTTTCTCCACCATTTATGTTCTGTTAATTAAATCGTGCCACTTGGAGAATTCAGTCCTGTTCCCTGATGAAACACGTGAACAGTTTCTTTTCTTTTTATTTCCCTTTTTCCTTTTCCTTTACTACTCCGTTCCTGGGACAAATACAACCCTGTAAAATTAACTTTGAGCGTTTCGTAAGCAAACTTAATCATGCTCTCTATAGTATCGTTGCCATGGCCAGTGACACGTCTAAAAATCGAATGAAAGTGAGAGTAATGATTTCTGTTGGAACAATGCAAGGATTTGTTTAAACTCAAGGGTTCGAGTAGCCATCCACGATGAAGGGTTATAGAGAAGTACAAACGCGAGAAAACGACGATCACGGGCGTAAAGAGTAGTATAGGACCGTTGGAGAGTAGGGGAAGTTGGAAGAATGAGAGTAAAAAGAATGAAAAGGAGAAGGGTGGAAGAAGAAGAAAGGAAAAACGAGGGAGAGGATTGTACGCGTGCCTCGGGGCGAAGTCTTGGGCCTCGCGTGCCCAAGCATGGCCTCGTCTCACTCTTGAGTCTTCACGGTCAGAGGTCATCATCGAGCACGAGCCACCTTTGGGTTCTCAACCTCAAATTCTACTATGGTTAGAATTGTGTAAAACTTTCTCGTATTAACTTTTTGCAATACTCATTGCCAGACATTGATTTATATATAATTATGCAATCTAATACTAGGGTCTAATATTAAATTCATTGTTTTCCATCAAGAAGTGTATATACTGTTTGATTTGTCTATTAGCAAGTAGTGATAAAACTAATAAGTTAAAAGGACGAACTAAATACAATAATTTTATGTAACCCTTTGGTAAACGGATCTCTTTTACCAATGGAAACATCCCAGATTCACCCATTGGTTATTTGCGAAATCAACATCAGCGGATTGTAGCAAATACTTTTTGTTTGTTCACGTAAAATACGGATGTCATATCCCATTATTGGAGACGTAACATTCGTCATTTTTCAATTACGGAAAATAATTCATCGAACATCAGTTAGTGTGTATTTTTAGTCATTTATTGGTTGACACTATACAGTTACTGATTTGGTTTTTATTTGAATCAATTAATAAAGAAATTAATAAACATAATATACATATCGATTATTTGTATTGTATTACAGTCTCTATATATCGATACAGAACGCGATGACCAATTTTATTCGTTCGTTCATCAAACTTTTAATTTACGTACTTCATAAACACTTACATGGTACTAACAAAGTAGCGAACTAATCGATCGCTTTATTTATTAATGGGGCGCATGGTTCCTGATTAAACAGACAAAATGAAAGTAAATAATGTTGGGATTTTGACGCGACCGATTGTAATTACAGACAATGAAATCATCAGAATCTATCGAGTGCAACGGCAAATCGAAGTGATGTCGATTAGTGTACGGAAAATAAGGTTCGATCGTATTTGTTAAATGTATCGTGACATGAAATAGCGAGTAAATATTTAATTAACCGATTTATTCGCGTTGTTAGCCACTGGCTGCAGGCGGTAACAATATTTCACCTATACCGGCGAACCAAGTATTGCGCAAATTTAAGTATTTGGGAAATATTAAATTAGTAAAAGATATTGGTTTTCATTCTTTAACTTAGAGGTTTTTCCGTTACTCGTATCACAAACTTCGTACTAGTTTCAATACTTTATTTTCATTACAACTTATTGCACATTACAAAATTACGCATAACATTTATGGTTTAAAGTATCTTACTCATTTAATCCTACTTTTCCAGAAATTAGTATGTAAACGTGCAAATAGTTACTAGAAAGAGAAATACATAATTATGTTATTTCGCTCAAAATGCTAGTAACAGTTGAAATTTCATTTGTGCGCGGTCTACTCACGCGATAACTTAGCAAGTACAGGTAACAGGTAGCCGCTCGAAATGCAACTGTAGATAAGCAGTGCGTTTAGAGCTGCCGGTAAACAAGGTTACTGTACCAGTGCAAGAAACTGTGAAGGTAACAACGGGAGCGCATGTTTCCTCAACAGATGGTCCTGTCATATACAACCACGTCAGAAAGATTTTAACAATACAATACTTTTCTTTTTATAAACTATAAATAGTCTTTTTATTAAATTACTTTAACAATCGATCGTTTTGTATTACTCAAAATATGCAACCAGAATTGTATAGTACAATACACACTTTAAATGATTAAAACTTATTAATAGCCATTATACAAACATGTATCTATAAAATTCATACTATTTCTCGATGAATAATCATTTTAAACCATTCAGTTTTAAATCGAATATTAACGGTGCCTTACTCTAAAATGTGTTATGCGATTATATTTTATCGTAGAAGACTTATAGGACGTTTAAAAATAAAAATCTACACTTAAAATAATATCCATCATATTATCAGATTTATAAAAAACAATTATACTTACATCAATCAAGACAAATACGGAAATTGATGATCTAGTAAATTGCGAAAAATACTTTTACCAGCGCGTTTCTTTCTCTCTCTCTAGGAAAAACTGGAGAAATTATCCGATTTCCTTTAGGGGGTAACGACCATGCGGAAGAAACTGAGATATCGAGACTTTGTTCGCAAGGGCAGGATAATCGCACGATAGAAAGGAGATAGGCGAACAAAACGTTTAATCAGCCGATTCACTATGCATTTTTCATATTATCAACCTCGATAAGGATCATAATTCTATGTCACTCTGTCGTCAATGTAATTATTAGTTCACGATATAGTACTTGTAATTACTCTGTTATAAAACAATATTCCGATATGATTTGCACAATTGAAATTGTCTTTCTTCATTGTTTTTTTTTGCTCTTTAATTGCAAGAGGTTTATTCAAATTTATTGTTTAAGTCGATGAAAAATACATTTTTAAAAACTGCGTACCTTTATAAATTTTACACTTAACAATACAGTTACCATGAGTATTGCAGTTCGATCGAGAATAGGCAATTGTTCACGGAAATAGTTACAACGAATCGACTTCGAGATCCGCACCTCGATACGCGAGGTGTTTTTTTTTCTTCTTGTACGAATACAGAATCTTCTCCCGTTATGCTCGTAGTGATACTATCTCCATATTGATAGAGGCGGCACAAGGTGAAGAATTTTTCATTAACCCGGAGCAGCTCGATTAAATCTTGTCGAGTAATTATGAGTCGCAGACGGTGCTAGCGATGGGACTGATCCAATGTTCTTTGCCAATATCGAAGCAATTCGATGGTCTTAATACTCTCACTTCGATAAATCAATCAATTCCTGTTTTATATTTTCTTCGATGTCATCTCATTATACGCAATAAATGTAATATTCAATATTCGAAGCCTCCATATTTATTTATTAATATCTAACGTGTAAGAAGACGTATTGATATTTAAAATTCCATCTTAAATCAACAGAGAAATTTTCGCTTCAATGTAAGTATATTAATCGAATGATAATAAAATAAGATTATCGAGCTAATGATAATTAAACTACAAGATTAGAGTTTCCTAAGTCGCCTAAGTAAGTAAATCACAGAAATTAATCGAAGCAATTTGTTACCTGACTGCAAGATGTGAAGCTAAATTAATAAGATTGCTCCGCTATTTTCTTGCTTATTAGCATACGGTACTGATGCACGTAAATCTCTATTCTTCGAGATTTGAATAGGCAGTCATCTCGCAAACGTGCCCACCTGTGCAATTTATCTTTCGTGGAAATACTTTCGACTGGGGAGTGATGAAACCAAGCTTCAACGATGTACGGGTTCGCGATATTATCTACGTCTACGACATATTCATTTGAAGCCTGATTAATTCTTCGTGAATTTCTTCGGAACACAAGAGATCCGATCTAAATATGTATTTATTACTTGCAGTTGTGACCTTGACAGAGAAGAACAAGAATAATAAAAAAAAAAAAAAAAAACAGTCAAACAGTACATTGAATATCAATGTATAATATCGTTATTGGAATTAAAACAGAATTATGTGATCTATAGATATCTGACTTTAGCAAACTTCGTTTCGCGAATATTATCAAGACAATATGATCTTAATATATTTTCGCGTTGTCACCGTTGTCGTCGCGATACGACGGTGCTCAAGAGCGATCGAGAAGACTTCGTCTCGCGTTGTCAGCCGATTAGAAAGTCCGTTAATCCTTCTTGGCCGTCAAAAATCTCTCTCATACATTAATCATGCCGCACTAGAAGATCCTGCGCGCGGTGTTGGCGATTTCAATGGGTAACCATTGATTAACAAACCCTGTCGGCCGACTTTACTCATTCACCGACCTCCTCTAATCACTCTGCAAAAGCACACGTGCCCGCGAATACATCGAATCTAGCTTGTAAGCGAGTAAAGTGTTTCACAGCGATCTCAATTGATCGCTTCGATCTGAAGCACGTTGCATTTATGAAACTTAGGATTATAAATAGATTATATATAGATTATAAATAGACGTTAATAGTATTGGATGCTTTGATTTTACAACCTTAAGTTTCACCAGCACTTTGAATTAACGTTCCAAAGTACTTATGTTGCAGTATATTGCAAAAGTATATTCTTAAATTTAATGGCAGTATAAAAAATTTATTTTAGTTTTATGTGAAGTAAGTGAATTACAAACTCGTTCGTATTGCAATTCTTTGGAATTGCTCCATTTTGCAAAGTCCGAAATTCACCGTTTACCTATAATTTACACCGAAGAATCGTCAGGGAGCAATTAATCCACCGTAAAAAACCCAATCGGCTCGCTGACAGCTCAGCGTCGCGGTAGCTCGAAGAAGAATAATATGGGACAAATAACGAATCAATTGAATGTGACCCAGTAATTGATAGGAAAAAAGCAGAGCAACACGATTTATATAAGGTGGAATACGAGTGAGTGATTTCTTGAAAAAAAAAAAAAGCTACTTGGGATGACGATGAGATCTATGGTGGTCGTATCTCTTCTTTAAGAATTATTTCATACTCACAACACCTTGCATTTCGTTCGGTATCAAAGGATCTCAAATAAACGTAGCTTATGTGTTATTTCTTTCAAACAGCAACGAGGTCAACATTGTGCAGAGCAAGCAGAAGGAAAGAAACTGTTAGTTCCAATGCAAATATTGCGAGATTCTATAGTGGGATAGGTCCGCTTAAGTGCTTGCTGAGAGGCAGTCATTCATGAGATAGAGTTCTCAAAAGCGACTACAGGTTGGATAATAAAGAATGATGAAATATAGTGGGATAGGCTGAGATGAGCACACACGTACATGCTTCTTCATTGAGTGGTGTCTCGTCTTGTTCTTTCCAATGGATTGGTCTTCACTATTGTTGCTAACATGACATTGATTTTTGTCTGCCAATTTCATATTCATATTTCATATTGTTAACTGGCAGATAATTCTTTATTGTGCTCTCCTATACACCATTCTACCTGTATGTACTATTCTATTTAATAGGTTTTAGTATTCTGGCAGGTTCATGATTGCTCATTGACATTCCTTAAAGATCCTTTCAAAATTATCCTGCTACTGTCATCGAGATAATAAATATTACAGAAAGTATCTTTGGAATGATATTTATCAATACATTCATGGAATATACTTTGTTAATTCTAAAATTATCAATGGATAAAGATTTACATATAAAGATTTAAACAATAAAGATTCAATAATATACATGCAAAAATGTATAAAAATGCAATATATTGATATAGAATCACGCGGCAGAATTATTATTCTCCAAGGACGAATACTGGACATCGCTGGGCTGAGAAGATAATAGTCGGAAGTTGACGGGAGGCAATGGTACAGGAGATCGCGGCATGTTGCTGAAATTAAAAGCCTCGGCTTGGAGAGGATTCGCACGGGCCACGAGACACGGGACATATGACACGGACACCGGCACGTGTACCACCGCCGCGTAATTTCTCTTTCGAGCACACGATTCTTCTACTTCGCTCCTCTCTGTCATTCGCCACCACCCTTTCTAGACCAGTACATAATGCGCGGTAAATTCTCCACGATTACCTGCCCGTCGCTGCCAATGTCGGTGTGTCATTCGACAGTTTGCCACCAATACAATAACAAGATTTTTTTCCAAAACTTAATCCTTTATTTATACAATTCACAGTATAACGTGTAGAGAACCGAATAAGAAGGAATTATGTGAAAAAATGCTTAAATGGCAAAGTAGAGTTTTGTAACACATGTTCGTTGATACTTAAAGAATCACCTATATTATGTATAAATATATTAAGAATTTTTATAAGTTCATTAGATTGAATTGAGGTAATGTAAATTTTCTTAGTGATAAGATCCGATTTTTTTATCGCAAATCGAAATTTGAAGTTCGAATCTAACTAGCAATAAGAAAGCTGAAGCTTTTGATGCTGCTAATACGTCGATCATCGTCGAAAACAAAGGGCGTACTGTACTGTCCGTAGATTATCGTGGAGTGCATTCCTTCAATCGGCGGTCGTACCGCACGATCACAAAGCCAATTACCGATTACCAATTTTTCGTACCATCAAAGACAATCCTTCCGACAGTACAATAAGCGGTGCAGAATACCTTGACACGCATCCAAGCTGAAACTGGACGTAAACGCAAATTGGTACAATTTCTAGCATGGATGGTAAAGATAAATAAAGAAATGTAAGCAACGAATAGCTAAACTGAAGGCTCCGCTGTTGCACCAATATTTGAATACTTCAATATTCATTTGAATCATTCCATTCTAAATCTTCGGATTCAATATTCGTTTTAAATGTTCTGTTTAAATTGGCCTAAAAGTTTTTCATAGATTTTAGCGATTTTTCGTACTAGCTCATATAAAGGCTCCTATCAGGAAAATTTCAATCTCAATTACGTCTCCAAAAACTAGGATCAATAGGACCTGTCGCTCAACAGTGATCGGATTTTCTCGAAGCGGCTCGATCTAAAGTGGACGTAGAAAAATCGCGATCTACGACAGCCGCGCGTTTGCCCTAGATCGTGTGTGCTCAAGCAGGATCGCGCAGCAGTAGTCGCGGCAATCAGAAGTAGGCAGGCTTTATGAGAGGAGCAGAACAGAGGAAGGTGTGCGTTGGTCACTGGGGCGTTGACCTGATGCTGCGAGCTGGCTCAAAGCCAGCAAACCAAAGTCCATCGAAGTCTCCAGCTGACTCAAAGAAATGCGACCAACGTGATGCTAGAAATCCATTAGTGTAATTCTTGTTGATGGGTCTCTTAAAGACGTATCTGTATCACAGACCGAAACTAGAATGACTGCTTCCTTATTGAAACACCTATTGCGATTCGTGTCATTTACTTTTCACTGAATAAAGAAGGTGTGCCAAAAAAAATAGCAATCTCTGATAGATTTCGGATGAAATCACTGGGAAGATAGCTAACTATACTTCAGAAGCCATTTATTACGTTCTACTGTAATCATATGCCAACTTGAGGCCGAGAATTTTTTTGCAGACATCATTCGACAGTGGTTATATTATCTTGACAGTAGCAGAAAGTCGAAAAGAAATTTACCGAGAGATTATCCTGAAGTGAAAACAGCACGAGGATAACAAAAAAAGGCTTCACTTTCACATTCGTAAAGCTGATTGTGAGAGAACTTTATAACCTTGAATTATTATTGATCAAGATCCACTCGAAAGCACTGTTTAGAAAGGAACCCTGCCCTTTTCAACTGAGTAATAGCATTTAGGAAGTGATCACAGTATCCAATGTGACTCAAAACCTACGAAACATCCAAATTGAAATTTCTTTAAAGTTTTTAATAATACCTGAAAAATTCTTATCTCACAACTGGGCCTATCTTTGTCGATTGACATTCATAATATATGCACACAATAAATCTTTAAGTGTTCCATTTAACTGCCTGCTCTGTATAGGTTTTTCGAGTCGTAAAAAAAATCCTAATTGCTACCATAGTCCATAATTCAGGTTTATGCATGTCGTTTGCAACATCGAGAGAGGTACGATGCCTCAGTGTACAATATCCCCACGTTTATGGTTGCGCGAAATGCATAAAACTATAATAACATTGTCAGAAAATCGCGAACAACGATTTTAGAGAGGACGCAGTCCATTGATCCCACAGTAGAGTCTTCTCTATACTATACTTTATACTATGAATACATATGAACAGTTCCATCAAGTTTCGCCAAATTTGGTACTATACTACGATAACAGTACTCAATAGTTTCATTTGCATCAAGCTATTTTTAATATACTCTAAGGATGTCAAATTATGCCGTAGAATATCAATGAGAGTACTAGTCGGTTTTATGGTCCTTTTAAATTGCTGTAGGCTACATTTCAAGGGAATGCGAGGGATAACGAGCGAAAAGCTTTTTCACCGGTCGCGAGGGCTATTTCAGCAGGGCCGTTTGGTCATGACGATATCCAAACGCTTGTGTAAGACAAGTATGTAACTCGTATTACTCCAAAGTGTTCACTTTCGATAGTTCAGGATAATTGGAGCGTGGCGATGCTATGCTTCATCCTTATTTATTCTTTTATCATAATCGGGAATTTCTCGCTGGAATGTGGCTAGGAAAAGACTTTCCGTTATACACGAATGGAAATAGTACTCTATGTTAGAGAGTATTTTTAATTTATTGTTAGACGTTAGCAGATAATTGCAAAGAAAACAGAAAATCTTATAATGGTATATACACATTCTTCTTGGATCACGAAGTCGCTATTGAGGCGGTCTGCGCGTAAAGGCCGTGATCTATCGGCCTTAAAGTTCGGGTTATGAGTTCGTGGTCGACTGCATAGGTATGCAGGGCAAGCAAGGACCGCCGCGAATCCCCATCTCTAGGGAGTTGCATATACGTCCATGTACTTGGATGCATCTATAACTACACTAGAGAAGGAGATTACTGCGAAATGCAAATGGAGTAAGTTATAATAATGAGAATGGAGAAGGATAAGTAACGTAGAGCTGGCTTTATACGGCTTGTAGCAGTGAGATTCTCATTCGAGCAAGTCCTATCCACCCTTGGAAACCACTTCTTGAACGCGAAACCGCAAGCAAACCTTCTACGAGGAATATGGACGGATAGAGGAGGAAGATGAACTTGTTGATCATTCGATCTCCCGCGTGTACCCTAGTCCGAGTGGAGTAACGTACCTCTCTCCTTCCTTACTTCCTTCCTGCCTCTATTGCTTCGGGCTTCGTAGGGTGGGGTTCCGAAGCATTGATCGAGATCTCCTCTATTCTACGTCACTTTTCACTGTTTGTATAAAACTTATAATGAGACTGGACGCGGATCTCGATGCACACTGATATTTGCATTCGTAATGAGGTAAATACAAATTATGAATGTGGAAAGAGTCGAAACCAGTGCAACGGACTTTTTTTCGCAATCAGTTTTCTAATGGGGAAACGAAGTACACATAGTTCATTCTAGTATAATCGTTACCTATGAATGTCTCTACCTAAAATACAGTTAAACGAAACACATTGTTTCGTCATATTCAAGAAGCGTTTGCAACTACTCTGCTATATTCAGCTTCTGTTGGTGTCAAGAGAATGTTTTACGATTTAGACCTCCGGATTCATAAGTTGAACAGTAAAAGGAACAACTGGAATCGCAATACTTATCGTCGCAATCCTCATAATCCTCTTGGCTCCATGGACATTTATGAATCGCACTTGTGTCAACGACACAAGAGCTACTTCGTTCTCTTCGCGGAACCATAAATACGCTGTTAAATAGTTCGCATTGCGTGACAGGGGCCCGTTATAAGAGTGACTTGTAATTATCAGTAATATAGCAGAGCAATAATGCCGGTAACCGGAGAATAAAATAAGGCGGCTGGCAGCAAATTGATAGTAGCCACTTACAGTACACTGAACATTACTTATTCTACCAACTGCAGGGTGCGCTTGCACCGACAAAGTTTCCTTTTACATAAACACCGAGACATTTACGGCAGTGGAAACGATTTGATTTTTTTGAAAAAATTTCAAACGCGAAGGTAAACATGGTAGTTTTAAAGATATGTACATGGTTGACCAGTGAACGTGAAAATCTACGTGTATCAGTAAGTAAATTTAAATGGAAGTAGAATGGAAGTTACTTGGAACATTAAAAGGAGAAATAATAATTAGATGGTATCGGTATTTGCTAGTTTAACTATTAACAAAATTGGAAATAAGGCTAAAATATAATCTACGTAAAAGAACTCCTAACTATGTACGACATACCGTATATAAGTATAAACTTTAAACTTTTTTGCCAAGTCGAAAAAGTCGACGAATAAATATAGGGTAGATCGTATTGGAAAAATAGTAAACCGAAAACAATCGAGACAAGTTTTACCAGTGGTAAAACGAGTGGCGACTCGATTGTCTGGTTTTCAACTTGGCAATAGGTCTCTAATCGCGTGTCTGCAGACGCGATTGTAATAACAAATGCCAGAAGGCTCCGCCTATCTGCCATTATCATTGGTTGAGGCAATGGATAAGAAGCAAAATAGGAATGCTTGGACTGGCCAGCTCGACTTCGCGTATAACGCACTCGAGTGACTGTCGCTCTATTGCCGTCAGCAATTTCTGCCAGTTGACTCCCATTTATCGCTTGGCTCGTTGGCCGCCTTCTTTTCCATTGTTTACTATCTGGTTCCTCGAGATTGCGGACCCAACGCAGGTGAACGATCATTCTGAAAATCGTAGCTTTCGTGAACCTGTATCGCTCTGTGGAATACATTACAAATAGTAAACACGAAGTTGTAGCAAGCGACTAATCGTTTAATCGTAGGTATATTTTAATTACATAATCAAGATAACAACTGACGCGGAATAATTTATCATTTGATTCGAAAGCAATAAGAAGTTTAATTGTATCATTCAGTTTCTAATATTTCTTGTTCCTCTATTAGTGATTCAGATTGTATCGTATACGTTTCAATTTATAATTTAGTATTGAAAATCTATTGTATTGAGAGATATTATTTAGAAATGAGAAATTCGTGTAAGAATCTTTATTGTCAAGCTACCAGATACAAAGAGTATGTAGTTGTTGCAAGAAATAAGTAGTAAGACTTCTCGTTCATCTTGTTCATTACAATGCAGACAGACAGAAGATCAGAGGCCAACTGAATGATCGTTCGAAAGGAAGAAAAAGGATGGGAAGGGTCCGGTGGTTGTGAAGAAAATAAAATCGAGTTGCGATAAGGAGATACAGGTGGGCTCGTGGCAAAGGGACAAGGACGTCGCATCGCGTCGCGTCGTGCCATTTGTAGGGCAATACATTATTCGTGCGAGTATTCCCTCGTATCGTAGGGTGGTTGGATGGGCTTTAGCATCAGGGACATTGTATGCGGCAACCATACGTGGCCACATATTTCGCGACACGGCCTCTGCTATCTGCATCCGGCAGAGACGCCCACAGAATAGACCTGCAAAATATGCTCAAAGATTTCTCCCGGGAACCTTCACTGGCACCGTTCACTGCTTTACATTATCGAACGAACCCCTTCTAATCTGAAAAATGTATCTTCCTTAGCTAGAGTGCTCCATTGACTGGCACGCGAGTCTTCTGCTTCCGGTTTTCTTACCCTCGATCGCCGCCGTCGCGTCGTCGTCTCGACTCGTCTGCTTTTTAATCCTCGTCTGACAACTCGCTGTTTCTTCTTAGAATTCAATCAGCCGCGTTTAAATTCGTTGAATATCTAATCGGCTACGGATTTTATTTGAGCTGTAATGTTTTTGGAAACGCTTTTTAAAAGACCTAATGGATTGTGAAAGCTTCAGTGGTTTATCTCAAATGTCTTTTGAAACATAGTCAATTCAATGAAGACGGATAAAATGGTAATAAAATTGACTAAATCTTGAATTAAGATTTTCTAATATTCCTTATCTTATTGATATTTCATTTATTTAGGGATAAACTATTTGATTAAAGCCTCTTAAAAATTTCACTCAAATCAGAAATTTTAAATTTTCCGGGCCCAATATGACATTTTATAACTGTTAAAACAAACAGGGGAATAAGAAACCTGAGCAGGAATTATAGGAAGTACTACTGATGAGGGTATTGGCCGACGAGGCCCGACAGGTGTGCGTAAAACGGATGGGAAGAAAGGAAAAAAGGAGGTGATCTGTCTTGGTATGCCGGAGGGATCAGAGACCAAAGACCAGCGATCAGGGACCACGAAGCATGATCCACGGACCAACCTTCTTTTGGAGGCTCCGTTGTTGCCAGTGTACAAGCCATTTTATAAAATATCCTTCATTTCCCAAAATAAAATGGTTAAACAAATATAGGAATTCCGCAACATAGATATATTTACAGTAGAATTAAACTTTTTAATTTTTAACTCCTTTGATTATACTGTAACACTAAATTTATATCCCTGAGCGACAGTAAATAATTAGCCTGCTCAGATCCCGAACCGTGAGACTCACTTATTTAAAAATATCTGGTATACATCTCGATTCTAAATTCACAATCAGTGGGAATTCCTCAAGATCGGATGATCGTAGTAAGCGTAATCAGAATTACGTAATATACCATTCTCACGTAACGTCGTAACCTATTAAAATGTCTACTAGTTACCTAGATCACCACGAGAAGAATACACTTGAGAATGTATTGCCACACTTACACATTGAAAAGTAGAAGAATTCAAAGGAACCCGAAGATTATTAGCATATCATAATAAAATGAGAGACGCTAAATTAAATGATTGCTCCGTAGAACGACTAGGCGGCATACTTCTTTTACGAGCAAACGAATCCATGACACAGAACTGCCGATGCCACCGATATTACGTATAGTGGATAGTCGCGAGTGTTAGTTGAGGTAACGTGCAACGTGATACACGCCAGCTTACGTAGTACGTGCTGCTAATTGGACGAGTAAGCGCAGCGAACGAAGATAACTATACCAGTCGAAGGAAACGTGAACGCGATTAATGGAACTAGCAAGCGAAAAGGATGCCATATAGGACACCGGTCAAACGTCGTTGACAGAGATCTAAGCTCACGACCGAGGAAGGTCAGTTCGAGAGGAGATGCCTATCAGCGCGCGCTTTTGTTCGTTCGCATAAGTTGCTAGGACGACATGGCGATACGCGCAACTTGCTAGCGGAATGTCTATATCTGGTGATGATGCTGTGCGAGGAACTGTACGGCTGATCGTGACGATGATACCACGGAATGCTGGAAAATTTATGCGACCATGCTGCCCCAACTGCTGGCAAAATCTGATAGACCGATTTTTGACTCTATGGTAGAGATACATCCAATGATATACAATATGCATTTTCTGCGAAGTCAGAGCGAAGTACGTTCTCCACCTACCGCGCACCGGATTTCCAGGACGTAAGTGTCATGTAACACTCGATCAATCGTACATACTCTCAGCGAAGGTAGACCAGAATCACGTTGTGTCTTCTGGGATCAGTTTTATGTTGTACTTATAATTGTGAACATCAGAAGCCCACTTAAGAAACAACCTATGGCACAATGTACGATGATTATCGCAGCGCCTTCGCAATGCGATCACTCGGACTGATCAGAGTGGAAGAAACAAAGAAAAAAAATCAAGTCTACGCAGAGTGAAGGAAAGTGAACAATTGGAACCATGGCTTGCTTGAATGTTGTCGATAGAGTCCAGAATAAGAATAAGAAAAATAAAAGGAATAGAAGAGATTGAGAGAGGTGCAACGTACAAAAGGCACAATATGTATACGAAGACACGTAGGAAGGAGGAAATGAAAGAGGTGGCAAGTGATCGAACGGTGGCTGGTTGAACGGAGACAAGAGCGAGCTCGGTTGCCAGAAGGAGCCGAGAACGAACAGCCACGAGGTTCCAGCAGGCGAGACCGAGAGAGAGAGGTAGGACAGCTGGCAGCGTGGCTGGTGTTGGTGAAGGTGGACTGAACCGTACGCGTGCGGTGATGGTGATGCCAGGTCGATGTCGATGGCATCAGCCGTGGTAGCGCTGCCGATAGAGCTAGCTGACGATCTCACGGTGGTGTTGGTGATGGTTGGGAGTCGCGACTCTGAAAGCCGGTGACCGGTGTGGCGACGGTAGTAGTGGTGGTGATGATGATGATGATGGTGGTGGCGGTCAGGCGGGATGGTGGTGGCGGTCCAGCAAGCATATCGCTGGACCAACACTTGGCTGATACACGATGTGGACTTACCCCCTCCTGCCGCGGGCGGCGCCACTCGAAGAGATCCTTTCCTCTTTTCGCCTCTAGGCCATTCTCGAGAGGCGCGCGCGTCAATGCGGTGTCGTACGGTGCCGTACGATCGGTCCTCGTCGACCTTCGACCAATACGCGCGCTCCTACACGTGAGTGTGATCAAGTTTTTCCGGGCAGACTTTTCCGAAACGCGTCGAGCGTTGACTGTGTCGCGTCTTGTCGCATCCTGCCGTGTCCTGTCGTGTCCTGTCGTGTTCTGATTTGCCCTACGTTTACTTCCCCCCCATTTCTGGCCTTCCTTCCGCACAGACCTTCCCCTTCGCCCCCACGTGATACCACCACGTGACTAACTACCAGCGAACTTACGACACGCGAACGTCAAAAGGCTGCGATCGAATCGCAATATCGATCGATTGACTTCTCTCCCGAGATGCTTTCGCATGGACAATCAACGGGCGGATGCGTCTCTTTTGCGCGAATGTTCAGCATCGCAAATAAGGCGAGACTAGCGAGAAAGCAGAGAAAGCCAGAATTTCAACTGGACGAACGTGGGACTCCGATGATTCTTGTGGAGACCCGAGGACCGATCTAATGAGAGTTTATGACACAATGCGAACGCATGACTGTTGAGTCATATTGTACCATGTGTCTTCGAGTTTCGCGTGTAGTGTAAAAAGCTTGACGTAAGTAAATATCTTGTGCAAACTCCCAGAGTTGCTTGCCCGGAATGTTCTTAGCGTAGAACATTAAATCTCTGGAAACGTCAGTGAATTGCCTGCGATGCAACAGAAAAACACGATGAATGTATAAACCACCATGATGCTCAGTAGTAACTCGAGTCCAACGTTAGTGTATACAAGCTGGTAATAACGAGTTTGCAGTAGAATTCCGCAAGGAAAACAAGTGCATGTACGTGAACCGATCAGTGCAATCCCGAAGTAACGACCAGTGGAGCTGTACTTGGAGTTTGATTAAAACGGAACGTAAGCAGGCGACAAAGCAGAGTAAAACCCACATTGATGTACCACAGTGAAAAAAGCCCGCCACGTGACACTCCCATAACTGTTTGACTCTCTACACTCGCCCATCGCGAACGATCCTGATCGATGCTAATCGAATTCGCGAGATATTTTCTCTGTCTCGATGAAGAGTATATTGTTGAACCTGCATTTTACCATCTACCGTTACACCTACACGCTCACGCATGAGACAAAAGAGTCTGTCACTCGACGAATGATTGGAAAGCAGCTCAAGAATGCGATTGGCAGTTTCACAAGTAATAATACAGCCATTCCGCGAAACAAAAACTAAAGGAGGACAGTTCGCGTAGCGTGCGTGACTCATCAAAATAATTACGAGACAGGATTGATTGCTGAGCATGTATCGTACGATCTGTCTCCTTGATCGTCTCATTGCTTCCTGAGAAAAAGTCCGTGAGTTTTGTCACAGGTCAATATCCATCCTGCCAATTTACTCGTATAGGATCATCCAAAAGAATTCAGGTTTCCTGTGTCTCTCGTCGATCGATGACGTCCGTTTGGCGACTTCGACGCTCGCAAAGGCGATGCTACTGGTCTATATCTCGCTCGAACGACGTCCATATTTAATGAACCACGTCAACTTGGAGTCCAGTATCCACTATAGTCATTTGTCTTTCAAATTCTGCGATATTTCCGTTCCATTGAGCCATGAGGGCATTCAACGGAATGAAGCATTAATTTAAATGACACATACATAAGTGCACTCAACGTTTCTATCAGTTTGATTGGATAATATTGGACTTGCAAAGAAGTTCATTGATGTGCCACTTAAAACAGAAGATCGAGACATCTCGTTATGCTAACCTATTATATTTATGAGAACTGTTCTGAATTTAATTGAAGCCTAACTGAAGAATTTCGGAATAAGGATTTTAATCAAAAAGAGAGAATTCAGTGGAAAATTGTATGTGGAATTTCAACAGTGCTACTATCAACATACTAGAATTATCAAACTATTGTTCTTTGGCTAACGCGTGACTCTCGTGTGCAGGTCATTATGAAAATGACCCTTGTGTTATTCGGCAACGTTGGTGAAATTCGTGAACTTATTGAAATCCTTGTGTATTCGAATATTCAAGCAAGTTATTCGAAATTGGTGTAGCACTAGCCTTAGTCAGCGTACAACAATGAAGTTGAACCTTATACTGGGACACTGTAAGAGAAAGAAACGTTCGAACACTGTACGTTAGTACTGGTATTGTGACACAAGTTCGAACGTAAGATCCAGTGGAGTGTAACAGCTCTATACGAATGGTATATCATTCACGACAATTTATTCTCTATCAAAGTGGAAGCGCAATTGGCCACGAAATTCGCTGTCCGTGGTCCAAAAGCGCATCATCCACAGAATTGGCTCAACATGTCCGTCTTGGAACAAGGCAAAACCGACAGGACGAGTATGTCACCGCTCGATGAAGTTGTGTCGCCAACCAGCGTGGAATCGGAACTAATGGTTACCGATATGTTAGAGGAGCACGAAGCTGCGCTTCACGCTCATCAGAGAAATGGCAAACGGAAGCGAGATACCGATGGTGAGGAACTCACTCCTAGAAAATTGCCTTCTCTCACGAGGAACAACAATAACGACGTTGGCTTCGCACTTGAGGAGGGTACTGATGACGATCTTCACGATGAACGTGATGATGTAAGTCTACAGTCTAATACTTTTTTTTTTTCAACGAGTCTTCGAACGAATAGTAATTAAACCAAATCATAATTCCAATATTATACTAACTTCTCGTATATTAAAATTTCATTTTATCAACTTTAATTTGTCAAACTAATGGAACAAGTAAATATATAAGTACTTATATGTTACTAGTTCCATTACGTTTATTCTAATAATGGGTTTGGCTTTCACCTCCAATTGCCAACCTTTCTCTGCAATGAAAATTATATTAACTACGGAGTTTGGTTTGCATAAAGCGCAACGAAATAACCTGTGCTTCTGAAAAATCGAAAGTTGGGTAGCACGATGGCGAAATTTGACTCGAACCTACTGTACGAATACACTTCAATGACATTTATCCTCCGTTAAAGTGTATTCCGGCTCTCAAACTACATTGCGTAGAAACTAAATTCTCACGTGGCAAGTGAAAGAGCAGCTGTCGGCCGAAGTGTCCGCCTACGTGCAGTCATATACCTGCTTCACTCTCGTGAATGTATTCAACAAATCAGGTGCTCGGATTCAGGACCATAATAAAACGAAGCTATTAGCGCATCGTCTTTTACGGTTCAGGAAGTCCGTTATGTCTGTCCGCTGACTTTCTCGTTCGGCTCTAGTCGTTCGGTATGTTTGTACGCCTGAACAACGGCCACTCCTTACTCCTGGAGGAGAGTAAATACTTTTTTTTTTTTCTTTTCCTTCGATCTCCAGACGTTCGGGGAACTCAGAATACTTTGAGACTCCTATTATCTAGTTATTTGTTTTACCGAAGTACACGTTAAAAGTTTGAGTTAGTTCATGCATCGGATCCTCTATTCCAAATATTTAAATAGAATTTGAATTCATTGATTTCGTTGATAAACAGATTACAGTATTTGAATGTTTGAGTTTAAGTTGACTGCAAGCAATAGTTGTTAGTATTTGTATGCTTGAGTATAAGTAGCAGTTTTGTATAACAGTACGTTGTTTGTCTCATCATCTAATTTTTTATATGTTGAAATGAACTCGTTTGATTTCTCGCGGGGAAAATTATTAGATTTAATCCAAGAATTGTAAGTTTCGAATGATCATTGCTTCCACGCTTGTAAACGGTCATTTATCGAGTTCCTCTGTGTCACTTGAATCGTCAGCCGTCGGATAACATCCATTAGCCTCTTTCCAGTTGAATAAAATTCCATATTGAATTTTTGACCCAACGCCATCTAATGCTCAAGTCGTTATCGAACTGTGTTGGTAGCACAGCAAAATTCCGTAGCTTTCACAAAATTTTTTTATGTCTCACAAGAGGAAATTGAGGATAGCTAAGAATTTCTAATAAACGCATATGTATTGAATGATACTAGAATTTGAAGAGCTTTTTTCTGAATGAAGCTTTGCGAATAATGCGATCACACATCACTATTTAAGCTGGTTGAAATGCTACTCTGATTGGCCAATATTTGATGCGATTCGATAGAGAGAAGATGTCAAGTACTTACTTAAACAGTTTCAAATCGTAAAGCAGACCTTCTTTAGAATAGTATAAGTAGTGAATGTGCCTATAACATTATACGATGTTAAAGATGTACCTTTAGATTGCGACAATTTATTTAAAGACAATTCGATTGAGATTTAGGAACAAAGTCGTTCGTTTAGTATGATAATTTTACGATTAGTATAACAACTCCATAGATTTTTATACTTAACATTCTTAGTATTTGATTTTGTTAAAAATTTTAAGACACTTACTTTTATATCTTTGATTTTCTATTTATATTATCGACGATTTTTATATAAATTGTCTTAAATCTGTCTTTTCACACAATTTCCGTGTACCAACACTAATGTGGTCAACGTACTTACCGAGGATTACGAAAAGCACTCGTAGAAATTCCGTCAAGTAGTCTCTGACAGTCTTATAAGAAGACTAATCCAAGCAACAGCATTCGCATAGTAAATCCGGTTTGTAATTCACGAGATTATGTCATAAAACTTATCGCAGATTCCATATAGATTCCGCATTTATTCACCAGACGTAGCCTGGTTCTGCTGATTCTAACAGACAGGCGAAAGCTTCTATACATCTAAACCCTTTATCGGTTTAGAATCAACGTTTTACAAGCATAAGAATAATACTTTTAATTTGATAAGTGAAAATGAATGTTTTGAACATAATTTATGTATCTTTAGTCAATAATTATTAGTAGTTCCCAAATTGAAGATTTAAATCCTAAAGTACTTTGGGTGACTGAAATTGATCAGTTTTCTATTTCTAGTAAATTCAAGGAAACAAACGAGGCATACCAATCAGATTAGAGATTCACGATTCTTACTTGTGATTTTAAAGGACACTCTAATCGATATCTGTACCTTTACCTCTTAACAACTTGTCCAAAGGGAAAGCCTGAGAAGAAACTGAAATATTTCGCGAGCACCACTACGACTGCTAATACGAATTCGTTGAGTCACGAAAGCTAGGTTCTGAAACTCCCTCGACGAATTTCTAACGATAATGTCCTCTTGTTAAGAGGGCAGTAAACTCGAAGTTTGATCATCGTCGAGATTCGCGGACGACAGTTTTAACGCCCGCTGGTAATCGCCGTTATAAAGTTATACGAACAGCTAAAGGTGAGGCTGCCTTTCACGCGCTTCTTACGTCTCTGTCGCTCCTCCTTTATCCTTTATCTTCGCTCTTCCTGCCATGCTAGTCTATGCTTACCTAGAAACACATGATTTTCGTACCAAGCTCTCCCACAGGCGCTGAGTTCATCTCCTAACGGCCAATCTTCACACGCACTATCGGTTCTTCCTACTTTACGTTAAAGAATTTTTTACCTTTACTGAATTCTTGCTACTCACAATTTCGATGTCTCTCCAGGAGGTATCAGGTTGATTAACGATAAGATAAGCTTACAATACGCAATGTGATCCGATAAAGGATCATGGTTATTTCATAGCTTATCGTTTCTCACATTTCTCAAGCATCTTGCATCTATCTATGATCGTTTGAATATAAGGTAGCATTAGTTGTATAGTTGCAACATATAGCATAGAAAATAATTTTTCACTAATAATCTTCAATTATAGTAGTAAAATTTTACACGAGGAAAATCAGAGACACAGAAGTTTAGAAAGTACAAATATCAAATTAGAACCTGTGTTTATAGAAAGATATATTTTGAAATATCAGTAGCTATATATCAGGATTCTGCAAAAGTTTGAGCAAATAGCTCGGAATACAAGCAACAAAGTTGCTGAAGGAAAGGTTGATTTGCTAAGGATTTCCTACTGAGGTGCAATTCACCCACGAACTACGGTAGTCTAAAGGCCAGATATAAATCATCCCGGGTATCTTAGATAATGATAGGTATGTGCGATCCTCATGCACGTTGGGAATGCGCTTGATATATTGTTTCAAGCCCCTCGAAAGTAGCTGTTAACGTTCTCGCTCTATGTTAATTTTACCGTAAACTAGATTATTTCTCGACGCATTTACCATTACTAAATTATCAGCAACTAATCAAACCTCTGTCTCTTTCCAACATCAAGATTCACAATCACTTTTTCTTCCTTTTATAGATTCAGAATTCTCAAACAAGTAGTAGTTGATGTTCTATTCTTTCTTTTCCTCGTTTGTTAAATATTTTAACGAAAACTTCAGAGAAATAGGGTGCAAAATTTTGTAATGAATTTCCTCGATTAATAATATTCTATTTATACCCAGTGAGAAAATCAGAAACTGTTAGACAATTAATTCCATCGGAACAAATACGTTTGTTATTGTTGACAGAATGTATGTATGCTTACGTATACATATGCATGTCTTGATGTAATAGCACTACTGAGAACGTTTGTAATCAAGCTTGTGAATGCAAATTAGACCAAAGATCAAGTTTCTAGTTTGCCATTTAAGACTTTGTTGAAAAATTGGTTTTCAGATTAACACTATAATCTTGTTTTATCAATTAAAAAGTTGCAGAATTAGTATGTAAAACGGATTACTACGTATGTATAGATTGTAGAGGTACGTTAATACTAGTACAGGCACTAAATCATGCAAAATGTAGCAGAAATTTCTTGTGAATTAATTATTAATTAGTTTTTGCTACATTTTACATGCTGCCTATTTATATCTTATCAATCTTGTTAGTTAACTGTAAAACGTAAGATATTCATAAAAATATCTGTTAGAGTTCGATACAATACTAGTGAATTATGTACAGAGAATTACAGGCATATCGAAATAGCCATCGATATCGTATATCATCGGTCTTACGCGATCACGAGAGATACAGTGTATTTAGATCGCAAACGATTATCAAAATCACTGTTATACATATATCCAGCCATACGGAAAGTAGAATTTTTCTAATCTTATGCTGTCGTAAGTGTTGCGTAGGTGACAAAACGACGATGTAATTGTAGTTCCGATCTCTGTATTTAGCTAACTTCCCTTGGCGTTTGAAATCGAGCTCCTTGGAAAATTATATGCTCGCTTGCCTAGCTTGTACCGAGCTTCGGATCTCATTCTTATCGCTTGATTTATGATTTTCTGCTGCCGAATAGCTCATTCACCACTATTTATAGTTGTACACTTAGCATCAGTGAAGGAGCAATATTCGAACATACAGCAATTAGATGCGTCATTATTATTTTACTCTTGATCGTAACTGCAAATTAAGTATAGCTGACTCCAGTAAATTGTTACAAATTACCCTTGCGTTTGCAAATGACCTAGTGGAACTCACTTAACCCCGACCTAATGATGACCAGTCCTTCTGGAGAGTAACTACGTTCTCTTAGCCATATAGTGTCCGTATCCTTTGTTAGTTATTTTAGCCAGATATCATATTTATGTCTTTATGTATACATTGCACGTTAAGATCAAATTTGATTTTTATTCAAAATTAATAAATCAAAAAATTTGTCATAGATTGGATCACATAGATTCGTATTTACAGACTGTAAGCTGAATGCTTTGCCTTTGAAGAGAAGCTATAAGAAAAGCTTGCTTCTACCTGGGCAAGTTCAGCCAAGAACACTTTGTAGAAAGTAATAAAGTTGTGGATTAAATTTCCGGTTTAACAGTGGGACGTGAAAACGCATAAACATGCGACTGGTAAAGGCAGTTCTGTATAAAGCTATATGCTTGAGCCTTCGCGAAACTCAATAGGTGGCTGTGAAAATTTATTCATCTAACGTTTTACTCGGTTGCCATATTTTAAGATATTACAACTGGTACCCTGGTTCGCACCTAAGTACTTGGTAGCCAATGCCTGCTCTCGAAGCTTTTGCTCTTGTTGCCTCTTACTTCTCTTCGAGATAACCAATTGTACGTACGCGATTACACGCAAGTTTTCTTCATTCTGAAATTTAATAAGTAATGGTCCTGGACAATACGAATTTTTGCTAATTAAATTACAAATTTATACTGATTACTATTACAAACAAGATATTACTAGATTCGATTTCACATACTTTAAATAAATTGAAGTTTTTTAATGTTATTTATTTCCTGCTTTTTTACTTCGTTAATTAGTTAGTTGATAATGCCGTTAGTTCTTTACTGCATTTAACTCGAGTTTGTTGAACAGGCTTACGTTGAAGCCTGTGTCTTCTTGTCTTGTCTGCAGTTAGATGGTCCAAGCAGTTTGCAGGCTCATCGTCGACAACACGAAAATTGGTAATATGTGTCTGCAAAATGATTCGGTGCATGCGTTGGTTTGCTTGGTGCACGTTAACGAGCGCGAAAATAAGACGCATATATTATGACCTTAATAATCTCGAGCGATTTACATAGTAATTACTAAGTTTTCTGGCTCCAAATTACCTCTCAAGCGAGCCGTCAAAAGGTCGACGAGCAGCGGACAAGGCGCCCGAATAATCAGTATGCGAGCCCTACGAAACTCTACTGTCGTCAATGTCAAGAAATATTTTCTCACTAATTCTCTCCTTGAAAATATTCCAGCTCCGGAAATTGGAGGAAAATAAATTGACGGCACACTTCTTAGGTTTAATAACTTTGATGAATTAGATTTGTATTAAATTCACGAGAGATCAATTAAATTGTAAATAAATATTCGCAATTGTAAAGATTCGCGAAATGATTCAATAAAATGAAATTACTTTAGCAATGTTTCGCTTACACGAACGGTATCTAATAAGTGACAAGTTAAATTTCACCTCAACAGGATCCAATGACATCCATTGTCTCAACACTTCTTTGCAATTCGTATAGTGAATCTCGAACTTTTACCCACGGACACAACCGTTAACCTTTTACCGTCCCACTTCGACAGTACATTTAAGACCCTGCATATTAGAAATATGCATCCACTTGAATATGACTCACAGAGATTGTCGTACTTATACTAACCATTCGTTTGTTACAACCTGACTCCAACTAAAATCATTTTCCTCCAATGGCAAAGCATTACAATGTCATTGGCACTTTTCATAGAAAAATCGTAGTAAAAATAATTTCTGCAATTCTGCAATTCTTTTCATTTTACTTCGAAGACAACAATTATTTCAAAGAACAAGTTCCGCATTCGCAGTGTCAGTATTTATAATAGAAGAAAAGAAAAACCTGCTGCAGTTAAATGTACATTATTTCTCTGTCCGAAGAATATAGTTTATAAAGATGAAGGTAACGTTTACAATTGAACAGCTCAGCTGTATGACATTATTCATATTCTTCTCTGTTAATACGATCTTCAAACACTTCTCGCGAGGAAGATGTATTCTAAATCTAGATAAGAGGAATAGCAATGTCAAGTGCGTACGACTCCGAAGAAGAATACGTTGAGACAACATTTATTTAGGCGCAAATAAAACCGCTGACGACAGCGTAGAGTGGTTGGCTTTCCATACTGCCGTGCAGTGAACACTTTTGCAATTTTGTTTCCATACCTTTGCTGCTGGAATAATAGAATTGAAGAATAATATTGATTTTCCGAAGGTAAGCCATGGGGGCGTATCTTTTCATTAAGGAAAAATGTATTGAGGTCAATTCCAATGGGAGTAATTAGTGGTATTCAAGCGAGAAATTAATAAAATTGTTATGTTTATAAATAGTCAGTTTAAAAAACATAAGATTTCATTATTACCTATGTAAATAATCAAATCATCTGAATCGTGTTAAAACGTGTCTTTTCATACTTTATGTTTATTCATTGAAACCAAGAATGTTTAGTTGTCAGTGGTTGACATAATTCTATCAATAAGGCGGAGCCAGTCACTTAGCAGTCTTACGAATCTCCGCAATTTGCGAGCGAACGTAGAATTCATACATCCCCTGTGATCAAGATAAATTTTGCAACATTATGCAGCTATGGATATAAACTGATTTTAACAATATAAGCACCTAAAATCACCGATTGATAATCAAGATAAATATAATCGAATATACTCGTGAAATGTTATTAAATATATTTAATGTCAGTCATATATTGATTCCACTTGACACAATTGAACTTCGTATAAGAAAAACTATACTTATATTTGACCAAACTGATTCTTGAAATATTGAATTCGAATTCCAATTGTATCTTAAACGTGTCACATGATTTTATCTAAATAGTACATAATTATATATTTTGACCCTAAAATGCATGAATCAATCTAAATCTTTAACGAATTAAATATTATCTTCAAAATTGCGTAAATTCCGAACCAATCAGTCTCGCGTTCCTTGTACAACGTATTGTTAACATATTGGACCATTTTCGATTGACTGTATAGCACTTTCGCAGTAGAGTGGAGACTAAAAGGCACCTGTAAGTGTAGACTCGCGTATATAGGTACTTACAAGACCACGTTACGTCGCATGTATTTAAACATGAGGCCTATTCGTTCCGTGGCCGGTGCCACGTGCACGTCGTCGTTCGTCGACGATCGTATACACACATCTACAGACAACCAGACACAAGCGAAACCTGTTACCGGTTCAAGTGGGCGGATTCTACTTGGTCTCACCTGGTCCACGGCTGATCGAGGACTTTGCTTTCGCACCGGGCCTAATACTTTCTGAGATTACTTTGTATATATTTCTTAACCAGAACTTTTTTTTTTTTTTTCTTACGCGATTACTTTGCTTTCACTGATGCTATCTCTGTTCAATGGAAATTTGACTAATTGGCACAATATAGGATGTCACGAATGTTCATTTTACAAATTGAGAAAATCATTTGCTTTGGAATGTGTTAAATGTAACATTTCGCGATTAATTAGATTATTATAATCAATGTATCATTCTTAAAATTCGTGTTATTATATCTACCGAAATGCACTGGAAAATGAATTGTACATGAATTTAGGAAAAGGAAGTATCCGTCTGTTTATTAGACTTAAATTTTAGGGTATGACTTATTGAATCGATGTTTACTGATTAACGTGGGTAACGGAGCACTCTCATTAATAATCTCCATTGGTATTTCGCAATGGTAATATCTCTAGCACGGTGTCTATCGCGATTAAAAGAAAAAGTGGCAACCATGAACTTTTGCTACACTCGCACCTCCTCCGATATACATCATGATGTTCGTGAATGGCATGGTTCTGACGTCGATCGCGAATAGCAGGGTATTTAACGATTAGACCTAATAAGGCAACTGGAATATCTTTTCGAGATAAGTGTTACCTTTGTCTTCTCTACACCTGTTATTATGACATCAGTTCTAAAGGCTTGATGTCTCGAGATCTTTTATTATGTTTATTAGCTAGCCGATATAATATACAGAGTGTTTCGATCCATCTAATTTATTATAAAACTTTACCGTAAGTTTCACATTTTTCTCTTGAATTATTCTTCCTAAAGTATAAAATGTCGATACGTGAAAATAATGTATATATATGTCTTAAGTTATACTTCAGAGATTTGCGATAATTTGAAAACGAAAATTTGACATCTTCGTATACTCTCTTCGAGCAAGAAAAAGTTATATTGAGTTTTTAATATGATTCTCGGAAGTTTGGTAAAGACCTAAGTTTCCTACTTTGAAAATCTTGTTAATGCTTTCCCGCGAAATACGAGAAACATCGTCGAGGTATTCTTTTACTTGAACAAAGCAAAAATTATACTTGGTTCTTGGATAAATTGACTTTCCATGAAACTATACGAAGTTAATTTTAAAAATGAAAACGAACTACTAAAAGTATGTGTAGAAAGTAGTAGTTTCAATTGTTAGAACAATTTTCCAATGGCTCTATTTATAAAGGATACAATTACAATTTAAATATCTAGTATCTACACATTTGATAAATGCTTCACGGAATATTGACTGCAATAGATGAATATTTGATAAAACTAGAAGAACGGTACTTCAAAAGCATGCTTTCGACGCTTACACTACGATTGCAAGCGAGCGTGCTTGGATAGTTGATCGACGTTTCGGTTTGAAATCTCGGATAAGGCATCAAGTCGACAAGAACTCCGCGATACAAGTTCACCTTGAAGCAGATTCGATCGATACCCACGACAAATCTGCGCTGCGACGACGACGGCTTCCGAAATGATTACAGCCTCAGCCATGTAAAATAAAAATAAATAAAACGTTCGGACAATGTAATTTTTTACTTCTAATTTTCTTTGCAAAAGCTTCATAGTTTTATAAAAAGTTGTGGAAACAATAAAGTTTCTTAATGCATAATAAATGATAGTACAACTATCTACCTCTTGATATCTGGCGAATTTAATATTCCGTATATATCTACATTTTAATGATCAAAAATGATATGGCCATTGACCTGTTGTCAGAATCGAACCAATTTCCGTTCACGTTTGGATTGACAGCCAACTTGACCGTTTGACAGCATCTTACTGCAACCCTATTTTCTTGAAATTAAACATTGTAATCTTGGCTAGAACACTATATGTTATAATTAAAACTGATCATTTTATTATTATTAACGTTGGATTCATTGAAATAATAAAATGTATTTCAGTATAATAGTGGATATCCAATCGGCTGCGAAAGTTAACACAAGTTCTAATTTCGAGAACTAACTAAGACAATTTTGAGACATTAAAAATGAATGAAACTACAGGGTATAATCATGCTACCGCATAATCACCGCGAAGCAGTTACCTCAATCTCATTTCCTCGTAAACGTGAGGACGAGATTATCATTAAGCGACATTAAACTTTACGAAGGGCTGGGTACGTGTTCCTGCGATTAAGCGATCTCACGCAAGAAGTAAGAATGAATTGGCTTGATAGGTCTACAAGGGTATAAATATATTTGTAGAAAATAGGACAATTAACTGCATAGATGTTAACTGATTGTGAGATCGTTGTATAGTTGTTGCTTCTGCAGTGCACAATTTGTTTTTTTAAAAAAATAAAGGAAAAATAGGTTAAAATTATAGAGAAAATAAAATGTCCTCTTATCGAGTCATCGATGTTGAAATTGTTGACATATGGACACTGATAGTATATATATATATATATATATATATAAATATTTATTTATAAATGTAGATCATGTCCATATTTAGGTATAAAGTCCAACAGGTTGAGAAGTAGAGAAAGTTCTTTTTCCGTCACCCGGATGAACTAGAAGCCAAAGTAGGTAATTTGTTGACATAATTGCATTGAACAGAGAATAAGGGCGTGCGAGAGTCAAGTGATTATCAGTGGGCGAGGAGCCGCTCGCGCCTTACTCGTGGATCGACTGGGATCGACTGCAAGTCCCGTTAGGTTGAACCCTCTGGACCGAACTGGACTCTCGGCCAGTCCTCCGCACACGCATATACACGGAGAATCGGCGAGCAGACAGTGAGCGAGAACGAAACACATGCTCCATTCTCTGGATTCCTTTGGAAATTAACGGTCGACGTCGCGGCTTTCCTCTGAGAGTGCTGCGATGCGGAATACTGATTCTCAGGGAGGAGGCACCTTTTTGCTCATTCTCAAGGAGAGACCTTAACCCATTAGCGAACCTCGATTGCCGGGTTATAGTTACTCGACACGTCTGACCTCTTTTGGCGGAAGCCTCTGACCGATCAAAGGATAAAATGCGAGAGACGAAAAGGATCATTGCGATATACTAGGGCATTTTTACCTAAAATATTCAAAATATAACATTATGACGTAAGAGTATAATTGTTGAATCCTAAGTTATTGAAAATAGTGAATAGAAATATATGTTGGTAAAAAAGAATTTCATACGTTCGATTCGTAACGAATCAGTGTAGAGACATTTTCATTTGCAGATGTATCGAGTAAGCTGAAGACGTAACGGCTGAAGACATTGTTTTACTTTGTTTTTTAATCCGCGACGAATAGATAATGATACAGTGCACAGTAGTGCAGTAGTGAGTAATAACTATATTTCATCGCATGCAGCGAAATTCCTAGTAGATATTTACCTATAATTAGTGCTAACCAAGGGTCTCTCAAACCGCGCTTCCTTCCATCATAGAAAGGTATTCGTAATAGAGCATTAGGTTTGCAAATACACGTATTTTCACTGGTATAATTCCGATTAGTTAAGCGATTAGAGGAAATTAGGATTATCGTTCTCTGAAATAGTGATTATAATGAAATGTGCATGTAAAAGGAAAGAAGAAATTAGTCAAAAGCAAGTGTCACTTTTAGATAAAAAGCGTTTCATCAAAATTTGGTTGTATTCGATACAACGACAATAGTGTAAGAGTGTCGGTAGTTTAAGGTGAATCTATGGAATAGTATTAATTGATTGAATGGTAACGAAAAGAAGGTTGGGATCGTTCCGTTAAGCAAGGTAAGGTAATGTGAGGTAAGATAAGGGCGTCATGCGTTGGTTACCGTTGGGTGGCGTTGGATGGTCCGCTTGGAATGCCGTTTAGCGACTTCCCTCTCCCACCCGTTTCGATCCAAACCTCTCCCAACCTGCTTCTCTCTTTTCTCGTTTCCTCTTCCTTTCGCGTCCAGATTCACCTGCCTTTCATGCTGATTGTCAGACGGAGATGCAGGGCTACAGATCTGATTGTCATCGACCGCCAGTCCTCTTCTTACAATCTTGATAATCTCTTGCGCAAGTGCATTGACTTTTCCTTTTAATAACACAACTATTTTCTAGAATTCTTATGATGCAAGAAACCATGCATGAATTGTTTATTGCGTGTGCAACTAAAAGTTCATATGTAGTTTTGAACCTTCTGAACCTTGAATACAAAGATTTTGAGTTGAAATAAATATAGAACAATTTTTAAAAAATGAAATGGAAAGAACACTCGTACAATGTTGATTTATTTTTGTCGAAGGATTTAGGTCCCGTGGATTAATAGTCGTTGGAATAACGGTTTATTTAAGAAATGCACGCCCATCGCTAATTACAACCTTAATCATCGCATTACCGAGACTCTGGTCCCTATTATATTTTCTTGACTACTTCCGAGCATCTTGGAATTTTGAAGTTTCGGATTCTGCATTGTTAATTTGCTTCTGATTAACTGTATAACATGCAATATCGATCCAATAACAATTGGGGTGAAGAGCTTGAATTCCTAATACCACTTCAAATTCGAGGAATCATTACGGCTCCCTTGCGAATTTCATTGCGGCTTTCTAAATTTCACATGACTCTGACCAGGAATACCGAGGTCCTGTATTAATGATCGCGACAAGATTAAATCACTTTCTAAACTCAGCGTCAGTTGACGAATTGGAAATCGCTACGATTGCAAAGACAAAAAGCGCACGCGAACGGAATTTCGAAATGTTATTCATGAAGGCGGACGCGGGAAGCCGACAAAAAACTTGGTCAAATCAATTTAAAATATTGGAGCAAACTTCGAGCGGATTCAAATCGTATTTCAAACCCGTTTGAAGGGCTTATTTGTAGAGAGTCTTGTATCTATTAACCAAAGAATAAAGATTATGTAATCATCATGCTCCGAAACCAATATAAAAATACAATTCATGTTTTAAACAATTATAAATATTTTTATTAAAAAAGTAATAAAATATGAAACTTGAAATACACGTTCTCGGTACACAAACATTTTTCCCGAAATATTTTGTAGCGTGCACAAAAAAATGACTAAAAATAAGGGTAACTTATAAAAATATTATTTCCTGTACTTAAACATACAACATTTGCAATTGTTTTGCTGGACATGGATTCTGTGAAAACTGGGAAAGCATAGTGTAGAATTGAGATAATCGTGTGCCAGGAAGAAAAGAGTCGTCGATCGGGGGAAAAGTGGCAGGGCGGCACAAATCACGGGCCTATGGACACGTAGAGGCATGGGCCCATAAATTGCAGTGCGGCGCAGAGCGATTTAACGCTCTCGTGCTCAATGTCGTGATTAGAGATGTGCGAATACGCCTATCCCAGGGATTGGATTTCCTCGGGAGACTTCAACTACGCCCTGTTTGTATCACTGTCGAATCGCAGCCTCGAGCGATGCCGATTATCACCAAGGGAAATCGAACGATACCACCTGCTAACTATTCATAATAGCTAGTTCACCATATATGCATCATCAGAATCACAGTCGGATTAGAAGCGCATAATTCAACATTTTCGAGAGAAATCAAAAAATAAATGAATTCATAAATCTATTGATATTTCTACAGTGTGTTTATGGAAATATTGACACGTCTAAATTTGTAACCCTAAACAGGTTAAATATAGGATGTTTCAATTTGATATATTGAGATAACGTCATATATATGTATATAAAGTAAGAAATATTACTTAATTATATACACCAACTTGTATCGATTGGCACAGATTGCTTGTTCTCAGTACAGGAACCTGAAAAATCTATGAGAAACAGATAGAAATCCAATAGTGAAACTAGTTTAACGTTGGCCTAGTAAATGCTTGTTGCATTAAGTGACAAAAGGATCAATTGATTCAATCCTATAGGATTATTGCTCGCGAGCTGGATTCTCAAGACTAGACTGTCCACTCATGCACAGTAACCTATTTCCTCGTTTCGACGTTTTTCTCTCTACCTGATTTGTATTCATAGCTTTTTGAAACTGGAACGAACGGGGTAATTAATCAAAGGGTGTGTGAGCAGCTAAGAACGTCAAAAACGTCAAATTGTGTATTTACCACTCACTGATCAATCGGTGCTCATTGATTTGTTACCGGTTGATTTCCGGTTTTTTTCTATTGACACAATCGCAAAGTATTGTTTCATACAGGAAATGTTTAATAAAGGAAAATATGAAAACTATAGATTGCAAGAATTAGTAAGACTATTAAAAATTTGAAAATTGAAAGAATTTTACTGTAGAATCAGAATAGAATTCAGTAAAATAGTATATTTACTACGTATATTTATATTAAAATAGTATATTTACAGTATATTTACTAGTATATCTACATGAATCCATAAATTTCTAAAAGTCTTTGGCCTTTTACGTAGGTATGAGAAATATCCCACTGTTAATCTTGTTGATGTAATCTTACAAGGCCAATTGGTGGGTAAAAATACATCATTAATATCCTTCAACTTCTTACCAGTTTTAAATTACACGTACCGTGTTCAATTACATCGACTATTTGATAATTACATCGAATGAATGAGTCCGACGATAACTGTTATACGAATCTGTGAACTCGTAACGAAAATAGATCCGCACTAAACAACATGAACGTTTCATTAGTATAATAACAGATTGCATTATGGTAACATATAATTTTTCGTAAGTAAAACTGATTTGTCATTTCACTGGAAAAAGTTTGAGAATGAAAATCGACAATTCACTTTACAGGAAGTTGCAACTCGTAAATACTTTTCTTTTTACTCTTCAATAAAGACTTAAAAAGTGTCTATTTCTATTCAATTGGAAACCTAATATAATCTTTCAGATTTTCCAATTAACATAGAAAAAGTGCAACGATAACACGAACAATAGCATACTGTGACTTTTTTTACAAAGTGTGGCGCACTGTCATCGGTTGACAAGAAGGATCGAAAGATTTAGGGCGAGAGCCAGCACAAGGTCGTCTCGCTAATCGAGGGTAGAAAAGTCTGTTGAAAAGGAGGGGATAGTGAGAGGCCCAGAAGGGTTGGAGAGCCGCGAGGCATCCGGTAATCGGCGGTAAAGCGCCGGTGCCAGAACGTGGGACGTCCCCTCGCGATGTGGTTGGCTGGCAAGGCAGCTCTAGAAGCAACTGTACGATCAGCAGCACGTGGTGTTTGCTGCTTATCCCGAGGCGAAATTTCGCCTGGTAGTACTCGCGCGCACACGAAACACGCGGGCCGCGACGATACAGCTCTCCTCTATCCAACCGGCAGAACCGATGGAAGGGCAAGTCCCTCGAGGTGGTGGTACACTGTGTCAGCAAGCAGTGAGAAGCAAGCTAGTGTTGGTAGTAGTAGTAGTAGTAGTAGTAGTAGTAGAATCGTGGCCCTAGTGGTAGTGGTATTAGTAGTAAGATTGCCTTCCAGTAAGAGCCCGTAGTGCTGTACCACCACCTCTCTCGTTTTGTACGAGCTGCTGCCACACGACTGTTAGCCGTAGACTTTCGTACGCCTCGGCGTCCTCTTGCTTGTTCAGTCGATCGGACGCAACACACCGCTCGATCAGTCGATCAGCTGTTCCTTTCTTTCGGCAGCGGTTTTAGCCGACGGACAGCTTGGATTTCTCTTCCAACATCCCCTTCCGTAGATCTCTCGCTTGGAAGACTAGCCTTTTGAACCACCGACGCGAGATAGAACGTTGGTTGCTTCTCTTCTTCGTTACTGCCTCTTGACTCGCCGCGGCGGGCTTGTTTCAGTGGTACACTACTTAGAACGCAGGAGACCTGGGTGTCGAAGGAGCACGATGAGCCGATCTGACTTTCCTTTTCGGATTATCGGGTATATACAGTGAAGAGGCATGCTACCTCGCTCTATTTGTGATTATTTTTGCGCCGTGATTGCGATGTGGATCGAATTTATTAGTTTCACTTATATATTCACAACTTGTCATTCTTCTCGCAATTAAACACTTTACCGTTAATGTTCATTACGGTTTCCCAGTATCACCTATTGACACACCGAATGTAGATCTTTCTTGGATTCTCATTTGGCTTCTCTTTATCTTCGATCCTTGTCTACCTTGTCCCATTAGAGCTGATCGAACGTCGGATAGTTCGGAATGTCTATACGGTGCATCGAGTCGTATCGGGGAACAATACCCATCGAATGATTCCGCAGAAGTTGCAACACGCTCGTGGACAAGTTAGTGTGAAAGGATTCACAATTGCAGTGGGAAGTGTACGTTAATCGCGGTGTGGTGGATCGAGGAAGATAACTCGTCGCTGTGCCATGTGCGAGCAACCGGCAAAGTGGTGATCCAAGTGATTCTCGTAAGACGAGTGGTAACGAGTGATATACGCGTGATATCAGTGGAAGCTTGGTAGGAGTAGTTTGAGTGTTACGGAATTGGCAAACTGGAGATCTTGGGGATGTTCCCGCCGCGGACGGAAGCGCCAACAGCCGACAAGCTGGCGCTCTGTTACGCGCCTCACGTTGATATGACCACGGTCATCGAGGTTGAGGTGCGATTCTCTTTATATTTACTAATTCCTTGTGTGCTCCCAAATTATTTCATTCATGAATTCCAACTGCTGTATCCAATTCTGAGTTTGTTGGACGTTCGTTTTGCGCTGTTTCAACGAAAATCGTCGTTTCTATCAGGCGACGATATTTTACAAAAATGTTAATGATTTTCGTAAGATACATTATTCTACGTGCTATTTGTTCTGGGCGATACATCCTACGTGTACCTGGTCATTATATACGAATCTCATCTTTATTGGAAGCTTCATATATACATTCTGTTTATTACCTTTGTGATTGCAAAACACCAAATACAATTAATAAGCATAAAATATAAAACATAAGATAGACTTGATATTATTTGCCAAGAAAGTGCATTTGGACGGTGTAAAACCGATATAGACTAGCGACGGAAGGCAGAAGATTGACATCTTCTTAGTAATAACTCTTCAATTCTTTCAAAACACGAATAATAATTGTACGTATTTACAGTTATTAAAGTAGAATTGATGTAGAACATCGTTACATCGGTAAATCGGACTCTGACTTTTAAAACCCGCATTCAGTGGCACTGGCTCTTTCGTATAACTGAGAAATGGGTAAAATAATCAAATTCATATACTCGAAAACCTGCTCACTACAAGATGCACGCACTTAATCAAGCACAAGCATCGTTTTAATTTCGAATTCTTTATGCCAAATTCTTCTTTTGAGAGAAGAGACGGTCTTCTATTTATTCGGCGTTAGGCTTATTTTTCAGAGGATGAATAATGTATGAGGAGGACATTCAACATTAAGTCGAATTATGTGATAGCCACGTCACAGTTACCGATTTAGGTATGATAATTAACACCGACACTTTAGACACGTGAATTTAATTTGCCAACGTGTGTATTTGACAATAATCGACATGAAAATAGATAGAAACACGATTCTTACGAGTCAAAATTGCCTGTTAAGAAGTAACGTCACGGCTTCTCACATTCCTCATTTATTTATTATAGTTTTGATGTTGGAATTAAGAGTGTAAAAATTTGACTCTAATTGTTGTAAGATTTAATGATATTGTTCGTATCGGAAAGAGTTTTTACTACTCAACGTTAACGACAAACTGTTACTGAAATAGTTTCAGTAATTTGTGAGCAATCTACGATCAGTCCGTTTCGACTGACAGAATCAAAGACACCGTTATTAGTTATTAATTGTCCATTTGCCATAAGTGGCAGTAGAGACGATTTCTCCAATGTTATCAATAACCGGATCGTAGAAGGAAAGTTCGTTTGTACGTTTCATGAATCGTGTCATTACTTGGCAGTGGAATGAAATGTGGCATTCTGTAGATTGTCAAGCTACCAATTTCTCTCCATTGTCAAGTGACATGGTTTTGAACTTTTTAATCAACTTTATTGATTACGAATCAGATACAATAATTTTATAACCTTCAAGAAAGTATTTAAAGAGTAAAAGAAAATCATTTTGCCAACTCAACATTTTATAAAAACAAATAAATACAATATCGGTAGTACTTTTAATTATTTGCCATTTTATCCACTCTGAATCACTGTCAGATATTATTAACACATATGAAGTGAGATCCTGATAAATAGGAGAAATATTTTCTTGATTGCTACTAGGGTTTAACGCGTAAGAAAAATCTATCCAACCAAAGTTACTTGCAACGCGACTACTTGCGATGTCGAAAGACCAATTTAGAAACCGAATTGGAAAGCCCAGTGAATTTTGCCTCGTTACAGAGGAGTATCGAGCAGATTAGGAGTCACGTGTTTGGTCGGGTGAGAGTTCCCTTCCCTTCTATAACGGACCTCACGGTTTAATTTTCAGGAGGGCCGTCGTTAAATGCCGTTATGAGTTTCTTCAATATCGAATTCTTCCTGTACTGACCAAACTTTTTCCCTGTATCTTCCTTGGATCTTAATGTTCGCTTTCGGAACTCCTCGAAAGACGTATCCACTTTGTAAGTGGTTGCTATTGTGCCACTGCTAATATGGATAGTTTTCTGAACCTTTCGAAGGTCGAATCTCCTTTTGGCAAATGTTTCCTTGCTTCCATAAGGAAAATGAAGCGACGGCGAGCATATTCGTCGAATTACTGCAGATTATTTGTTTAGGATCAGTTTTTGATAATGCACTAAATTAAGAAACTAAAAAATATTTTTTAATAAGAGGTTTCTCGAGTGATATAATTGACCCATGTTCCACTCATTGCCAACTATTAAAATTACTAAAACCTCGTGTATGTATTATCGTTACCATGCATGTTTGATGATGAAGCGAATACATATTCGATAAACATGGTGCAGTTAGTTTATTCTGCCATGTGTGTTATAGGTAAATTTGACGGAACTGTGAATAAACAAGTTTCTGTATGTTTGGAGTGAAAGTCGTAAAACCGTAGAAAAGCATTTATGGATGATTCATTTCAAAAAGTATATATTGTACTTCTGAATTTACTCTCGTAATATCCACGAACGATTTCTTCCTGAACTTCACTTTTTCTCAAAATCTTCTTCCTAGAAGTTAGAAAAATTCTGTAACTAATCTGATTGGGTTGGGACGTTTCCTCGAAATCTTATTTTGAAATCTTAACTTCCATCTCGGACGGTGTCACAAGCGGCACTGATTAAAAGAATTCAAAGAACAAGCTACTGGACAGAGACCTTGTCGGACAATGAAGACGTCTTAACTTCCATTAGCAGATTTAATTACTCCCATCACTGTAGAGGAACAGCTAAGAAAAAATTTCTTCTCGATGTACGGATAATTACTATTGATCCTATCTCTCTGATTCCATGTAACGCAATATTACGCGTGTCTCGCTAGAAGATCACCCGCGAGAGATTAAGAAGGATTTTATAGCACGTGTCATCACGTTCAGAAGTATCAAAGAAATTGCTGACTCCATAAAGCATGTTTATCAACGTCGATCTGATTTATCCGAAAACTAACCGATTGGGCTGATAGTCCTCGGGTATTCCTACACTCAAGATTGAGTGTCAGCTGTAATTGCCATGCCTTTCGAAATATTTCCGTCTTGAAACCAATTATCATTCTCCGAAAGCCCATTGGCGAAAGGCCATTTCTCAGAGATTCCATAAGGTGGAGTGAGGGCCTAACGTGTATGTAACTTTACACTAGAAACAACGGTTTTGTCACAACGCATGATTCTTACAACTTAAATGTCATTTCGACTGTCAGATATTGTATGTGTACATGACAGTACGGTATTTGTGTCATTAAGAAAATTAGACTTTGCGAAACAATATGTTTCCACGGAAGTCTTTTAAAGTTTCATCAGATACTACGTCAATAGTAATCCTTAAATAATTTATCACTGCTTTGTCACAGGTCAATGTTGCGATACATTCCGATTTCGAGAATGCACATTAGCAACGCGAGAAATACAGAATACATACACATACTTGGTCATTAATATCTATTTAAAGTAATACTCTATACTCTAATCTAAATGAGTATTTAAGTTCTGTTTTCATCTAGTTACTCGTGTATTCTAATTACACGTATTAAATTGTCACTACGAAAACTACATATCCCATTTTCCAAATACAAATAATAGAACCAAAGATGTAGCGGTTTTTAATGAATAGTATGTTATTATGTGACATATGAAAAAGGATTAGTGAATAATAAAGTTGAACAGTCAATAAGAGAATTGTATATTAAACTGGAAAAAATATTTGTTGCAGGACCGGTTGACTGGTCATGGGGGTATCTCCTCGCTGGGTGGCGGTAACTCGTCACCATACTCCGGTGGCCACCATCATGGTCATCGAGGAAATGGTAACGGTGGTGGAATGCCACACCATGGTGGCGCATCCCTCCCAACAGCTTCCGATTTTCAACCTCCGTATTTTCCACCACCATTTCCCTCGCACCATCATGCACCCGCGAGTCCTCAACATCCTGGACTCGGACAACCGCAACACCTTGACTACCTCGTTGGAGATCCCTACACCCAAACCCTCAACACCCTCCACCAACATCACTATAATCACCTCAGCGCGGCTGTCACTGCTGGGCAGAGAAGCGGCGACCTTCGTCGAGATGCTGCGGAGGGCATTCACGTCGTAAGTTAATTTTCAATACTTTTTTATCTTTGTCTCTCTTGCTTCTTTTGATTAACCCATTGCGTTCGTATTTGGTTCCTAAAAGGGATACATCTTCTCAAGTGGAAAGTACAATAATAATTAGCAATGCTTATGGATTTTTTAACGTTAAAAAAAAACTTGAAATATCTCTGAAGCATTAAGAAATGAAAACGTTTGTTTTGCTGTAATATTTCTTAAAATCAATAGCAAAACGGTTGCATCAATTCTTGGACAAACAGATCATTGATGTTAGAATTACAACAGTCGGATAACTGCTATTCGAAGGGTAGCTCGACACCTCTAATACCGCTTACATTAATGGTATTTGTGGTCCACCTTACTGCCGCAGCTTTCACAAAAGCGTTCACCCTAATTACCCGTGCCACGCGCGTACACCGTTATTTCTCTGGAGATTATGTTTTGGACCAACCTTCGGAGGTGTCGTGTAACCTGTACGTAAAAAAGACCGGCCCCTGAGGAAATTTGACACGTGTGCGAAGAATGCGCTTCACACGGAGTCCACCATCGAAGAAACGCCAGACTGTAGAAGCATCTGTCGATACTATGTGTAGCTTCGAATTGCAGAATCTCCCTCCAAAGCACTGGCTAGGACGATTTCCTAAATGAGTGTCGCGAGGACAAAAAGCTTGCAATTCGAGAAAACGAATAAATTGATCCGAAGTAGGCCGAAAGTAAACATGTAAAAATTATTATATTCACGGGTTAATCCTAGAGAAAACATTAGAAAATGCAGAAAAGGGGGATATAAAATTATTAAGAACTTTTTAGAATTTTGTCTACTTTGCATGGTAAAAATGCGTTAGCGAGATAAATCTCAGTTAAACGGCGACTTTAAAGTGCCGTGGGTTCTTGCGAGATTGAGTTATCGATTATTACAACCCCTCATGCTCTATCTCAGTCTGCCTAAAGTGCATTCTTCAAGGAAGGGGGCCGACCTCATTTTCAATCAGATCGTGAGCTCCCGGTATCTCTTGAGTCACGAAAAGACGAATGGAATCTCGAGACCTTATAAAACTGAAAACTTACTGAAGCAACCTGCTCTCTGCTCCACTAATAATATAAACCAGTTATGCATGTACACGGATTATCTTGTATGTGTGTCAAACATTTATTCGAGCATTTTTATACAATTTTACAATTCTCTTGGCAAATATATACTATATACAACTATATCGCTAATTCAACGATGTAGACAAACATCTGTTTTGTTAAACTAAATGAAATCTTGTGAAGAAATAGTTGAATTATTCAAGAATAAGCAAATCTTATTTACGATAAACGAATATATGTATTAAGCAGAGAAATCAAGACACAAATCGATTTGACTTTAATCACGAAATTCACCGAACACTTATGTCACTCATGTCAAGCGCGAAAATCATTTGCGTGGGGATATTGTGTCAAGCCGAGAACAAGATAGTTAATCGCGAGACAGGAAGTCCAGAAGAGCTTTACTCCAAAACTATACGTAAGATAGGGGTAGAGGCGAGAGGGTTCTTGCATAGTTGATCATAGTTAGGAAAGTTAGCGGTATGGGCTATGCGTCGAATCTTACCACCCTTGGTGTTCCACACCTCCCATCTTCAATATTATTATCTGACAGTTATATCGATTTCAGTCGAAAACCCTTGTGAACAATTACGCGCATTTCTCTATTCGCGATAAGCTCCAATTTCCAAAACTGATAAAATATATTAATGGTAAAGGTCTCATTCTCTAAAACTATAACAAAGCAATTCCTCTACTGGAATTAAAGTATTATTTCATTGCGTTATAAAATCGATCGAAGAGAATCGCAAAGATGTTACGGGCAAAGATTCCCTTTACCGTTTCAGGGTTTAGCATCCCTCGAGTAATTTACTTATTAAATTTTCGACTGACCCGCGGCATACCCTGAAGAAGATGCCAGAGGCGTTTGCTTTGAGGCAAATATGCTAAACACCGTGGTACTTGAGACAATGCAGAAACAGTGAACGCGTCCTTCTCTAGTTTCCTCGACCCAGTCCTTTTTCGTGAGATAGGAAATGTTCGCGGGAAAAGATGAAATTTTGAAAATACAGCTTAATCGAATATCTTCTAATCCAAATAATCTACGTGATTCGAATTGCGAATATCGATTAACTTGTAACTTGCAAATCGTACGATCTGTTTTACAAAGAAAATCGAAGGAAGAAGAATAATGTTCTAAATACGTGAATGGAGACAAGAAAGAAAAGGGGGGGAAAGAGAAAAGGAGAGAGCACAATACCAATAATCAGCCAAGTGGTTCGACTGATTCCAATAGCTTTTCGTCTTGAAAAGGAGACCCTTTCTCAGCCCCACATTTATGCTCCGTAGAGTATCACTCCTAACAGTCTTACTAGTATACAGCTCTCTACTTAGAAAATTTGGTCTATTGTAGCATCTTTCCGCTTGAGGAAGAAGGAAGGGTTGAGGACTTGATTTGAGGATGCAGTTAATCGGAAAGAAATTGAGAAGAAAAATGCTCCTGGGGTGGCATAAAACTTCACTTTGCTCACTTTATCTTCACCTTTTCTAAATGTAAAAATTAATAACAGTTAAACATGTAAATTCGGATAGTATAATTTAACAGGCTTATTCTTGATAAGCACACTACGAATACTATTGTTTTTATATTTTTTTACTTTTTACACATTCGTCAAGACACTTTGTGAATATTATGCTGTTGATGTAAGTTAAATTTCTTCCGCAATCTGTTATTCAAATGAAACATGTCTTCAGCATTTATTTGTGCAAATAATGTCCTAAGAGACGATTACTTAGGGATCATTGAATTTATTCCAATGAACATCATATTTCAATTTCATTAAAATCTCTGACACGACACAAAATGAATAATCGTCTTGGCATGAAACGACCTATAACGGGAATCGCCATCAGCAGGTTGATAGTATGAAAGTCAGTTTCAATGTATTATCCATTTTGTACCTAATCATACAAATATTTCTCTCTTGTTTCCATCTGAACAATTCTCATACAATATTCAGATTTATCAACACTCCGATTCTAGATACTTCATTAAATTTCTAGAAATTTATTAAAACTCTATCGCAACGAAATTATATTAAAAGTTTAAGACCTATTTTCAATTTATTTTATTCATTAGCCATTATTTGCGAATATTTATTATGAAAGAGTATCCAGCAATTCATACATCTCTTAATAGCAAATTACAATTTAATGTATTTCAAATGCAATAAAAACGTATGATTAAAAAATTAATACTTTCATATTATATGCAATCAAGGGATGTAACATCATTCCCAATTTACTGCCACCTATTCCAATCAATTACAAGCGATCCACAGATTTATTCATTAATTAATCCAATTTAAGAATTATTGCCTAACAGTATAGAAGCGGTTAAAAAGACATCTGCATTTTTCCGTAGAAACTTGGGTGCTTAACGAGGGAAAGGTAGTCGCATTTTGTCTTATTGGACAACTTGAGATACGGTTGCATCGATAGATAACCAGCCGCGTGTGTTCGCATCTAATTCTAAGGTAGAACTGGTAGCTGCTTTGGCGAGTTAATTATCGTCGCTTCCGTTTTTTCGCCCCACGAAAGTTTGGTTTTAATGGAGGCGGCATTACACGATAAAACGTATAATTTTCGACCTGTAATCACTGGGATCCGGCCAGTCGTGACCTTAATGCTCTTTCCCATCTATCGGGTGATTGATTCTACCTTGAGCATAGTAGAATCGTGTATCAGCGTGAGATTGCACCTCATCATCATCTTCTTTTCGGGAAAAAATTTCTTCCGATCGCAGGATAACATTAAGATTGAGATTTATTAAAAAAAAGTCTTGAATAATATACAATGTAAATCGTACAGTACGTTAAAATATTATACATCTTGTATAAATATAATCATAGGAAATCAACTCTCGTTTAACTAAATAAGATTTCAAAATTAGCTTATATAGCAAAATCTAGTATTTTATAAACTATATTTATGTAAATACATGTTGCACGAAACATAGTTAACGATTTATATTCCTAAATCGCTGTATGATTCACCATATGTACTACTTACATACGTTCGAAACATTCTTCTATCTTTCTTAAATAAAAAAACCTTCAAATCCACCTAGTTTTGTACGTTTGAAATTCGAAATTACCACGCCATAAAAAAGGCAATAAAGATAAGTAGAAGCTAATGGACAATCGGATAAAGAAATTGCAGGAACGTGCTCAAGAATTCTTCTGCAACTCTTGGCTTATGACGTACGTGACCAAAGAATAAGATAAAATCTATAAGACAAATGTACGAGATAAAAATAGCCACGTTTGGAGTCAATTTGTCCATCAAAAGCTTGACAGAATTATTTAATTCTTCATATTTCTATAAACTTTATAAATCCATCGATTATTCTCTACTGCTAATCTTCTTGTTGAAACAACCTTTATGTATTTGATTTTTTTATACAGTAAATACTACTTAAAAGTTGGGTGTGGAACAGTTTTTAGATTGTACCATACACATGGAGTACCTATTCAAGTGTCTTCGTTATACTGGCTGTCACACGTTAGCGACAAACACGTCAATTACGTTCAATTTTAAAACCCAATTTACATTTGATTACCATCTGCGCTGCTAATCCACTCACTTGAATATTCCGATTTCGCAAATCATTTATGTTTCTATCTAAATCAGTCGAACGAGAAAACCTGGGGAATAATTTCACTTGGCATTTCGGGTTTGTTACTTACTTGCGTAGCTCACGACGCTAACATATGACAGTTATGTAGTTCAGATTAAAATATTCTCAGTAAGGCGTAAATGTTGCAACATTAATGCATGTGCATATGTATAATATATGTACTCGAAAATACCTGTAATCAAAGTGAAACATTAACTCCGATCAGAAGGTTGTGAAACCGTATCCTCTTTTGTTTTTCTTTTTTTAATATAAATTTCTATCTTTGATCCGAATTACGACATATACCTTACATAAGATATTAGGTAACATATACTTGGCCTTTTCGAGTATAAAAATCATATTTGTTTAACATTCAATAAAAATTCAAAGTAATATAATTTTTTGACCTTTATAGACATGTTTATGTACTCTCAAATGTACAGTACATTCTATGTAGTTAAACTGTTTGTAGCGTATTCGTTTGTCACTGCAATAATTTCTAACATACAATTTAATTCATTCCTGTGAATTCCAGTCTCCAAATTGCGCGTAAGCTTCGAATATTAATCTCTCAACACGTTGCAGATTTCTCGTGACTTGAAAAGCTTATATTTACGATAACAACGTGGCAAAATGTCCCGCTTGTTTCACACCAAGTTGCAACATAATTTTCCGAATGATTAAATTATCGTCTAGTCACTATATTATTTTTAACTGTCTGAGAACTATCTTTTCTCCGAGTCTTTAAAATCCAGCAAAACGAAATGTTTTCACCTAACTTTTCTTTTGAGAAATATTTCTCAACGAATGAAGCGACCCAATAGATTTCGATTATTAGGAATATCGTGTAAGAATTCTGCACGCGGAAAATACTTAGTAACGGAATGAAAAAGTGAGATTTGTGTTGCAGACAAATATGCATGCATCGTTTCCATACGATGGTGGTCGAAGCAGTGGCGGTGGAGGTAGCGGAGGCGGTGGAGGCGGTGGTGGAGGCGGGGGTGGAAGAGCCGTTGAATACGGTGCAGTTCGGCGACCCGACGCTCTCCTGCCACCCCCTGGTCTCGATCAAACGGACCTCGTATTACACAGCAGCCTCGTAGACGACCCCCAGGTGAGCGACGATGTACGTAATCGCAAAGCATTTTCTCTATTATCCTCCTCAACTCAACTCTCTATTATCCTCCTTAAATCTTGATCTTTCTCGCTGCCACGCTGACCCACTTAACGGAAACTTCCCGTTGGAAACTCTTCGAATCCTGATTCTCAAAACTTCTTATTAAAAGTGCATGCTACAAATTTTTTCAATTACAATTAAGAGAGTATATGATGCGTATCCATTTCCTGTAACAATTAGCATTTCAGTTGTCAAGAATGAATCTGATTAAAATAATTCAAATTTATCAGAATATTGGTCTCATGCTCTTTCTTTGTCTTTCGAATTTTCCAGAATACGAACGTCGACGATGGAGGGTTTATGAACGACCTGCCACTATTAAAAAGTGAGTAATACATTATGTTATATTCTTACACACTAAATTTACGTACATATCAATATGTTATACTAGGTCATATTTCACGTGACTGATATTGCACAGATAAATACAATAATAGCCACTGAACAAAATAAAGTATTAAAACTCACAATCAGATGCAATAAGAACGTGAGGTAGAAAAAGTACGCGATGTATCTTATAGTGTGTACATTGCATATTGAAGATCAGCCCCGAAGTTATAACAGCGATTTGCTCGTCGATCGTTCGTAAATAGGTTTCAAGGCGAATAACCGCGTTACAGTTCAGAACCGCATTATTATGGAGCGTGCACCTGATACTTGGTACCCTTCGAACTAAAGTTTATTCGAGATAGAAATTTACACGTCGCGAAATCGGCGTCGATACTGTAGCTACAGTCAAACAGATCTCAAGTATTAAGAGCATAATCCGCACAGAAAATAGCCCAGGTAGAGACGGAAATATAAAGTAAGCGCAACGGTGGCTTGTCGCTTTTAATTAGAATTTATCTCCCTCCCCGTCGTATCAAGTGGTACTCTGCGCTCGAACGAGCTCTGAATCTTAACTGCAACAGAAAAATAAGAAGTCTGACCGCCTTCTTGTGCCTATTCCTTTAATACCGCAGGAAGAAGCAACAGCTTCTTTCACCATGAGCTCTCGGCATTGGGAAATGTAGTTCTACCTGTTGCAAATGACGAACGTCGTAAATTTGAAAAAATACAAACAATCGTAGAATATAAAATCAGAAAATTATTTTGCCAATCTACAAACACCATTAACTGACCGATGTAATTTCAACGTTTTTCGAGTGATTTTTCTCTTGCCAAAATCTTCTCGTTCACTTTGCAACGTTTTATACATATGGTTAGTTGGCAGAAAATTCCTGTATTATTGGGAGAACCGCGAACAAGAAGTAAATGAAGGTACTTTATGAGTTTGACTTTCAAGGAAGCTGGTCCTAAACGAAGTAGATTATAAGGAGTGTGAACTGCTTTCTAGATAGCAAAAAAGAAACGCAAAGTAATAAAATCACTGTCACGTATTACAGCACTTAAGTGCACACACGAATCGAGACTATCCGAATTTATCACTGCTTCCAAATTAATTATCGATTGCTAGCTGGTTTGATGAAGCTAGCAGATTTTATATCAACCTGCTTCTTCTAGTAGAGCTATTAATTTCTCTGAACGATTATGAACTTCTAGTGAAGGTCTATTTTCAGCATATAAATAGTCTCATTTCAATAATATACTTCAACAAGTAAGTACTTGAAGTCTCTTTAAATTGATCAAACAAAAACACAAATTTTGTCACTCTAGTTTCATTATTTGGAAGTCTTTTCAATTATACTCTACTAGTCACGAGGAATATAATTAAATCAAACTGTCTCCAGAAACTCATGAGAAAAACACGTGCGAAGTGAGTACAGCAGCTATGTCTGTATCTGGTTAATGGGCGTAGTTACAGAATTGCGCAATGTCAAGTGAGTTAGCTTGAATGCCATCCGAAGAGGATGTGATGCGGATCGTGGCAATGGCCGATTATAAGGAAACTTGCGCTCGTTGCAATTCTTATGTTAGTCGACTTTGAGTCGCACTGCGTGTCTGGTAAACGGGTAACTAACGAATCGCGGCCAATGACGTCTTGCAAAAGTGTCACGCGCACGTTTTCAGCTCGACTCACAAGCTACACCTGCTCGATTGCGATCAATCCTTTCATCTTTCTGTCTGCTTAATTAAAGGCTCGTTACAGATTTCTTCTTTCAAAGATGAATTGTTATCTCAACATCTTGTTCGAATTTTCTTGAAAATATCTCATACATCTTGATTCACATAAAATAAATGTTCCAATGTTTTTTCCCTGGTTTGGTTAATTCTTGATACTCGAAAATAAATAAAAAGTAAGTAGAAAAATCTCAGTGAAACGTTAAGCTGTTCGACGGGGCCAGAGAAAGTTTAACAGAGTCAGATGGAAGCGCGCGGTAATTTCTGGGACCCTAGAATCATTGAATGGAGGCAGAATAGTAGAAAAGGTGACCCCAAGTGAGGCGGTGCATGGCAAAATGCGTCGAGTAGTGCAAGAGGTGAGAAGGAAAAATAAAACTGGAGTGGATGCCCGCGGGCGGATCGGATTTCGTTCATTGTCATTGTAATTTCTTGGCGGGGTGTAGTTTTCGGGGCGTTACACGCCACGGGGGTATTAGCTACAGATGGCTGTTTGTTCGAATGTCAGCCTGGCTTATAATATGCCTCGTTACTCGTTGCCAAGCCCACCCTAGACGGCTTGTTTGTCTGGCTTCTCTTTACCTTTTCCCGCTTTGTCCTCTTCTTCTTTCTTCCCCTTTGTTTCTTTTGCTTCTTCGATGTGACACTACTTTTCTTTCACCGAGGCGTTGAAATCTCTATGTAATGTCAGCGTCTTTCGATATAGTCAGCATAAACAATGTACTCTACTCAATAATCTCAATCTCTTTCTTTTCCATAAACATAGGATATCTTGTTTCAGTTAAGACTGACTAGTGTTAATCTTCGAAAATGAATTCAGTCCAATACGTTATTTTATAAGAATTCAGAGAATATTATTCTACGTTATATACAAATATTGAGAGATGTTTGTATATTGTATACATATAATTGTTTTTAAAAGGACAATCCTATAACGTCTATCGATTTTCACGTGGAGTCAGTCAGGGTATTACTCTTGAAATGTTCTGTGTAGACCGAGAGGCTACACGTTACGCACATTCCGCTTCTCGGAAGCCGGTTATACAATTACTTGCGGCTTACCTTGGCTCCTCCGTCACTCTGCTACCAGTGCTCCAGTTTAGCAGTTCGTATCGTTCTCGGATATCAGATCCGTAAGAATTTTTCTTTCTCGAACATCGAGCTTCCTTAAAACCTCTTGAAACTTAAGATCCCTCAAGACGAATTTCCAAATCTCACGCGAAATTCATTAACGAATGAAAATATTCCTTCGATAACGTTGGACCAAGATTTTGCCTGTATCGTGTCACTTTTTTATAACTCAACTAGCTAAAGCTAATGTAACATTTTTAAAAATCTTAAATGAAATACGATTCTCGAAGAAATTAGTTAACGAAGTGTTTGGTATACGAGTTAAAAATGAGTTAGAATTCAACTATATTGAATATAATTATATTTAATGCAAAATATAATTACTTAGGAATTCAACGAGCAGTCTCAACATATTCATGAGATTCTCTGTAGACTAATTTCAAGTCGTGGCTGTTTATTCAGAACCAATTCGCTGTCCAAAGTGTCCGTTTCACTTTGAGGGGACGAGAAATCTCGCCAGATCATCGAACTACACGGAGCTACATAACTCATACGAAAGTTTAATGGATGTGCTTCGAATATTGGCTCATGCTCCGTGCTGTATTAAGGAAATTATGCAAATACGATTGAACCGTTAATCCCCCATCCCAGTAGATTGTATGCATAGTAAATGGCCAATATTTTGGTTCGTTGCTTAGGAAATCTGTCTCTACATTTAATTTCCCACTGACTGGAAAATAGTTATTCCGATGCATTTTATTTCATCAAACAAAAGAATTCATTCGGAAAATTTTCTCCTGCAAAGATCATCATTTTCAAATGTTATGTCTAATGAAAATTCAAACAAAATGTTACGACTATAGAAAAATAGTTATTCTGATGCATTTTATTTCATCAAACAAAATAATTCATTCGAAAAATTTTCTGCTGCAAAGATCATCATTTTCAAATGTTATGTCTAATGAAAATTCAAACAAAATGTTACGACTATAGAAAAATAGTTATTCTGATGCATTTTATTTCATCAAACAAAATAATTCATTCGGAAAATTTTCTCCTGCAAAGATCATCATTTTCAAATGTTATGTCTAATGAAAATTCAAACAAAATGTTACGACTATAGAAAAATAGTTATATTGATGCATTTTATTTCATCAAACAAAATAATTCATTCGGAAAATTTTCTCCTGCAAAGATCATCATTTTCAAATGTTATGTCTAATGAAAATTCAAACAAAATGTTACGATTATAGAAAAATAATTTCGCACGTGTATTGACACGAGAGTAATCGTAAAATTAATGAAAGGATAAACCGTAAAATGAGTGAATGGCTTTCGATACCATTCATCGTGAATGGAGAGCAAAGATCTTTTGGTAGGTTGGCCAAAATGAAGTTCTAATGAAATTAACGAGGACCGGTGGTGGTAGCAGGACGTTGCCCTGAGGCTTTGATGCCAGGCCAGGTGGACCCCCTACGAGGAGCACGCACCCCTCACTCATCCGAAAAGTCACACCCCAGTCGTTTCTGACGACCAATCAACCTCGAGAAATCGAGAAATAAGTAAAGTCGCCCCTCGAACCCGATTGGCAAAGCTTCCGGCGCGTTGATTGCCCAGGAAATTGTGCGTGCGCAGTGTTCCTACACGTGCGAAACCTCCTTCTTCCCTTCGCCCTCGTTTTTGCAAATTGAAGACGTCCGCACAATGACTGAGCTGTCGAACGACTCTGTTATTGTGATTAACAGGCAAAAGGCTTGCCTTTAAAATAGCGTGAACGCTTCTTAATACCCTGATGTCATGCTATAATTTGTCTTTTACTATAACGTGTAGTTAACTTACTTTCCAACTATTCAAATAATTTTCACTACCAGTGAAATAAAAGAACGTGAAATTAACATTAGTTACCGAAAATAACCATACGAATTTATCTACATTTTAATAATAATAGTTTGATAATGACTAGGATTTATTGATATTGAAATAGTTTTAGTAAACAAATCATTTGAACGAGCAAGCGTAATGACAAAGAGACGTTTCAATAATGTCGAAGAAGGATTATAGCGCATAGTGAGCCTTGAAGATGTTTGCTCGGCGTCTAGTTAATAGTCATAGATGTACCAGAGACTGGAGAAAGCAAAACCAACTAAACAAATGATCACTTTGTAGAAGCAATTAAAATATCAAGACGTTTGTTCGTGAGCGAAGGAATAGGTCTCGTAGGAGCGTGAAGGATTATCCTGAGACAGGAGGCTAGACCCGGTCAAAGCAAGCAGTCATAAAGAGCGTACATCTGTCGATTGGCCGCAATGAAAGTTTCACGAGTTTATTTACGTAACCAACATGACGCAGCCTTGAGGAGTGAGCGATCTCTGCCGATCTGGCTCAACGAGCGCATCAATCCGCGAAATTCATCGTTCCTTGCAACTCTCAATGCGAACATCTCGACTAATTAATTCTCTGATGAGCTAATGCTCTCATCTTCTTTGCTCGTTTACGAATTAACATATATCGGAAGAACTGGTTTTCGACTCTGCTAGATAAATTAATCGCGAGGAAAAATTACCTTTTGATTCGCAAGACGATTCATAAGTCTTATTAGTGTCATTGTATACTTGAACGATTAGTGTTTCTAGGCGACTATTTTGAAATAATTGGAAACTGGCTGTCTAATGGAATACTTGATACATAAGTGACATAGATATATCCAATACGATTCGTACATCGAGTTTTGTCAAATCTCTAGACTTTTCAACAAAAATCAATCGTAATTAATTAACCTATTCGTCATTAGACGATACCGATACTCACGAATTCCGTTGATGTAAGTACTTTGTCAGGGTTGGTGTATTAATTTATCACTCGAACTGCGTAATAATCACGTTATATAATCGCATCATAAATCAGAAATGTGCAAGTACGCGAGCAAGCAAAGTCCGGTCTCACTTGAGACTAGCTCATTAAACTCCCAGCCGTTAGCTCGTGGCAGTTGCTTGCTGAAATGATTTCTCTAAACAGCCTGAGGCTGTGGATAATACCGATTGTAAGTGATCGTGCGTGGCATCGCGCAAACCACGAATAACTTTGAGCTCTTTTTTAACGAAGGGCACCAACTGGTAAATTAATGGAAGGGTCTATGACTCGTTTCTCGCACCTCGTAATAGTCTTGTATAAGACTTTACGATTGAACTTATGCTTCTTTGGATAACATCTTTGCGAGTATTAGAATTTTGAGATAATCCAAAGTACACGTGAGAAGACATTTGCAATGCAATCGAAAATTATCTTCTATATTGTATAATACAAAGCCACTACTAACATATCGAAACATGCTTCAATCACTTCAAACGTGTTAGGTGCTGTTTAATACAAGAAACGACATCAATTACAATATAAAGACAAAGCAGTTGATGAGATACTATTCACGAAATCTAACGAAATAGTATGTTAAACACGAGAGAAATTGGACGGCTAATCTTGAGCCTATTCCGTTTGAAACGATGCCGAGCTCATTTCGTAAGATTCGGGTGCTCCATAACACGCCGAAGAGCACCGTTTCAAGCATGATCGATACACGCAGAGAGATAGGAACGAGACACAATCATGGACAAGCTGAATCTGGACGTGAAAGCAACTAAGATGACGGATGATCACCTTTTTCTTATTACTAAACCGTTTTATGTATACATATAGAAACCTATGCGCAAATCGACAGTTCCGGCTCTATTTAAATACTTTCAACCTTATAGGTCTTGAACCATTTCCGTGATATTTACGAGTAGAGTATACATATTAATTACGCAACACTTTCACTGTATCAATATTTCCTTACTGTTAACAACGCGGTAGACAAACATATGCCTGAATCGTGACTCTTAGAAATTACTAAACACTGTTCTAGAGTGCATTAATTGCCACGATATTCAATAGTAAGGAGTGGATATAAATACACAGATAGTAATTAATACACGTTCCTTTAAAAAGTTGGGTAATAAGGGTGTGAAGAATGTTAAACGTAATATTCAACTTTTTACTCGTTTTGAGCTAAACACTATTTATGATTTATAAAGAAAATTCGTGATGATAGTTTGATCTGGATTATTAATTGAATCTTCGTTATTTCCAAAATAGATCCATAATGATTTATTAACAGAGGATTATGCACATCTATTTTTCATCTTTACAAATCATTTAAATTTAGCGAAAAATTACCGAAAATGCGTGTGAGAGCAAAGAAAAATGATTTCTTATAGTGATAAGAAAATAGCTTGCAAAGTTACAATTTCTGATCATAAAGTGGGTATTCATCAATGATATTCTTGAACATCGCATCAAGAAGAGTTATATTTCTCTGATGGACTGTGCAATATAGTCGTTATCCATCGCGTTACCGTCCTGATCACCTCGGATGGAATGAAAATTGTAGTCTTCCTTCGGGTTAACTACTGTGAGTGGACTTAACTACCGCAAATCACCTGCGAGAAAGATGCTACTGATGTTGAAGATTTTGCTTTAACAATTGTGAACACCTTCATTTTTACGTTAATCTAGTTGAAGTATTCCAAAGAAACATTTTCACTCAAATTGAAGGGAAAGAATTGTATTATATGCTAATGTTGGTACTTTACTACCTGTGTACATAGTATGTACATGTACTACCTGATCGTAAGAGCAATTATCACGGGACCATTCCCGATTCTTGCGCAATCACTAAATCACCGGATTCCCTGGTACGCGGTGTAATAATTAACTCACGGCAGATCGACCGATAGCGAATCAGCCATCGATGAGTGAAACGATTTCATAATGCACATCACGAAAGGTTGAAGCAGTCTACGATAATTATAGCTTTTATAAGATTAGTAACTATCCTTATGGTAAGCATCGCGTGTTATTTCAATGCAATAAGTTGATGTGGTGTCAGGAATTGTTACTATCGTACAGATTGAACGATAGTGTAATAATAGGATTCGACACTCGAAATCACGAAATTGAGAAATTTGTATTTACCTTACTACGAATTTATTAACAAATAATACTTCGTGTTAAAATATTATCTTTCCTTTGTTTACATATAAGTAAGTAATAAATTTCTTTAGAAACCTGCAAATAACCAAAATACACTTACTGCATTAGTTAGATTAACATACATGTAAAACCGGTTGAAATGAAATGTGAAGAATTCAGAATTAAAAATTAATTAAATCGGTATCAAAGAAGCGCTTGTGTGTTTAACATACGAAAATGGAAATAGCGAATAACGCAATTACCGCAGGCAATTTGGAATTACTAAAAACGTAGAATTCAGAATAAGAATAATATTTGTTAGAAATTATTTTGTTCGTTGAGTCAATATGTGACGCGTTGGTAGAGCGTTATTTAAGATACTGGCCATCGAGTTTTAAGTTATAAGTTGACCATCGCTTTGCCATGTAATAATACGCTTTGTCCGCTGGCCACGGTCTTATATTAAGCATTCCAGAGCCCGGATGCAATAATGCTGGGCTATTGATGCATAGCAATGAAAACAAGACTATACGGCGAATTTAAAATATTTCTCCAAGATATTTCCCCGATCGTGGTTGGTAGACTCCACTACGCTAACGACGGAAAATAATTTTGAAGAAACTATAGAGAATATTGTTTGCTCTTTTTACAGAACACAGATAATAATTATTAACAGAGAATCTTTTTACAAAATAGTTAAGGATCTTTAAGAGATTATTACAATTTTATTTCGAATTTTAAAAATTCTACTAGATACGTATATACTTTTCGATCGAAAGGAAGTTGTTTAAATAAGAATTTTCAATTGTTTTACAGACATGAAGCCATCAGACCGAAGCGAGAAAGCTCTATTGACTGGGAACGCGCAGCCTTCCGATGTGTTCTGTTCCGTTCCAGGACGATTATCGTTACTAAGCAGCACCAGCAAGTACAAAGTCACGGTAGCTGAAGTACAAAGACGACTGTCGCCGCCGGAATGCTTAAATGCGAGTCTCCTTGGTGGAGTCTTACGGAGGTGAGTCTCACTATATGACAAATATACTCTAAACTCCCACTTGTAGCATTCTCACAGAAACAATGAAACAGTTGCAAACGTATAGTTGCCGAAAAGATAGGGGAAAAATAATAGAAGCTATGCTTTGACTATTTTAAGTAAAACTCCCAAAAAAGAACAAGACGAAAATTGAAATTAAAGTGTGTTTAATACGATTCGGGATAGAAGATGGAAGGAAAGAGAAGAGAAAAATGATAGAGAGTCGTGTAAAATCAACTGCTAATATACTAGCGAACCTATATTCCATGCAAATGAGACATTAATAATCACGTGGGTTCGAGTGTCAATTCCACGAGTGAATGGTTCTGAAACCCAAACGAGCCCACGGGCAATGCTTTCTGTGACGATATAATTTATCTGTTCAAACATCGATCATATTGATAAATAATTACACGTGCTCGTTTCGTATCATAGGGTTGCTACTTGATTCGAAAGATATTTACTTTTGTTCCTTCGAAAGTGTCATCTTAATGACACAAACGTATTCGAATCTAATTTCACCCCAAGTATAAAAAATTGGTTATTTTTATAGGAACATTAACAATTGCACAAAGTACGAAATTATTTTAGTAAACATACTTGACATACAAAGATAATAATAGTACTCAGGATCTCGAAAATAGAATTTCTTAGAAAAAGAATTGTATTCTTCCTTTTCGGTTTATTTTCACATTTAGAATGAACCCCATGGCCGGGTTGTACCCTCTATATCCCAGTGGTTCTGTCGACGATGTCATTAATGATGCTAGTAGTCGAGGATGTCTCGAGCAATCAGAGACGCGACGCGATCTTAGGGAGTATCAAGGAATCGAATCGAGGCGAGTCGAGCTGTGAGTGCGAAGAAAGGGATCCTGCCGAGAGAAGGAGCGCAATACGCACCGAAAAGGACGAGGATCCTTCTCGGAACAAGACACTGTAATGAGTGGAGAATCACTCTCGTCACGTTCGCAGGAATCACGACAATAGTGTTAATAATAAATATGGGGAGTTCTACTGTATATATCTGATTCTTCTTAACGTAGCAACCTCTTCGATCCTTTTTGTAACAATGCTTCTCGATTGTGCATCGATAATCGATAGTTGTATAACGCGTAACACATTGAGTGTCATCGTATCGATGACGTAAAGAGATGTTTCTAATGTTTCAAGATCGAGACTCTTTCGAAGTATGTATTGTTATAGTGGTCGGAGAACAAAGTGAATAAACTTTCCAAACTATATATTATACAAACAATACGTTTGAAAAGGAAATCATTACCATAAATTCCTTTCTTTTTTCAAAGGGAAATAGAGTTTGTTATACGTTTAGATTTAAAAGTGTATATATCTGAACTGTGTTAGTATTACTTTAACGACTGTATTACTTTTGTAAAAGTACTGTTATTTCATAGCAGGAAAGGCAAGAGCATTAAAAGAATCTAAAAGATAGATCCAAGAGTAGAGGTAGTAAAAAGTCCTGGTGCTAGAGTGTATTAATTGCCGAGCGAAGCGAAAAATTACCGGATGGACCGGTCAAATAAAGGTGGGCGATACCGATTACCGTTATGCCGCCTCAGAATGATAGATGACCACACTATCTTAGGAAAGAAAGAGCTGCTACTGTAAAGCCACTGATGCAACTTGGAAACTTATTCAAGTCCGTGTTAAATCAAGATACTTCGCGTGATTATATTTATAGACCACGCGTGATAAACGTCCAACAATATAATAAAAATAATTTATTGGAATAAAAGATTGTTCGCGAGATGATTTTCTCACGAGCTTTACTATATTATCGTGAATAATGTGATTTGTAGTATCACGAAATACAAGATAGTAATGGGCAATGATCCATATCAAATTAGTTGAATTTGGCAAACTCCAGAAAGGTTGGATGACACGATCAGCCACAGGTTATGCTAATCTCTCTTCGTGTTCTCCCTCTCAAACTGTATCACTCTTCCTCCATCGGGTCTTTTTTTCACGCTGTCGAGAGCGCGGGTACCTCTTTCCAAAGATTACGGCAAAAATGATTAATGGTGTGTAGCTACATTTCGAAATTCCTGCCCCATGTCGGAACTGGCCTCAATACTTCACGAACATCTTAGCCATGTACCAACCGATTCCCAGTATCATAGCCGTGTAGTCAGAGAAAAAGAACTTTCGCAGATCTCTATGTATGTACTGAAATGAATTTGTTGGAGCTATTCAAAAGGCATCGCGTGAAATACAGTGGAAAATGTACGTAAAATTGAGCATTACGAATTCAAAGTAAATATGTTTCGAATTGTAAAATATGCTAGATTCAGAAATTGAAATATTTTCAAGGTAAACTTTGGTGTTGAGAGTCATTTTTAAAAATTACACCATTAATCCATAAATAGAAATAATCGAGATGCCCTGAAGCTATTATTGATACTCTTAATTGATTGTGTTGAGTATAATAACGAAGATAATTATGCTACTGTTATAATAATAATATAATGTTACCATTGTATTGCTGTTTTGTTACAGGGCAAAGTCTAAAAATGGTGGACGTTTACTTAGGGAAAAGTTGGAGAAAATAGGGCTGAATCTACCAGCTGGTAGAAGAAAGGCTGCCAACGTCACACTTTTGACATCGTTAGTGGAAGGTGAGCTTTCGTCTCAATATCATTTTAAATTTAATATCGTACTTCGACGATCAATATTCAAACCATATCCAATAAAACAAAACTGAACTTCATATAGTAATACCAATATCTCTTCTACACATTCTGCTTAAAATATCTGTTAACTGATTACGGAAGATTTAATTAAAAAATTTATTAAATTAATTTCCCTTCCTGAAACACTTTTCTCAAATGACAATTAAGAAACAAAGGCAATTAAGATATTTTAAATAGGCTCATTTAACGAAATAAATCATAGACATTATTGTACTGTACATGTCTCAACAAACTATACGAATAATTCTCTCTTAATCCTCGCGATAATAATAAATTTGTTCATTAACGAACATTGATACTTCATACGGTACAAACCGTATTTTCCTATCTACCAATACGATGATTAAATTGAAAATACGATTGAATCTATCGACTGTTCCTAATCCAATCAAAGTCTGCATGTGCAATGGTGTTAGTACTCTGCGTATTAAGTGGTTCTCGATGTTAACGAAGCAGTCACACCTCGTATAACGCACCCACAACGACGCGAATTTCTGACTGAACAACGCTGTGTCCTGTCTTCTAATTGGCTTCTTTGCATCCTTCGCGATCCCAGTAATGGACTTGAAACGCATCTCAGTGTGTGCTAAAGTATCTCCAATCGGCTAACTAACGAAACTCTGTACCCTCTTTTTTTTAAAAAAAAACGAAAACCACCAGAGAACAACTGGACACGTTGGGCTATTACTTTCATCTGAATTTACACAGTGAAACATATATTTCACACTTCACGGATGCAATGAAAGAGATTATTTCGGTGTCTTTTTCGAAACCGCTTGACTCGCGAATGAATTTATAGATCGACAACGGTCCAATTGCAACATTTCTATGGTAAATAAGCATTGTAGTGTGTATTTCCAAGCAAGGTTCGTTGAAGCGATCTGTAATCACGGTCGCATTCACTTTAGATCTCCATTGCTTTCGATCGATCGAATCGGGTGGCAATGTCGTCAGGCAAAAAGCGCGATGTTGAATTCGCGAGTCACGCTGGCCATTTGTTCTCATTTACTAGCGCTCGACAATCTGTACACCGCATCTACAATCGGCTTCTTCTAATCTATCACCTTCGTCGTCTTTGAGGGACACGTACTACATACAGGGTGTGAAGTTTAAAAATATAATCGTGATATAAATATCCTCGTGAAAACTCAAAATATCTTGTAACTCATAAAAATCCGAATTACATTATATGTAATATTAAAAGAGAAAATATACATATATTTATATCCATGATTGTATGATTAATAACAATGGGCAAAGCAAGATTCAACTTAATTTAGCACTCCAAATTAATTTAGTGAATTTGCAATTAGAAATTACACAGGAAGCATTCGGTAAAATGAGGTCGGTCGTTTCAACGAACGGTAGGATAGAGTTCTAGTAACTGTACATTTGTCGAAGATTTATAGTCATAGCGAATGATTGATGACAAGTTGCGATTTGTATGAGGATTTGATCCGAATTTGACAATGAGGTGTAGAAAATCGCAGTACACTTGAAAGACGACCTCAGCCAACGCTCAGAGAATAGAAATTGCATAACACTGACTTTAAGAATGAATATTTTATTCTTTTCAGGAGAAGCTATTCACCTTGCCAGAGACTTCGGTTATGTTTGCGAAACGGAGTTCCCGGCGAAGCAAGTCGCGGAATATTTGAGTCGGCAGCATTGTGAACCGCAGGACTCATATAGGAGGAAAGAACTTCTCCATGCCACTAAGTAAGTTATTGTTTCACATATTTTTAGTGTAATGCTTGTATGATAAAGCATGTTGTACTATCACTTTTGTAATACTGTTGTACTGGCTTGTAGTATTGTATGTACTATTTGTAAATTTATTGTTTCAGACAAATCACCAAAGAACTGATGGATCTTTTAAATCAAGATAGATCCCCACTCTGCAATACACGGCCACAACATATTCTCGATCCAAGCATACAAAGACATTTAACACATTTTTCTCTCATATCACACGGATTTGGAAGTCCTGCAATTGTAGCCGCTCTGACAGCGATACAGGTATAGTATTAAATATAATTTAATACTATTTCCTGTGATACCTATAGATTACTTAATCAATTAGAGTGTGATTGGAATTATTTACAATTCATAAATTAAACAATATGTTAACTGGTTCTCCATACGAGTCGCTTACATTTATATTGTCATATCAAAGTGATTTTGAATATTATAAATTTGTAATAACTGTCTTTACAGAAGTTCCTAAGCGAGTCTCTGAACCACCTTGAAAAAATGTATCCCGGCAATGGCAGTGGCGTAACAAGCAGTCAACAGTCTAGCCTCGATACGAACAAGAGCAAGGACGGTGCCCTGATGAATGACATGAAGAAGTGACGCCCGGAGGACCCGCCTACCTCGAACGTGGTTACGTCTATCAGGCACTCTTGGCCGTACAATTGAGAGAATACCAGGATGCGACAGTTGTGCATAACGGGCCACTGAGTGACGCACGGAAATACGAATGTTTGACGATGGACCACGCGGACATTTGCCTCCGCCGAGGTTGGCTGGTCTGGTTGGAAGTTTTAGTTAATAATTCTATAGTATGAGGTCGTGGGAAGGCTCACACGGAAATGATGTGCAATCAGCATTAGTCGCGAATCGGACAAGGTGAAAACGAGTCTTCCCTGGGATCTGCCAATCGAAATGTGCAGATGTGATCGGACTTATACACCTGCGTTAATGCTACCGATGAGGATGAGTAAAAGGGTTATTGCGTTAAATGAAGGTATTCTGTATCCGGATTGTGTGTTTAAGATGTATACAGATGCGAAGTGTATACACGGAATATCAGGTAAAGCCTTTCATTGTGATCGATTCCATGAGTATTCTACATATAAGCCATAAGCCATCGTATCGCGAAATAATGAAAAATCGCGAAAAATTTTACCCATTACCGAAGATAAATAATTTTTGATATAATAGACAAGGCAGACAACATGTTTCAACATACAAAACCACAAATGAAATAGATTTATAACCGCTCGATAAATCTTTGACGTATAACAGTTTTCCGATATGTGTGTATTTCATTGGAAACTCAAGAATCGATCAGACACGAGGAGATTGATGCCAATTACGATCGCGAGATCTACAATAACCTGACTCTTCCGTATAATTTTTGGGTCGACTATTTATATTGCTCAAGCACCATTATTCTTTGCTCATTATCGAGCCTCTCACATACATGCAGTATTGATTATGATACCGTTACGTAAACGTTAATATTGTCAGGCATACCGAAGGTAGTGCTCTCTATACGACTTGTAACATAATTTAACACGATTATACGCTGCGCCTGAATACCTTACAAATTGCAAAGGGACTCGCGCAAACTGTCGAGTTTATTCTGCTGCATCACTCTCACTATGCTTTGTACATACTTACTTATTACGTACACGTACAAGCATCGACGAAGCAAATCTCACGATTTACACCTGAAGGATGTAACGTTACTTAACAACCGAATTGTGTATAGACATGGAAAAGGCGAAGAAAATGCAGGAATCAAATTTCTCGATATATTTACAGGCTTCATTTTATTTATAGAAAATAGTGCTTTTGATCTGATTGGTTCCAGAAGTTAGCTTACTGCACTTTCCATAGCCTCTGTTTGCTTAAAGTGAGATAGAGCAAAATACTCGATTTTCCTGATAGATTTTCATTCGACTACGCTAAAATTCATGCGTACAGTAATATAGTGCACACTGACAGTGAGTCATAGATTTCACGAGACTGCGGTCTTTCTTTATTGCACACGTAACAAATTAAGCGTTTCAATGATTAATATATGTAATAGCTTTCCGAGGCTACCGAATACTAATTTCTAATTCTTATCTATACATAGAACGATCGGTGACCAAACTATTCCTAATTTCAATCAAAACGCAATTACGAATGGCTGCGATTCTCTGCGAGCGATAATTTTGGCTAGTTGACATTATCGTGTAACAAAAATTCAAATTTGAAATTGTACTATTGTTTGGTACGAAAATTAATCCAATCCAGCTAGAACATAAAATTATATATATTTTTTTTTTTTGTAGCGTTGATAATCAATCGCAACGAAACTATAATTTTTGCCTGATATCATTAACGGTTCAGTGGTTCTCGTTTGTAAGCAAAGATCGAAAGGGGCTTATGAGTAAGTAAGCATTTACTTACTTGCATTAGGTGATCATCAGAGATGTGATAAGCGGATCTCGAAGAGCTCATAAAATAAGTTATAAGAATGATTCACCGTGCCAATGCAAAAGTTGCCATTTGAAATGTGCCAATTAATAATAACACGATAGAAATTTAAGGAAAGTCGGCTAAGACAATGACCGGTGAACAACAAGCTAAATGTTTGCGCGATGTCGAAGTCTTCGTCGTTACAAAATGCAGATTGAATTTCTTGCCAAAGCAACATGAAAACGATCGAAAGATGAAGAAAACAGTAAGGTAGATCTGCGCCATGGACGCGATCAACACGCAATATATACCCAATTACTCGGTTATAAAAGAGCTATGAAATTATCGCGAGCGAAGCGCGAGAAGAAATGAGAAAAAGAAGAGAAGAGAAGAACAGGGAAGATAAGAGAGCGGGCAATTGTATGAAGTACAATACCAGGTGAACCTGAGACATATCTAACTTTGTAATTAAATCTTAGGCGTATGTAAATGTAAGATTAAACAGCCTGACCTACGCGTCTCGCGCGTACTGGGATATCATGTACAGAGTATTTGAATCTTTCTTGTGATATAATCGTACATTACTAAGGTGTAAACCGATTAAAAATTATTATATCATTCCATGTTTTTTCATAGAGGTGAGGTAATGTATTAGCATGGTCGCGAGGTCGCGCAGAAACTGCGCGTATTGATTGATCCGAGTGCGACTACGATTGACGGTACTATGAGATGGTACACCGATGGTACTATATAGATATAAGAGGCGCCACGCCGAAACATCCCTTTCGCCACTTGTCAGACCAACTATGGAATATTAGTTAGGATGAAATCTTAGAGGAGCAGGAAAAAAAAACAAAAAAGTTGACCCCTTATTTTCACTCACGACTACTTAGGCGACTCGTTAGACGTAAGATCCCGTAAATTAATACTTATTTATAATCCTTAGGACGGTCGTAGAAAGACGTTTTCTACAAGAATTTCTGTGCCAACCGCAAAGAACGTTGTAGACGATTTTGTTCCACGTTGACGCATCATTCTAATCTTGTAAGATACTCAGATATATCTTTATCAAATATATTTGAATTTCGTAGTATGTTATATTCTGATATTGATTATACAGTTCATTTTTGTATATTGGTGTGTGATAAATAAATAAGAATATTGTTTCTAAGCAATTTAAATGACCTGCTTGATTTTATCTCTTTTTTTTTTAGAGACACGCTTAACTTTATTCACGTTCATTGTATAAATGGGATTTGTACAGGGTGACCGATGAATAAATTGCAATGAGCCCATTCAGATATTTTTTCGTAACTTTCTTTATTTTTCGGATTTTATACCTGCGCTTATAGTAAATGTCTGTCACATTGCTCTTCTTTCTTATTTCTCATACTCTTAATAATGACCAAAAGAGATTCGTGTATTTATCTTTTACACTTATATTCAAAATCAATTAATTTCTTTAACCTTTTAATTATAACACTGTTTATCCTATTCACGTCAATTATTTTTCTTAAAACATTTAACAATAATTTTCATTTTAACATCCACGAATTTCAACATTTCTTTAACAATAGTAATATTTTAGTCAATAACACGGTTCTAGTTACTTCGAATTCAAGTTCTGATCGTTACTAGAGCCAATCATTTAATTACTGTAAAAAAAAATTGGAAAAATATTTATACTGTAACGAGTCATGAGAAAACCCTAAATTGAACTTAACATTTGCAGAAAAAGACCCCATTTACAACCTACCTTGTTAATCAGGGGTTATCTTACCACCTTTTGAGTCGTTACCATGTCAAATCCTGATTACTGTGCATCACAAAAATTCAACAACTTTATCGAACGGTACGAATAATTGATTATCATCATAGTATCACAGAATATTACAACACAACATAATCACAGACTTTTGATTAACACTCCCGAGTTTAAGATTGATAGGTACCACATTAATTTAATCAATACTGCGGTGTAAAAATCAATAAGATATTAGTAGAATTTTCTGTAATGGAAGCACAAAAGCAAAATTTGCACGTTCTCAATGTACATGCATTTATGTGCTTCAACATAACATAAGCAGAATAAAAGGATACACAGCAGTTGTATAGAAAAAATTGTAGGATATTATAATCCACGTTATTTCATTCCAGATATATAAATAAAGTAGTAACAACACTTACGAACACGTATACCAGTACTCACGATTTCCAAGGTGTTCCATGATCCAGCTATAAACAGCCACAAATTAAAACATTTTAAACCAGAACGGATTACCTCAGGAGTATCCGCATCACCCGAGAGACCTGAGAAGAATATACGTAAGTACAAACGGAGAAAGAATTCTTCAAAAACGTTAAAACTCAATAAGAAATATAATCAGTATATTTAATCGATAAAGTTCTGTTTGTTCTATGAAAATAAAATATATACAATCCGTAAAAGCTTCAAATGATTGAACCATAATTTGAACGGAGTTATATTGTATTTCGTTTACCAAGTAACTATACACTTGAACCACTATAAACTGTCCAGGCCCAAATTATGATTGAAAAATCCGGAATAAGCTTCTACATTAAATTATACGAAAATGGATAAATTCATTTAGTAAATTATAGACTTCTTTAGTTTCGTAGTGTTAGCCAAGCTATTCAACCTCGTATATTTTATCGATTCACACTTGCATGCATGTCATAACGTAAACTCATAATTCATTGTTCTTTTTAAATTCTCTCAAATTTTCACCGTTTGTATAATAATTACTATAATGACTAAACAATCCTATGAAATATCTGTAGAATCCACAATTATTCAACTCTGAAACTATCCTTTATATTAGGGAATTACATAATTTTTATATTCAATTTTAATACAAGTAAAAGTTTAACAATAATATTTTATTATTTACAGTACGATTAAAATGGTAGTAATGAGTACGAGGATGATGACAATGATTTCTACCGACTAACGATGTATGTCATTTCAGAAGTTACTATACAAACTGTTTCTATTACACGTTTTTGATATCGTATTCATTACTAAATTCAGAAATACATAGTTAGGATTTTATTTGTAGTTTATTAAAAAAAGACTGCGTCCATTATACCAATTTACGTTTATTTCATTTAGCGAACGACATATACTACACACATATAAATTCTCCGAATATGAGATAATAATATTGTTTTTTGCAATTACATGCAGTATATATTCGAATATGTGTAACATTAATATTACGTTATTATATATATATAATATATATATCTATAACATATATATATATATATTAACGTTTTTTACAGAATTTGAATAATATATATCCATATATATATGTATATATATGAATATTATATACGTATATAATTTTATTATTTATTATGCTGTTCGTATGCGGTTATACACGAATATAATAGTTATAATAAGTTTAATTGCATCTTTATATTATAGATATTGGATTTAACGATAGAGTATATATTCGTTAGCTGTTTGGAGTTTCATAAGATACTTAGAACATGTTTACAATATAGACACAATATTAGTCATTCCTATTTTATGCTAGAAAAGTGTTGCTCAAACTTTTATCGAGAATACTTTCGATTACATACCAATGTAATACTAACACCACATGTAATTAGTCGCTATATCTGTATGTAATCTGTTCGAAGGATGTATATTTTATACATTAGCGTTTTAATATAGAACCGAAAATCTATAAGGAGTTTAAAATAATCGATGATTCATAAACTAATAGATGTGACTGTAGACACTTATTATATATAGTTATTACAGAAACAAGTTTTTGCGTTTTACTATACGTATATATGTATGTATACATAGTAGAATTGAGTTTTAGCGAAAAAAAGTTATTATTTTTAACTTGTATGAAAGAATTCTTTCGTAAAGGACCTAACATAAAGAATAGCACGTCTGTTGCAGGTCATAGATTTTTCTTGCGAATTTTTTTCCGTGTTTTTACTCCAATGATCCATCTGGTCCATTAGCCTGCGTTTAACATTTTAATATCGAGGTTTACCAAGTTTTTCCTTTAGTAGTAATTTTCAAAATTTATATTAGATTTTGTAGATAAGTAAGCTTGAAATGTAAACCAATTCTAAAATATTATCGGGTTAGCATTGGGCTGAACTTCTAAGCGAAGGGAAGTGTGCTTGCAATTATGTTTGCTTTACATGTATATCATATATTTTTGTACTATGTATCCCCGTTATCCAGCGGTCGCGAAAAACTCATCTGAAAATCACGTTAACTCTGTTACAAGAAATCTAGCAGAACAGAGTAGATTTTAGAGAAAAATAGCCAATAAACAGTTGCGTGCAGATAGCAAAAAAAAGGGAGAAAAAAAAAGAAGTAATATTCCCGATGATAGTATTAAAAATGAAGAATTAAGAGGTTCTATTATATTATATTATATTATATTGACTCGTATTATTACGACCACGACGATAGAAAGAAACAGTGAAACTCTGTTAATTCTTTACCGTAATCAATTTCAGGCTGATCCATTGCGATTAAAAGCAATCTCTCTCATTTATGGATTTCGGCATCACAGGCATCATAGGTCGCCGAGTGTTAGGCATATTAGAAGTCAATGGTTTGGCGCTATGAAATAATGGAATCAGAAAAAATGATTTTCTGTAGATATCTGTACATATAATTAAGAGAGAGAGAGAGAGAAAAAAAAAACAAGAAAAAAAACGATGAATCTGGGTAGATCTTTACTTGGAAGGTCGTGAATACGGAGCGTTGCGATACCGCGAGCTTGAGCCTGATGTCGTTGTTGTCTTGTACGATTTCCATGCACGGCTCGATGATTCCTCTGTGAAGTTTAGGCAGTGATTTATTGCAGTTATGACAGTCAGCTAAGACTGGGATAATTGAAATATTTAGGAAATATTGTTTAGTGTCTTGAAAGTGTCTTTTAGTCTCTTGCCGCATATTACCAATCTTATTATAACATTTTATAATGGGCTTTCATTTATTTTTACATAACTCATATTTTACTGATATTATAGTAATTACATGATACGTCAATTTATTGTTAATGCGAACAATATAACGATACCGACTTGGCCAAATAGAGATGAAGTTCTAAGTTAATGAGGCAGATTTTAAGAGATGAGATTGTCATTCACGAGTACGCGATAATTATTCAAATCGAGACATTAAAGTTATCGCGTAATCGACAATTTTAATTTCGAGTTTATACTGATCCGTAACGAATTTTGCATTTCATGCTTCGATTTGGATGTAGAAATATTATTGCCAAATATGCAATGTTCTAAATAATTTTTTGTATTATATGATCTTTTACGCTATTTCTGTTCTCCAATATTAATCTCAACTTACGAAGTGAGATAATTCAGAGACTTGGAACTGTATCAATTTAATAGACAATTTTACAAAAAATTTGAATAACTGAATAAGATGGAACGTACCTGGATATTCAGTAGTTTCGTAGTAATCGTGCGAGGAATGAGGAACGGGTTCATCATCATACTCGTAAGTTGTATATCTTGAAGAAGGATCAATATCATCCCTAATTACGTTTCAAATGGAACTGATTGTTAATAATACATCAATTTTTATTCTCCACGGTTCCATTTGTGCACGTGGAAGAATAAGGATATTTCACTATATCTTATTTCTATCTTGTTAATTGAATAACGAATAATACGATATATATACTTAATCAAAATGATAGCGTATAGTAATTGTTTACGCTGCGCTTAGGCCAATTTTGTTTAGGAATGATTCTTTAGAAAATCATACGATCAGTGGTATTATTTTGATAAAAAATATAATGCGGCACCAATGCCGCACTTACCAAACAGATTGAAAAGTCAGATACAATGTGTAATATATGAGTACTTACCCTGAATTGGATGGATAATGCCGATCTCCATACCGATTGCTGTTACTCGTAGAGCTGTGATAGTCGTAATCATGGTGCGATCCTACGTTTCTACTCGGTGGTGGAGTATGCGTTTCGTACCTGAGGATAAAGCATTATTTATCTGTTATACATGTTTACTGTGCAATACGAAAGATATCAATTTAATTTATCTCGACGTTTAAATCTTACCCGTAGTTTTGATCCATAGCTGCTCTTGCACGATCCAAAATCGAAAAGACCTTTGATTTTGAGGGGACAGGGCGATTAACTGGTGCCCGAGTAGTTGGAGGCGGAAGTATTGCTGTTGAATATCAAAAACCAATTATATAGTAGTAATTAAAAACATAATAAATTATACTGTGTTATATTTCAATTTTTTAAGATACTTACTTCTAGAAGATCGTGGCATCGTTTGTCCAGAAGTAGGTCTTAATATTCCGCCAGTTCCACCGGGTGGACCTCTTCCAGATATTCTTCTGTCGTCGATATTATCTCGTTCACTGGCCATATTAAGTTCCATTTCGCGCATTTGTTCTTGTCTTATGTTGTCATTACTGTCTGGAATTAGGTACTTTCGTACCTCCGCGAGTGCAAATGCGATACGGGCATAAGCTTCTGCCGGTGGCGCTACTGCAGTTATTTCCACATGCAGGTCATCGGACAGATGAGAATACTTTGGATCTAACGATGCTCGATATTCTTCTTCCTAATATATTAGACAATTATACTTATAAGTTATACATTGATTGGTCTGTTTGAACGTCAACAACAATAGTTTAATGTAATCATAAATGTAAACAATCGCAATATACCTTTTGACGATCTCGCATAGACCCTCGTCCTAGAACTGCCATCTTACACATTGTTTCTTCTTGAAGTCGCTTCATCGAATTGCCTTTTGGCCCCAATAATTTTCCCACAAAGTTGAACTATAAAGAAGGATAACTGTAACCGCATCTGCTGTATAATTTTAAATATACCATTAGGATAACTTACTTTTGGATGCTCCTTTACTGGCACTAAAACCTTCACAGAAACACGGATTGGCTTTTCACGATAAATATCTACATATTTTGAATCTCGCAAAGGTTTCCCAATTGCCTGTGTTTTTTGAATTTCTGTAACACGAAAAACATCTTTCTGTTCATTTGTTTACATAATATTACAGCACAAACAAACAAGTACAGTAGAAAGAACTCTCAGCATTTCTTAGAGATAAAGTAATTAGTTGACTGTAAACTGTACAATTCTATCTCCTAAGTTAGAAAAACTAATAATTCCTTTCACAGTGCATTCTTGTAAATTTTTTCAATAAGGAAAAATATATTTTTAATCGAAACACAGGTGTTTGCAAATCAAAAGTTTTTAATATAGTTTTCATTATCAAAATAAATGAGAGATACTAAACAAGTTCGTTCATCCATTTCGAAAACACTTCGCGAATGTCCTTCAATCTATGAATACTTTTCAGTATATACAAGAGCAAAAAAAAGCGGTTAATAGTACTACCAAATACATTTATTCCGAGACTCCTTATCAAAGCTCTCATTTAATATAAATTAATTTTTTGAAAGAGGAGTTTAGAAAAAACTTACCATGATCAATTAACCGGACTGCATTAGGCCATTTTTGAGAATCCAGCTCAATCTTCTCCTGCAAGAGTTCGCGGACATACTCCCCGGCTTTGTCAATTTGCTGCTCTTTCTCCTCCCGCTCTTTGTCGGATAATTGCTTGCCTTTATCATTTTCGTCCTTCCCATACGAATAATCTCCGTTATTCGCTTTCTCACTCATTGTTAATATATCACTGCGATGTAGAAAAACTAACAATAAGCTAATATAAAATAAGCAAGCCTACTGGCCTACTACTCCGCTCGTCTTCGTCTATTAAAGAACGCCGTTTACAGGGGCTGCACCTAAGTATACTTGAATATAAGAAGATAACCTATAGGAGTAAATCCTGAATTGTGATTCGAGTGCGATCTAGCGGATGCAACTAGAACTATGAATTGGAAAAGCTAATTGACAAGACCAATCAGATTGAATTTCCGGTGCAGCGGAAGTAGTGTCGAATGTAAAGAGTGAAGTGAGCGACGCTTGCCTTTTTCCGGTTCTTTTACAGAGTGAATCGTATCTGTGCAAAATGGTAAGAAGCGTAATCTTAATTTATATTGTGAATCGTTCGTGATATTAATATAAATATACATTATTGCGATAATGGACATTGGTGCTGATGTGCTTGCCGATATATGAAGATATATTTGTTACCTCAAATGATGTTATAAGTGATAATAGTGTTTTGTGGTTATGTCGCTCTCATATTTTAACCACCAGCTAATAAACAATACAAATGATAGATTAACAAAGTGCATCCGTAACTTTCACTAAGAAAACATAAAATGTAGCTATATAAGTTGTCAAGCAATTGAGTTTGATATTGATAAACAGTCGAACAGAATTTTCTAAAGTGGCGTGAGATGTGTCAAATGACTTGTTTAGTTTTGAATTCAACTGAGAGAAATCCGATTAACGCTTTCTGAGCATTTGCCGAAAGAAAATGAATTATAGGAAGATTTTATCAGCACCGCGGAGGAGACAGGTAAATGTCTATACTATCTAACTGTTACTTGGTTTTCAGGCGAAACGCACGAAGAAGGTTGGAATCACCGGTAAATATGGTACCCGATATGGTGCCTCCCTCAGGAAAATGGTTAAAAAGATGGAAATCACCCAGCATAGTAAATATACGTGCACATTTTGTGGCAAGGTAATTATATTAAAATAAAAATGTACCGCTTTAACATTAACATTTAGATTCTTGCATTTCTCTGCTCAAAGATTCTTCGTATACTAGTATGCACGTTCATGTTACGCATAACACAGAATCGTCTGTCTGGTTGGAAATTCTGAAAGTACAATACTCGTATAGTCGATAAACGTAATATCTAATTTATGTTTTCCAGGATGCGATGAAGCGCAGTGTGGTTGGCATTTGGTCCTGCAAGCGTTGCAAGAGGACAGTCGCTGGAGGCGCTTGGGTGTATTCCACCACTGCAGCTGCGTCAGTAAGATCTGCTGTAAGACGATTACGCGAAGTTAAAGAACAATAAATGTATATAATAAATCGCTTGTACTAAATTATTATAAACCACTTTTATTTAAACACCTTACGAACGAGGGAATAGTACTAGAGACTCGTGAATGATATTCATATTAACACGGAACAAGTTATATACAAAATACAATGATTTTATTTTACAACTTCAGAATATTCCATCGTGATGTTCATGCATCTATAATAGTATTCTTAACGTTATGATCAAATGAAATATCTATGAAATTATTTTCTATAAAATTTTTGCAACTATAAATAATAGTCTTTATATTTATCCTTTTAGCTACAAATTGAACACAGTTTATACAATAAAGGCATATATATTATACTTAATAAAAAGTCACATTGTAATATTCTTTTATAAATTAACAGTACGAAATATACTTTCATGCTTTGTCCTGAGTATTTATAGAAAAAATGAAACGTACTATTCGCAGATGCGAAAAAGCCAAAGCGACAAAATGAAATACTATGTAGCTTGTTTTTAAGAATGTCGATCTAACTGTCTAAAGACGTAAACGGATATTAGGCCTAAGTTAATAAAAAACATTGAATAAAAAAATCTTGGAAGTATTATCCAGTATAATATCTGTTAAATGTAAATGTTCAGGCATTCGGTACAGAAGCAATGCTGCAGTTTGAAATTCTAGATTATTTATAATTTCATAAAATCACATACACCTAGATACACAGTCAAATGACTGTTATACGCTGTCTCGTATGTTACAGTGTATGTATACAAGGTCTGTAAATTACAGATGTATTAGTATACACAAGTATATATTGTGTAACTTAATGGAACATATAAATTGTTTTATTGTCTTCAAAGGTGCATTAGTTTAGAATTTAGTTTCACGTCTTTGCGAACGAAACTATAATTCTCTCGCATTGCGTAAGTGGAATACAATGATTTATTTATTAAAATTGATTAATTCAGAAGAACGCAATGTGTCCGAATAGTAATATGCTTAGCGCGTGTTGAGGAAGATTGAAGAATTAAATTACATAGTCTTATGAAATTAATTTACCAGTGTACGAAACTCTTATAGATTCACTTTCACTTACAAGTATAATATTTGAAGTTAGTTTTGAGCTGAGTGATTTTCTTTTTCTTTACACACTTTAAGTGAGTTCACGCGATACTATGGATTAAGATAAAAAGTTACAACCACTGGAACTCAGTTCTGATAAGTAGTTGAATTTAATGATGTACCTATGATAGATGTAGTACACGATATAAAGAAAATTGATTTAAGGAATAAATTAGAAAAGTAACCAATATCTGATCGGATTAGATCGAAAGAAAATTATGAAATCGACAAAGTGGGTATGTAGTTGTATTCTGGAAAAGGCTCAACGAAGGTAGAGTATTTATACAGAGTTGGCAGTTATCGGAAGACCTACTCGGTCTTAACAATACGACACCTTCGACACTAGTAGTATGCATATAACATTATATTTTTTTTTTACAACTTTAAAATACTTTCTTCATGAGTACAGACGGTTTTTTTTTCAAGATTTTAAAAATGCGTCACTGGTACTAATCATTTAGAACCCCTTATCAGCACAGAGAAATATTGAACTGAACTTTATGTCAGCAAAAACGTTAATCACGCCATTCTTACCCGGCATGCCTATAAACTTTTCTCAACTTAACATTATTCTGGACAATTGGCATTTTTATATACAAATCGCACTAATATACTCTTTGCTTAAATATGGAAATCAAGTCCTGTTCTGTACAAAAATAAATACCGTAGTCTTGTAACATTAATTAAATATATCGAAGCTATAAATGATAATTTCTTGCACCATCACCATAACATTCATTCGCCTTATCGGAAAACAAATATATTTCATGTTAACATGAGGTTCCTGTAGTCAGAAATTATAAGTTATGCGACACTGCGCTAAGAGTTACAATGTAGTTGACTTTCCTTAATCTTAAATGCAATAAGAGTGATCAGCAGTTAGAATTTTCTTTCTGCCTCGACATATTTCTCTTTCGTGATGTAATCATCAAATTTCGAATGTAAATCATCTTTGTATCAAGCTCGTAATATCGTTTAAGAGAGAATCCCGTAATCGCGGTGATTGCAGATCGTTATTTTGAAAATGTGAAAAATCGAGCTTTTTTTTCCAATGTTCCGTCGATTTCATTCAATCTATTGCACTTGAAAAGCGTTTTTGTAATAATGTGTGCAACTATTCTCTGTTAGATATATATATATATATGTATATATGTACATGTATATAACGACTGGAAAAGTGAACGGAAAATCGTGATTATGGAGGGCGGCAGAGCGAGATAAAAATATGTACGATCATTGAAATATTACGGAAGACATTGTGTTGCGGACTGAAGAAAACGTTTCTAATAGTAGACTATAGTATTAGAGTGGATAACAGTCGATAATCTCACATGCTTTAACTGAGAACAGATGATAGAAAATGTATACCGATGTGTACTAATTGTAAAATGCGCTCGGGCAGAAGTAGCTACTCCATTCGAAAAAGAAAAAAAAAAAATGACAACTAAATTATATATACGAACGAGATGCAACAAGGAACTGTTAGAAATATTAGTATAAAAATCTCAGTGCTCCTCCGTAGTTACTAATCGATTGTACAATACAAGATGTGTATATTATAATTCAGTAGTGTCACAATTATTTTACTTACATTTCAACATTCACACTGTCACAAGAACTGACACTACAGTCTTTCCGAATACCTACACTTTCTCACACTAATATATCCATAAAGTCATCCAGGATTGCACTCATTCGAAGTTATCAAATATGTTTCTGCTTTCGTATTAACAATTATTTATAACAATAGTCTGATATGCTTTCTCCTTCACTGTTCATTAAAAAAAAGTATGCACCTAAATGTCTTGTTATTACACATCACTCACCATGTGTTGTGATTGCCGTTCATAATCGAATCTATCGATATATTCCTCGTTCTTGTGCATTTTTACCAGTAAAGGCATATCATAGGAAAATGACAGTAAACACGAGAAATTGAAAAGGATCGTGTGAACGTCTCTCACTTTAACACACTCACATAGATAACTTCTTCTCACTGTAAACTTCGTATAGTTGCGGTGATTGAGTTAAAACGATATTGGACTGCATTTGTAATACTTTTTCTTTGCCCAACTTGTACTTGTCGATGAGATAAATATCTTGATATTATCTCTCGGTACAAGTTTAATAAATGTATCAACAATCTGTGCATAAGGATTTTGCATATAGCGTGAGCTCGTATTAGCTGGCTTGCCATTTAAATTTACTACGCATAATCCATTTCTGACCAATACTATGAGCGTCGCATGACGCTAGAATTGGTTGCGTCGGGTCACCCGAACGAGGTTTCGATAAACAATGTCCTGTATTTGTGTGTTTAATCATTTTCGTCTGAAAAAGTAACCATTTTATAGTGTAATTAAGAATATTGAAAAACGGATTTACTATGTATATATATCGCAATGTATTAATCTATCTTATTACCTCTGCATTATAAACCCATGCTTGATTTCCGCCCATACCGTGACATCGTACTATTTTAACAGGACCTTGGGGACTAGCTGCATCAAGGCACATATCATCAGACATTATTTGCTGGCGTTTTGTGTAAGCAAATACCTGAAAGGGAATCAATTCGTTAATATTTGCGTGTAAGGCCTTTAGCAAGATAATAAAGTACTCTCTTTAATTTATATCTACCTGATTGCCACCCAATCCATGACAATAGCTGATTCCAACGTTTTCGCCTGTTCTTCTACCCATAGTATCCAAACAGGTTTGGGTGTCAACATTTTTTACATCACCCAAATAATAGTAATCCAAAGGCATCGGTGATTCAGGATATATGTTTTCCAGATACCATCTGAAGCTTTTACATTTGAGCCGCTCTCTTAGTTTAATCCTTTCCGATACATCGCCGACCACTACGTTACGTGCCCCTATAAAGAATAACTAAATTCACGTAAATTGCATAGGCTTGAATACTATTGCTAGGTGCTCTCTTAACACATCGGTAGAAAGTAAGATGTGTTGGGATGTGCTAAAATAAAGAAATTGCCAAGTGTGATGTATTAATGCTGTAGGACTTATCTCGTGCTAATAGATGAGTTTTTCGAATGTGGTATTAAGATGGCCACGCGAAAGTAAATTTTACTGCCGCGGTACTGTCGCTTTCTTCAAAGATTATCGTTAGTTTTTTGTTTTACAATTTCTATGTAAATTCATTCTGATTTTATTTAATTATATATAATTCATAGAATCTTTTTGTATTGTATCTTAATCTTTGAACAATCGACATAATGTATTGTATAGGTGGACAGTGCACAGTACTTTGAATAATGATCAGAGGGACACAAAATATGGATGCAAACCGTCGGAAAAATGCCAATTATTGTTTAATATTCCAATAACATTTCGCGTTAATTGTACGCGAACTAAAATAATCCTAAATTAGGAAAATCTGATTTTTCAGATATAGATATAGATACATTTGGAATATAAACTCAGTGGCACTTTTGAGATTGTCTGTTTAACAAACGGTACGGTATCTATCAACGATCGAACGTATATAAGACATTAACGGGTATCTGATATAATGCCTTTATTTATGTTTGGCATCATAAATGCGTGAAGCTGATAGCGCTTAAAACGAAAAGAAGCATGCTGACCATCCAAGAGAAACGAGACATGCCAGACAGACAATGCGGTAGATGCATAAGAGATACACAGGGACTCAGCGATGATGCAGTTTTTTTTTTTTTGTCACTTTCCAGAAATACTGGTGTTAGTGCTACCTGGATTAATGTTGTAATAGAAGTATTTCCATTGGTCCAGCCAAACCTCCGCGAGCCGCGCATTGTTGTGGTTCACTATCTTGCTGGTACCACCAGGGAAGGTATAGGGTGTCGACTTACGGAATACATGACCGACGTGCGAGCACGTTGCGATTTCCAATGTCCCACCACACATCCATATCTAACCAACTCAGTTCTGTTAGTATGTTAGCAATTATGTACGATAGCTTTGTAACACGAGTAAAGAGAACGAATCGAACTAAAAATATTATATATATTGTATTTGTTCACTGGGTGTGGCTCTCCTCTGGCACCTACAGAAATGCAGCTTCGAGAAAAACGTTGTGTTAAAAGCAAGCAAACTATGATTGGTTAGTCGGCTGGATGGATGAGTGGTTAAGACTATACCAGAGTATCTCTAAATATACACCAATTGATTGATACCTTCCTGAAATTTAACTGTTAAAATAGAATATATGTATGCAGGACGAATATGCTCCAGGTCTAATTCGCGTTCCACTATATGCGTGTGCACATGGCAATGGCAAGTGCACATTTCTATAAGATGTACTGCAAGTATTTGGAAAAACAAAAAAAAAAATAAAAAAAAACAAGTACACACAGAAATAGAGATACGTAACTGTTAATGTGAAACTTACTTGGAATAAAGATGTACTTAGAATTTAGGGAAAACACATAGAATCGGAAAAATGTAAATTCTAATCGTAAATAACGACGTACACAATTCAAGAACACGGGTTTGTGTGAATTGGTAAATTGATTGCTTATTAGGTCACGATGAATATATCTAACAAGCATCACAAATATTGAGTATGGTTGAGAGTATTCTTGATTGAAACGATGATCTACTTTGCAGTATTTGTGCATGTAAAATTAAAACAACAATTTCATTTCTTTTAAAGTAATCAAAGCGCTTGTTGTTGTATACTCGTCACGAGAATATGGATAAGAATAATTAATGAACTCTCCTATGCTAATACAAGTACATTCTAACGGAATATAATCAGAAAACTGTATTAAAACTTTGGAAGCTGTACCAAAGATGAAGACAGAAAAAAACTATCAAGAGTTCGTCGAAACTCATCTAAAGAATGTTATACACCGTATTTCATCAGATACCCGTCAGATACAGCAATGCTGTCGTTTAATGGTTATAATCTAATGTTCAGAAGTAGCTCACAGCTGTTCACTTCAAGAGGCAGTTATTAAAAACTGAGCTGTTAATGCTAAAGATTCTATAGCGTTAGTAATATATGTATATATATATTATCGGTCACATTAATCACATTACAGCAAAAGCATCAGTTTTCATCAAAGCATTTGCTTCTGATTCCCGTTCTCAAAGAACAGTGCATCATCGATCGTTCGAGCGAAACTTGGTAACATGCTACTGCATCGTAGTCTAACAACGAAACTTGGCTAATCGTCAAGAGTATCATAGTTTATTATTGATTATCAACTTTTCTCTAACCTGGATTCATGGCATAGTAAAAATCTCTCCACTCATCCATCCAGACCTCGGCCACCCTAGCTGCATTGTGTAGGACTATCTTGCTGACACCACCAGGAAATGTATACGGACTCTTGTCTCGGAATACATGTCCAACGTGTGAACATGGAGCGATTTCTAATGTTCCGCCGCATTGCCACACCTACAAGTTACTTATGACTTCACACATGAATAAGAAAATCATTTCACCCTACATCTCTTCCGAGAGTTAAACTCTTTTTTTCATTTTCTTTTCTGTTTTTTTCACCACAAATCCTGTATACCAACTGAACGTCACGCAACTAACTATGATGGGATAAGCCGTTATGATGTTGCAACGTAAACTCCTAGATGAAGATGATTATTAGTAGGAAAAATTAAACAAACGTGAATCAAACGACACACAAGGAGAAAATAAGAAGCTCCGATTTGAGGAGAAAATTTGTCAAATTTAAAGAAATCTAAAGAAATTGTTTCTTAGAATTTAGGATAAATAAAAAGACTTGGAAAAGACATGTATCTCAATTACATATTTGCCAATATTGAGGATATGTTGATCTCATTTTTAAAGATGAAGATGCAAAGTTTTTGACATTCAACGATAGTATCGAGTGAAGCAGAGTTAATGGAACACTCACCCGAAAACTCATTTCAAGATTTTCTCCGCCCCAAATGTCCATGCCCTCGTCGTAGGCACCTAGTTCGTAGAAATAGTCCCTGTCAATGGAAAACAATCCACCTGCCATAGTGGGTGTACGCAAAGGAGCTGTCCGATCACCGTTTCGCCGTTCCATTTCTCGTTGTGCCACTCTGTACCTACCAACACGTAGAACAGTTTCTCCAAACAAACGTTTCAAACTTCTCCCTCTACACAGTAACATGTATATAACTTCAAAAGATTGATTATCAATAAACCATAAGAGAAAATTTGATTGTTACTTTACTTAGAAATTATTCATTCGTATATTTGTTTTTATTTGTTATATATATTCGTCATAATTTATTAGATAATGTTTCAATTGATCTTTTGGATTACGATAATCTTCGTGAATTGTACTTACCATCGGAAATTTAGCTTCCAATTGAATCCACCCCAAGTCATATCACTAGCAGGGATATATTCAAACGTGTCATCGCTAATTACGTCAATAATAGGACAGACAACAGTGGTTCTATCGTCGGCGATTCGCGATAGCAATGGTTCAAGCCAACCCTCGGTACATTCACAATGTGCGTCAAGGAACGTTATCACTTGTCCTTTCACGTGTTTCGCCCCCAGCAACCGAGCTCGTATCAAACCCGAGCGTTTTTCTGTGCGGTAAACGTACGTTGGGACAGGTAAAGTTTTCACATAGTCCTCCAAATCTTGCTTCAAGTGGTCTGTAAACGATCAGGAGATATATTACTCGGCTTATTGCATATAATTATATTGTTTTAATTCCCCCAGTAGAATCAGAATATGAATATAATTCAACTAATTGTGCCAAAGTCTCCACAATGCAGCAAGAGACGTTAATTTCATTTCAAAGAAGAATATTCACCTTGTTCACTCATATCGTCCACGAGAATAATCTCCTGGAGCAAGGATCTCGGAGAACGATTAATCACTGACCAAACAGTCCTAAGCAGTGTGCTCCATGCTTCATTGTGGAAGACAATCACTATACTTGTGTCTGGTAGATATTTGTTATATTTCTTGGTTTTGCATCCTTCGAGTCTAATGTCCTTCAAGGAACGATTTAGTGAAATCATATCACTGGCCATCAGATTGAATTGATTCAGCTTGAAGAGATCTTGCTGCCTGGCCTCATCCTCCGGCGAGATGTGCACGGCTGCGCCCATCTCGCCGGGGTTCCCTTTAGTTTCGCGTACGACCTTAGCAGGTCTCCACAAATGTAACTCGGATCTCTTGTATTGTTTCTTGATGAGGAGAGGTTGAACCGATCGCTCATCTTTCTGAGCTTTTGGATGTGGTAGATTCTCATCGGTAATTGTTTGCTGTTGCTGCTGTTTACTACTTTCGGTGCAACCCCATCCGGACCCTCCGATGCAGTCCGAATAGAGCATCAGTACCATCACATCGACGAGGAACCATACCAGAGAGGTCAGTAGTATCACTTGACAGGTGTGAATGCGAATCTTGGAGCGGAACATTTTCTGACGGGCCCCTTCCGCCTATATCCTGAGTTCATCACCTGGTCTTCACGTTCGAATTACGAGCGGACTCGCCGGGGCTTAAGGGGAGGTTGCGTAGAACCGGATCTGCTTAGGACAGCTTTCGGTGGAATTACATGACTGCTCTGGGATCTGAAAATAAATGGCCAAAAGACAGGGATTAAATTTAGACAAATATTCTATTGTTTTCTGATAATAGTTGCACTTATAATATTGTTAAGAATTCCAGTCCTTAAGTTAATGGTTCAATGGAAAATCGTTCAATACACTCACACCTTTGATTTTAAGTTACCCTGACTGAAACAATATTTCAAAATAACAAAAGTTAAATGATTTGGAAATACTAATGGACCAAATGTAAATTCTTTGTAGGTGTGGTAATAATTACTCAGGCACTCAGCAACATTGGTTACGTTTTAAATACGACATACATATGGATTATGCCTATTCCAAGGATCGATGCTCGCATTTCAGCGTGCCATAAATTTTCCGGGTGTTAAATCAATTGCTGACCGTAAAGTTTGCGTTAACAATTGCATAATCCGTTTGCTCGCACGCTCGCGGTTCTCACGTATTCCACCGAAAGCTATTGCCGGTACCTAACCACCTCGATGTTTGATTTTACACTGCACTGCAATAGAATATTTGTATCACCAGCGAATTACAGAAAGACATTTAATTATTTCATTCCAGCGATTACGCTAATTTATTTTAACTCATGCAGTTTGATATTCCAGTAACAATATAATTTAACAAATTTATGGATGCATTTATAAGATCGTTTGATATATGTATTTACAAAAATTATTACATTGTAAATAGAAATAAAAATGAAAATAAACAACTTGTGCGAGGTATTGCGATGTTATTTATCAAAATTCATATTTTTACCCTTTGTTTTCCAACCGAGTTTGCTATGCTATTTTATATTCCATATTTTCTTTCGCAATTTTTATATTTTCCAAAAGTAACGTGTATACAACGTTTTTTAAATTTCATTAGTAAACACAGGCATTTTCTATTGAAATTTATTGCTTTCTCCTGTAGGGAGCAATCACCTGCTGATGGAAATATTCGCGTTGGTCGAAAATAAAGAGGTGCCAAAATAAGATTCAGTGGTACGTATAAAATATGTATACGTCTGGATCTCTAATTATATCCAACAACTGGAGAAGCTTATTTTTAAGCGAAACTGTCGCTGCCGTTTCGATGCATCTATTTTCGTTGCGAAGTCTCTTTCACGAACAGCGGATTTGATTCACATCCATCTTCCAATTTATTTCAAGATGAAAGAATTTGAATACCGGCAAGATACTTAATAATTTTCTTGCTTATACTTTTTTTCGAATAAAATTGAATCTATTGTAAAATTCTCAGTTTTTCTTTCTGTTTAAGTATTTTTGCAAACTGCCGATTTTTTATTCTACTACTATTCTATTCTAGTATTGTATTGTTCTATTACATTTAAGCTTTTCTGTCGAATTATAAAATACAAATGTAACAAAAGGAGTTAGACAAAGATAAAAGAGACTAACAATAAGGTATTAACGGTAAAGCGTTACGTTTGCTCGCACTCGTACTAAAATTTTTGTGCACCATGCCGGAAACTTTTTGACAACGCAAAGATAAAAAAAAACGTTACACTAGGCACCAGAATGTTTGCATATTAAATTCCATTACGTTCGTTTGCGTAAGAATTTCATGTGCATTTAAAAGAAAAAAAAGGGGGAAAAAAAAAGAGTACGATTACTGTGTTGGAACTGAACAAAAGCACGGTTAAACGCAATGCCATGCAGCGTGTCGAAAAGTAGTGAAATTGTAAAACAGCACGAGGGGAATTGAATTTTAAAGCGAATATTTGCGTCACGGTCTGTTCTAACAAGCGGAAGAAACAAACTGACTTTTAAATTACGCTGGACAATAAGGCGCCAGTTTCAGACATATTTCTAATTTTCAATTGAATCTGAGGTCAGTGTTGAATAAAAGTTCTATCAACTCTTGCTAAACAACTCACAATCACTAAACCTGTAAAATAACATAAAACAAATTGAAAACAAAAAACTGTCCAATACGTACCGAAAAAACATATATGTAGTTCATTATTTCTTCAAAATTTATTAATAGAAGTGTTACAAAGTCATGTATTAATCCGTTGCGAATAATCATCATTTATTTCCATTTCCGGTAATATTGCACCAGCATAGTTGAATCGTTTCAGTTTAATCATTGTAATATCCTGTACTGTTAGTAACTCTCCTAGATACAGAATATAACTGACAGATAGACTTTTACGGGCTCTCTCTACTTTCTAGGACTCTCGAACTTGACACTTGACTCATACTACTTGTCTGCGATTCGATATTACTGCTCTTATATCTAATCCTGTATAACTTCGTCTTTCGAGGAACTACAGCTTCGAAATCCAAGTGAAATACTACAAAAGCAGTAGTACATATATATATATACAAACATTAATTCGCAACTCTATTCCTGCTTCGATTTACCATAGGACTCTGATATTATAGATATTCATTATCCGTTCTTGATTTTGATTAATTTTATTATATGCCAATTTAATCCGTATAATATTTATGATAATATAAAAAATATATACGCTGTATTGTAGATAAATATCTTATAATGTTTCCGTTGGCGGATTGCCAGACATGTAAAGTTATCATTAGTAGTCGTATATGTCGTAGTCGTATATGATAGTGATAGTAATAATAATTTATGTATGTAACATAGATAGTGAATGTATCTTGATTGATGTTGCATAAACGTAATCCACTTCTGAACATCCAAGTGAATGTTTCCCTTTTCGTGACTCCTTTTCTGTAGTGCAGTTGACAAGAGTCGAGTGGTAAGCCCAGTGGATGCACTTTTCTCGTTAAAGCCCACGTTATACACAACGCTCAGTCCGAAAGCCACGAACACGAGAGGAAAGAAAAATTAATTTCTGCGAAGCCATCAGCCATGCTCTTGCGCAAAATAAGTACAAAACAGATTCTACCGAGTATTTCGTATACTTGGATATCTACTGGGAAGAACTATCCAACAGCTATTTGTACTTATTTACTTACTTACTTACTTACTTACTTACTTACTTACTTACAATTAGTTACTTATATACGTATGTACAGAATACTGCACATACTTACATGCAAGCATAGAAAAAGCTGATTAAAAATAGTATTATGTTTCATTATGCACCCTGGTCCACATCGAAATAGAAATTTACGTCAATTTCACTTCATTAGATCGTAGGAGCGAAATAGTAGTAAATTGAAATAAAAATACGGATGCTTCCATATTGTGTAATGCAAAGTGCATAACATGTAACGATTAGTGTTTATAACGCGTAAATGAATAAACAACCTATTGGAAATAAATAAGCATAGAGCGTTGATTATCCACGCTTCGATTGTCCCTTTGTTTCACTGTTTTGCAAGTTACGGGTGAAACATATTGGAAAATTGATTATTATTGCGCATGCCTTTACATTTGAACTCACACTAGCAAAGCTGAGAACCAAAAATAAAAAAAAAATAACGATAGTTTCGTAGATTTATCGCTAAATCCCGTATGTTTTGCAATTGTAGAGTTTTATTAAAACTCGTCGACAGTTCGAATGCAGCTCGCACGAAGTGTAAGGATACCGCTTCGATCGAGCGTATTTTCCATCCCTATGGTATTGTATGTATACATATATGTATAAGCATACAGTTATACACATTGAGTCTACTCGAGCAACGTTAAATATCGGGTGACAGAGATAGAACAAACACAACAGCCAAACAAACTTCGCGGCTATCTTTGTTCAAATGTGCGGTAAAATTGAATCATGCTGACGATGAAGCTTGTTTCGGAATTGCAACTCTATGTAGAGACGCGTTCAGTGCCGTGTGAATTCGCACGACTTTCACGTTGCTCCGCGTGAAATTCTCATGATTTGAGGTGGGAAAAATCGTCGCGAAGAAACAGACTATGACATTGAATTATGTAAAGAATTAGATTGTACCATATGGAATAGCTAAATTTAACCACGCTATAATATCAAAATATATCTGTATTTCGATTGTTTTGAGTCAGTAATTTTGATAATATTTCAATCCATTCGGGAAATCATTATTTGTATCTTGTAATTATATTATAGTTTCGTCTTATACGTTGATAGCTACAGTTTTATTGGGAAATACGCTGAGTAGAGTATTCTAGGAATGAGTGTCACACTATATTCACCATAATTCAATTCAATTTTTCTGCTTCGATGATTCGCTTGAGAAGCCGATTTAAGCTGAACAGGCTTCAATTGTGTAAAGGTGTAAAATCACCGAAGCGTTATAACTATCTGCTCCCATTGTTGAACGGGAGAATGTCAAATTTCAGAAATTCCGCTGAAAGGTTCTGAACGATATAATTGTAATCTCAATGGGACATTGTTATCTAAATTATAGAAACCACTTACTTAAGTGCAATTACATTTGCGCATTATTTTAAGCATTATGATTAACACAGGGCATATGATATAACTTTTGCAGAGTACTGCAAGTTCCAACATGAATATATCAGAAAGATCCGAAATTGAGTTAATTTTCATCGACAATTTTCGTGCCAATATTAGTCAAGAAAACTTGTCCTAAGATAAACTTTTAATGTGCATCGAATTTGTATTTGAGAAGGAGCGACATGATTTTAATGTTCAAAGCCGTTAAAGTTATAGCTGTGTGAACAGAGCTGAAATTACTAACTGCACGCGTGAAACTCATCCTAATTTCTCCAACAGTATTCCAATCTCACGTTCGTTAATCATTAGCATCGCGTTGTCTATTTCAAGACACACAACATTTTTCTGCCCATTTACTTGAAGTTTTAAGAATTCTTTATCAATTAATCGTTTCACAATTCATTCTAAATACTAAACATAACAATATAGCACGCAACATTCATTTATTTCCTCTTTGAACAATATATAAAACTTCGATACGGTAATTGAAATTCATTTCACAGCGCAACTCAAGCCTACGTATCAACCACACGTGTTCAGGTTTTGGAAAAAGATCATAAAGAACATCTACCTTTGGGCTATCCAGACCAGAGCTTCCTCTTCAGTGATCCATAACCGCCACACTCCAACCAACTTTAAACTTCAAAGAGAAAGGAAAACGAGAGGAAAAAAAAAAGCTGGCGAGGATGGCTCACTGAGGATCGAGTGGTTGAATTTCTCTCAAGCCTAGAGAACAATGTTGATGATATCGAATGGTATGACCAGTAGAGGGACGAGACGAGCGACGAGGCAATTCACCCATATTTTTTACTGTCGAAAACGAGCAGGGATTCCCATCGATGTGTTCGAGGATTCCAAAGCCATTGAGTGCTCCCATTTCGAAACAATACGCAAGCACGCGACCGAGCAAATACCTCTCACGGCCCTAAACAGTCAGTCGCAGCCATTGGTTGAATTGTACTGCTTTGGTACAATCGGTGTCCATCGCCTCTGATCATGCTAATTAATTCCTGCTCACGATAATCATTCACTTTCATCTTGATCCTAGTTACCAACAGGGAGAGAGAGAGAGAGAGAGTAATAATACTGCTATGATTATATACTAGTGAACGAGGATAATGGAGACATCTATAAAAGGCTTCGCTAACGCTAACGATTAACGGTTCACGAGTCTCTCTGTCTGGCGTCTGTTAACAGTTTGCTGACCGGCTGACTTGAGCCAAAACTACATATATATCTCTTGTAATCAACTCTTTTCTATAATTCACTCTACGAATTTACGAGGTTGGAATTCTCGCAGAGTAAATATAGTACGAGTTACATTTATTACTATTGGTGCTCTGTAATGAGGCAGATGGTAAAGTTATAACTACGATTTCTTCTCTAAGAATTCACTTTTATAAACTGTTTCGCTAAATGCAAAAACGGACGGATACAAAGCTTCTAAACAATGTACGCTTATGTAGACATGAATCAAGAGCTTCAGAAGTATTAAGATTCGTATCATCACTATAAGTCTTTATTTCACGGTAGATGATTGCCTTCCGATTGCTGTAATTAGATATCAAATTACTAGACTCTCTTGAATTAAATCCCAGATGGTATGGTGTACAGTTATTCATAACTTGATGAAGTAAGTACTTAGGTACGGATAAAGATGAAACGGATTTAAGAGAAATACTTTTATGAAGGATAATTATGATATGTTTAATATGATCAATATTTATGATATATTATGATGGATTTGACATAGGATATGCACGTGTGTTTTTCTAGTGATACGGCGAAATGGTGAAAATTTGATGTACGTATTCCGAGGAGTTCGCCAAAGGAGCAATAAGCGGATGCAGCTGGCGGGAAACTCTGCTGCATTGGACTCGAGCTCTCAACGGAATCTTCGTCTTGAAACGGGACTTTACGGAGTTTCGAAAGACTCCGTCACATTTGAAATTGACGATTTCGAGGAGTTAAGCATCTACTTTCGCGGGAAAATCGAGCGTAAGAATCGAAAGGTTTAACGTAAATAAATTCGCGCGCGCTTCTGTGACTAAGAAGTTTATGTCTATAATAGTTTTACGAAAAGAGAATAATAAGATATCTGTTATATTGATTATTGTGTATAAACAAGAACTGTTGCGAATCCATAAATATAATTAAATGCATTCGCTATCAACACGGAGCACGACGTCGTTAAGAATAAGAGAGAATCGACAATACGAACACAGGCAAAGTGACAATCCATGGAACCACAATATTACACGATTGTGGTCTACGACATCCGCAAATTGCAAAAGTTACGCTTGAAATATTCTATAGCGTATAATTCGAAAGACCCTCCCACGCGCATGTCATTAAAACTCGACGATGAAAATTACCGATAAATTGTAACATGGTATAGTGAACAAACAACAACATTGCGGATCAATTTCATTCTCCATATTAATATTAATTATCATGCGATATTAATTAAATGTGAATACCAAAATAAAACGGAATATGCTCTAAAATATGGCAAAGATGTTATTACGAAATTGTCTCAAAGTAAAATAAGACAGTAAAAAATAATAATTAATGCGTTGAACGATTTACTTAGCTACAAGTGTAAAAATTTTAATTGTACTTGGTTTAACTACACGAAAACACTTTTTAACGAATTCAATAGTTCGTAATTCAGTATATTTGCGAAACTCAAATATTGGCACTATTCAACATTTGATGAATGACTTAACGACTGGCCTTCAGATACGTAACAGACATCTGTATCAAGTTAACAGTACAAAGAAAACACGGCAAATTTGTTACTGCGGGATCCCATAATAGAAAGTGGCAGCGTTGTAAGACGCTGCAGACCGCGTCGCAAAAAACTACTACTTTTGCTAGTATTATACATACGTGTAAGTTAAGGAGATACTCATTGTCAGTGGACTAAAAATTAATTCCATCGTCTTGTGAAATGTGCATAAAGCCATCTAGAATTTGTGTATTGAAAATAATTAGTGCCAGTGAAACATTATTAATTATGGAAAATTAAATATGGAATTATTAGTGCCAGTGAAACATTATTAAATATGGAAAATTAAACGCGAAAATCTTAAAACATCAATTAACAAATCAAAGTCGAAATATTGCAGTATTTTTATTTTAATTGATGATTCTCCAGTTATTTAACGTTAAACAGTTAGTTTTAAAAGTAATCGACGCGGTTTCCCCAGTTTTAAGGTTTTCTTGTAATCAAATTTAATGATTTTTACCCTCGGTCTTGACGCAAACGACGTAAAATTAAATTTCATAAAGGCTTCTGCTACATATTTTAATTACCATGGTCTACCACCAAGAATTCCACTGGCTATCGACCACTGTTTATTACGTTAAATCAACTCTCCCTTACGGTCTCCTATATCCAAAACCTCAGCTCATTAAATTCACTCTGTCTTCAACAAGATTAAAGGAAAAAATATAGAGATCGTATGTGGTTAATCAACACTCAACGAAATCTGTTTTGCAGAACCATGAAAATGAAATTTCCTACTCGTACGTAACTCTAACCACACTATAAACCAACGAGAAAACGAATAAAATCTTCCGTTTTACTCTATCTCGCATTTTGCTGTGTGAGCCGCCTGCCACTTGGAATCCAGCGAAGATGAATTTTTAACGAGGGGCACGAAAGTCGTTCGTTTCGCCAGCCAAGCCTTTGCGAGTATGGAATACTGTACATACATAGGCAAACACGTCTGTCTCAGTATGCGTATGTATCACGAAGCTACCAGACGACGCGATACGACGCTAGCATTTTTCAAGAGTCAACGAAATCAAAATCAATTTGTGTATTGGCAATATTTACAATCCTCGCGACCTACCTAGAAAATCAAGAATCTCGTTATCGTTATTGATGAGATACTAGAACGTGATATTAACACGATAATAGCGAGACGATGCATAGTCATTATCAGTCGAGAATACGATATCCGGATCGATAATGTTCCGTCAATGATGTTCGTAATACTGCCAACCTAGTAATTTCACTGGTTATCCGCTTCCTAAGACAGGGTTTAATAATGTCGAAATGTCTAAAACTACCGCATTCAAAGGTACACAGTGTGCAGAAATCGCAGCATTGGAAATTCTGCTGATATGAAGAACGTAATATCCCGGGGAGAAATCCTACCCGCCGCGCCGTGGAGAGCAATGACGCGAGAAGGATCGTATTGCGACGACCTTAGTTTCCTTGCGTTCCATGCATTCGACTTTCATAAGTAATATACATAGTACAATTATCCTCCTTTTTTAAGCTTATACTTTTTATAAGAAACGAAATGAAATGTAGATGACGCAATCATTTTTTTTAGAAGTCCTATTTAATAAAGGGAAAACGTGCTCGTGTTCATTTATACTCGAAGATAAAGTTAAATTTAGAGGAAATGCTTATTTCTATTGCTTTGAATATAGCTGTAGGGAGTATAATTCTTGATAAGACTAAAGCAAATAAAAAAAAAGTAGCTGGCCAAACGACACGCCATAATTCACGTCAGGTTATTCCAACTGTGTGCATAAAGATTTATGATCTGTTTGTGGTAAAAGCAAACAGTAGGTAGTCACAATCGATGACATAGTTAGAAAAAAAAGAACGTGTGACACGCTTTATCTAATTTCTGCTATTATAGATGTAGTATTATTACTTGTTATATCAAATTATTATGATTGTTCAATCGTATCTTGTTTCGATTTCTTAGTCTTATTATAATTGTGAATGGAGTCAAGAAATTTCGTGCTAGTAGAGGTTACAACGTGTTCGTACCAGACGTGCTGTGCAGTCGAGTGGTTATATCACCGTTTGCATTAGATGGCTGGATACGATTTCAGCCGAAATTCAGGAATTAGAGGTTCCACTGCAATATCGATCCCAATTCGAATTACAAACCATTGAATTAGCGAGAACTGTGAACCGAATAAACAGTGGCTCGAATCTCAATACGTATGTATGGGACATCAAAATCATTGGACATTGGAGTCTGAAATCATTTACATTTTTTAATTAACACAACCGAGGCAATTATTTATACTACCTTCAACAGAGCTTTTTCTTTTATATATTTTCAATCTTTGGTCTCATGGAGACTGAATGAAGGCGTAATGATAAATAAACAGGAGTAAGAAACCAGTTGTATCAAATAATTCATATTGCAAGATATGCAAATCAACAGCGAGTGTAAACTCTTACTGCGAAATCTAAGTCAGGTTCATACACTCGTTTCGAGTACATATTTGAATCGTGTGCTATTTCTAAAATTTCATTGTGGAACGCTAAGATAGAACACGGACAACAGTCAACTGCTACGTTTTAATTACAGCGAATAACTGAACTATGCAATATGAAAGTTGCGCAAAAATTGCTCCGCATCGGAAAATCCGGAACCATATTCATGACAGTGGAATAACAATGAGATTCGAGCGAAGCAAATGAAATATTTCAAACGTTTTTAAAAACTCTCTCGGCAAATCTGCTTTTGTGAGTACAGCAAATAATTCTCGCGAAATATTCGGAACAGATTTTGCCCGAGGTTAGTTCTGAAATTTGGGAAGTAGAATGTGACGAAACTGGAGCATTCGTTTTGCGCGTGTACCAAAAACTTCTGTATTAGAAAAACAGCATTGAATTAAAAATTTCAAAACACCACTTGAAAATACAACTTTTAGGCTCCAATTTAAAAACAAAATGAGAATTCCTTGATGAATCCTCGCTGAGTTATCGTTAATCAAAGTTGGTAAATTTTTGCTTCAAATGATTCGAATCTGTCTTGTTGCAAATTGAAAATCAATCAATTTATATCGGATAACGCTGTTTTAATTACTTAAAGGTAAATATCCGATACATCCCCCGCAAGAAATTAATTAATTTAGTAATCAGAGAGGAAACGAATTACATGCTGCATTTTCTCTCGAACGAATATTAATTTGCGTATCACTCGATAAAGGAAAAAATAATTATTTGGAATTTTTGAAGAGAGGTTGCTCTTTCCCGAATATCCATCATACCAGTTACTCGAACGAAAAATTTCCAATTTTGGAAGTGTTTTTCATTAGTCATAACAATACGACTTCGTTAATATCTACTTCCATAATAGTACAAACGAGAAGAGCAAGTACATTCGCGTTTGCCAATTTTCGACTAGCATCGTCCAACTGACAATTCGGTTAACTCGCGTGTTCTGCTCGATCATTTTGTTTGTCCATTGTTTCGGCGCAATCCTTTTTCGCGTTGGAACAGGTCGCTTTTCCTTCCTGGCCTTTTGTCAAAGCGCCATGGCCGTGGTTAGGGTCAATTTATAACAGAAAGTGGCTCGAATGGCGCATCAGCGCCAATTTGCATTTTAAATCGATGCACGACCCGATGCGGAGAAACAAAACTGTACCATCAACCCTTTGCGATCCTAACGTCTATTGTACTATGATCGAATAAGGATCCTACGTACGATAGATGATCAAATTTTTAAAGTAATTGCACAAGACTTTTACCGTAAGTCCTATGTAGACACTTCGCATCTATAACGCGTTTAACTAAACGCATTAAACTGAAGTAGCCTTAATTATATGAATACATACATACTTGAAAGAAGGATGAAACGGTGGTAGATATATACTTTCCAAGCAGAAAATTAAGAAACTCAAGAATCCAATTAGCGTAATGTAAAATGTAAAGGATATTATCTAACGAGTTTCTGGAAAGTGCAAAGTTGTATATTGATTTGTTTCTTACGCTTATTGAATTTACGTAATACAAGCTACACTGCAAAAATAATTACAAACTGTACAAAGTGAGCGAATGGCTCGAATCGATTAGAATTTCGTCAAAGGAAAGTTTCATCGAAATTTTTGGCAATTGAAAACTTGCTCCCAATCGGTACAGTTGGTCGGATGGGTCGCGTTCTACGGGCGTACTGAAAATTATGCCGGAGGTACTCGACAATGGTGGCTCGATACAATGAAGATTGCAGTATCGTCCGAATACCGTTATTACGCACCGCTTTATACGGGTCACAGGCATCAAGAGCCGAGTTTTCCGGGTAATGGAGAATGGATCGGATTAACGATGAACAGTGTGATAGGGGAACAAGTAGACTCTCGGTATCACATTAAACGACAACCTTTTACGTTAATACTTCATAATGTTGATAGGTATTTTGCGGTAAGTACATAAAAGTCTCCGATATTTAATTCTAAATAACGATATTATTAATGTCCAAGTAAATTGATTGATGGCTAGATCAATTTTAGTAAGAGATTGCTTGACATCAAAAACTAAAAGATAAGTGATATTTGTTATCACTAGTGCAGCTACAACTATTTTATCGGGTTATTAATTAAATGAAGTATCTCATTGTTCAAATATTATCATCATCTTAATATTAGTCGTAAATCGTTTCTATTATATTTAAACGCAATACAGTCACTTTTATCACCTTAAACATCTACTGTAATAGAGTCTTATAGTCACACGATTCTATGCAAAGAAATATTTTTGTAGAAATTAAACCGTTTGTTTATTAATAAAATCAATTTTTAGTATTGATTATTCTGTGATCTAATTGCATTAATTCAGTAATCTACAGTGACTCGGTAACAAGAACGTAAATCACGACAAAGGTTCTCAGTTTTCAACAATGGAATTTAATACTTGTGAACAACAACGAGGAAACACATGATTAGTAGTCCGACACTGGAGACAATTTCCGAAGCGTGATAGAAATCTCGCTTTCACGCCAATAATAATCTCAACTTCCGCAATGTGAACAATTGAAAGCAGCTACGAAAGAGTGACCTCTCAGTATCGAAGTGATTGTTTAAGTGGAACTTGTAAGAATCGTTTAGTGCCTGATAGGCTAATGAATCAATTTTCATGCATTGAAAGCTCGCGCCCGTTTGAAAATTCACTAGGTGACGGACATCGAAGGTCACAATGCTAGATGAATGAGATAACACTTCATGACTAATATTCGCGTAAGACTCGGCGACTGACCTTTAAAGGTTTCTCTCTTGGTCAACGTTTAAGTAGAATAAATATACGTCGAAGGACAGGAATTATAATATACGACGTTTTCTACGATATAATATCTTTCTTAAATCACTAAAATCGTGTATATAAATCTGATAAGGAGTAATAAAAAAAAACTGCATTTGAGAAGATCTTCATTTAACCAGTTAGAGAATGATCAGTGTAGTAATTGGTCATAGTGATCACGGTGATTGATGCCAACTATACGAAACCGGATTTATCAGAAAAAAAGAAGTGGAAATATATGTCAATAGCATTTTCCTGTTTGCCACGATTATTCGTGAATATACAATGCATGATAGTGTGCTATTATTTAAACTAATGCCTTCTACATTTTTCAAGAAATCAGATGATTTCCATCCACGAAATAATGACAGTTTAGCCATAATGATATTTGTGATAAGATCTCTAAGAACATTGAGTATTATCTGTCAATGTCAATATCAGTTTCAATGGCACGATTTTCGTATTTGTACTGATTATCGCATCGTATGTATCGTAACTCCGATTTCCTTCTCAAAACAATATTATCGAGATCTCAAAAACCGTCATGAGTGAAAGCCACCTTATACCACGAACGAGCATCCAAACTTTCCAACGTCGCTCTCCATCGTGTGAATCCATTCGTGACTTTAAAGTAAAGTATACTATAACAATGGTCTTTCAAAGTTAAAACGAAAGAATCTTCTGCAAATCATGCGTATCTCACATTTCGCACGAACTGTTATCTAATTTTACTTTAACGGACTGACTCACAATGAGCAGAGACACCACCACGCACGCAGTTTATAATCAGCTCATGAACGAGGCTTAGCAGTATGAAAATCATATTACGAGTCACCCACCTAACATCCCTGGAATGCAATACTTCTAATCAAATATCACGTTCCCCCTGACCGCAATAGCAATATACAATTATAGCCGTCATGTATCGCATTAACGTCATCAGCTCTGACGTTAATTGACACAGAGATGGAAATTGTAGCCAAATTTCGCTACGAGAACGATTTCAATATTCATCTTTTTTTTTTTTCGTCAACATGATTTACCACCAATTAACCACATATCAGTTACCAATTAAAGTGCAATGAGATCAAAGGATTAGATTGCGGTAAGAGCACATATGCTATTAGAAATTCGAGAAATCAATGTAACTACACGAAACTAACACCGTAAGATTGTGAATGGCTGACATTGGGCAACGCAGCGAGGATGTTTGCCGCATGGCCGCATTCTCCGGATACGCAGTATATCTGGTCTCACTAGATGCACGTGTCGTTGCAGGTCGAGTAACGTGTCGTCGTAAGCCGGCCAATTTGCTCATCAAACCGCGTGCGAGGGGTAAAGGGTAAGAGTGTGATTGCAATCGTGCAGCCCTTTCACTCGTTTCATGAATCATTATTAAAGTATGCGGTGATTACTGGCTCTCCAGATCGCGCGAGAAAAAAAGGAGGAAAGTTGGGTTCTTTCAAAAAGTGGACGACAAGTCTAGTGCTCTCATGTTTTATTTCACAGCTAACCGTCCTCTGGAGTGAGATTCTTTCGCGAACGTCATCCACCGCCCGATTTTGTCGCATGTTTAAAGCTCGATACGCTCCGCAGAGACGATCTCAAAATTCGAGAGTCCTAACTTGCCAATGCTCATAACGGAGCCTGAACTTACTAAAGCCGAACTCGAGTAGGCCTTGAAACGACTAAAAGACGAACAGGTGTGCCGCATTCCTGCCCACAGTACCTCTGACGTAGCCGGCAGAATACGACTGGCCGTTTCGAATATGTGTGTAATGGGACACGCGGGGACGCGTCCACTTCTCATTGCAAATAGCTTCTTGAGAAATAAGTCATGCCACTCGCATGGGAGCCAATGATGTAAGTGTATGTATGTAGTTGAATTGCAGATTTCAATGTGTATGCGAGTACATGTACTACTTGTACATACGTTCCAACAGTCTGCATATGCATTGCGCTAAGAGTGCGACGTGTCTTGCGAGACGTGGAGGTTGATAGATGCATGGAGAGAGGGAAAGGGTGTGAGAGAGCAGAGAGGTGAAAAAGAGAAAGAAAGAGAAAGAGAGAAGGAATGAAAGAACGGAGCCGCTAGCCACAGAGAAATGCGGCCGCGTCGAGAACTTACGTACATGAGGATTAAAGAGAGCAAGCGTGCTACGGAGTACACCTATTCACAGCACCGTTAAGTCACACAACACATGGTCTAGCACCCCGCGTGTCCCGACGGTTCTACTTACTGCTTGTCCTGCTTTCAATCGTGATTTCGCGATTTCATGACTTCGCGGCTTCCTTCTGACTAGCCAACTGGAACGATTGACCATCCCAAAATCTGGGTTTGACCCGAAGAAAAATTCTGCGACGTTTGTTCTTCGCGCAATATTCCAACTACACGATTCGAATCATTATTACGCGCACTTCCTTTTTACACTGGCAGGTCGGCTTCTCGCACGCGAAAACTGTTAGCAAAGTATCTGACATGTAACGAGGGAGAAGGGAGAAATGGTGAGTAGGTTGCACGCGGTCTCTCGCAAGGTACACTATAGCACACGTAAAGAACTTGCAATCAAGCGGTAGAGAGAAAGAGAAAGAGAGAGAGAGAGAGAAAGCCGGATCGTGTGAAGCTAGATTGGCTAGGATCGTGTAAACGCAGGAGGTCACTGACAATAAACGAGAGGCGGTCCATGACCAAACCCCTCTTCTAATATCGGTTTAAACTATTGGAAAACGCGTTGATACAGACCTCACATGAGCAAGTGGTGGTCCTGGCCGCAGCTGCACATCCCGTGTACGGCGTGTACGTCGCGCATACGTGTACATTCGCGACTGCAGGGCCGCCGAGCATCAGCGCCGAGGTTAGGACCAAGAAGTGGGGACACCTGTTCGACTTCGACATCCGTAGCAGCACCAGCACACTGTTTCTATGTCTCACGCTACAGACCGATACAGATCACCGTGAGCACGAGGTGGTGTGGGCTCTTTTGCCTCCACTACGCGGCGGCCGGCAACTCACGGATCAACTCGACTCTACCACTCAGGGATGGGCATTATTCGATAAATTTTCCTGCCGACTAAATTTAGTCGGCAGGAAAATTTATCGAATAATGCCCATCCCTGCTACCACTTTGGCTTCGGTCAAACTCACTTGATTCACTCGCGTGCTACTCACTCGCGAGACTGTGGCATCAGGCTTGTCACTTGGGTCACTCCGTTACTGCTATCGATACTGACCGCGATTGCCCATGCGGTTACACCGAATCGAGATCACTTCGTCGAGATTTATCGGACGCGAGGAACGAGTTCCACACTGGTTGGTTACCCCGTTCTTTTCATTGATTCTCTAACAGCGCCTCTCGTGGTTGTTTCGAACATAGGTGACCCACTAGGCCACTACTCGAGCAATGATCACTGCTCGTTGCTAGAATAGAATATGATTTTGAATGCTTACGAAACGTCGGATATATCTTAGCAGTTATTGTTAAATAGCATTTAATGTTAATTATAAAATCAATTGTTGGAATGGCTATCTGACGATTTGTATATTCTCGCAAATTCAATGCATTGTACTCTTATGATCAAACAGATATAGAATGCATATGCCTTTGCAATGACACGTCTTTTTTGCAAGTTATGACTGACGATCACTTGTATATATATTATATGCAACAAAAAAATACAAATGTAACGTAATCAGAAGATACACAGAAGTCCCGTATAAATGTTACTTGTCTTTGGAATCATATTTATTGTTTCGTTATTCTATGTATAATAAAAGTTACCGACCCTTCACCAGATCAAGCGAGATGGCGCGCACTCTAGCGGCTCGATTTCTAACCTTGGAGCACTGGCGTGATCGCCATATTGGCTCCCGCCAAGTTTTGTGCTGTAACCGCTTTGTGTTAGTGCTTCGGGAAATTCGAGATAAAAGTGGAAAAAATGAGTGTTTCGCGCTGGAAATAGTGTCAAAAGTGTTCTCAAGATCCAATGCATCGTAGAAGTATAGAATTGAGACCGGAAAATACTGAGGAGAATCAAAATGCCGTGATTCCTGTACCGGCTTGCCTGGCTGAATGACTCAATACGCTGAGCAGAGGTACCTGAGGATTGCATTTCGAGGATTTTGAGCGCAATTCCGCTCCTAGTGTCACAGTAAGTCCCAAATACTATCATTTTTGTGAATTCTTTGATATTTTGTGCATATCTATCGATTTGGTGGATCTATAACCCTCGAGATGTACGAAAGCGTATACTACAACTGTACGAAAGAACTTGAGTTTCTATTAGCAATGCTAATTTATCATATATCTCTCAGCTTGTGAATTTATCATACTGTATTATCGTATCATTGTATTACTCCACTATAATGCAGTTTTATTATATGCATTGTTCGATGATCTTCCTATGTTTCAGAGGAATTCCCATTTTCCGATCGAATTAGGATCGCTATTATTTCCTCGGAACTTGATGCAAAGTCCCGCCGTCAATGGAGAAGGGAGCTGTTGGCACCGAAGAGGGAAACTCCGCCGGACATTTTTTCGCGGGACAAAGTGTAAGTATTTCCATTATTAACAAACTGACGTATCAAGATCCACAAATTTCTCTAATAATTCTAGAAACATTAATTGGTGTTTTCTCTTTTTGTTACAGTTAGAACTCCGATGAGTAATTAGAATCAGTGCTTTTCGTACGAAATCAAAGCAGAACTCCGCGAAGTTTTGCTCCGGTCGAATAGTAAATAGTGATTCGCGATCAATTCAGTTCAGCCTTAACACGGAAAATGCATCAGTCAAGACAGCATTGGTGAGTCATACATGATTTCGGGGTGTTCATGCCCGTACCTTATAATATAATCGACGTAGATCTTGCTAGCGTTAAATTTAATTCGACAGTAGAATTGTCTACATGAGAATCTACCATATTAAAAATATAATATGACGATTTCCATAAATTATTTATATCGAAACAGCCTCAGTTTCTCATCAGTTCCTTATTAGCATACCAATGTGCTGTTTAATGGACAATCGATTTGGCATACATTGTCGAATCTACGTTCGAGTTAACGACCGATTCGTTATCGGCCTAGTCCTGCGAATTAGCATAGTCCTATCAAGCCTACTCTGCCACCACTAGTTACTTCGCGACTAAATCATCGGATATTTCTCGTTTGCAAATTTGCAATATTTAATTTCTTCTTTTGCAAGCTTCCATTTATCCCGTTCTAGTATCATGGATTCAATAATTCTGTTAATATTTAGCAATAGCTTGTACTCAATTTTACTTACCTAGGTTCTCGTGGAAAAAATTGAGAAACATTGTAAAAATATAACTATGATAATTTCGAAATATTCGTTTTAAAGCTAATGATAAAAACCAGCGAGCTAATAATTATAAAAAGAGGCAAGAATTTAAGACAAAGATCCAAATATTTCTTGTATATTTATTTCTTAACAATTCACGATTCACTTTTTACATAGTGGATTATAATTTTGTTTTATTGAAATGTTAAGTTTCATAAACATGTACCATATGTTTTGTGAATGTCTACAATTTCTACAGTCTGAAGGATGCGTGTGATAATAATTAGTTGTTTGTGAAGTTCATCAAACTGGTGGTTTAATTGTCAAAAAGCAATAATGTTACGCAATAAGGTGTTGCCTAAGGTACAAGGGCTTCTAATCGTTATGAACCTAGAGCAACTAATAATCAGGTACTAATTTCATCGATAGATAATTGCACCTGTTTATCAAAGTCTTCGTTTGATTCTCGTATTCCTCTTATTTTGGGATGTAGACAAATTCTTTCAATACATACAATAATATGAGTAGAAATACAGTTTAAGCGTGCTCATCGTCAGGCATTGTAATTTTCTCGCAACTTTATTTTCGAATATTCTATAAATATCAGTACAAGTTACAGTTACTACTGTACGGTGACCGTATTAATTGCGAATACCGAGTGTCCCTGTTGAACATATAAATGCGTGTAAAATTACTCTCCCCAGGTTGAAGAAATTTTCAAAAATATGTTTGATAGTTTAAAAAGACATTGTACTAGAATTATTTCCTGATCAATGACATTGTTTTTAACATACCAGAATATGTTTTCTTGATCTGTATATTACTGTCTAATTACTCGCATGATTTTGATCTTGAAAACTTTGAAAACGGGATATAATGTGGAGTAGATGATAAAATTAAAACAATCAACAATATCGTGTACATCGAAGTGATTTTGAACAATGTATCTGACAATAAACAAAATTAAACGGATAAAATCAAGAATGAAAATTAACTAGTCATTGCTATTTCTAAAACTTGAAGAATTCTAATTGTTAACTATCGATTATTAGTCTTTTTTCCGAATAATAACTGTATCATACGAATAGCAAATCTTCGAATTCTTTCACTCAGAATTCATCTTCATCTTTTACTTTACAAATTCTTTTCGTACTTTAGTTCCTTAACATTCTTCCACGACTCTTTCACGGAATAGTTTACCAAAGTTTGGTCCAAAAGCCTAATGACACCAGTATTGTTTCAAGTTCTAGGTAGGATTTTCAAAAACTTCTACGTTTTTATAAATACATACTCTATATACAATACGTATATTTGCATTTACAAGTCAAAAGAGGACACTCTGTATTCTATGCACGTGGCTCGTAGTTTTCTTAAACATTTTCACGATAAACTTGACTCGTTAGAAAATCAGAAGGCGAAAATGAACTTCCGTGAATTACTCGTAAATTACGAGTTCTCTTGAAATTCGCCTAACGTGACGATAAAGTATTTCAACTCTACTGAAAACTTTTGGTATTCTAGTACACGTTACAGAAAATTCGTCTGCAGATAGTAATAAAAAAGAAGAAAAAAAGAAAAAAGAATGTGCCAAAGTTATAACTCCGAATATTTGATTCCCTCACACCGAGGGTTCCTTCACTTTAGATTGTACTTGCTTCCAAACTTTCTACAACGTGAAATAGTGGATGATTCGCGTGACAGCCACGGAGGCCAGCTCCGTTTTCTCGTCTTATAACTTTTTCTAGAAACTTATGCAGTTCGTGCGCTCGATAGTTGAATACATATATATATATATATATATATATACACACATATATACTCATATATATATATCTATGTATATATCTAAACATCGTTTCATTGAACACACACGATAGGAAAGATATCGATCCGTGTACGCATGGGAATGTCAACAGATTAGAAACTGAACGTGAGACCATTGATAAAGCGCAGTCTGTGTACTGATCTTAAAAAACAGCCATGCAGTTACACTTGTAAATATGTAGCAAGTGCTCGAGACACATATATAGAAAAATTGATAACAGCAATTGAATTTATAGCGAAGATTTAAATTATGGTATGCAAGATCATATTGTATAATATCCTCTGTATAACATCTGTTCATGAAAATATCGTTAAAACACCATACATCACTCGCAATAGTTACAACAATTAGATAGTTTCGATTTCCGTTCTGTAGAATGTTTGATAAGTATATACGAATAATAGCAGTTTTGAATAGTAAATATTTCCCGTGTAAAGGGTCGATCTGTTGTATTTGAGTTTTGGTCACTTATGTCATTTCATGAGTGGACTAGAGTGTAACTGAAAATTATTCAAGATCGTTTTTATCAACTAAATCACAACTGCTACCTTTTAACTGCTTAGGTTGATCTATTCCCTTTGAAATTTTGTAGTATCTAACTTATATTACTGAACTTTTTAAGATATCACATCTTATTCATAGTCTGAACCATGTAGGTATTCGTATCGTTGTTATAACGATATATGCAATTTTTTTTCTTTTTTAATTACACCCCTTCATACTTGTCAGTAACGTACAGCGAATAGAACTGACGGATAGATACTTTCCTGGCAGTAACGTCGGAAATATTTAATTAATCGTTAACACGAATAACCATTTCTCTAATTCACAATCTATTCCAAGGAAAGAGTACAATAGACTATATATATATATAAAGTTTTCATTTACATACTCAGCAAACTTATCGTTATAGGATTAGAACATAATTCACTCATCCGTTTTCTAATGAAATTTAACAGCCGTTAAATTTCACCTTTTAATGTAATTCTTAGTATAATCTCTCACAGACGGTTAGTTTATTGATCGCCACCGGGAGCAAGCGTTCTGCGCTGGTGGTATATAGACATTTTATTGGCCAACATATTTATGAACATTTAAATTCAAGCTTGTTAAATTATAGTTGACCGTTTAAATGTACGAATAGTAATTGTAAGTACCATTGCAATGCAATATTCATGCTGAGTTGAATTTCTTACAATTTGACGGTAATAATACATTACTATTACTTCATCCCCAATCTTTTCAAAATAGTCAAAGACTAAGGCAAGATGTGAGTTAAAGAAAGACAGAAATTTTATAATCATATAAAATACTGTATGTAATTATCCGCCATTCACTATACGCATTCCTTGTCGTCCAGTTTTAACCCGTAAACGAGCTCGTTCAATGTTTTATTCATCGTTACTTTCATTTTTAAGAACGCCTGATTGATTTCGATACTAGAAGCGGAAAAGTGGTACGCAAATTTACCTACTACGTTCGTGGATGAATAATTCGAGTTTGTAATTTGCAAGTTACAATACCTTGTTCGGGGTGTTTGTCACGTGTCGCAGTTTATACAATCAAAACTTCTTATGCATTACTTGGATTAATCCTGATGGGATTTCGGGGCTTAAAGAGAAATCGTTCGGAACATACTCTAACAAAGATTTATTTGAAACAAGCATATATATATATATATATCCTCCTTTCAACTTTTTAACCAATAACCAGGCTCTTCGCGATGTTATAAGAAACGAGGCACTTCGCATACGTAGATCTTCTTCGGTAACGTTTATCATTTGTGCGTAGGCGTGAATCAATATAGTGATTAATGTCAATAGAATATTCGATGGTGTGCGATTTTGAATATCGGAGGAATGCGGATTATGCAATGTGCCCGAGGCTACGATAATAGTGCGCATTGTTCCCGAGTCCTGTACGTATAAAAGATCACTGCGATTGCGAACTGAAGCGGGTAGGAAACTCCCGATACCGTTTCACTGTTTCTGACAGCAGCTATACACTGACAGCATTATAGTTTTCAGATGTCGGGAATCAATAAACTCTCGCTGAATCATCAGTTGGAAAAACTTCATCCGTACCTGCAGTATATGGCTTTGCCATTTCACGGATATGCAACTGATCGGCGAGTAACTTGAAACGTATACCATCGATCAAATGCGAACCTATCAAATAATGAATGCACAAGCAGAAAAATCAATCACTCTGTTCTATATCGGAAAAATCTTTTAAAATTCCCATTCTCGAATCTTATTTTCCTTATATTTTCATAAATCAAACATTATATCTTTGAAACTTCGTTTAATAGGAGATAAATTAGATATTTTTCTAAGGTTTTATGGTACGAAAAGGAAATCGTAAATAATATGAATAATATTTAAGGATTTATTCGAATGTCTTCTAATTTTTCTCCTCTCAAGAAAATCCTTTGGTCCACAATGGTTTTTGTGTTTCTGATAGCAGATTCGTGCTATATGTTTTATTGAGTTGTCAATTAATTCTTATTAGTTGGAGTCTAATGGTTTTCATTTAATTATCAACTCCAATGTGGTCGTTTGTGATTGATATCCCTTATATCACGTTCAGTTTACCCTGATTTTGTTAATCCAGTTTCGGTAGTTATACCAGTACATTCTGCCCTAGTTCTATGGATAGGGTAAGCAGTCTGAACTTTGAATTTACTTTCTTAATAGTTTTGACGTCAGCAGGTATGGCAATGTTGTGTTAAGTAACAAGGGATTGCTTATTATCAGCAGGTCAACTCATCAGTCACGGATTCAAGATACGGATATGTTCCACTTAAATAATACCTCAGTTCCTATTGATTAAACATCTATACATATAATATAATATAATATCTATTACTCAATATCTTTAACAGAAGTATGGATAATAATATTTCATTTTCAACACTTTGTTATTCGCGACCATTGTTAGTAGTCTTTTAAGTACCTCGCAAGAAGTATCGAATAGTCTCCTATTTTTATCAAAAGTCAGAAGTTAACAAACCAATAGAAGTAGAATTCACACTTAACAGCACGTTATCTAAGTGCATCGACTTTTCGATTACGATAAACGTTCAAAATTCAGTGGAATTAATATTCTTCATTGAGTAATTTAGTTTTGCTCGATCGTGTCGACAGCTAAAAAGTTGATTAGAAATTCTTCCTTCTTATGCTTCCATGGGTCGCAATACAACAAACTCAATCTCTCTATCTGTATATGTATATGTATGTATATATCTGTACATATATGTATACACTTATACATATAATATATAATATATATGCACATATATATATATATATGTATAAAACATTTATTTCAAAAGATCGAAAGATGTCAGACTTGGAAACGATTCTTCCACGGTTCCCGAATAATTCCTTTCCATAGCATCAACTTTCCTCCGAGAGCATTATCTAGAGATCATGGATTTTTACCTAATCCTGGATCAACTCCATTCCCCTACAAATAATCCTTGCAATTTGAGCTAAGACCTGACAGTTTTACACACTGGTAGTAATTTGTTCTATGACAGTAACATCTCGATGTCGTCTCGGCGTTTGTCGAATCCTGTAAGAATCTTGATGACTGAGACCTTCAGGTACACTCTTGCTGGGTCGAAGTGGCGTGTGGTACTGAGGTTGGTAGAAATGATCAGCTGTATGGATTCTTTCGGTTTCTCGTTCCTGCATCGGTTCGTCAATGTCGAGTGGCACGTGGAGCGATTGCGATTTTGGCAGTCGGGGTCTTGGCGGTGGTGGACAGGCACACGGTGGGGGTAATAGGCCCACGCTTGAGAGACGAGGACCAGGAATTAATGGTGACGCTGGTTGACGTCCCCAACCGACCAAGAACAGTAACGCTGCACCGCACAAGGAACTTAATGTGCACGCGTAATAACCCACCCTTGGGCTTTTCGCGTTCATGTAACCTGAAACACGAATAAATCAATTAGCTTCTTGTTTCATTGTAATTGAAAATCATTTTTTGCTGGTACATATGATTGGTAGAATTTTAAATCAACTCTAGTTTCGTCCTAAAATGTGACCTTCACGAGCGATAGTTAATTTATCGATTAATGAGAAATTATTCAGAATATTATTTTAGAATAATTGCATTCGGTATAATATAATAGACATACTGTTATTAAAATTTCTTCAGCTGAATAATGATTGCTTAATTAAAGCTTTCATTGTTCCTTCTACATTGTCCTGTGAGCATAGTTTTATCAGCAATTTGCTGCAGAAGCTTCTAAATAGAGTATTGAGCAGCCTATTTTCGTGGTAGATCGATATCATGCTTTTTCCTAACGTCTTACGAAGACCAACTACACATTTCTTATCCTGTGCTAGAAAAGCTGATGTTAGGGGAAAGCAACACGTGGTTACTTATCGTATATTATCTCAACAGATACCATGCTCATCCATGTTTCGTAGGAAGTAAACAGTAGGCGATGAAATGATGATAGAAGTAATCTTACGTTTTTTAGGGTGATCTTCGACACACAATTTGAATTTAATTATTCTCGCTAAAGGAATCAGGCGTTAATCATTTAGTGTTAGACTCGCAATTAGACAAAATATAGGTTGCAGAATTATCGTTCTTACAGTGACGCATATTAACACATTTTTTCCCCATTTTTTTTCCTGTTCGATTTTGCGCTCATAATGAAACGAAAGGGTGTATGTACTTTGGAATTTGAAACGGTACGGGCACGTTTTGCTCAAAGCTTGAGCTTATACGTTCCAATTCAGGTCAATGAAAATTTGCTCGCTCTTTTTTCCACCTTTGAATTATTCAAAAAGCATTTTTCAATGCGAATTAATATTCAGCCTTTCAATATTTGAAACAAATTATCTTCTTACACCCTACAAATACAGTTGGTAAAAAAAAATATAGGTCAATGTAAATTAATTTCAGTTTGAACTGACAAAGTTAATAAATTAAAAATAAATACTCGAAATCCAAGCGCTCGTATTGTAAATATCCGAAGAGTTACGTAATTATCGCCATCTTTGATACAAGTATGATTAATAAATATAACAAGATCACCAAAATGGTCGAGCTTAAAAAAACAATTTTGCCAAAACAGAGTCATATTCCGCAATGTTTGTCGAAATTTATTATGAGAAAAAATAGATAGTTGTGTTTGCAAATAGAGATTTAATAAAATATATTAAAAAGTAAAATAGTATCAGGTTCTTTCTATATCCGTTTAAGAATATGACAGTTGTTGAAAGTATAGTCGATTCCTAATCGAATTGATTTATCCTAACAACACTAACCAAAAATATTTTCGGAATTCAGTGAAAGTGATTTTGTGGAAAAATGTATGTACGTACCAGTAAGAGGAACTCCAAGAAGGATGGGCAAAGCTTCCGCTGCCTGTACGAGAGCCCAAGCTCTTGCAAAATGTCTGGCTCGCAGTCTTTCCAACGCGAGCATCTTCAAGGAATAAAGCGAACCACCGAGAGAGGCGCCATAGAGTCCAGACGCCAGCACAAGTCCATGATAACCCTGCACGCTTCCAAGGGCCACCTGAGCTATGGCTTCAAGCAAAAATATACCCTACATCGAATCATTAAATCCTTTGAATTAGAAAATTCCACTTTATAATTTATCGGCGAGTATCACTATAGTATATCATTAATCTATAAAATCGCGTTATAGAATATTCAAAAATCCTCCTCATTTATATGCTAACAGTAGTTCTCTTACTGAACGTTATATTGTAGATTGATTTATTTCAATTGCTCATATTTCGTTATTACTCCATTTTCGCATAACAAAATTGCGATTACAATATTTCATGTGGTTTTCATGACGAATAGTTTACCTATGGAAAGTCTCCTCTCATTAGTTTGATACGCTTGAAGTTATGATGAATAGAAGTCCAGCTTCTACAATAAAAAAAAAAGGAATAAAAAAAAACATCCATTGAAGTAAATGAGCTACTAATGAAGGATCCAACTGATCCAACTCAAAAGTAATCTCGAAATCCTTGAATACGAATTGAAGTAACCATTCATCCAAGTTACGCTGAAGCTTTTCGCAAAGTTGCCTGTATTGATTTCGTCCGATAAAAGATCTTTCGGTTCTCGAATTCGAAAAGAAGTTTCCAGACTAAACTTGCTCGACTTTGGCTCTAAAGATGAAAATAAGAAAAGGAAGAACAAAATACTACTAATACTGGCTGTTCACCATTAATGGAGCGGTTGCACGGTGGAAATTGCAAATTCTTTTTATAGAGCAGTTTATCTTTTCGCAGACGAATGTGGCGGCTGCTGGCAGCAAACTCGATTCAGGACGTCGAGGATAAGCTACTTTTTTTGGTTGGAACTCTCCGGCTGTATATTTAGCTCTGGCTTGTCAGGCCTGGTTCTCTCACAAGGGGAGGACCAGACTTGTGGGTCACCGATTTTTATGAAATTTGGTGTGGAGCTTCATTTAGTCAAGATATGAACATGTGTGTTGTAAGAGGGCGCAACATTTTGTTGTTGTCGAGATATTCAAGGTCAAAAAATTAAAGTTTTTCGATTGAACTGAAATTTGGTAGCCGTATACAGGGTCGAAGAATAAACAACACGTATTTCTTATTTTTGCAATTAAACATTGTTTGCAAAAATACTCTACATAGAAATTCAAGTGTTGTTAGTCTCTTTCCAACAAAGCCGTGTAGCTAGGTTGGTAGGGTACCGGGTTAATGATCCCATGGACCCGAGTTCGATACCAGGTGGTGCATTTTACGTAAATACATTTTTTTCTTTTTTCTGCTTTCTTTTGCCTTTTTCAGCATGTACCAGGAAGAAAACGCATTTAGTGCATATCAAAATATGAAAATATATATAAGATTATCATATTGGGCGGAACAGGAAGAAAAGACTATCAAAGTAATACCGTGTTTGTGTATTATTATTATTATTATTATTATTATTATTATTATTATTCAAATATACGATACATTGTTTGGAGTGAAATGTGTCATATAAACATGTAAAACATAACCCAGTTCTACACCAAGCACATTTTATAAACGATTGTTTATGTTCCAAATGTTTATATGACGCATTTCACCCCAAACAATGTAACGTATATTTGAATAATAATAATAATAATAAACAAACACGGTATTACTTTGATAGTCTTTTCTTCCTGTTCCGCCCAATAGGATAATCTTCTATATATTTTTATATTTTGATATGCACTAAATGTGTTTTCTTCCTGGTACATGCTGAAAATGGCAAAAGAAAGCAGAAAAAAGAAAAAAATGAATGTACGTAAAATGCAACTTCCTGGAATCGAACTCGGGTCCATACTATCATTAGGCCAGTGCCTTACCAACCTAGCCACGCCGCTTTGTTGAAAAGAGACTAACAACTATTGAATTTCTATGTAGAGTATTTTTGCAAACAATGTTTAATTGCAAAAATAAGAAATACGTGTTGTTTATTCTTCGACCCTGTATACGCCTACCAAATTTCAGTGCAATCGAAAAACTTTAATTTTTTGACCTTGAATATCTCGACAACAACAAAATGTTGCGCCTTCTTACAACACACATGTTCATATCTTGACTAAACGAAACTTCACACCAAATTTCATCAAAATCGGTGACCCACAAGTCTGGTCCTCCCCTTGTCAGCGAAAAACGGATGCTGAACCCGAGCGTTACGCGTGGTTGCTCTGTTAGAATAAAAATACTTTTCCTGCTTGATTACACTGAGCCCTATCGCGAATCTTTGCTTTCGATTTCCCACTTCCTTCTTCCTCTATTTTACGAACGAATCTAAATCTAAAGAATGCAAAAGAGGGCAAGAAACAGGTCAAAGCTCAGTTGGCATTAGAATTACTGCGAAAAATCTACGCGTGTTTTTTAGCTAATAAGTCGAAAAGATGCGATAATTATGTTAAAGTAATAATTTCAAACTTATTTAAAATGTATTTTATACAATTTAAGATTAGTTCTTAGGCTGCGTTTATTCGATGGATCTAAAGATAACGGCCTAAGTATGCAAAAGCAATTCGCGAGAATGTTTGAGAAGTCGAGTTTTTATCCTCTTTGTAGAAAAGTTCGTGAATGTGTAAAAGAGTGGATTCTAAGAGGGTGTACCTAGAGTATTGTTTTCAAGACACGTAAAAGAATTTGAATAAACGCAAGGCGAAGTTTTCTGAACCTAAAATCCTTAAACCTTCTGATTATTATAAAAAAAGAATTCTTAATATTACAATAAGAATTGTAACAAAGAAATACTTTTACTAAAAAGTTTAAATTAAATTGAGGTACGAACAGTTTTAAATTAATTTCATGAATCCTCTATTTAATATGAAATAAAATCTTGAAGACTTACACACGAGCAAAACCCGAAGCTAATTTTACTTTTGTTTAAGAAACTGTTTATGTAAAACCTAAACAAAATGAATTACGATGGCTGAAATCCTAATTTCCCCATGTTCTTTTCAACCTCTTTCCAATTTTCACTTTACATCCCTTTTTGTATCACTAATAGTTAAATGATTTTATTCCAAGAACATGAACTAACATTTCGATCAACATTACGTAATGTACACCAATATACATGTATACAGATGTGCAGGGAAATACGCATGTGTAAGATGCATGTAGGTAACAGATTAAAGGAATGAAGTTAAGTTCTGATATAATATCGATTAATATGCATTTCTCGATATAGAACTAGCAACGAGTTTGAAGCAGTGTATGTAGTTGGATTAAACATGGAAGATTAAGTTATAAACTCGCAAGCATTTAGTTGGTAAGTGATGTGGGAGGAATCATTGGTCTCGAGGGACGATGGCTATCGTAGGCCGGTTCCGTTTGAAGGGTTCGTCGGCCGAGAGCTTTAAGCTCCAGGGCTGCTTCATTCAGGCGAAATACTTTCCCCACTCCTTTTCAGCACTTTGACGCTTTTGAAGCCCTCATTCACTCGGCTTCCCGACACAAAGTATTTTCCATTCTGTCGCGACTACCACCCTTTTTCTTCGGTCCTTCTTTCTCGACCCTTTCGTTCTCTTTCCTTCCTTCTTCCATTTCGCTCACCCTCGTTCTTTCTCTTGCAAGCTTCAAAACCTCTTTCTGGCAAGAGTCATAACCACCTGCCTTGCCAGTCTATGCAAGGTCGAACTGTTTCGATCGGTTTTCATGCTTCTTAGCAACTCTTGAGTCCTTTATTCTGATGGAACGTTTTCCTGGGATAGACAGGTTCTGATGCGATTTTTTTTAAAGCTATTCTCCCGATGGCATTGTGAATATTAATGACGTTAATGCTTCAGTGAAGTACGAAGGTATTGAGCGTGTTTAAAAACTTACGGTTGAACTTATTTTTAGAAATATTATAAACATTATCAAATACGAAATACTTAGATTATCAATTTGAATTAATAAATGTATCATTGTGTTAACTATCTCCCTCACTTATAATTCAAATTTATATTAATAAATTGATATAATATAATAAATAAATTAATAAATATATATTTATTGTAGATGAAGCAATTCGTTTTACGAAATAGTTTCTTCCTTTCTTCAGTTTAATATACATATATTTGTAATACTCCCCAAACGCTCACTGACAGCAACCGCCGAAAAAAGTCGAAAATTTAATGTATTTTCCCCAGGCAGAAATAAATTAGAGGAAAGAGAAGCATTGTTCGGTTAGCGTGTGTCCGTGAAAGTAGTTTCATAGTCGTTTCCACGGTAGAAAATATATGGGCAGTATTCGAAAGTCCCGCGACTTGATTACAGGCCAGGGTAGTATGTATACTGACCAACTCCTAGGAGTGCTGCTTGGCAGAGATATTGCCTGGACACGAGGCACTGAGCGGATGGCCGCGCGGTAACGACTCCCCAAGCCGCACAGCCGAGTGCCGCGGCCAAGCCCAAGCAAGTCTGCAGTAGGACTAATGCACTCGCCTCCAACCCGTCCTGGTAACCCTGCATCGCCTGAAAACCAGGTTTCCCGTTCAATGCTGCGCGCTTTAGCCTTCTCGAATCGTTGTTCTATATCACTCTCACAGAGAAAAAGTTCATTCACTGATGGAACTCGTACAAGTAAGAAAACGATCCTATAAATGCAGGGCTTCTTCTATAAATGTTGATACGAAAAAACGTGCCTGAATTCTTGCGATAGAAATACATATATGTATGTAATATATATGTAATATATTCCAATCCTTAATATTTCTTTTTATAAAACAACTAAAATGAATGTTGCACTAAACAATCAATTTTAAAATATAAAAATCGTGAATTATATAGTTAAATTTACAAATTGTAGAATTATGAAATTTGTTTTTCGTGGAAAAACCAGATAGAACTTGGAATAATGTTTATTATTTATTGTAATTAAGTTTTTGTCTTATATCGGAAAATCATATGAGAAAAAGCGTTACGGTTTAATTATCATAGAAAGTGTTCATTAGGTAAACTTATTTAAGTTAACTCACAATGTAGAAGGCGGGAGTGTAAAGACCGAAACCGGCAGCTCCGGCAGCAAGCATTAACATCCTGACCGGGCGACTTCCCAACGGACTAAAATCTACCAGTGGCTGTCGGGGTACTTTCGTCGCAGATTTCTTCTCCTTTAGTTTACTGCGTTGATTCTTTAGATGTAGAATGGCGCGTCGCTGCGGATGATAGAGAGACGCGCTTCTGTAGATTAATCCCAGAAAGAATGCCAATGATAGAGCACCTGTGATAGATTGAAGACCCTGTCTCCAGCCCAGTTTTCTGAAAAAATACATTTAATCGAGAATAAATTTCATTTGTAATAAGTGCTTCCTTAGGCTAAAAAGTTCATGTTATCGGGTAACATGTTCGATGTAGTAACTAAATATGCACCACTTGGTTTATACATAGCACTAAAGAGTTTATTAGTCAAATATGTAGCTTCTGTTGTTCGAAAGGGTATAATAAATTTAGGATAATCAGTTTTGAATCAATAATTTCGCCAATTTATAACTGGTAACAGCTGTAATCAAACAGTTTTACTTGATTAATGCACAATGTTCGTCGGGTTTAAAAATTCTCTCTGGTAATATTTTTTCCTGGGTAGCAACGAGTCAGCAATTGTTTCAGACGATAATGATCAGTAATGAATTATACTACGATATTATCTGAAAATGACTGCGAATTACCCGAGGTTCATTGTATTAAATAATGAATAAAGTTACTAGCATATTTTACCTAAAACATTAGTGTCACGAGGAACCCGTTATCGTTCTAATTTTTTAACGATTTTTCTAAGGCAGCGCGAACTCTTGGCTATTCCATTACATTAATTAAATTGAAATATGTGATCGCGAGATATTAAAGTAGAAGTAGTAGTGGAACGTCAACTAAAACTGCAGTATGTTCCGATCGAGCAAAAAAATCTGTACATTGTCTGATAAGCCACATTAAAATTCCGCAGAAATTTGCATATTTTTTACTGTATAATCTGGCTAGCACTTTTTTTATTATTTTACCATTACTAAACTGGTTAACTAGCAGAATTTACTTTTTTTCCTGCGTGTTTTTCACCCTTTCAGTTCGAGTTTTCAAAAGGTCTACATATTTTATGCATTTCATTCCATATATTATTCAACCTGATAATGCTTTTCTTAGTAACAATAGTTGCTTTTCTACAACCGACCGTAAGATATTTTGCCAATTGCTTAGATTTGTTCTTCGATTCTGTTATTCCAGGATCTGCCGAATTACAATTTCTGTGTTATCCAGAGCATGTATCTAAATCAAGCTCGTGTTTCGTGGCAGTTTTCCGCAAGTGAAAGTATACATGTATAGTATATGCAGTTGCGTGTTGCCGAGCAGGTTGGTTCCAGCACAATAAATAATGCGCGAACCGACATTACGCTATCCGAGTATTCTGGAATAGTATATGGCATTCCTAATACACATTCTAACAGTATTATATGCCACATGCTGTCACTTGCTAAAGGAATATAATCAGAAGAAGAAGTTTGCGCGATTGCTCTACTTTAATACTTTTTATCGTCGAACGAACATTTCGATGATCAAGTCGCTTACCGAGTTTTTAAATTCAGCTCGTTGAGTTCACCGGAAACTCCTGGTCAATACGTTATAACATACATATATATACATCATCTGGTATATATGTATATATCATCTGGTAGAAGTTTCTTTTAAAAAATGTCTGATAAAACTCGACGTATAATAATTAAGCTACATTCGTGTTTCACTTTTAAGTCAACAAAAGAATATTACTGTTTAATAGACACATCCAAAGAATAAAAAATGGCTAAGCAGACATTTTGACTGCGCTAGTGGTTTCGGTATTAAAGAGGAACTCTGAGGCTGATTGTGGGAATGGGTCAGAGTTGACTTGCGGCAGGCTTTCACGGTCTGCCATGCGTGTGCTAACGACCCGTTGAAAACAGAATCGCGAAGATAAATCGGTGTGAGAGATGTTACTGGGCATCATGCGGAGCAAGTCTGTTAAGGCCGTCGGTTTTTTTCCCAGTCTATTGCACCAATGATTTGTGGTTGACCGATAAGGAAGACTAGTTTGCATATATTCATGAGGCAGATAGGTATCCGGAATTGCGATAGTGTCAATATTACCGTGCGTTACTGTTCTACTCTAAGTTCTGGCTTGTTGCGGTAGATTTACCTACAGGAAGCAATAAACAGTATTGTTGGTGATTAAGTAAGATAGATCTAGTCATTGTACAAGTATCATTTCAATACTCTGAATACATATCTATATAGAAATTAATACTTTTTCTTTCGGCTTCACTAATTTTTTCAACCATTCAAGTCAGATATATCTGAATTTCTGGAAATGATAGAAAATAAGAGTATAAATCAGGAATTAATCTTAATGCATAAATGAACATTTATAAGAAACAAACAATATTCGTCCTACTTTGTCGAGTATATATAAACAAAATATACATATATATATATATATATACCACAGTGGAGAAGAATGAATAGTTATTATGTTATATTAGGAGAGCAAACACCAAAAATTCATTGGAGTCTGTTAATTCAACGAAATCAGAGCAAAAAAAGTCGAGTAAAGCAGGAAGTCTTTTCGCCGTCTGGCAACTGGTACGCTTACCAACGCAACGGTGGTTGTGAGCCACGAATAGGAGAATTTAAATAGGCTTGACTGCTTCCCTGTTTCAACTAGCCTGACTTCTTTTTTTTCCACGGTTCTTTGTCTCCCTCCTTGGGATCAAATTCTAGTGGCTTCCTTGGCCGAGCGTGCTAATGCTATCGCCCTAATTACACCTGCTCTAATTCTCCGCTGAAATCCTTGCTTCAGCATTCCTTTTGATGATTAACCCACGAGGACAAAGGAAATTCGTCTTCGGTGAATGATTAATCCACTACATCCATATTAATTCGCGATTACGTGTTGCTTCTTTTTTTCTACCTTTGAACAATTAGTTCGCATACTTGTTACATGTATCGCATGCGATTACACATAAAAAATAGTGATAAAATAAGATAAATCTATTTAGACAGTAAAATCGCGAAAATTTCAAATTCTAATATAAGGCTTTATCGAACCAGCATTCGATGCTTTTGGAAAATGCGCGCGTTTGATGTGGCCTATCGCAAGATAAAGGTTGTCGATATTTGTAACGAATGCCAATTCAAAAAAAAAAAAAAAACGAAGCCTCCGCTGTCGAGATTTCTCTGAAGAAGCCTCGAGCAGGAGGGTGGACATGGACGTCCAATTATTTCATGTCGAATTCATCTGCAGGTTTCGTGTTCGATGACTGACTGTAGAGTGTTCGCCCGATCAGGGTGAACGAGACAAAAGGGGGATGAATTGATAGCAGTTTCCTTTACGGCTTATAGAGATATAGAGAGATCTCTGCTCTCAATAAAGCTTCATTGCCCGTTATTTTGAACTCGAACCCCTTGTTTCGATTTCAGCTTCTCTAGAGAACTTATTAGAACGAAGAAAATATTTCAGAACAATAAATATTACAAAACATACCTTTTTCTATTAATGAAATCTATTAATTTTCTATTAATTTGTTTGCTTTTGAAAATTTAAAAATAGTAAGCTCAGGGATGTTAAAGATATAAAGAAAATATGTTACGAGAAAAATGCCTATAACAAAAGTAGAGCTTCATAAAATGATACAGATATTCTTCACCTAGAAATAAAGTCACAGTTTCGATACTCGATTCTCGTTATAGAGAAGTAATTGAATTTTTTGCAGAAGTATACTGTGACCTAATACCGAAGCTAAAATCGTGAGATCAGCCACTAACAAGACCCCTGAATGGTACTAGCCTACTTTTTTTTGCGTTTCGCAGACATTTGCGTTTCTTCTTATTTACCTTGGACGTTACATCGGTCCATCGCAAAATTGTGGACCGTCGAGGAGGAGCGCGCGCGTTGACAGGACGTTTTTCAGAACGTCGATACATTCAGAAAATGCACATTCTGGAATTGGAGCGCCAGGGTGAAAGGGGTTAATCAACGTAAGCTGCAACGTGCAGTGACACGGAGCACATGAGGAATTTTGTGCTACTAACATCCGTGTGCGAAGTGCATTAATTCGCGAAGACGAATGCAATCGACACCAATTAAAGTGCTGATCGTGTCAATGGGATAAGTGGGATTTGACTAAATCATGGAAAGTACAATGATGAAAAGATCGGAAACCAACTTCTACAACGTGTTAATAAGGTCGAGGTGATCGAACAAATTATGTGAACCTAGTTTTAAATCTGAAGCTTCAAAGTGTTACAAACGTCACCAAGATTCGAGGATGATATTATTGTTGGAATTATAAATCGGAACTCTAACCAGAAATAAGTATGAATTATTTTTAAATCTGTGGGTCAGTTAAATTTAGAAACAATAAGAATAATAAAGTTTTGCTTTATGACTTACCCGACAGCTTCCTTGTAAAGTACGCTGAACAGTGCTATTCCCACACCTGTACCAGCTTGCACGACCATTTCAACGAATTCTCGACGTTTTCTGAAGTAATGGCCCAGTACTAGACCAGCAGTCTCTCTCACCAAACCAGCACCAGTGCCCAGTACCAATCCATAGCTGTTGCATTTTCCACAAGTTCGATCATTAGACACTTTTCTATACAACTACAATTTATTGTATTTCATATTTTTCCCTTCCTCTCCTTCAATTCTTTCCTCGCGAATCTATATTGCCTCAAAGTCAACGTCATACGTTGTTGCAAGTATTGGTAAGTCGAGTGCATTATATGGTACATACATGTACATATGTATGTACAATATTATATAATTCTGCTGAAATATACTTTTCTATCTCCTTCGAGATCTTCCATCGGATTTCATCGGAAATGCTTCGAAGAAAGACTAATTGCCTTCGATTTTGTCTTCGGAAGACCATATTTCAGCGGAACTGTCAGCTGCTGCCCGATAAAAATCGTTCGATTTTACGTTCGTCTTCTTATTTCTACTTTTTATAACTGACTCGCGTAACAAATAGTTGTGTAGTGTTAGCTACGATACAGTGTCTGCGCCAATATTTCTCTCAAATGTGGTTTTTTTTTCTCGATTTTCCGTTAATTGTTGCATTACCTGTATTTTTGTTTTTTTTTTTTTTTTTTGATCAGATTATTTAACGTTCCAATAACGTTCGTCTTTTTGTGCCAATGCAGTTGCAATTAAAACTTGTATTTTCATGTATTATTCTATGTTGCCGCCGGTTAAATTGAAAAATCATTCAAAAATCTTTTCACTCATTTTACAAGTATCATAATTGGTCTTCCGAATTGTACATATAAAATCAAACGATTTTAAAACTGGAAATAAAAACATAAATTAACGCAAATAAAAATATTCAAAAATAGTAATGAGAATATTTATATTTTCGAGCATCATACAATTCACTTATTTCATTGTTTCATTTATCTATTTTATTATTGCTCAATAGTCCATAAACTTTAGTATATACATAGATGTTTCAGTAAACATTTTAAATTATTCAATTGATCGATTTCCTAAGACTTTAATCATCGCGAAAAACATAATTAATTTCTGCAACTATTCTATTTCATCTCGGTCGTTGATTGAATGTATCTTTTCCATGAAAATGCAAATGTTCCCACGCACAGTCTATTAAAAAAAGGCGTTTTAATTAACCATCCAGTTTGGAGTGATCGCGAATATTCAATTAGAAAACCCGCAGTTGATTGTAAAGTTAAAAAAAAGCTAAAGCGATTGAGAATAATCAAAAAATTGAAATACAGTTGAACGAAAGAACTGGAGCTGCATTTGGGCACGCGGAGACCGATATGCGTGGAAGTAATTGCGAAGAGAGCCAATAAAAATTCATGAGGCTTGAAGTAAACGATTTGAAAAGTAAGACGCGCAGCAGTTCTAGTGAATATTCATAGTTTATGGAATAGATTATGGAACGGGAGCGCGAGGAACAGAAAGGTGAAAAGAACAAGAGAGAGAGAGAGAGAGAGAAAAAGAGAGTGGCTGCTCGCTTACCTGAGAAGTACCTGATGCACTTGAACGGCAAACGAGGTGAAGAGCGATGCCAATGCCAGCACGAGGCCTCCAATCACTGCCGTGAGTCGCGTGCTACCACGTCGACACGCGCCGACGACCAGCGGAGCTGATCCACGAGAGACTGCTGCACTTAGCGCTCCTGCCCATGCTGTAACAGTTGTTTCACAGTCTTTAACAGCAATCTCTTATAATAGACGGTTCTTTTTTAACCTCCGTTTTTAAATTTAAAAGAATCCTCTATATAACTTATAAAAGATTTGACATTCTTGAAAATTCATTCAACAATGTCAGTCGTTTTCAATTACTGTACCACGTGTAAATTTCTATACACATGAATATTGTACGTACATATCAGGTGTATATGATACAGTGAGATTTTCCTGGGAATATTTATGATTCGATCAGAAAATAATTTACATAGGAATATATGGAAAAAGGCTGAGTAAAACTAAACCCTAGATTTAGTAGTCAATGTTAAAGTTTATCACTCTTCTCTCAACTTTCGCCACACCATTTATTTATGTACTTTTCATCTCGTAACTCAGTTGCGCTCGAAAATCAAAAGCTCTTCATTCAAGCATGATCGAACACGGTGACACGTAACGGCAGCATTCTGCTATCAGCGCAAACAACGCGAGTAAGCAACAACAATAACGTACGATCTCTCGTGGGATGTGCGAAACTAACGTATGTATGTATGTATGTATGTATGTATGTATTTGTTTAGTCGATAGCCCGAAAAGATGAATGGTTTTAGCAGCACCATTTTTTAATGCCGTTTGCAACTGCACCGATAAAAGATATATATGCACAGGTATAAAAGAACACATGTATGTCAAATGGTGGTTTAAAAGTAATGTTGAAAGAATATGCAAAATGGAACTTCGCGCTATGAAGGATAGAAAAATGATTAATTATTATTTATAATTACTGATTAAAGTAATGTTATCGTGCCATCGTCGTGTATCAGAGTTTGCAGAAATTTTACCCCCAAAAATCTTTAGTCTTACAATGTTAAATAAAATTACACAAGGTTAGTAATAATTATAATGATAATCGATGTGCACCGGGCGAGTATCAATCTGTATTTAAAGGTCAGCCTCGCATAGATGATTTTTCCAATAAAAGCTTCTGCAGTTCCAATAATGGCCGCTGTGACCTCTGTCGTGCATAATAAAAGAGCTTGTGAAATATGTTGCTACCGTTGCCTTGAATTTTAATTCTACAGTTAAATGGCTACTTCCAACCTGTTCCATTGTAATATTTCTCTTATAGCAGACCTGAAACGTATTCCCTTATAACCAAGAATATTGATTGTTATGCAAATGAAACAACAAAAAAATTGGGTGAATTAAATGCTGCAATATGTAAAGCCTGTTTACCGTTGCAATCGATTGTGTATATTCGTGTTTACAAATGACATTTATTATTATAAAGAATATACGTGATGTAGGAGCATGGAAATATCGGTTTTATCGCTGAATAAAAAATTGATTTAGTCAACAATGAGAAATAAGAGAAAATAAACTTTGTCATTGATGTGTTTCGCGCAAATCATGAAAATACATGGTACCTTCATGAAAATTCGTTTCTTGGGTCTATAAATTACTTGGCGGGTCAGGTGTTTTGCGCGAATAAGGGTACTGAGTTCTGCTATAATACAGTATTTGCATTATGCATACAGCGGATCGAACATGCACTATCCTCGTTACTCGTCCTTCCTTCATTTTTCCCCTTTTATCACTGCAGCCTTCGTGAACTCGGCCCATAAATTTCGCTGGCATTAAGTTAAACGCAGGAATAATGAGAACTTCAAGAGGAACCTTGCCCTTCCGAGTCGAGGACTCAGCGGATAAAGTTTTTACGAGATAAGTAATATTCTAATTTAATACGTGTGTTTGTCTTATCATTTCTGCCGAGCTGGCACCTAATATCCATTTTATCGAAGGTACGAAGAGTTATTAAAAATGAGCCGTTTTATTTTCAGATATTGTATCGACATACAAAGTAGGAAATTAATCATTAAGTGTATTGAGTATGTTGAAACATATGATGAAATAATAAAAAGTCCTTTATACTGGCTAAGGGCGTTGATTTGTTGTATATATTGCAAAAATCAGACGACATTTGCGCTGATATATGTATAAGCCAAGAAAACAAATAGTATTGCCTTGAAGAAAGTCTGCTGGTGGCGTATTGCAAAGAGGGTTGAAAGCCGGAATTACAGTTTTTGCAGATCCTGCTTGTACCAGCGACAGATTATGCAAGATTAAAAAAGATTACGAATGGAGCGGTAAGAAAAGGAGCGTTGAGAATCGACGGACCTGCAATACGACTCTAGTTGACTAAAAACATAACAGTAGATTCAACTGGGGTAATATTATAAAACCAATTTTTATAAAAATAGAATCTCTATGAAAATTGTAAACTTCTTATTCTGAACTTGGTAATATTTTTCCGAAATTTTTTGCTAATTTTCCCAAGTCTCATGAATATTTATTAAATGTTATTAAATCAAAAATTACATATATGTTGCTGAAATAAAAATAAGTTCACATAAAAATAATTCTAACTAAACTATCCAGTTTTAACCAGACGAAAGCGGACGAAATGCTATCAATAAACGTTTATCATATTTTACCTGGTCGTAGATTTCAAAATGTAAAATATGGTCGTGATAAAATCGATAAAATTCCATGCTCCCTGTGGTACCCTATTTGGAAGGCTCTGAAACTTTTCTATTAGAGAGAAGATATCCGCGTAATTCCAGCAGCTGCAGATTTCAAGTTATGTTCCGTTTTCTGAGGAAGATTGCAGATGGAAATGAGTGGAATATTTATGAATCTACGGGGCAAAATCGGGGGAGGTTCCCACTGCTGATGCATTACTAGTAATTCTGGTTAAAATTTCCTTGTTCCTTTCTGAGGATGTATCGTTCAAATCAGAACACAGGATTCATTGGATCGAAACCAAAATAGTCGATAGAAACCTGAAGTACCCTATTGTTTCAGATTATACGTTAAATTTTGATACGCATATGATATTAATAATATGACGAAATAATTGTATCGCACTAACAGCAATAGAAAATAAAATAAATATAAATACTTGCACTATGCAGTATGTATTGAGTTGTATTAATTAGCTAAAAGTGTTGTGGGCTTCCTTCTAATTATAATTACTAAGGTATATGAATATATTTCCACTTTAATTATCAAATATGAGATACACATTTTTAAAAACAAAAAGAGTTTATATGCGATACATAAATAAAAAAAAAACGTACTATATAATAATTAATAGCAAAACAGTCAGTGCTGGTAATCAACGATAATTACGCGTTAAAATCCTTTCCTTATCGAGTCTCAGCGTAGTATATTAATGTAACATCAATTATACAGGAAATTTCAATGAACTCGTGTACATGAAAAATCAGAATCTAATTCTTTTCCGCTCGTCGCTTAACTCCTTTTAATTGCGACAGTAAGATCGACATTATTTGAACAATCGATCTTATGAAATATGCAGTAGTAGTGAATGTAAAGTCAAGGTAACATGAATATTTTAAACGTGAACCCCCGTCATCGGCATAAATTTCATATATGCAGGTTAGAGAAATCGATTCACAATTGGTAAACAGAGGGATTCACCGATGGATTATGCAGCCAATTATTAGATTCTTGTTATTGTATGACGTCGGGGATTAAGTTTCACGGAAATAGAATTACAGTGATACGGACGATCAAATGTAGCTCAAGAAGCAGAAATAAAAGGCGCATAAAGAATGAAAGTTTTCCGTGATTAAAAGTTCGTTTTCGAGAAGAGTTTGAGAATTAATAAAACCAAGAGGCAGAGAAATCCAGCGAAATAGTATAAAGCTGAACTGAGAGTCTGAGTAGAAAATGTCGAAAAGCACTATTTTCTATTTTTATCTTATTACATTCAGCAATTGTAGCCGAATCACTATCCGTATTAAAGAATTTGGTCTCAGGTTCGTTTAATTAGTAGAACTTTTGAGTTATTAGGATAATGAAGAAAACTTTACTACGTCGGAAACAGTGTTATTAAAACCGAACATTGAAATATGATTCAGAATTTGGCATATATAACACTCATTTGTAATGGCAACGATAATAGAACTAGCCAAATTAGCTTTTAACTGTGTCATGATTTATTCATGAATTATTAGATTCAGTTATCCATAAAATGGCAATGTACGAACTACATAAAAGATAAATATAGTTTAGTACAGTTGTTCAAATTTATGAAAATAGTCAAATTGAAGCCAACTTGGGTATAGAAACAACAGTTTGTATTGGTTTTGTATTAGTTTCGTCCTGCCAACAAGCAGGAATGAGCTAACTTTGAAATTACACTCTAAACCTGAAGCACTGCAATGCTGGTGTGTATAATCAGATCAATATTATAAAGAGGATTTCTGATGTATTTAACATTTTTTAAGCAACAATCATACTAAATAATAGGATTACTCATTAAATAGTGATAGTATAACGAAGTTACAAATAATATATCGTACGTTGATGAGGGCACTGTTAGAGATATTCGCTATTTGCATATTAGAACAAGAGATTAACACAGCTTAAGGGTTTCCTTGCAATTTGCTTTGGTTCGAAACGCCTAAACGAACCAATAATTAGTCCTGTGAGGAAGCAGGTACTTACTCACTGACGTACGTACACCTGCTTAGTTACTTACTTACGGTCGATATCCTAAGCTAGTATTAATATAAGTGATGAGTTCATTAACGAAATTAATATCGCGATGCAGCGTTACTTCAAACTCCTTCTGTTTCATTTTAATCCACCTGGGGAGATTGAATTTCGCGTAACCGACTTGCAGCTCTTGTTATCGCTTTCGCGAGAGATAATAAACTGATCCTGAGCAGCAAAATGTCACTCATAATTAATTACTCTCGGAAAAAAACAGAAATTCGTGGACTCGGTAGTAATGTTGAAACAGCGATAAATTACAACTATATAAAATAATAAATTAGAATTATACAAAATCAATTTTTAAAGAATTTTAGAAAATTATTGTAATTGATCGAATTTCCGAAAAGATTTGCAAACGCTTTAATATAATAAGAATTATATTATTAAATCCTACCATTTGTGCGATAATTACTCTAGGCGTGTAATCATCAAGGAGCGAATAACGAAACGTAAGTCGCAATGATAATTTCGCTAACAATGTAAGAAGGATTCTCTTAATTGCAACATACTCCGTGACTGAGAGGTAGTGGAAGGAAAATAGCGACGACCCGACGCGACCGAGGAAACGCTTTCAAAGATAGAAGCGGAAGGGAAGAACTGCGGGTTGCAAGAATTATAATCTTTCGTGGAGGTAACTTTTTTAATTAAAGCGTACCCGGAAGCGTTCATAGTGAAAAAAAATCAGGGCGTTATGCCGTGGATTTTTTGCACAAGAGAATAACAGAAACGACTGAGTTCTGGCATCTAAAGTGGGTTTCGAATTAGATGGTGAATAAGAGAGAAAGTACTGAAGAATTTATGGAAATGTTTGCCTTCCTTTTGTTTTCGACGGCTCATTGTAGACCACGAAACACTTCTAAATCATAAATCATAAGTCATAACACGTGGTTGGTATTCAGTTTCTCCTTTCATACGCTTCTCAGTGCTTTGCAATTTCCACCTTTATTATGTAAAGCATCTGTGATATTGAAAAACTATTAAAATTCAATGTTACTATATTCGGAGCTTAAATTTCTTCTGGATATAATGCTACGCGTCGAATCCAAAAGTGAAGTAATATCTTTTATCGAGATGCTTAATACTTTGCATATACGTATGATATCCGCTGTAAGCATAAGATTAGATAGATATCGTTCAGGAAAACTAAGTTCAAGAAGCTTAGAACCGGGCAATATTATATCTCAAACAAATTTATCATTCTATCGTGATATTTTTAATATGCCACCGAATAATAGGGCTTCCTTTTTCAAGAAATATTTGAGGAAGGTCCAATAGGTCTTCAGCATACTCTCTCAGTCTCACGTTCAGCTAGCTAGCAACCTGAATTCAGCTTCCCAGTGTATGTATCCCGTTTTCCCTAACGTTTGCATTCGGCTTGTTTCTCGGGTATCGATGATCCGCTCGCCACACGCAAAATATGACAAACTAACTCGATATTCGAGAGTACATCAGGTAGAACTCCCTTTTTTGTTTTGTACACATATCCCTTGGTGACGATATTAATAACGATAAGTTGTGCAATTTGTTTGCGATGTCAACTGGAACGACTACTGCGTTAATGACAAGTCGATAGGATCAGTTAGAAAACAATTGACCCGCGTGAGAATAGTACAGTCCCGCATCATGCTCTTGACATGAACAAAAAATATAAATTACAGTCTTGAAAACAATACTCATAGAACGTGCTTATTTCTCAATAAAGAGTCTCAATTTAATTAATTTTGAATCACTAAAATCAGCAATTATAAAATAACTCTTAGAAAATAAATAAAATACTATGGTATAATTTGATTGCAAATTGGGTTATCGATTGCACACTGTACAGAGTCATTCAAAGACAAAGGCAGTTTGCGATGTGCCTTGGAATGCGAATCAAAGTACTTGATTCCCAAGCTATCATCGAGTGGAACATAATCGAAATTATACTGTGTAAATTATTCAGTATAATTTCAGATAGAACGCGTTTGTAATGAATGTATGTAAAAAGTTCTTGGCAGAACTGGGTTTCTATGAAAATCTTTGTGAAGTTCGTTTGCTGACTCAAGTTGATTAAGCATTTTCTGCTTGTTCTGCCGATTTCTATCTGCTCCATAAAACCTGAGGTCTTTTTTACCAACCTGCAGATACTACATCAGATTTTTGTGGTGGACTATCCTGTTGACTCATTGGCCACTAGTTCAATTTTACGAGCATTTCTCGCGGAAAACAAATGAGAGTGCCGACATCGTATCGGGCATTGGTGCTGGGTTGGGTCTCGTCCAACAGTGTGTCGATCGTGTTGGTGTTTAATTAGTCGGCAAATGAAACGCAGACTAATTAATCGCTGCAACCGGGATAAAACTGCCCATGTCGACCGGTCGAAAGCAATCCGCGCTCGCGACTGGTGTATACTCCACGGAGCTAGACAATAATGAAAAATTCGTTTGACGCTGCTACCTAGTCGTATTTGCTTGTTGTTCGAACAGTAGCAAATACGGATACTGTAGGGAAAACGGAGAGACAGTAAACGGATAGGTAACAACTCAACAGCCGTTAAATTGGTATATATTGAGTTTTGAACTAATCAATTTTGGGTAATCGTTGAATAATTGTAACTTTGAAATTTAGTTTTACAAAAATAGATCCTTAAACTCTTTCATCATAATAGTAGTTCTTTTATTGCGACACTTAATTGTAATCCAGGTGATTAACTAATGATCACTCGAAGTTAGTAAAAATTTTATTGTATAATTCAGAGTGAAATACATGGCAATAATAAATCAAATAAAAGTCAAGCTTGCAATGTGAATCATTGTGAAGTACAATGATTCCTATGCTGCTTTGTGTCGCAATTAGAAAGCTCTCGCAGGATCAGAATTTCCAAATCGATTATCGATGCGACAAGAGCTGGCTAGCATGAATTCCAAAGGAGATCAATTCCAACAGTAGCACTCTACCGACACTGTCCCTGGCATCGCCTGATCCAGAGGAAAAGGGAGAGAAAGGAAGGAAGCAAACCGAATGCAAGCGATTTTTGGATGAAATGTGGAACGACATGCTCCCACGGATACTGACACTAGTGACTGAGGAGCCCTCAGGCCGGACGTCGAAATAAAAGCCGGAAAAAGGAGTCCGAATGACGACGGCGGCGACACGCTCTCAGCGTTTTGTTGCCAAACAATCCCGCGGGATACGCTCATTGCGAAGCTTCTACCCAGTAAAAAAACCCTGCTGCCGTATCAATGGCTCGACGACTCAACCTTACTGTCTACTCCAACTTCGACCAGCGAAATTTCGAACGATATATCCTGCGCATTCATGACTCTACCCTCGACTCAGCCATTTTCGTCAACGATGCCAACAGGTTTCTTTTTTCTCTTTCTTCAACGTGCTCTGCCCTCCACTATTTTTTCCAACGATTCTGAGTCTATGTTAGACTCCTCTATACGTGTATACGTGTATATCTATGCGTCAGTCCGATAATGAGAACTTCTTATGTACCACGCGTCGTTTTCGAACTCTGATATTACGGGTTCGCATATTCCCAAAATAAATACATATTGCAACAGTATAAAAATATGGTAATAATAAAATGAACAATGAAAGTTGCAAGATCGAAAGGAACAAACGCGAAACTGTCGGTGTTTGCAACAGGTTTACTCTCATACTGACAAATAGAGACTCTTCAATGAAATTAGTTGGCCACTCGAAATTGAGGAATTATCACTAACTAAGCGCATTGAATTTCTCTTCGAAAACAAAATGTACTCAACGTATTCAACACGGTCATTTGGGCAAACAGAGATTTACTACTAGTATCTGGCCATAGTCAAGAAAACAATATCGTGCATTTCCTGCTAGAAGATTAATCACTGTTGCCCCGAATTTCGTTTCCACGTATCCTGTTTTCTGTTTGCCACTGGCGTATGTATTTACGAGAGAATCTAATATACGGTTGGCTAAAGGGGATATGCTCGAAAAATATTCCGTATGTTCCTCAGGAAATAGGAAATTCTCGGGTGCATCGATTGCAAAGTGAACTTCCCAACGAATCGGAAGCTACACGTTGCAACGAGATTTAGCCTTTTTCTAACTCCTGAATCTACCTGAAAGCCTTCCTAGCTGCTTCAGGCCGCTGTTTCGGGGTTTCGTGAGTCCTGCGAAATGTCCAAGTTGCATCGAATCACCTTCAGGATTTAACCGACTTTGAAGCTAAGCTTATCGAATTTTGGTTTTGAATGTTACAACGCCTAAGGGAACTCAAAAGGATTGAATTAAGCATAGTGCAATGTAACTTTCGTAGTTTCCGTAGTTTCAGTTCATTTTGCCCATTTCACATGTAATGGGTATGTAACAATTTTACAATAATTTTAACAAAACAATACGTACATCCTGCATTAGCATTCAGGACGAGAGTTATTGGTCATCAATTTGCAAAATTGCAAGATAAAAAATAATATGTTTAAAAAGCGAGGTTGGTGGTGCAATTCACTTTCTGTTTTCCAACATTTAATGAGATTACGTGTCTCGTTGAAGCTTCAACTTTTCCCATTGTAATCGTGATTTAATAAAAATAGTAGTTCCACCGGGGAGCAATTGCATTTAAAACAGTTGTGAACGAACTCTCACGAAAAGTAGCTCTTTGTCAAGTGAGTTTTCATGCCACAGTATTAATTGAAATCTGTTTTTTTATTGACGAATGTGAACCGTTTGTTATGCGGGCTAACTCTTTGTTGTTGAAATGGCCGACATTTCAATTATTGCAAAGCCAATAAATTATATTTTGTTTCTAGTTACGATTCGTCAGTTGCACTTTTTTTTTATTTATTTGTTATTCCTTGATACTGAAAAAATAGGCTGCCAAAGTGGTTCGTATTGTTTGCAAATTCGCATATAAAAACCACTGCCATTATTTGTGGATTATTTCGTTGTCTCCGTAACGTAATATACATACATGTACATACAATATCTAAACTGGTAAACAGAGTTGGTAATAGACTTTTGTAGGAAATTAAGTGTTTACAAAGCTCGAGTTTGCATAGGAAATTCCGCACCCGGAAATTTATAGTCATAACACAACGGGCAATTCTCTCATATAAAGTCTAAATAGGAGTCATTAGTCTCTAAGCAGGCAATTCTGAAAGCATGAGTTGCCCTATGTGAAACTATTTCTCCTAATTAATATACAGTTCCTCGTAAATTAAGTATGTATATGGGCAGTATAGGTATCGTGATTAATGTTTTTAAAATATTACAATCTTGCAACTGTTAAAAAAAAAGTATTAGAAAAGGTAAAAACTAAAAATTCTCATTCTTCACATTTACTGTTCTTCGTTTAATCCTTTCCAGTAGTATTTCTCTATTGAATTTGAAATAATAGGAAGACTTCTCTTCGAAATTCTACCCGAAGGTTTCATGCGGCATCGAAAATGATAGTGTAACCTATGGACTTGCTTTTGCTGGAGAAACCTACTGAATAGAGAATAGACGGTGCAAGATCGCTACGGGAATGAAAGGTCCATGTAATCGTCCAACTGGAGATTAAATTCTGAGAATGGTCAGACGCTTCTGGTACATACGTACATATATCCATCACTCAGGAACTGCTGATATATTGTTCTAGCCGCTTCGCCTAGGTCTGATTTAATGCGGAACCTGAATCGTGGTTTCTTCTTGTTACAGTATAATTTCTTGCGAATGTTCATAGCGTAACAGACCTTTTTGCTTCTGTATTCTCGTTAAGGAACGTTACTAGTGAGGATAATAGTCAAAATGAATGATTAATATTGGACACAAATTAATTTCTCATTTTCTATTCCAAAATTAAGAGAGACGCGAAAATAACTGTTTTCAAAGGTATTGAGTACTAAATACAAAATTGGATTAATTATTTTATCTATCTGTATAAAGATATCACTTTTGTTTTCGACATTTTAAAATTCAACTGATGCAACGCGAAACTGCGAATAGGATCAATACACGCGTACTTCGACAATTTGAAAATAGCTGAAGTGTTTAGCAGAGTGTTGCGCAGAGCCACAGTATTTTTAAAAATATTTCTCTCAGTTTTTATATTACAAATTGCTCTGAAATCAATTTAAATTAATTGAAATCCATTAAAATTAATAATTATTACAGTGCGGGATTTAATGTCTGCAACGGCACAACGATTGGAAGATATTTAGAATAATATACTTTTGTCTATTTAAAATCAACTTTAACACCGTAACTGTGATAATATCAATTTCTAACCAACGATATTGTGGATGAATATTGACACGATTTGCATGTCTGAAAACTAGTATAAAATTGAAGACAGAAGACATAGAAAGTTGAAAAATTTCATTCGCTCCTAACGTCCAGTAATTAACTTGACAGTTGTGAACCAGCTTCGTCCATTAAAATTAAACGACTTCAGTCGCGAGAACCTCGCCAGATGTAAATGTCTTCCGAGCGTAATAGGATTTCAGCTACTTCCGCAAGGAGCGACATCCATTTAAGTTAACTTAAGGAAAGTTGCGTGTATTAAGATTCGTCGGGAGTTTAGCGACCAAAATTTGTTCAAGCTATTGAGTGAAGATCCTACTGCAGAACAAACTCAGTGAACACTTAATAAGATTGTGCTAGTGATAGTGAACCAAACTTCGACGGAACTAACGAATGGCCATGAGGACTTCGTAGATCAGAAAATAGGCTTTTTATTCTAAAATAATCACTGCAAACCTTTTCATGTTTCAGTTACGTTTTTTGTTATCGTTATACAGGATTGAAGCTTTAGTAATGTTAGCTAGGCTTAAATTGCATTTTAACGATTTCTATAGGACCTTTAATTTCACAAGTCAAATGAGGAATTCCAATGTTCGAGAATTAGTTTTCTAAAACTTCAGGCTTTCACAATTTCCTCGCCCCTCAGTAGACGCAGTCGTATCATAAATTCCCGGTGGAACGTAGTACGGTGCCTGCGGCGTGCAATCCTAGATCAGCGAACCTCGTACCTCGACGTGTCGTAGGCTCGCGACCACCCCTTGTCACGTACACCACGCCTCGAACCAGAAGCACGCAGATTCTGTTTCTCATAGACTCAGTGCAATTCCTACCATCCGGTAACGCTGTCAAATAATCCTTGAGTATGAGAAGCAAAGGCGTGGTTGATCTCTCTAGGATCTTTGAATATGAAAATTCGCAGTTTAATCAGTGGTAATACGAGCAGGAACATTGCAATTTCTATGTTGTTTGCGAATCCAACTAGGTCAACCATTAGCAGAAATATGAATATATACAAAATCGTTCCACTTTGTCTTTCCGATATCAGCTGTTGGCTTATTAGATATAAAGATTCTGGAGAATAGAGAATATTTTCGGATTTTTAGACCCTGGGAAAGTTTAGTAGTCAACTTCCAATCGCAGAAAATTCGATTTTATATGATTTATTTGCGAGTGTTTGATTATTTCTATAAAGTATTTTTTCCCTAGTAATTTGTAGTCTTTAGTACGAACCCTTAAAAAGAAGAGCGCATTTTGAGAACTAGGTCACCAGAGTTAAAGACTTTCGAAGCATTAAATAAAATGTCTGCGCTAAACGATTTCGGAGTTTTTCAAGCGACGCATACGCGAAATAGGATCGCGGTAGTAATACTTCCACCAGGCAAATTCATGGCTCACAGATAACGGAACCGTTTGGTAAAAAAAAAAAAAAAACTCCCCAAGTTTTGTCTGGAGAATTCGATCGTTATGCGCATACGCCTATAGAATTTGCATGAATTTACCGAGACAAACGGTACCTGTTCCATTGAAACTTTCGGATCATCGATTTCCATTGCAAATGTTGTTATTAACCTTTAGAATTATCGCTCGTCGTTGACCTATGCAATTTCATGTTTATTGCATACGACGAAGAGTTTTCCAATGTTACAGATGCTCGTTTCCAAGTAAAAAAATCTCCTCTTGCATTCTAATCATACTAACACTCGATGGAAAGAATCGTTACAGAATAAGTGCTGTTTTAACTTTTAACAAATATTATTTCGGCGAATTTTCTTTTTAGAAAGTTTACTAAAAATATTTCTTTATGCATATTGCATGCATGGTAACAGAACTATTATTCAAATAGCTTTGTATGTCAATTTCCATTTCACTTCCAGTCGTAAAGAATGTTGAGGGTTACAATTTGCTTTTCGCTTTATTCGCGAAATTTGAGCTTTGTCATGATATTGTTTCTTCAGTTAGGATACGGTATATGTATCACGATAGTATAGTAGCGTGTCACTGGTCGAGAGATGAACACCTCCAGAACGAAACTTGTCCTATCACGTATCCGAATTCACTCTGAGTGAGAGAAACCTGACAAACAGCGAATGTCACGCTGATACATTGCATCACGCCGAACAAATCCCCAAAGCTGCGGCTTCCGGGCGACTGTCGTCCTCTTTCTTAAAGCACTGATACCACGAAGAACTATCAAGGACAGATGTTTCCCAGTATTGACCTGATTGTGCTCTTTTCTTCACGACTAAAAGATATAAAGCGGATTTCCTCTTTTATTAATTCTGATACAAAGTGAAAAATGGTAACCTAAGTACATATCGCTCGATTATTTTTATATTCGAAGTTAATAAAAAGATATGACATTGCGATCGTACGTTCTCTAGTTTTTCGATTATTAGGTGATTTAATGTGACTAGCAGATTAAGTGGATGAGTGATATGCTTTACAACCGAGGCCATTTTTTCTGAAGGATAGATGATAGCTATAAATTTTAGTTTTGTGAGATATCTATTATAATTGAATTTATTGGAAAAGAATGACAATACAATATACAATTTATTAAGTACTTAAATTTAGTTCTACTGTAATCAGAATTTAGAGATGTACATACTTCAAATTTCCCTGCAATATTTGATATTCAAATAAGATCAATTGGTGCACTATCCACAGACAGCAGTTCGAAATATTGCTCCGCTGTCAATGCAGCATAACCATCTGTCTGTCTTTTATCTCCTGATTTTTTTCCATGCTTATGAACTGGTATTTTGTCAACATTGCTATATTTTTTAAAAAATATGGTGTTGACAGGGAGAATCGGAGTTTGTCAGCTGTGCATTTGTTCCATACACATTTTTTGTTTTTTATTCTATTTTTCTCTATCGCGGAATAAACACAGAAAATCTTGGAAATAATAAAAATGATTTAATGTGTCCTCCGTTGGATAAAAACAGATTATTGCCTAATACGTGTACAGCGTTATCTTTGAATTTCGCAGGATTCAAATTGGATTAAACTTTTTTACCGAGATTCTTTCTTGATTTCTAATAAACCTATATTTCTATCAGTTTTGACAACCAACAAAAAGCACAATAAAAATGTATATATTAGACTCCGATTTCAACTATACAACGATTGGCAAATAGTTGGTATTCCACTGTTCGCTTGCAGCTGTACAAAGCGCAGTAAAGCCTGTTGGGATTCCGGACATCCCTGCAGGGTTGTTCCGAGCCCCAAGAATGTTGTCTCTCGAATCCCGTTCAGACCGAGCCACCAAGAATACAAATTTTTACTCATATGCTAATTCTGATAACTCACAGTACAAAGGCTAAAAAATATCTAGATGTCCAAACTAGGCGTTCGTATCTAAACATCAAAAAAGAATCTAAAGTGTGTAAACTTGTAATAATCAAATATAGAAAGAATAATACAAAAATAAGTTTCGTCGATAGATGAAATATCATTATTTTAATTAAAATTGTTATTACTATTAGAAAACGTCGACGAATCAGATACTTAATCAATAATACAAATAAATTTCGGTAAGAGGGATAATATTGAAATATTTGTGAGAAGAGATTTAGGGAAAGCAAGAGACAAGAGTCGAACGTATTTTCCTCGATGCTAGTGTAGATTCGAACAACACGTACTGCACACAGACAGATTTTGCATAGACCCCGTACAGAGACGCCAGTGGTTCCAGTGAATGTGGTGGGCGCTTATCCCAAAATCGTGAGCTGAATCCCTCCCTCGTTACTGTCGCTTCTCGTCGAATGCGTTATCCATTTGCGCGGACTTATTATGTTCGCGGAATACTGATCTACCGCATAATATTTTGCAACGTTCATGTCTTCCCGTTTGTTCGCTATTGCTTGTTCTATTTGACTTAACAATACCTGATGTATGACTATGTATTGCTAGTTTCAAAGCCCATAGGCGGTGCAGAGAATATTGCTGCAATTTGAAATTCTATAAGTTTCTGCATATGGTAAACTAAATGTCAGAGAATTCGAAATTGTTTATTAAAACTTATACTTCGTTTCCTCAGTTCGACAAATTCATATAAAGAATGCTGTTAAATATCTTGTAATCGGAAATATTTATTTTATATTTTTGAGAATCTGATCGAAATTTTTCGCAGAATTTCGTTATTAATTAAACGATGAACCATTTAACAGTTGTGGTTTTCCTGTATCCCGTTGAAATGCGATATTTCTAGAGCCAATATTAAATTTTCATCAACAAAAGTTCGCATTCGCCTCAACATTGGATATTCACGTAACGTTTGCAATCCGTGTTCCGTGAATATTCGATCATCAGACATATTGTAGCGTCAAAATCCACAAGACTTCGTTATCTGGAACTGAAATATAGAAGTGGTTCCTGGTTCGCTGGTGAGAGATGAGGACTATCTACCATCGCCAAGTTTCACTCGCGCGAACCAGACTCGGATTAAATCAAGTTTGATCCTCTTGACACTTAGCTATAGTTCCAAAACTGCCATCGAAGTTAATCTGTTTATTCTAGCGTGTTTAGTAAAAGCGATAAGCCAATATTTTCGTAGGATCTGCCAACATTAAGCAAAGTTACCTACAGCTATCTTGTTAAAACAAATTCGATCAAATCGAAACGAGTCGCTTTTAATGCTGACAAGAATTCCACAATTTTATAAATCATTGTGTTTGAATAAAAAGCTCGGAGTTAATTAAATTATGATTTTACACTAGCTCGAAACATTGCGTTACCGAACACATTAACGTAGAAGAGGTATTTTAATGTCACATAAGTACATTGATCCGATCTTCACCAACATTGGCAAATGAGAAAAGTTCATTGTTCGACAAACTCGTTTGCCAACAGCGATTGTCGACTACGAAATAATAGCCTTCGAGGAGTCGAAAAAAGGTGCTTACAAGCGAGGTCGGCGCGCGTCTACGGTAAAACGACTGAACTCGATCCTATCAAAGCGTGATCCAGTTTCGATTACAACGCAGTTCCCACTGGTCGGTAGAAAAAGTAACTATACCAATCTACAGGATAGCTCTATTGATTTGAAACAAGTTAGAAGGCTATTCCTTTGATACTTCCATAACGCAAAACTGTTTGATCCACTGACGTTTCGATAATACTTGAAAAATTGTTTTCACCCGATATTTCTGTAAAAATCAAATACCTATATAATAAATTCCTTGTTCGGTATTTAGACGAATTTCGAACCATAAGAGATTCACATAGCGTTACGAGTGATTATAAGTCTCTTTCCTGTACAAAAGAGGTACACTTGTGGCCACGTGGCCATAAAGAAAAGGGTTAAAACAGCAGAAAAAGAACAGTACCCTACATAAAGGATTCCCACGATTTCGTGGTCGAGAATAAAGCAGCTGGCTGAGACTCATCTAAGGGGTACCTATACGAGGAAGTTCTTTGTTCAGTCACCATCACTCCAATTTCGTCTCTGCTTCTCTTTTCTTCACTTTCGTTCTACATCATTCTCATCATTCAACCTTCTCTGCCTCACGTCCGAAGCAGAATCCGCTCGTACTGTTCCCAATCCCGCAAGGTTCATTAGCGTCGCGAAGGTCTGATTTATTGACCAAATTTAGCTTGCACCGAAGAATCTCAAAAGCGATATCGCGAAGGATCCTCTGGCAGAATTAATAATTTTTCGTCGTGGTGGCTCAATGGAATCTAACTGGCAGAAAAATCTGCCGAGGATTTCAGGACTAATTAGGGAAATAAGAGTGCGAAAAGGAGGCCGCGTTTAAACCCGCGGCCAGCAAAGAGAAAGGTAGAGAGAAAGGAAGAGAGAATGACTCTGGAAAACCAAGCACAAAACTTTGAGGGAAGTTTCCCGCGGCTCAAAAGCCGCTTGTCAGAGAAGGAGAAAGAAACGGAACAATCAATGTTTTTGACGAACAATGTGCTTTGATTTCGCATACTCCATTGCAATCCTATGTCAGCAATGCAAGGAAAATTTCTTATCGAACTTCCGACCAGCCGTCAAATGTCGGCTTGACGTCCAATTATTTTCTCTCCTGAAATATATATTTCATATCGTAGATCTATATCCTATATATCGTAAACTAAAAAGATCTTTGGACAGTGATCCTGAAGAATTTATGTAATTTTTTATATTGACTTTATGCATCTGACGAACATCAGCTGCGAATGAACTTTGCCTAGCTGTCCCATTAACTGTGAAAATGTTCTGAAAATATTCTGAAAATGCTCGAGATAAATCTAATTTTTATGCGGCTTTTAGACAAAAAGCAGCAGTCGTGCATCTGCCAATCATAGTAGCGGTACATTTTCTCGTTATTTCTAGTGGATATACACATTTGGAATACGTACAGTGGGGAGATACGTTCACGAATGAATGCAGGAGTATTCAGCAGACACGCAAGAAGCTTGTTACTGTTAAAATGTGTACAATTGTCACACGTTGTTAAAGTCTCTAAAACTTTTGTCAAAGGTATCAATTTCATTTCACCGTATCAGCATGTTTTATTAACGCGTAATAACGAAATGGTCGATAATTATGTATTTAAATGATTTCAAGAAAGTTTATTATATTCTGCAGTGCCGATAATACAGAAATAAAGAGCTTTAAAAATTTCGAAAGTAAGATCTTTCTCTGTTAAAACTGCGAAATACTTTTTACATCTGATCAGAATCTTCTTTAAGTCCACGTGACTAACAGTCACCGCAGTAAAATATCCTTTAGTCTGACAGTGTTTAAATTTTCAATTCAACAAAGTGGCTGTCGTCAACTTTCCTTCCACTTCACTGAGACAAAGGCTCAACAGGCAGCACTTGCTGCGAGGCTCTTTCCAACTGTCTTGCCTGGAAAACTTGTTTCCAGAGATTGAGTGGCAAGTTGTACGAGTTTTACGTTAACACATCTCGTGGGGTAGCAGGAAAGCGTAACAATAAGGACATGTAGAGAGCGTTGAAAGTGCGATGGAACTCCCCACGGACAGAATACAATCTGATATTTGGTTCAGGGACACTGCTAGTTCGGTTCGAATAAAAATAAAAATTCGATTCTTCTATAAAATCTATCTATTGAAATCCCTTTGTCATATTACATCACTTTATCAATTGAATTTCCATTTCCTTGTTTTTTTCATTAAAGTTAAATCGATTCGCGATATATTTAAAACATCGACCTTTAAATCAGTGTACAATACCGATATCATAAAGTTCAACTCTTACGTGTTGGTTTTATTTTTGAGCTCGACCTGCGAAGATCACGACCTACAATTATCGATAGCCTGACATATTTGCAACTCTTAACTTTCATCCGTTCGTATAAACATAAATTGCATTATTCCATTTAATTGGATAAATATAGTAAATAAAGTCGATTTTATACTGTGGCACCGCAGTATTCAATAACCGTGTTATAGGGCTCACGATTAGACATTGTCGATAAAGCTTCACGCGCGATTTACACTTGCACAGAGAAAAAAAAACAGGGGACATAAAAAATACGATAAGATCGAAACGAGACGCGGCTCGCAACTTTTGTCACCCCAGTAGAACCGAGTGCATTCTCGCGCAGCTTGGAAAGTTGAACTTTAATACTTTCGTTAAAGTTTGAAAGCTATCTGGAATAGCGTGTCGCAAGCGAAAAACACTCACGCGCCCCTTGTATCTTGCTGCAGAGTATGGCCCCCATACATTACCCTCTGGAAGTTTCACAGTCAGCAGCTTTTTAATTCTATTCTTTCCTAAAAAAAGAAACCGTAATTTTTACTCCTTAACGTTTTATTACCCGTGGGTCCATGAATTTGACATACTAAAATGTGCGTTCTCAATATTTTTTTAAATTCCTTATTTAATATAAGAGTATTTTATGTTTCTTTATGTTTTTTATTATTTAAAACTGGGAATCAATTCGAGTTGTAATAAAATGTTAGCAACACGTTCTACCAGTTTCGTTAACGTTTTGGTCGACGAGCTTCGAAACGTTCGTTATAAACGCGAGAGCCGAAACAAATGCAGATGTCAGGTTGTCAACTGAGTGAAAAGGACATCTAATTCAATTGATATCAATTAGGAGCACAGGAGTATCTCGTAGGAACGGACCGCCACTAATTGGATCCCATTAGTGTACACAAGGTACAACAATTCTTGATGGGTTGATTTACAATATAATTAATTAATCCCAAATTTCAAAGCTCGAAATACAGAGACGAATATTGGAACATTGCAATTGTTTGTAATATCAGTTCGCAGTACGAATTACAGTTATTTGCCGACAATCTTCATGCGCTAAACGTATATGTAGGTTTCTTTCTGCACTCATCGTACGTAAAAGGCAATATTTGTTTTTTTTTTTTTTAAAAACATCAAAAGCTGTAAATTGTACAATTGCACAATATTTGCTATACTAAAATACTGAATCATTTAGAAAGAAATATGTTGCTTTCATACAATTACATGTGCACTTAATCCTGACTTCGAAACTCGTCTCCGAGTGTGCTACACTATAAGAGTCTAAGTAGAGTAGGTCAACGATAAAGCCCCCTTTCACGCAATTGTCATTCGAGAAACTCTCTATCAAACTAGCTCAGATCTTCATCCATCCATAGAAAATCTATTACTTTCTTTTCTGCCTCTTAGCTATGAATTCCTTACGATCAACGACTATTGGTGGATTTTAGTCCGCTATTTCTAATATAAGAGAACGCGTGCCACTCGAAAACAACTAACGCAGGAAGACGTTGATGCTGCAGATCAACAGAGATATACGGATATGCTAGGTTCTTTTTCCTTGTGCTCTCTTCCATTTGGAACTCAAACTGAATGGAAGACAATGAGATAAGAAAGAAACTACCGAAGGAAGTCTGCTTTTAAGGTACATTTCAGCAACGCGAGCCTTTAAAATAAGAAAACTACTTGCGTAGTTTATTACTTCCTAGTTTTCTAGTTGCAGAAAGAAAAGGAAATTGATAACAGTATGTAATTGTTATTAACACATGATATTTTAACGTGTGAACAATACTGATGCTGAACCAAAATGAAGCATGTGACTGGATTTAACGAAATTGAAATAGATTTAACAGTAATTCAATCTTCGTGCTGATCCCTTAGAATTTAGAATTATTCTCTCGTGTTGTATTTGGGAAAATAAGTATGAATAATTATTTTGGGGCATAAGAGACAGTGGAGAATTTTTCCTTCAAAATTTTCATAGGATGAAAAGGACAAACGATGAGAAGCGCACAAATACAACCAATTCTCGTACACCAGCAAACTCAGCTTTTGTGCTTAATAAAATGTTCAACGAGCAGTGGCTTTGCGCAGCCATACTTTTACCATTTTCCTACGAATGTACCTCCTGGTCGCGTGATACCATTCCTAGCCCTTCCCATTGTCTAGCAGAATTCCTGCAAAGCTACCAGAAAATTATTTTTCTCCTCGAGAGCCTTCTAATACCCACTGTAATACGAACTAATTGTAAAAATGACACTAAAAGTAACTATGCTGCCCGAAAGAAATATATCTTTTTCAACAGTTTTCTACAATTTTCTTTGAAAATTGAACAAGTAATTTTACGAATTCAAATTAAAAATGATTAACAAGCTCGGTACTGTTATATTTTGATTAATTTGAAATACGTGAAAAAATACGTACAATTGAAGAACTTTTAATGTTTCTTTTCGTTAAACGCTCGGGAGGATGCGATCAATTTAACGCGAAGCGTCTTTTTACTTTTACTGGACCGGATTTCAATTGCAACGTAAAAGGAATAGAATATATACGGCGCCGAGAAAAGTGGTTCGAACGAGAAGTGGTGCCGACTAAAATACAGAAACTAAAACTGTGGAATAAAAACTATGAAGCGTTCTTTCCGTTTGACGCATATAGTTTCTTCCTAGAAAAATCGTATAAATATTTTGTAAAATATTGCTTATTGTGAATTATTAATCAACAGCAATGGATTACTATATGCTTCAAAAGCGTTACTAGATTTTTTACAGTTAATGCAACGCTTTCAGAGGATAAACGCCAAGAGATTTGCATTGAAGTCTACCGACTTCTTCCGGATAGAAGCCATTGGTGCTTTTCTCTATTTTCACGTTCGTACACATATATTTGAGCGATCCATCGGTTCTATAAGAATGCACCTTCCGAAACGGAGTTTACTTTGAGAGATTGACTGCGAATTCGTAATGTCGATTTTCTGAAAGTAAATACATAGTTCCATTCTATGTATACTTAAAATACATATACGCTCACATCTACCCAAAATGATGCTTCTGAGAAAGACGGATATTTCTACGGATATAAAAGAGATATATGAACTCCCCACATTACAATACTGATTTTTACAGTTTTTAGAAAATATAATTAAGATCTCAAATTCCCAGAATAATAATTTTGATTTGTTGTTTTAAATTCTCTGTTATCGTGCATATTACTTAAACAAAATCCACGGCGATTTGACTATAATGCAATTTTCATACTCTTCGAAATATAATTAAACTTCTTTTCAGTTTTTATCAATTGTATTCATTCGAGCTTTACGTTTATGATGACGCTCAGCGGGTAGTGTATTCTTATTATTTCGAAGCATTACCGCCTACGATCAATTACCTTCGCGTAATAAATCGCTGGCGGCCGACGTCTATCGGCTCTGACAAGTGGAAAAGAAACGTGAAATATGAAGCAAGCTGTATCAATTTCACCGGACTCTGCTTTTACTCAACGGTTCAGAAATGGGGGGATTTTAAAGGCAAGACCGCGCATTGTGTCTGCCGGATGTAGCTGCTTTGCGGAAGATACAACATCCGCGGCGAAGCTAGCAGAAGGTAATCCCCTCAGTCGCCAGTTTAGGTGTATTCAATTTATACGGAAAATTCTCTAAGATGAAAAATGGCTCATTCCTTGCAACGTGGAATAGCAGTTCTTTTCTAGCTAATACCACATTATATTTCCGTGAGACGACGCGAAAGTGAATTCTATTGGATCGAAGTAAAAACTTTGGCTGTGAAGATGGATAAATAAAGCTCTATTCCCAAATGGATAGACATTCCATTTTAGGGGAAATAATGCTTCGTCAAGCAGTAAACATCCAATCGTGAGTGTTTATTTAAGAATCGAATGAAATTTTCAATCCAAATTTATCTGTGTAGAAATCAGGTCAATTGTAGAGTTGATTAAAATTTTTGTCAAAATCAATAGGAAAATAAATAGTGGTATAATTATTACACTACGACTTTTTCAGTCACCGAATATTGTATTTCATCATACAAAGCTCGATGTCGCGTATACAATATTCGCTATTTTCTTCGACTGCTCTTATCGAATAATGGTGGGGATTTTTATATTCAGCTAGCAAATGGGTTCTTATAGTTGGCCATCCTCCGGAGGCCGCATTCAGAAGAGTAATATGCGGAGCGGCCTTTTTTGGGCAGCGCAACGGCTCCCAGGATGCTCGTGCTTTCATATTTCAGGGCAAAAAATGTTTCCCGATTTCAGGATACACATATAGGTGACGCGAGACAAAAGATCGTGAAGATTGCGGGTTCCATGCAAATGCGTGCCCCTTAGAAAAGGGATCGGACTGGAATATTACGCTAATATTTTCATAGAGAATATTCCGGGTCTTTCAATACTATTTGTAACAATACCGAAACTCACTTCTAAATATAGAAATTCTGTTTCAATATAAAATATATGTAAAATCTATGAAAATTTTCTTTTGCGTTTACTTTCTTCTCTTTATACGTCAGAGAAACTAAAACTGGTAATAGCTTTGTATAGTTATAGTGTTTTGTCTCAGTTTCATAGTTACATTCCGAGAGAACATAGCCGAGCAAAAATGTTTCTACAGTGAAATAGGTCAATTTGTACTTCCACTGAAGGTTCTTCCTGCTTTTCCTTTTCAGGTGGAACTAAATGTTAGAAGGTTCGCACAATGATAGAAATTGTAATAAACTTGAACCTCTTTAAAACTGTGTATTATGCACATTTTTATTAAAAGAAGGGAAAAATGTTTAATCATTTCGATATAAATGAAACTGTTGATGGGAAACACGGAAAACAGCTTCGCGATGAGTATTTCTCATGGTGTAATTAAATATGTATCAAGTTAGTCTATCAAAAAGTGACTACCATAAAGTTCGTTCCATTTACGTATTATACATTTAAGAGCTTCTTTAAGTTTATTACATTTATCGTACTGCTATATTATGCTCGTACGATTAATTTTAATTTACATTTACTCAAATGAAGCCTCGCGTAATACTTTACGCTGTAATGAGTACATGAATACTAGACGTATCTTTGTTAACGCTGTTCATTCATTTAGATAGATTGCATATTGTAATTCATACTCTATTTGAAACAATATGAGAATTTCGAACTCACCGTTACCTATAATGAAGGAAGTATTTCAAATGATAATTAAATTCTTGTATTTTGCAATTCCGTTTACATTATATCGGCTATTTTTCCCTAATTGGGAGATTATTTTAACTCGCGATCAGCGATAAAGTCAAATTTTCAGTTTATAACAGCCACGTTCGAAATTCCTATTCACAAACCGTAAAGTGGAAGTGACATCTCAGTTCAGAAAATTTTCGCAGTTTCCAATAACTGTAATCGGATCGGTCACACAATTTTGAAAACAATCACAGTTTTTTTTGTCCTTCGAGTTTGCTGTAGTTGGCGACAGTATTAATAGTACGATTCGGACGAATGCTAGGATCCTCGTCGCGAAACTACTGCGAACAAGATAAAATCGCAAAAAACCGCCAGTATGACATAATTGTTCCTCTGAAATAATCTGGCAGACAACTGGCTTTTCGAGTAATTACACGTCAGATCTTCTTCTAATTGTCGGCATTTAAAGGAACGAGGTCATGCATCTGCATAGCTTCCTGATAGTTTGACCTTTCGTGTCGACAAAGAAAAGTTCTATTGAATCTGACGAAATGTCACGAGATAAGCTTATTTTCAGCTCTTCCGTCGGATGCAGCCTCCGATAGCAATGTGATTATATATTCCGTCCTACGTTACTTCGTTCGCTCATGACCGATGAAAAAAAGCATATTAAATAAAAAAATAATCAACTTTTATAAGAATCACGCTTGGAAACTTAACTATCTGGATAAATATCTTTTAGCAAAAGGTTTTCGCTAAAGCAATACTGTTAAACGTTTTTCCTTGTAAAGTAGCCACTTTTACTCGTTCCAATATGCAATCAATACATTGTGACCATCACCTTCCCAGCGCTATTATCATCTTCCTTGTTTGTCCTCGAAATTGTTCGAGTATACAGCCTCATCTATCGATTATAGGTTTCTGAGCGTTCTTCATGCTCTTGGATTATTTATAATGCAATTACAACCACGGTGATTATTTAACACCTTTCAACATGATGACAAATGCGATTTCGATAGATACTTCTTCTAGAAATTCCTATTCGCATTATAGCTTACTGATTTTACATATTAATACGTTACACTGTTTATCGATTAATTATACATTCCAGAGTCTAGTTCTTTTTAAAAAGACTTATATCTGTAACATTGATATACGAGAGACACGAAACATATGTAGCTATAATGTCAGTTTTAATTGTGAGATGGAAGCATAAGATATACATATACATGTATGTATCAGTGATTCACATGACCATGTTTAACAAGAAGTACGAACCTATATCCATGAGATGTAATTCACCAAGGTGTCGAGCAGCATAGAGATGTAAAAGTCCAAAAGCAAGCTGCATGCCAGTGGTGAGCAACATGGCGAGAAAACCGGCGGCACAGACCAGCCAACCCCATCCACCTTCCGGATAAAAGTGCGTCCGCATGCCGGCGACGTCTATCCCTGTGACCAAAACCACCCAAAAGATTATCCTCTTCACCAGACCCAGACTTCTTCCACCTCCATATCAACCTCCGCTTTCACCTCGCCACCATCTGTCCTTCCAATGGCTCGTAGGAATATTACCAGACGTCGCATCAATATTTTTCCATCTTATAGACCATTCTAACGAAAGTGAACTTTGAAAATATACCTAAATATCGATTCACCTTTTACAACTAAACCTTTTCATTATTTTTCGTTTATGCTTCAATTGTTTTAGGAATATTAAAGAAAGGTATTTAAAAAAAAGGTTGGAACGTTTATAAAAATTTTACCTGTGCGTCGCAGTGCTGGCACGCAACGATGTAAGCTTCTCAAATCACCAAGAACCAAATTCGTGTTGCCAGCCATACTTTCTTCTCCATCCATGTAGCGCACACGTGGGTCTGCAACAATAGAGATACTTCGAATTAACTACGTGCAGTATAAAATTAATTGTTATCGTTACACAATTGTTAGAAATATCATTTCACAATAATTTTAGACGACGAACGATTATGAAGTAGGAAATATGTATAAAGATTTTCGACAAGACTGAAAACCGAGTTTAAGTGATAGAAGAACTTATTCTCGTCACGTTCCATTTTTCCATGATTATAGAGGCGTTCGCCTTGGAAAATAGCTTGCAGCAATTTCGGATTCTTTCTTATGAAATAATTTATGTAGTTCAAAGCGGCAATGCTGCGGGCGTGGAGGTGTCTTTTCAGGTTTTTCAAGCACTTTTCTAGCGAGCGTCTTAACTCGAAAAACCAAGTCCGTTAGCATCAACGAAGAGCAACGTTCTCTAGTTCATGTAAACATATATTCTTATACATATGCTGCATATTCTTCTTCTGTCATGAATTAAGAAATTCTTATACAAGAATTAACTAATAATAGACAATTTATCAGTCCATTTATACAACATATAAATAAATTTGACGATGAGGAAACAGTCGTAAACAGTCCTCTCTCTCTCTCTCTCTCTACGTTTTTGGAGCTTGAGAGCAGTAATAAATCGTTCCGAAAGAATGTTTATAACTAGTTTTGACAGATGTATAACTGTGACAGTGAAACATTCCCTCTGGCTTATCCGAATACAAGTGTTCAGTGTTTCTAAAGTTCAGGAGTTCAGTGCAGAGTAAGCGGAATGCAACTATCGAAATTCATGGTGTCCCTGGCCAGCCGTAGACAGCAAAACTGAGAGAAGATAGAGCACCGGAGTGGCAGTAACTGGTCATTGAACTATCGCAAGTTTCATGTTCAACATGACCGCAGCAGTTCCTAACAAGGCCATCTTGATAGAAGGAAGAAGGAAGTGGCGTTTCCGACAGCTAAAGAAAACTTAGATCTATATAGTAAACAAGAAACTTTGAAAATATTCTGACAGGAACTACAAAATGTATTGTCTGTTTTCCAATTCCACCTAAGTTATAGCAATATTGATATCGAATATTCCTTAAGATGTGAAATGATTTATCACTATATTTTAGCTGCTTGATCAATTTAACGAGGAGGACCGAAGATTAAATGACGGTGAAAATCTTAAATATCAGGATAAGATTTTAAAAAAATTTGAAGAGATATAAATTTTTCTCAAATATGTGCAATATGACAGAAGTGTACTTTAAGTCATGATAACGTCATTAAAAGTTTTAATAGTGAGGTCTCAGGACTTTTTCGGGTACACTTCGCACAGAACACTTCTTCCTTGAGAGCTTCAGTTTTCTGACATTTTTCCAACCCTTACGTAGCTTTTCCCAAGACTATAATCGATCCATCAGAACCAACCTTGGTACATTGTCACGGAAGCATGTCGTTTTATGGCCTTCCCACTTAAACACATCTTGTTAAACACTGAACTCCCATCAATCCTATATCTCATACCTTCAATTCAATCATCTGTCTCATTTTTCCAAAAAGATCGACACAGAGAGGCAATAAAATTCGCGTCAACTGACTTTTTCAATCACGCTAATGTAGAAAATCTATCTGAAACTTAGAGTGTTTGAAGTAAGCTTAAGAAACTAATACTCGAATCGGAATATTCGTGGCTCAGTTCGGCAACGCACGGAAAGCGTGGTGCACATCTTTCAAGCGGAAAAGTAGCTGGTTAGCAATGGTGAATTTGCATGCTAGAGAAGGTCTTTTGGTCGTTTTGTGCGAGATGAAGGCAGTCCACGATGAAAAGAGCTGAAAGACACCGAACGGAAGAGGAAGAGGCAGGTATTCCGGTAAAAGTGCTCATGAAAGGGAGATGTTGAGTTGCATGCATTCGAAGGGCTCACCACCTTAGGTCAGTCTAAGAAAGGGTCCGATGATCGCAGAATCTAGACCCTTGTAAAATTCATTTGGGAAAACTCTTCGAGATTTATCTACTGACTGTAGCTACTAAGAAAACGCTACTTGCGATATATCATTGGAGTTTCTCACAGAGTGTACATGAAAAAATTATCCAATTCGCTTTTCAATCTGAATTTTCCTTTGAATAAATCTGTGGTCACTTTAGTGAATTGAATAGGAGTCGAGTTAGTTCACTTTTCTTTCGAAGAGATTCTTGCATAAACATGCTAACCAGAAAACTGTTCAATTTTTCTTATAATAACTCTTCTTAATTTAGTATTAATGTACTCCATGCAAAGAAACGAAAGTTACGTGCTCCCGTCAAGGTGCATATCTTCCGAAGGATTTATAAGTTCTAGGTGTACTTCGTCTTCCGTGGTTTCTTAATTAACAAACGCCTCCCTAGTTTCGGTGTTAGTACACTTTCGTGGGAAGCGAGTAAACGTGGTAGGAGTATCACTACTTCTGTGGCGACGTCCATAGGTTTCCTGCTAGTGGTTCAACATCCTGTCACACCAAGTTAGAGTAAAAGCTACGGTTACCTTTAAAAGTCATAGCAAATTCTGAGACCAGACTTGGCTTATCTCAACCGAAACTTTACTCCGTAACACCATATTCTAACATTTATGAAAGCTAAATTAAGAATGTATTTCTTAGTAGCGATATAAGTAAGTGATTTATGAAATGACAAATGAAAAAATATAATTTAGGAAAAAAATCGTCAACCTCTATCACTGATTAAAAATAGCACGAAACGAGGGCTATCAATTGCCAAAACACTATGAATCTCAAATTTTATGGTCAAGTATTTTCTCGTGGGCCGGACAGAGGTATTAATCGCCCTTTATTGTATTCAGCGCATGCATTTAATTCCATCCCTACCTCACCATCGACCTAGCCTGGCGGTAATTATGAGCAATTAAGACAAAGCGTCGTTATATATCGTCCCCAAGCCACGTTCTGCTTGCTCGTTAATTTAGAAGGAACCTAACAAATCCAACAAGCATTCGCTACGCAACTCGCATACCGATTTCACTATGCCGACCTTTTTGCAAAACCCAACAGAGACGTGTAAGGCCGGATGCAGACTATTTTCCAGGGTTCCTCGTGAATTATAAAACTTGAGAGTCTTTTGAGTTTCGAGAGTCTCGGAAAACACCTTCTGTGCATCGTAATGAGGATTTTTGAAAAAACGAGGACTAGACGAGCACAAGAGAAATAATAACACTGACAATTTCTACGTCGAAATTGTCCTTAAATACATATGTGTATATTTGTAGAGGACAAATATCGCTATTTGATTTTGGGAATAAATTATTCTTTATCAAATTGGCGAAATTTGGATTCGAAAATGATTGAAATATCAAATGCAGGAATTACGCGACTAACAGTGCCACGCGTGACCTTAGAAACAGTATAAATATACATAGTACTTTCCAAGGCTGTACTTGAAAGATTTGCAGTGACTGCATGTATTACCTCCAGATGGGGTGATCGATAAATCTATATTTTTAATTATAAAAATTGCCGTTCAAAGAATATATTAAACGTGATATAATCTGTAATGAAAGTTGTAATGATCGAAGGGCCTGGAGGCATCATGTCCCAAGATATTTACATTTATGTATATATTGAAAATAAATTTTAGAGAAGAAATTCATACCATATGAAATTGTCAGTATGGATAATGGTATTATTCATAATATTGCATATACGCATAGTCATTAAAACCAGATGCATATACAGAGGTAAAATCAAATTACCTTAAAACGCGGAAACCCGAGATTTTTGCTGGCAGTAAACTAATATACCACCGTGTAATCTTCATTTCCGATTAGAAATGCGAGCTTTGCATATAAATGGCTCATTTACTCACAAGCGAATACAGTAGTCTCTCATATTTTGCAAGAAAAACTGAATTTCTACAGATTTTAGAAGAATACTCGTCTAATATAACCAAAAGTAATTTGTAATGTTCAAGCGATAGTCTTGTAGTACAATCAAGATGATTTTTCTTTAAGTGATTTTAAAATTATGTTTAATATGATTGTATTATAAGTTCTAATCAGAGAAATTATTACATGAACTGTCTGTCTCACAAAGTCGTTTACAGTTACTGTTGACCTTCTTTTTGCGCGAAGTTTAGAGAACTGTCATCGTACTCTCATCACAGGTGCCTCTTCTCATTGTCTTATCACTCATCTTTACACCCACGACCCTTGACCCGTAAGGATATTTCTTCAACACGTTCTTCACTGTTATAATTCCCTTTCCCTTCCTGGCACGCTTACTACGTCTATACATAAGCACATAGTGCGCTAGTTTTTATCCAATATGCAAATCATCGTATAATATTAAATATTAGATGTTAATTAAATCTGTGCATTTATTGATTGCAAATTGGTGAATTACAAATTAAATCGCTAATATTAAATAGATGAATAGATTCAATATTTATTTGTCTACATATCAGATATGAATTGTAAGTATATGATATGACTATTCCTCTATTTTATATCTGTACTATGCTAGCATACACTGTCAACAATTATAGAAAATTAAGGTCGCAATATTCGAGATCCAAGGTAGCCAATCAGAATTATATGTATGTACACGTACAGTATCACAGTATTCATTGCAAATGATGCACAAATTATATCTATTGAGTCTAACAATGCTAATACCAAATATAGCTTCACAAATTCCGGAATGGTATCCCGTATTCAAAGGTAATCGATAATGTTGAAATGTTGTTCGCGAGTGAAATGCATGCCACAAATTGTCATTAACCCCGTGAAAAGAGCGGTTCAATGTATTATGTGCCAGATTGCAACAAGGGACCGGGCAACAGGATATCCAAATAGAATATATCAAATTTTGAGGTTGCAATTGACTGGGTGGCTTCTTCATTGTCATTGTGTAATTGTGCTTTGCAAAAGCGAAGAGAGTTTCGAAAATGTCCGCAATTTTATTTTTATCGAATTTAGTTGGCTACTGGATTAAAACTTCATTGCACTTTGATAATAATATTCAATTCTAATACTACGATAAAAAAGTAAATTTGAACACTTAAATAAAATGATATTTTTCAATTTATTTACATAATTTAATTAATAAAATCTTCCCATATTCGTTGCAAATGTAAATATAATATTTTGAAAAATTCGTATCGTGGGATTCGAGCAGGTGCTCGGATCAAAGTGAATCTTCATTAAACGTGGATTACTGAATGAGGAGAATCAGGATGAGAGGTATTTTTTTCCTATAAATTTTGCATTTAAAGCGGAATAAACAGTTCCATTTGTGTCGTGCAGATGAACTACTGGCTCGAACGAAATTAATGAAACGCCCGCAGACGTTGATTAACGTTTGGAAACGACAGCGATTTCCAGGAATCAATACGAATACATTGCGAATACATTGCGAAGGGACTTAGTCAGTTTCATTAAACATTCAAGAGTATTTACAGCGATCACGTTATTTACGTCCCATCTATTTTTATCAAGCTACGCAACATTTTTACCATCGTTAGATTGTCGAATTTTTTGTCTATATATCCAAAGAATCGAAATCATTTAGATTTCTGAAAGAGGATTTCTTCTTTATCACGTTCGTAAAAATATTTTTTACGGAAAAAAGTTTCTTTGAAAACTCAGTATAGAAATATTAACAATGACTTTTGTATCCTGAGCCGTAATATCGGGCGAGGAAGAAAAAACAGTAAGAATATAAAAACCAAAACTCACCACCATGATACGAGCTACCACGATGCGGTGTGTAAGTTGTACCATTTTGAAGATTATGGGGATGGTGGCTTGGCGTGTAGTACTGCGTGGCGTGCGACGCATAATTATTCGGAGTGCTGGGTATGTGCACTGGATGGCAGTGCATGCATCTTCGAGGTGTTTCCGGTCCACCCTGAAATCATTAGAATTCATTTTTTTTTAACAATTTCTAGTATCTATCAAATCTTAAGGTGAATAAAAAAGGGATATTCGTTTTCTGTTAGTTTACATTTATAAAACATGGAATCAGGAATATTGCACTCGATCTTCATTTACTACGGCATACTAAAAACCTATTTTTTCCAAAGTGTAGTCACGTTGTTATTTTGGACAATAGCGGAGAACGGCACTATCAAAGACATTCACGGTTCAATGCTACTGATCGTGAGCACAACGTGACTACACGCTTGCTACACATGCATAACGCGTTGCAGATACTACCTGTCCTACTATTTTTCTTTTTAGATGTTTTTTTTAAAACCCGTTTTTCATCGTTCTTCACAGAATTTTAAAGAAATATTTTTAGTCGATTTAGAATAAACTGCTTCAGTCTGTTTTAATTAATCGACAGAAGAAGAAATTGATAGAAAATTATTTAAAACTGTAGCATTGCATATAATTTTTGAATTTTCCACAGACTTTTTGCATCAATAGTCGTACGAAATTAACGTGATTAACCCTCAGCCAACATATTACTCGTTATCGCATTTCAAAATCAAGGCTCGAGAATTATATCTACCCATGTGTTTAAACCACAAACCTCTCGACCCAGTTTCTGGACGGAATTCATTGATCAAAAGAGAGATCAAAAAGTTCTGCTAGCTATTTGAATCTAAAACACAAGGCTTTCGAAATGACAATTTTCATACCATTCACCCTTAATTTCGAGACCGTGTAACAGTTCGATTGTATACGGGTTCCAGCTTCAATGCCATGGTCCAACGCACCGGGAGAAAAAAGGTAGAAATGATTTTGAACAGCTCGAAGAAAAATATTCTCACTTATCCTGGTGGTTTCTATGCGCTATTACGAAGTCTTCAATTCGTTGTTAAGTGACCAGATTTTCGGAAGGTAGTATTCAGAAACGTATAACGAGAAGTGTTGCCTGGTCAGCGGTCGTTTCAAAACTGTCTTAGGGGCGATGGAAAAGCGTGTTTTGAAAAAAGGTCGAGCGAGGTGGGGTAGTTGGCTGGTGTGGAGCTTTCAAGCAAGCTCCAGGGATAGGATCCTCGAGCTTACTCGTAGTTCTCTATTTCCGCCCGTCCACAGTGATATCGCTCGACACGAGTTTCCTCGGCTTTTGATACATAGGTACCCTCATTACCCGCGTGCTGCATTTTTCGGAACGAGCGTAGCTCGCTTCGACAACTACCCTTTCCATCTGACTCGATGAGGCCATTTATTCGCGAATGAATCTACTTATTGCGAATTTTTTTCCTGATGAATTTTTATCGCATTCGACACTTTGTGAAATCATTCCCTTCGACCACTCGCTAATTGTGGAACCAAGACACTTAGGATTCATTCACTGATTTTTACATTTTTTTCTAAATCTAGTTACAAAGGTAACTGTTTTTCTAAAATATGTACGTTGAAGCTGTTGGATAGATTCTTAATAAAGAATCGTTAATTTGATTTTCGTTAGTTAGATTTTTTGTAACAACTGTATTGGTCTAGTAAAATGAACTTTTTCATAATGAATTCGTCTTATTACTATTTGAATTATTCGGTTGGTTTAATAGTAGATTGTTGGATTTTTTTATATCTTTTAATAGTGAATTGTTGGATTTTTCAAAAAGACCTTACTTTTTTATCGGAAGCTTTCTACTGTATACCAAGTTCCTGGAATACAATAATGAAATCAAATTCAACTCAGAATGCAATTATTTTTCCTTTACGTTATCTTAACTTTGTTTCATCACATTTTCTCCACATTCAAACACTGAGATAAAGAGAAAATTTTCTTTACTTGACTTCCTTTCTACCGCGAGCAAACTCACGCGGTTGAAGTTCACCGCTTCTATTCCACGGAGACAAGAAGCTCTAGATTTGTGAAAGAATGCTTCTCTAACTGCTCTAGACTAAATTAGGAAGTTCACTGAACTTTATTACATACTTTCACTTGAGTAATTGCCTTGAAATTCCCTTAACTTATCGGAGTTAGTCTGATGAAAAAACTTGCGCTGTTTCTTTCAAAACTTTGAGAATTCTACAATATTTTCTTGATATTCCTTTCTTTGTTCATTCGATATCTAATCTATTTTACACCAAAGTATTGTTGCAAAAATTGTTGACCAATGGAGAAAATATAGATTTTCTTTAGATACAAAACATAACTACTTGCAAAATAGTTAAAGTCAAATCGTGATTTATTACCTAGTTATAGTGTAGTTATTACGTGTGCACTGTAATTACGTCAGCAGTAAATTTGATCCATAGCTAGTGCTACGTATTATAAATTAATGACATTTACTGAAATCTGTGATCTTTTATTATTAAAATGTACAAAATACGTTTATATTTTCTCCTTTTGTTTATCCTTAAAATTTTAGTCATACTCGAAAGATTATTGTTCCCTCAATATGTACATTTGTTTCGGTAATATTTCTTGTGAATGTGTGGAATTTTCATATTTCCAGAATGCCTTGTAATAAAATGAATGCGTCCGCCACTTACTACCCAAATTGAATGTTCGTTATAGTTCAAACGTTCAAAAAAGCGGAATGAATAAAGAAATCAGTCGAGAAATGCATAAAACTGCGTACGTTCTCGCGAAACAAAGTGCAGTTTCCCGTTACTCTTTTGGTTCTGAAAAAAGTTCCTAGTCACCGCGTAACATCTCTGGTAGTTCGCTTCCGCTGCTTTTATTTTTTACATAGGTTAGCGCGTTGTGCAATTTCGAAACATGTAGTAAGAAAAATGTGGATAAAATTCTTCTTTACTCGTCCAGTCAATATCCAAGTTAACGAACCTCTTTTTTACGTATTTTCATTTAACAATTCTTCACTTTATGCATCCGTACTAGTTACTCCAATTTTATATTCGCATCGTTAATTGAATAATTATACCACAGCAAATTTTACAGAAAATGGAATTCATTCACTAGCTTCATGCTGCGTTAAAAAATAAGTAAAATTCTAAGAAAAAAGGTTAAAACAAATATTTCTTAATAATTTAAATTTGTTCAACGAGGCATACGTTTAATAATGAGTTTGATAAAAGTCTCTTTCTGATGTATATATTAAAAAGTGTGGTTTTAGATTGTAAACTGATTAAAGATTTTTCTTCCTAGTCAATGGGTCCTATAAATTCCTAGATTTTCAACTATTTTTTAAAAAAGTCTTTACAAAAAATCTTATCAAAATAGTAATTAGAAAATGATCCGATAATTAGCACTTACGTGTATGGAATGTTGAGAACGCAGGGATCTAACGGAACCAGCTGGATGCAAAGAGGGTACACTGCCAAAGCTCATCGATGAGTTTCTACAGCCTCCGGGGGTGGACCAGCCACCACGGACACTAGCGCTAGTCCAACCCATCCCGTTGCCACCGTTGCACTCGTCCACAAGCATTTTCAGGCTTCGCGACTCAGACGACTCATCTTATCTCATCTCATCTCATCGAGCAATCACCCTCCGCTTGCATCGTTCGAGCCATTCTTATTGTTAGTGCTTTTAATGCCTTCTAAACCCTTCCAGACGAGTCGTTTCGTACTTCTCTCCAAATGAAAGCTTTGTTTCTCTCCTGTTTCGAAACATCGACGCTTTCGGTAATTACATTATTGGGTTTCCTAGAATCCCAAGAGACTCGACTGGATCAGAGCTCAATAATTGAGACAGATGCTCTATCGGCTGATTTGTTTCCCTACTGGCCTTGTTTTTCTACATCTGAAACAGAGGAATCATAAACTTCAATGCAAATAGTTGCACGATATCTAAAGAAATTTAAGAGAGATAGAAATAGATTAAACAGAAATAAAGTGAAAAGTGAGTTTTTTTAGTAACACTGTAATATTTATAGGTTTAGCAACATTCTATGAGAGATTTTTTTTTTGTAGAAGGTGTGAATTTAATAGAATGACGTAAGAATGTCATCATAGTGAGTCTCGTTCGACTTTCAAAAGCCGGAGGATTGGTTCGGGGAGTTCGGACTTACGATACTAGTTTAAAGTAATAAACAACGGGATAGTTTCGGAAGTTATTAGATGGGCAACCTCGCTCGACTGCTTTACGGTGGTATCATGTAATCTGGGATTAGTTTATCGATGCCTCACGTGTTCAATAGTAGATCGATCGTAAATTTATTACGACGGGACAAGCAAAGAGAATAATCTCAGTAAACGTAGAGCCAGTTTAGCACTAAAATCATCGATCCGTATCAGTTTTTCCTAATAATTTATAATTTGTCTTTTAAAAAATAATAGTGGCAACGAGGAGTCATTCGAGTTTAATAAAGGAAATTTTGTGTATTAAACAATTTTTGTCATGGATTATTACTCTCTTCTCTTCATCGTTAATCCGATTCGATATATCTCACACTTTAAATAACATTTTATCCCAGTAAATTCGATATTTCGCGTGATATCAGAAATTCGAAGATTAACGATTTGAAATTGGTTGTGTGATTGATCTGCGTATTCGATATTAATTTCGTACGTGCAAATTAAAGGGGAATTATTATAATGTTCGATGATCAAGAATATTAGTTCACCTTGACCGATCATCATTTGATCCATCTATATTGAAACACTTCAAACAAATAATAAATAATCAGTTTTATATGTATGTTACAAAAGTTCAGTTATTATTCGTAGTTTTTATTACTACTTAAGAAATATCTTCACTTAACTTTCCAGTGTTTTTTCCTCCATAACTTCATATCCTTATTCAAGCTTGCGCGTAAAAAGGTAAATACGAATCTAAACTCATAGACCAAAGGTTAACTCGATCACGATAAATTTTCTGGGTTTCCTTCTACCACTTGACCTCGTACTCACAAAGTTTGAAGTAAGTTCAACTTACACATTTATTCTAAAAGTGAACTGCTGCCATTGTATATTTAAACTTCAATTCATGAACGCTCTAAGTCCATTAGATTAAGGTGGTTAAAAGTAAAATTGAAAGATATTCTAGTATCAAATAGTTATAACAATATTGTAGTAACTGATATAATAGATTCTCTAGAAAATATATTCAGGAAATACTTTTATAAAAATAAGATCTATCTGACGGTGTTTAGCTGATATGCAATACCAAATGCGGTATGTGCGAAATCAGTGCTTTTTGTGAATAGAGAATCGAAAACGCAGAACCTCTAGCATGAACTAGCTTCTAGTAGCATTGATACACGTGTGTTCTACTTTGACGTCCTCGCGAACAATGGAAAGGTACACACAAAGGTTCCTGTATAGCCGTGGAAGGTAAAATTATCACTTATTGAAGATGGCGCGTTCCCTACAATCGGGTACCAAACAAGAGAACTCGTTACATGTACTGTAAACCAGATTCGTGACTTCAAATTTGAAGTGCTACTTTATTCACTCCACTCGCGCAATCTTGAAACCAGGTTTCGAGCGCTCTGAACGGTAAAAAATTGCTAACAAAAGAAGGAAAATGCTTTTGAAATCTCTAAAAACTGTCAGTGAAATTGAAAAACCCATTGTACCAGTTGCTGAGAATTCTAACTGAACAATTTTCTAACCAACGTTTTTGGCAAGAATGTGTTCAATTAAAATCTAGTGGCTATTGCTCAACCGCATACAGATATTTTTTCTTTTATTGTATATTATTTGCGGTAATACGTAAAAAGATTCCATGCGCAGCTAATCATTGGATTTTGAACGTAACTTGCATCGTAATAAGCAGCTTCAATAAGAGAGGCCAATCAGTAGATAATTAAACGGTTCCAGATATCGGATCTTCATTCGTTTCTATTGTTATAGCTTCTGGGTCAGTAGGTCGTTTAAGTACAAAGGATCCATATTCTGTGCATAATATATTTTTTACCCCATGAAAATTGTATGCATACATTTTGAGATTATTTAATCACGTTACTCCAAAATTGTCCAGCTGGATGGAACATTAATTTATAGTTACAAGAAAAAGAGCAATCACATACTATTTTCGTATCACGAAACTCTCGAGTAGATACTCGTTAGCGATTAAAAAAAAGAATCGCGCAATATGGGAAATGTATTGTGAATTGTCGATGCATTGACGGTTTGCAGATATGTTTTAACGAAGGTGGCAGCAATTTTCCACGAACGAGCATATTCGGGTCAAAATAGGTGAGGATGTCAACTGCACACAGATAACTATTGCCAGAACTTCATATTCCACAATATTTTTGATAGCTGAAAATGTAGCTCGTAAATGAGCTATTAAATAAAATTAATGTCCGTGACACGTCGCTGCAATTTCAAGAGCGTTCTGGAAGAAAAAAAAAATAAACGCAAACTCATATGTCTCTCTTTTTCGCTGCCGCGTGCTCTCTTGCTCTTTCCCACCCATATCTTCCTCTCTTGGCTTTTCTTCCTCCGTGCATTTCATAATTCTACATTTTCTCTACATATACGACGTACGTAGTACGTGCGCTTTTTTCGAACACGAGCTGAAAAAGCAACTGGAAAATTAGCTTGACTTTTTTCCAATTGAAATATTAAGGACGCAGAACGATTTACGAAAGTTTTTGTTTTTATCACACGTGTGTTGTTTGCGATTGGAACCAAAAGGATGACACGTATCGTACTGTCAGGATATTTTTAAAAGCATGACATACTGCAAGTTTGAATTGAAATTCTCACCAACTGTATTTTGACGGAGATAAAAACCAGAAGCGTGAAATTGAATTTTTCAAAATTAATTTGCATTCTTTCGTTTGTGCCATTTATCTTTGTTATGGAAAGTTAATTAAGAAATTTCAAATGTGAAAGATCAATTGATATTACAATAATCGTGAAATGATGTTTAATACAATCGCACGGAGAAAGCAAATGTTATTAAAGCTAATGTATCTTTAATCATAGAAATCTATAGACGAGACATTTATTTAAAGAATATACGATTTCACTTAAATCCCTCCAGCTTCCAATCTATGAATACAAAATTTCCGCCAAAAAGTTATCCACTTGAGGCGAGGTCGAACCCCAAAACACCATGGCAACAGGAACCATAAGGCAACCACCGAGAGAGAGACACCAGGCAGCAGCTTTGAACGCTGTGTTATTGATTTCATCCAAGGCACAAGCGGACGACTGCCATCCTTTCTCAACATACATCTTGCCACCCACACGCACTTTACGCTTGTCACCTAGTCTTTGCCCTATTCGAATACTACTATCACACTTTCTTCGAGTCTTCGAACAACCTGTTCATTACCTTCCTATATATCCATTCCTCCAGCTTTCAAACGCTTTGAAAGAACTCCTGCTTCTCTCGATTTCAAACGCTTCTTTGCACAGATATCGCGCGACTCGATCACTGTGCTTCGAACTTTGTAAATCGTACTTTCAATTTCATAGGTAGATTGCTAGTAAAATAGGAAAATTTAAAACGTGAGATATTCACAATTTTTAAACTATATTTCCTAAATAATTCACTTTTTACTGTTGGCATTCCACAAAGTACATTAGTTAATTGTTTCCGGTAATTGTTGGTTGCTGTTTTCCGAGCCTCTAATTTCCAGGCTAGAAACTTTCTTCTGCCTCTCGAAGTTCATTGGAAGCTTTAATGGAACTCGAAGTTTCACTGGAGGTTTTTTTTCCCCCTCCCCCCTTGAAGCTTTTCCAATCTCCGTTACGGCAGAATTTTCATCCTTAGAGTGGAAACCAGGCGTAATTGGGTGATTGGGACTTCGTTAAAATGTATCATCCGATTCAGTCAAGCTTGGATTATATAGAACGTGTAAACGAATATATATAACACTAATAATACAAAGTTAAACAAAAAAAACATTGGATTTCATTACAATAATAGTTCCAATGTTAATGAATTCACAAAAATGAATAATTATTCTCCAGTTTTTTGGAGGCAGGTTTAGAGCTTAATGTAATGGATCTTCGAAGAGAACAAAGGTTTTTATACAATAGATACAAGACACGTGGAACGATTAACACAAACTACGATTTCTCGATTTTAGTGGGCAACTAGAGACCTCTTGATAAAGAAACCTATACTAGTTGGAAGGACCACTATGTTACTGCTGCAGTCCATACTATCAATCACATCCATCGTAGCTTCCAAATAACGAAGCTCGTAAAAATACAATTGATCAATGCCGCAGTAACGCAGAACTTTTTACAAATAAACGCACTATATGGCTCAAGAAATAAAATTTGAAGCAAATCTAGCTCTAGAAAAAATTGATAATCATTTCATACACGTTTAATACGAGATTAAATTTCAGTGGAAATATGCAAGTAGATATATAAAAATACATGTATATAAATCTTGACCAAATTTGAAAGTTTTGTGGAAAAATATCACTAAGATATTTGCAAGGTAACATAATAGAGATCTGCGAGGACATCTTGACCTCGTAACCCCAGGTACTTACGTTATGGAAAGCCAGTTAGTCTCGTACTCGAATTCGACAAAAGTTTATTTTCAAGCGAATACTAAAAGGCACTTTTCGCGACACGAACCGCAAGGGTTACAGTCGAGTTATAGTTGTATCTCGAGCGAGTGCACCCATGAGAGTGTATTCTCGTGAGTCTCGTAGAAATTGATAAAATCGTCAGCTGTTCTTAGCCGAGTGGAAGAGCTAAGATGCTCCTGACAGTTGGAATCTCCCTTGAAAAGGAGCTTATCAACCCGCACTATTCGTGTCCGTTCTCTTGGAAACTTTTTTCTCTCCCTTTCTGCTTTGTCACCAGCAAGAGAAACACGATGGAAGCGCGTTGCCACGATTTCCCTGAACGTCGTCCGATGGGAAAACAGATATTCCAGCAGTAATTTATTACTAGAGGCTACTACTTAACTCAATAAAAAATACTCTAGTTTTAAGTAAACACCACGTGTTAGAAACTATTATTTCTTCCTTGTTCAGGAATGAGTTTTGAAAGTTTTGAAAGTAGCTTTATGGTTTCCAGAAAAGTAGGTTGACGTTAAGTGAAGAAAAACAGAAGCACATGCGCTTCTTCTTCTACTTGTCGCTCATCATATTTCTCGAGCGCTGAAACTGAGAAGTTACCTGTTGATGTAACTTCTGTTTCCCCTGCTTGCTTTAATGTCTTTTGACTTGACTGTGTTATCAAAATGATGGAAGTTTTTGTAAGTGAAATTTTGTGAGTTAATTAATACATTAATTGAAGCTTAAATCTTTTGTCTACTAACGTTGGAGATCTCAGAACTTTAATTCGTATTTTTTCTTAAATGTCCTATATACATATTTATATTTACACTAAACAGAATTCACTGTTAAATAGTAAAACTTCGCATTGTTACATTTTCGACATAAAGTTTGCGTGAACGAGGGGTTGTCATATGGCAAAGTTCTACTAATTAAACTGAAGCTCTGGATTATATGGTAGGTGCTAATTAGTTTCCGAGTGACCGTACTTTCGAGCGATGTGACATACTAGGAAATATGATTCACGCACCATTTACCTGATTAAGATGTGATGTAAGCAAAGTAAGTCAATTTAACAAAGTATGTATCACTAACATAAGCGAGACCACTCTGATTTACCATATTCTCTTGTGTATTTATTTTCATTATCGGAGTACATATTTACTAATTTCACGTGAAACATAATTCCTAGGTGTCGTTCGATTATCCACATTTCGACAAAGGCTTCGAAGGGTCGAAGCACTGTAACGCAGATGAAAGGCAGCCTTTCCGCCCGAATTTTCAAGTTTTTTCGGCCGTAATCTAATTTCAAAGGTGCCGAAGAGGAATTACCGCCTAACGAGACAAAAGTTGCCGGGGCTGAATTAATTCGATAACGTTGCGATAGTTACGCGTCATCGCGTAACCCCGATTTCGTGGATCCATTACTGCCACGCACAGAAACTGTTACACACTACGAAGTATAAAGATTTTTCAATAGTTTGTTTGGGCAGTTCGAATTTCAAACGAAAAGATAAACTTACTGTCAATCGAAACGGGATTGAATTTAATTCAAAATATAACAAAGTTAATCAACGAAAATCCAAATATAAAATTCATCAATAAAATGTAAAACAAATCAATGAACTTTGAATTTCATCAGAGAGATTTCCAATAATTACAGTCATTTATACTTCGTAAAAATTAAAATGCGAGCTACATATTTTCAAGAGTTTTCGAATATATTGTTCGCAATGTAATTCGATAAAGATTTGTATTTAGTATCTGGTAGCTGAAATATACCGCAAATTCAATGAAACGTACCGTAAGTGCAGGTTGGTTCGTGTAATATATTCCATGCTACAATTTACCAATGCTGATACAATCAGAATATTACGACGTAACATATCTAGATTACACAAAGCTGTGTTGTATAGAATACACCATCGCATTTAATATTTACTCTTTTACTTTAGCATGGTTTAACCCATGTCGTTTCTACAACAATCGAGGTGATTAAATTATTTCTAACAGTTTTAAAAGTATATTAGTAAAATTAGAAAATAGTGGAAGAAATAACAAGTATATCAATTTCATAACATTTTGTACTTTTATAAATCGGTAGATTGCAGCTTGTTACTCTGTTCTCCTAAAAATTTATAACTCAAAGTGAGAAGCCGTTAGAGCTTATGAAATAATCGCTTTCTCGATTCACTTCTTTTCTCCTATTTTCTTCTATCATTTTTGTACGAGAAGCTTAGGAATCAGGAAGAAACGAATTGGTAGAAGCTGCCCGCTGGCTGACAAGCCAGAATTAAGTTCGTTATTTGACTCTGAACAAAAGCGAATTTTCTCGGCTTTCCACCCGTGCGATAATTGATTTTAGGCTCATCAGACCTGCATTTGTGTCACTGGAACAGCTAGATCGACTCGAAGAACTCTCCTATCTATTCTTCCTCCTACCACTGTCTTCGACTTTAAATTACTTCTCCAATATCGCCTCCTCAATTTGGCCCTTCCCTGACAAATTAGTGCAATTTTGAAACTTCCAAAAACTGCTATTTCTTATAATTTCTCTATGTATGTCTGTAAACTTCATAAGAATGTACGTAGTAATCTTGGACAATAGATTCGAGATACAACGTAGTAGATTTATCGACTTTTGCAAGTTCGCGAATGGAGAATGAATTTTATTGTATGTTTCATAATTTCATAGAATTTCCAAGCTGGCTAAATAATGTGCGATTCTTTCCCGATTTAAGCACGGTCTTTTGATTCCATTTCCATTGCGCAGATTGTTCACTGTTCTAAATCTCAAATACGACAAATCTCCACGAAAATTACTCGCTCTCGGTGTTTTCGAGCAAAGTTTTATCTCTTGTGGCAGTGGAAGGTGTCTTCAAGCGGAAGAGCCACACGATAAAATCTCTTAAATGGAACTCCATACATATAGTATCTACTGCACAGCACTAAGTTCCGAGATAAATAAAACAAACTATGCAGAGTTAAGTGATAATAAAACTGTCACACTAGCGAGTTATTTTATGCCTACTGTTTGGTCTCGATTGAATGTTAGTTACACATTTGAAAAATGTAGGGATTTCATACGCGTTGCTTATATCGATCGATTAAAACTGCGAACAAACCGAGAGAAATATTCAATTAATGAGGAGATGATTCTAGCATGTGTCAAGTGTACGAGATTCATTTAGCTACTGTACAGTGCGTATTGCATGGAGTTAACAAAAGAACGAATACACTCATACAATGACCTGACCCTCATAATTTCAAGGGTTCCTAGTCATATCTTCCATTTTAAGTAAACTGTCCTTTGAATTTCTCTTTTTCGTTTTTCTACCCCAACAAACAATACCTAGAATTTCGCTCTATGCACAAAATATTGCTTCGGTACCATGGTTTCCTAGAGCACCGTCTCTGCGTCACCTTTTCTCGTAAGCTCCCTCGAAATTCTGCAAAACGCTGTATGCACCCTATTCATTGTATACCTACGTGTACACTTATCTAAAGAAATGATTTCTTTTATCTAGCATAAAAAAAATATTCCAATCTAAATCAAAATCAAAATCTCAAATTTTTTATTTTTGTATTTTTCAATTTTTTCTTCTTCAGGGTACCAGTTTCAAAATCGTATTAATATCACCTGTCATCAAGTATATATCCAACTACTGTAGATATTACAAAAACCAATTTAACGCAATCTACGTCGTAGACAATTAATTCAAGGTATTGCGTGCTGAATCTCGAACTTTTCATATTTTTCTAAAGAGAAAAGCTTATCTCAGTGCCAGATCTTTCGAACAGTTGCAAGTTTGTTATTCTCGAGAGGTTGGTATCCATGAAATTGTTGGAAGGATATCCGTGAGCATTGTTTACCGGACAGGTCTCTATTTCATATCGCTAATTGCATTGGATGGCTGACTTCGAGGGCCTTCTAAGCCCAGAAGGACGGTGGAGTAGAGGCTTGAGGAGAGGGGTGCGTCAAGGGTGTCGATACAAGAGAAAGAGTCGTTTCGAGGTAGACAACACTGCACCCTGTAGAGGCGAGACTCTTCAAGAAGTTCATAATTCCCTTTGTATCGTCAGACCGACGCTCTTGTACGGAAACCACTGAACTTACGGTCGAACCAACTATTGGCTCTGTACGTCATATACGTGAAAGATTCTTTTCGCACAGACGAAACATTAGGTAATGATTCAAGAAATGCATTTTAGGGAAATTTGAAGATAGACAAAAGAATGATTTACTTAAATGTTTCATTAATCCTTGGTGATAAAAAAAACATGTTATAAAACTGTATTTATAACCATATATTTATAACCATAGAACTATGCCCTCAATATATATTTACAAAAATATATATGAAATTCAATAAGAGCATTTAAATGTACTTCAGAAACCGCTTTCACTTCTTAATTAAAAAACCCTCGTATTGTATGGAACCTGATGTATATATATTGGTGCACATATTTATTCATATTACAAAGATGCTTACGTGAGTACACTTTCAACCTTCTCAACCACTCTGCTTTTGAACTTAATGCAATTCGTACCAAGCAGCCCACTCAAAGTGCAAATGAAGCAAAACTTTGTCAAGTGCTATTTAGAAGTTGGCAAATGAACCTTTGAGAGGAAAGGAAGAAAGCTTGAAATTTTACAACCAATGAGTCGTTATACCGAATCTAATCACAGTCAGCAATTATTGCCCGAGCCAGAGAGCAATGGTTAAACCAATCCTAGTAAATGAGATCGATAAGACCGGATCGTTTGATGTATACTTTCCAGATACACAGTAGTAGTGGCGTCTGTATATAGGATTCGAGCCAATTTACACAGAGCAGCAATCGGCAGATCTCCTGGGCACTTGACTCAACTGTACGGTTTAATCGACTGTTTGATCAGCGACGGATCAACACCGAATGCAGATGCACATTTCCACGGATATTTACTGGCGCTTCTTTTCGAGTGACCAGATCGGTAACAGATGCACGGCTAGATATTGGATCGGTGAAAAATGACGCGCTAGTCGAATCCACCCGGCGAAATTCCCTTGGGAAACCGTTAATACGTTGCAGGAGGTAGAAATAAATAGGACAATGGTACTACTCTGCTTTGGTATCGCGGGCTAGTTTTAACATTCTCCTATAAAACAATATTCATCTGCCATTTTTTATTATACACGCAAATGGAAAATGCTCCGTGGGAAATTAAGGACTATTTTATATGATTTTACGTTATTTAAGATACTGTTCAGTCTCTTCTTTGCAAGCTATTGTGTACTAATGATAATTATGGTAGAATAATCGTAGTTCAAATTGATTGCTTTTTTTTTAATTCATAGAATTAGTTTTATAGAACGAAGGAAATTGTATTATAAGTAGTGTCAATACTTTTAATGAGAAACAGTGACTGTCATCAGGAAAGCACTCAAGGAGTGACTCGTTGGGTAACAGGTACTAATCGATACAAGCTTGCGGTGTATCGTGACAAACTGCTACCGGAAGTTCGATGGCCAACCCTTCGGAAATCCATTTACAACATGTTGGTCTACCACGGAAATAAACGTGCAACAGCTCTAGGTTCAGACAAACGAAGTTTCTCCTCGCGCACTGAGATTGATACACTAAACGATGATCAGTATCGAAGTTATCTTTGGCATCCGTTCAAAATGTCTTTCAAAGTACTTCGCAAAACAAATTGCAACTATATTGAAATAAATACTTTTCATAAAATTATGTTCACTTGTCAAGACATATTCAACTTTAGTTTCAATTTAGTGAATTTTCTATTTTTCTTGTTACACTTGTAATTGTTACTTTACCTTGGAAATTCATTCAACCAATTCTGCTAATTATAATCGCGGAAAGAACGGTTACTTTGCAATGGGTGACCATTTTGCAACGTTCAATGGCGCCATTGAATCAGCAAAAACGGAAACGAGGCTAGAAACTGCGTCTAGACAGAGTGAAATTAGATTTGGAAAGTTGATAACGAAGCGAGTTGCAGTAGAGAGAGAACCAGGAACAGGAAAACTCGACGGTAGCGTATCGTGGCCGATCGAGCTGATCCCATGAAAGAGAGGCTGGACATCGAGATAAGCACTACTACCCGCATTATCTTCATGAATATAACCGATACTTAACCGTAAAATGGCTTTGGAGTTACAAAATGACTGTTGTTCCAAACGGTTAACCCTTTTATCAATATCCATATAATTTTAATACTTTCAATTCGTTGATTCCAATTTTATTACAAGAAGATTTTACAACCAAACATTTTATGGATTAGTAAAATTACATAAACTTTATCGTGCCATTCAAGACACTTTTGCATGAAATTTAAATTTATAGATTGTTATACTATAATTTTATATAAATAAAGTGACCAAATACCTGAGAATGTTTTAAATGAATCTTTAACGTTAAAATAGTGCCTAGGGCAGTAACCAGCAATATCGTGTAAAAATAGATTGAGAAGAAACTTACGCGTGAGAAGTGGAATATTAATTGCGGAAAATGAATTTGTCGGTTGATTAGTCATAAATTATAGAGTATTATCGAAAAATCGACCGATATAAGTTTTCGACAGCGGACTTGATACTCTCGAGTCTATTGAGCGGAGAATATACTAATTATATACTTGATATACATGATTATAAAGGAAGTAGGTTCGAGACAGTCTCTCAGACGTTTGACAATTTGAAGTCACTGAGCCTTTTAATTCAAGCCATTGCACCTGGGACGTCAGTGTCTCCCTCTGATGGTAGCCAGTAGTTTTTTTTTTCATCGGGTCTTATGCGAGTGCAAGCTTTTAAAGACCTTCAACGTTGTGCGGTTTCAAACCCGTCGTTCCGCTTCACCTAAATCTTTGCTATATCGAGTGGAAAACCCCCGTGAACTCGTTCTCCTACTGGGATACACACTCGACCCTTGCAGAGCTGGAATTCGCGAAATTCAGATATCTCTGCTCGAATGAAGCTTTCCAGAATTATGGATATAGCTTCCAGTCGATAGTATTTTTACGTTATTAATATTTGACTTCTACGCGTGCGACTCTTTCCGAATCCTCGCTGAATGTAATCGATACAACCTTCGGATAAGTTTTTCTCGATTATTGCGTATATTCAACGACAATATTAAAAAGCAAAAACAATTTGGAAATGAGGTTCTAAAAAAATATGAGTCTTGAATGATTGAAAGATATTAAATAAAAATGAGTAAATTAGATATCACAATTGTAGAGAGAAATGAGCCGATACTTTTCATATCGTTTTTCAAATGTTCAAGTTTTCTTGGTCTAAATTAATCAAGATTCAATAAAGTTGATCTACATCGATTATAGTAGTTTGTCTGCTGCACGTGATAATAAAATCTATGGTTAAGATTGGTATCATCGCAAGTGTTAGTACAATTCGAAATAAATTTTCAGCGAAGTGAGTAATTAATTCAGCATAATTAATCTCTCTGTGACTTTAGATGCCTCTAAGCGCAGTTATAAAGTGATGGGGGGTGTTACATTCAAGTTGGTATCGCATTACTACGTTAAAATGCCTTTGTATTTCGGCGCTTTGATCTGTCCGTCATTCGGTTAGATGCTCTTACAGTAGATTAACACGTCAGAAGCACAATCACACACTAAAATTGCCGGCTCTATGCACAACGAAACCAATCAATTTTACCGCAGAAATTCTGCAATGGATATTTCAAGATAAAAAAACAAAACTATACTATGTTCTCTCGAATAATTACTGGAATTCTTTTTCATCATGATATTTCAACCAAAAAATTCAAATAGGCGGCACGTAATTAATTTTCAAATTAAAACAGATCGAGTAGGAACTATATTTTATTTTCATATTTTTTCTTCATATTGGATGAGAAGTACGGGATTCCAGATATCGGTGCAAGTTTTCAAAGAATTCGCGAAATTCACGATCGAGATATTCGTTGCCGGACACTTCCTTTCTCACGTAATTCCCAAACTACATTCTTCAGCAAGACCTATAAAATACTAATAATTAATATCGGTCCCATCTTCGGAATCCAACGCGTGCTTTCGTCTATAGGTATGCTCAGATCGGTATGCTTCGAATTAATTTGCCTTTGTATGGAATAGTTCACTTAAACAAGGCCTCCTAAATATCTCCAACCAAATGCCATAGCACCATTTCACTAACCAAAACCACCAATAATAATCAGCAACAACTATAAATTCATAGGTAGATTATCAACACGTGGACGCATTTTCCACAAAAATACAACATTCATTTCCTAAATATACAATATATCTTTTGAATTTTCACTAACTATCAACATGATAAAATAATTAATGTTATTCGTTCATGATCAATTATTTTGTAAATGTTCTAAAACCGAATAATGAATCGTATGCTTATTCAATTGTTCCACAAAACAATCATCATTTTCAGCCTTATCAATATCATTAAAACCTGACACTAACTTCTTTGTTAGAGTCGTCGAGGAATACAACCTCGACTCACCCAGGGCGCGAATCAATTGAGATAAAAGAAATCGAAAATGAGATCCGGAGTATGAGCGGATATAAAACCGAATTGGGATGAAGGTAGAAAATTCCCGAAAGGTTAATTACCAGAAAACGATTAGTCGGTAAATAGAGAAGACGGGGCAGCGCAAATGTCTCGGTAACTCCGTTAAGCCCCTTAACCCCAGGGTGACCATCCAGGGGGTTGGAGCAGCTGGTTGGCTGACTAGCTGGGAATCGCGGCAATTAGCCAAGAGTCGTCGAGCGAGCTGCCTCGAAATTAATCCTTCAGGATAATAACGTCCTGGTGCTATTCGAGCCTAGTCTCTCCTGGCTCTCGATCTTGCTATCGTGGGGCTTATCAAGCCCGTTCTCTCATCACGACAAATCTAGTGACCACTGGTTCAGATCTCGAAACTTCAAACATCAGAACTGGGTAAAATTCAAAATTCTTTCATATATTACCTAACATACATTTCCACATTTTTCTATAAGAATAATTAATTGTAAATTCGTAAATCTCTTAAGAATGTATTATTTTAACGACGTCATTACCGCGAATCATTTTTTCTTCAACGATCCAAGATCGAAATCATCGACTATTAATGATTTAATTTGATAATTATCAGCTAGAGTGAATCACTGAATTGAATTGCAGATGGTAGCGTCATTAATGCTAAACTGAGTGGAACCTCTAATTTGTTGTCATTGTTTTTCCGTTTGAATTGGTTAATAGTACTGGCAATGATTAAACACGCACATAAATTACAAGGTGACCAAGGCACGTTATATTGAAATATTTATTAAAACGAGTCGCGTTAATATTTTGTGGCCTCATTTTGGCGCTTCTTATAATTTCACCGAGTGTTCCCAGGTCCAGTAATATCCATGGAAATTTCCTCGTTTATCCCTTAATTACACACAGCCACGAATTTTCACGGTTGAGAAATACTGAATATTCCTTGGAGAATTTAACGCCGAGCAACCTGACTGCTTTTAATCGGTCGAAAGTTATTAATCCTCGCGTTTAAGCGATGTTAAATCCGAGGCAATAAAGTGTCCTCATGTCTGGTTCTCCCTTTCATCCGATTGTCGTTCTTTTCTTCTTTGGTTCTCCGTGTACCATGAATAATTTTTTAGCTTTTAATTAAATCTTGCCTCGCACAGAACCGAAGAAACGGGACACATTCTATATACATATAACTCCATGAAATACTAGATTGAGACTCGCGACACTTTAAACGATGTCTAACATCCGTCTGGAAATGTAGATCAGCTTCATGAAGAACTATCTTGAATTCAAATGGCCAATTGTCACTATCTTGACTGTAGAAATGGATTCCGGAAATTGAGTGCAAATGTTGATCATGTGAGGTAAGTTCGAGACCAAGAGATTCTAATGAAACTTCCCAAGGTGCTGTAACGTGGGAATACTCTATGAGTTTGCCGATTACGTATTCTTGAGAGTGAAGTTAAATCAATAAAGATGATCCGTAATTGATTTCTCGAGTTAAATATCTCCATCTACTCTCATATAAGCTATATGTGCATTTCTGCTGCACTTGGCATGTTGTTTATTAGTAAATTCGTTATATAAATTCTTTAGATACTATATTCTTAATAGAAGTCATTGCAGACAAATTACGCTTTTAAATAATAATGTTTCTACTAAATTCCATTATGCTGTTTGCGAACTACTACTAGCTGTGCGAATAAATCCGTCATTTATCATCCGATACGAGTGATATCACTTGCGTAGCAATCAACGTACTGATCACCCTTTGACAAAGTACAGTTCAAATATAACTCAACGTACACCAATATAAATAAACTGAAAATTATCATGTTATCCCATTAGCATTCTTCCCTACATTATACGTATAAATGCCAGTCAATGAGTTTTAGTAATCTATACGTATAAAATTCACTCATAAATAAATCATTAAAGGCCGTAATTCGCATCACGACACATTTCAGCTCGAAATTCATTAAACCTTTATTGCAAATAATTCCAATAACTATATGAAAATTAGTTCTAAAAAAAGGGGAATTAATTTCCTACAGTAAACAGGCCGTTTCCGTCAAACGCAAAATGCAGTTAATAAATTCAGTTTGTAAAAAACCGTATGTAGGACTCATTCTCAGCAAGTACTACACATCAATAAATTAAGCCAATGCATACTGCTGTATATTCGCAGTAAAATCTTGACGGTAGTACAAACGTCTCAGGATCTGCGAGGTTGTTCACGAGTAATGACTTCCTGCATAAAGCAAGGTGCATAAAGCTTGGTAATGCGAATGTATGCCAGTGTCACTGATTTATGACAAGGTACGTGGACACATTTGCGTTTCCTAGTAAAGGTGGGCGACGTCCATCAGCGTCACGATAGCCTCTCCGGAAACCACTTACTCTGTTCTACTCACCACAAAGTTTTGTAGACCTTCGTATGCAGATACTTTCACAGCAATTACCAGCACATACGCAATAGTGAACAGAATGTAGAACCGCATTGTATAAAGTTAAAGAAATGAATCAAACAAAATGGAATCAAACTTTTTTACCTCACGATTAATACAAATATTATTCCAAGTAATCAATTAGAATTATACTGTGAGAGAGTTATTAATTCTCCAATGAATTATTATTCGATATAGTAAGGTAGGGAATTCATAATGAATCCATGTTACGGATTCCTTAATTAACCCGTGAAAATGACATTTAAAGTCATAATCGTTTCTCCTACATTTTGAAAGGGATAAATTTAGAATCTAAATTAATCGCGACATTTATTCTTCTTTTTTTCTATTTTATATCCTAAAGCATTAGCACCAGCTGAATACGAAATATTCGAGGTCTTAATCATTCTCTATATGTATAATGAAGACATAAGTCCCGGTAAGATATTAAGGAAATGAAATAAAAGCATATCTGTCAGATACAAGCGGTGCCTTAATTCGTTGGACTTTGTTAGTAGAGCGCAATATAGAAAGAAAGGAGCTTTTGCCATCCGAAGTAGCAGTTGTGCCATTAAATTACTGGATTGTGTATGCAAGGGTACAAATTGCGCCTTTAGCGCCAACGAAATACTACTGGAAAATGGAATAATCTTCTAGCTAGTTGCCTGTTTGATGTAGGATACGAATGAAACAATTGTGACATCATTTCTGTTACATTTTCTGATACTGACGGGATTACTTGAAGAGTCATTGAAGACACGTGAGACTGACTTATACAATAATACGTTCAGTAATTACGTTCAATAATCCGTCTTCGGATATTAAATGGAAACAATTGTCTAGTAGACTGCTTGTGACTACAAACGGTGACAGGCGAATGCACGGAGTTCATGGTAGAGAAACAGTTTTTTAATCCCCCGTGGCGGTAGACCGTTAAATACTGCATAATCTCGATTAAGTGCAAATGTGGAAACACAAACGTTATCGAAGTAATAAACTTGTCACCCATGAGATTTGCAACAAGTGCTTTTTACTCACTACAATTGTTCAAAAGTGATAATTGAGAAATGTTATAGAACTTGTTTTAACAGAGTTATCACAATAGCTTATAACAGAATCTAAGAGAGCATGAAATAAAAGGTTTTGAAATACGTCAGATCAATGAGAAAATTTAAGTAGAAATGTCATTGTTGGAAATACTTATGTAACATTAAAATCAATTAAACACTGCTTGGATTTGTAATTATCGATCAAAGAACATCTTTAGCTTTTACGCAGTACGTAAAATTTCATTTCACGCTTAAAACTAGGACTGACGACGGAAATGAAAATTTAATAGTGTGAGCAGCTGAGTCAACCATTTCCAGGGTTATTAGTAGAATCTCACTAGCTGGACATTTTCCAAAAAAATGCTGATGGAAACTGTGATGTTGAAAAGAGTATAAAAACCTCGCAATTGTTATATTATCGTTACCGAAGTATCTTATCTGTTGTCTATAAAATTACGAAGTCACTTTTTCAATTTGAATTCACAAAATTATATGCATAATTATTCAGACTTATGAAAGTATAGATTAAAATTGGATTTTAACATGTTTGTAAATTTCGAGATAGCAATAATGCTCACTGATAAACAAAAACACTTCAATTTTAACGATGCGTACTAAAAGTTCAATTAATGCACTCCGAAAAGTAAAGTACTTCACAACCGTTTAAATTATGTTTGAACATTATTCGTTACCAGTGGAAGGATTGTTATTAGCAGGCAGGAGAAGACTATTAGGCATTCAGTTTTAAACACGACGAAATACAATCGAGACGAGAGACGTAAAACCAGTTAATGAAACTTTAAATTACTCACAATGGAGACTTGCTCATTTCTGAGAAACGTAGAAAGTTGGTAATGACGTAATTATCCCCAGAGCGTCTTGCTCACAATTGAACCGAAGAATACAAAAGACGTTACGACTACATAACGGTAGACTAAATGCGAGCATGCAATTAACCAAGAGGAGTTGAAAATGAAAATATTACAAAATACTGGCCAATTTGAGTACATGTACGCTTCGCGTCATATTGATGAAAAGTTTTAAAAGGAACCTGTCACAAGTGGAGAGATTTATTGGTGAGCTGTTATTGAACAATTTTTTGACAAATATCCTACACAATGCGCTCTGTTATAATCGCCTGTGCTATCCGTTTTAAGCTGGTTGCTTCGACAACCAATAAATAAACGTAATAATGAATTTCACATTTATTATTCAATTTTTATATCGATTATACTACTATCGGTCTATTTTAAATTTCACATTTAAATAGAATTTTAATAATAAGAATTTGTTAAAAAAATTGACAATTCGAATAAAGGAATTAGTTATCGAGAAGTAGATAATATGTGAATAGTTGAGGGAAAGGTATAAGGCTCAAATCTTCTGTGGAAAATTTAGGCAATGCTCCAAATAGTCCTGGATAGGACGTATGAACATGCAAGGACAAAGGGCCATTGTGGCTCATAATTCAGTCTCTGTTTTGTTCCCAGCCACTGTCATCCTCTGGCAGATGTCGCATTTTGTCACGAAGGAATTGTCATCGAACAATGCCTATGATTCATTCACAACGATAATTGATTCTTGATCATGAAAAGTACATACCGTTTGTCCCTCAATTCTAATTCCTCGACCTTGTAACAATGAATTGTGCTAATATCCAATAAATATCACTGTCATTATTATTTCAATATAACTATTATTGTGACCAAAGTTCAGGGAGCCAAATTTTACAATAAAAAACAGCAGCGTAGTAAAAATCTCTTTACATTGTTACAAAAATTGGAATTCCAATATGCCAACAAATCTATTGCAGACCTCGAATCCAATTAAAGCAACAGAAGCTTGCGATATGTAATTTGAAAAAATAGGGTAGAAAAAAAGGCGAAATAGTAGCAATAACACAGGGATCCGAACAGCAGAATGCGTCGTTCCATAAAACTAGAGTAACGCGAACGGCGCCAGGAGCTGGCTGGAAATATTTCCGATCGTTAGACAGAAATTACAGGCTGCTCGCTGCTGTCAGCGCGGCTTAACACGCGTTACTGCAATCGAATGAATCCGATTCGCCGGTTCTCGATCGCAAAAGATCAAAAAGTCGAACGATAGATGAATCGATGGAGGACGAATTGCGCAGAACGCGATGCGGTAACTGAAGGACGAGACACTGAGCAAAGAGCGAAAAATCGATTTTACAAGATCACTAAGGAAGAACGGCTAAAAATACTTCTGATAAAATTGATTCGCTAAGGTGAAATAACATTGATGTTCAACATCCTTCGATGTGTAATGACATAAAATAATAACTAATGTACTTTGTTACTGAATTCTCCACTTTGATCCTTAATTCTGTATGAGAGAATATGTGGTACTGCATATAGCTGGAAAAGCAGTATATCCTAGCAATACCTTGGGAATTCGATAACACCTGTCATTTTCGACAGTGAGCGGCTCTCGTGTACCCCCTGCGGACTTAATCGTGGCTTACCTAAACTTAATCACCTCCATAGTCTACCTTCCTCTTGTCTCATTACTCACAACGTCGCCAATCTCTGTTCCTACGTAACGAGCGTTATACCTCTACCCAACATTACGTTATAAACAGAAATTGTTCAAAATTGCAACATTTCATATGTGTATATATCACGATAAGTAAATACCAACTACTTTATAAGCAGAATTGTATATATGTATATTCGAATTTATATTGAAATTAACATTGACATACTACAGTGCCAATTACTGCCAGTTTTTATTTCTGCGACAATGCTCCATTTTCTGTAAACCGATAATACCATTCCAATCCGAAAATTACGTAAGCGATTTTCGCCATTCCACCTCTCATAATTACACGATAATTAAAGCAGTCGTGTCGCAGTGCGAGTACAATCTTCCATGGATACACTTATATCCGAGATACGTATATTATCGAACACTATCACTGCACTCTCTGTTCCACGTGAATAAATCCGAAACAGAAGCACTGACACAGAATCCCCCAAATGCGAGTTGTTTTTTCCAAACGATTACGAATTCGAAACAGACTGATTGCACTAGAATATTCGTCGATCGGATACGAGTCGGCGGTCCAATAATATTGGAAATACATTAGATTTTGATAAAGCTCCACAGTGGAGTACTCTTCGGCTGCAACGATACGCAAGTCTGACCATGCGTCACCCGACCGCAACTAAAAGTCTTCCACTGAAAAAGATCCCATTACGGTACAGATACTGTATAACGGATGACACGAAGCACTGGGAAAAAGGACAGAGATATAAAAGAGTGATAAGATTTTTTTAAAAGTTACAATTACCATGTATAACGTTAATATTAAAATGCGCAATAAATATTTATTTTTAATGTCCTGTACAATTAGTATAGTAAGCAAACTATTTTTGAAGAATTATTTTGAAAAAAAAACAGTCAATGATATATTATATTAAAATACAGTTGAATTGCAACTTTAAAAATGCCAAGGTAATTCGGTAAACTTTATTCGCTGGGAATCGATAATGCAAAGCGGTGAACTACCACAGGTATTGAAGCCGTAATAATAGCAGATTAGATGCATTGAGATTCACGACTTTAAATGAAAGCACTATCTACATACATAGCGGAAGTTCTTATATATGTATGTATATTAAAAGTATGTCAATTATGCTAGTTCAAGTATTTCCTTGTTCCGATCAATTCGGGTTACAGTGCCACGGTCAAGTACAAACAATGTGGAGCACGCTATTTTCTGAAAGTGATACGGCTTCTCCAGCAGTACTGCTATGCACGTGAGCCATATTTGAAAAGATAATATTTACGTGATTGATCGACAAGATAAATATTCAAATTTTGTGATAAATTCGTAATAGTGTATAATTATTCCAAATATGACTGATCTAGATAGAAAATATTCTTATAATTTGAAATATTAAGTAAGAAAAATTGTTATGCAAGATCTCGTACTTAGTTACAGAAAATCAAAGTGATTCCCTAAGGATCAATATTTGTCGATTACCATACGTACAATTGAAATGACAACCTCGTCACCGGTCGTAAAACCCATCGCACAAGGTATTAGTCATCAAGCATTAACCCTGTGCATTCCTATGTTGAACCAGATTATTCAAAGCCAATTATTCGTAGCAGTTCCGAGTTGTCGTATTCAGCTTGAATTATTTCCAACGCACGTTTTAACATACTTGCAATCAATATTAACGTATCTAAACAATGTTAACATGAATATTTTAAAATAACTAACGATTAATTTATTAATTTACTTGTTACACACACTGTAATTTCCTTTTTTTCATTACCTGCAATAATCAAACTCGATTCAATTTGTAAAAATCCAAAAGCGTGCATTCTCTTAATGAAATCAATTTTATCGTTCAATTTCAAATTGGAAGCATTATTTCTTCTACCTCACAAACCAGTCCTTGTTAGAGGCCGTTTTATCCGCAGGAAAAAAAAAACAATGTCGAGGACAAGGCAGTGAAAAAGCGTCGAGAGAAAGAGATATCAATTCACGATGATAACCCAACTGACAATGAGTCGCGGTTAGCGAAGCGTAAAGCTATTTGAGAATCCGCGAACCTAGGAGAATTTCCGATCGTGTCTTGGAATAAGCTTTAAATCCTACCGCAGTCGTTTGTCTTGAAATATTAAGAACACTGCTTGAGCAACGACTTTGCTCTGCGCTTTAAACTTTCATACTGCTGGTAGTCCACTCCATTTTCTGATAACTCACGTTTCGCCACGTTGCCCCTTCCGAACTGGAAACTCAACTTTTAGGTCGATTGTGGTGGGATTCCGCTTGATACGTTCATTTATCCATTTCGCGAGTAAGGAATGGAATAAAGTAGCATTACACAAGTGAAATATTTACACACATTACAGACCTTCCTGGTTCTGGTTGCACTGCAGTCGAAAATTGAATAATGGAATGGAAATAAATTTTGTATGGTATAATTTTTTACCTACAATATTTATTACTTTAGAATTGAAACGTGTTTTAATTTATTGTTTATGGTTGTGAAATGGAACTGATTTAATTATGAAATTGAAACAGTTGAAACTGATTTATTATATTGTATCTTGCCAGAAATTAGCAATATTTTCTTATGTTAGTATTGTTGACAATTTATTAATGTAATGTGAGTGGAAAGCTTTTTGAAAAAGATATCAGAGAAACTGAGCTTACGCGGTTGACTGGAGCGGTTAATTTTTCAAGAGTGCCACTTTTCGCGCTTTGATATCACAGCATTGCTATTCTAACACTTGACATCCTCCTGGCCGAGTTACACTGGCTAGTGTCAACAAAAGGACACATTTTATAAATGACACGGATAAAACTTAGCAGGTGTTAAATACACCCATCTCTTATCGTTTCTTTAACAATTAAAGACCGAAGTGAAAAACTTACTGAAAATATTAATTAAATTAGAATGATGTACATTTTCAAAACGTGAATTTAAAGATCGATACGTATCCAAGATTTGTATTCTCACTACATTCGAGAAATGTATTGTTTCACCAAAGTATAAATGATATTATAATTAAAATTGAAGTCGAAATTGATTTGATATCCATTTAATATCCTACAAAGATTAATCTTAATTTCCACTGTAGTTCAATATTTTGAAAATTCTGTTTTGGAAACCTACATTATTCTAGATAATTCCTTTAGGAATTGAATCTAATTATTATATTAATAATTATTATTGGCAGCTTCATCATTAATTATGTTACTATTGAATAATTACAAATCTGACATCCAATGATAGGAGATCTTCTGAAATTACATTTTGCAACCACTTCTGCAGGACGAAATCTCTTCCTTTAAAATCCAACTACTCTTAATTATAGATGAATTACGACGATATTCTAGGGTGGAAGCTGCCGCTTTTAACGGTGTCGCGAGCTAACAACCTCTCGCATGTCTCCTGATTAGTTTTGCGAAATTTATGATCTACGCATAAATTGTGAAAGTTTGAGATATATGGCACTCTCCTAGTATCGATTTTGCATCGGGTCTAATGTTCACAATTTACTAAAATTAGGAAGCTTTTTGGGTAGTTTGCAGATACTTGCGACTATTTTTAGAAATTGTCAAATTTTTTTTGAGAAAGCCAATTTTATAGACGAAATAAATGTTCCATCGAAGGTCAAGTACGAGATATTTTTTGGAGTAGTGTTAGACCAAAGTGTCGCACTCTAGCAATATCTGAGTTTAGCCTAATTTCGAATCCATACAGTACTCTATTGTATTCCATGGTAGTCAGCACATTCGGCTTTACATACCTTGTCCTATTTCTCCCAGTTCTCTTAACGTGGAAATACGCAAAACTACTGAAACTGCAATTTTCCTTAAATAACCATTGTGTACTGCAATATTTTGCTCTTTGGTTTATTGAAATAAATTTGTATATGTATCAAAATTGACCTAATCTAAATTGAGCATACAATTTGCGAATATTTCACAAACTAATGTCCATTAATATTGATTTAGATCCATTTTATTTACTAATTTAGAACAAAATAAAAGAATTCATATTTTATACTACATTTTCGAATTTGGAAACAAATTCAACGTTAAGCTCGAATAATCTGCATTCAGAAATTAATCCCAAAAATGCACTATTTTGCACTAACAACTTTAGTTATAATTCGAGGGTGCGTCTTGGGAATAGCAGCAGAGAATTCGCACCGATAAAACTATATATTTAGCTAGCCCCACATGATTGACGGTGCAATACTAAGTTCTGAGGTTTCAAGCAGAGTTTTCACGACGCTACGATCATTAAAACTTTCCTAACAGGCGAGTACGATCTCAAAGGAGCCGCAACGGGGTGCATATCTTCCTTTTAAAAACAGCCATCTGTCAAGAGCGTCACCACGAAATTGGGCCGTGTACGTTTTTGGCACTTCTTTCTCGAGCTGATCATTAAAATCGTTAGGATCAGCGTGGAAATGTGCCAAACGGCAAATCTAATCACTAATTGGATAACAGCTGACTGTTTCAATCAATTGACTCTTAACCAAAAAGTATAAGTACATTTGAAAAATTCGAAGAGAAAGTTTCTTGTTAGTTCGAACTTAATCTGTGTATTCTTCCAATTTAAGTCCGTTTCTATAGGCTAAAAGTTCGCAGCGGATTTGGTAACTTTCTCATTTAGACTAGAGCTTACAGTCTCATCGCATGGAATAAGTCATTAATCGGCTTATAAATGTCAGTTCAGCATGGATCGAAGAGTAAAATAATTAAATCATATTCTATCCAGTATTATTGAACCAGTTAATTATTTCACGTAACTCATTATTCATCGTAAGACTAAGGAAACTTGAATAACAAATATATTTGAATTTTTGATCAATCATTAATTATAAATTAAATTCTCATCTGCAAAGCCCTTCAAAGATTAATCAAAGATACAGATGTTTGAGTAAAATCATGACTATTAACAAGAAGGTATGGTAATGTTGGCGAACCATAGTGGATTGTGGTCACTGCTAATCTGAGACGATGGTTTGTCTCGCGTTGCACCGCTATTCTCCAGCTCTGCGGTTCCAATACTCCATGAACCAGGTCATTCACTTGGTCCAATCACTCCGCGCTGCACCACCAACTTGTCTTAATTAGTCAAATAATCGAACCAGCTTTCTTAGAGCTTTTTCAAGTTCTTGACAAAAGATTAATCGATTTTCTTTCAATAAACCCTTTTTCAAATTAGCGAGCTATAAATGTACCAACAATGAATTCTACTACGATACGAACGAATTGTGAAAAGTAATCAATATGTAAGTAATTAAAAATTAGTCTGCAAGTTACTGTTAATCGTTTTCAATTGTGATATCGTAATTGCTTAATTATATAAATTCCACATTTGACGAGAATCCTTGGAAAACATTTGAAATGCTATTGAACACACAAGGATTTTTGTATAACAAAGTACTTATTACGCATATGTTTAACATAACTGTGATATAGATAACACCAAAGTTCAGAATTTCGAATAAATCTCGAATTTTTGAAAATCGAATCGAATCAAAACTTTTAATTGGATTTCCACGTTAGAACCATAGAATTAGGATTTGCCTTTTTTTCAGCAGGATGTTGTTGCGTCGAAAACTCTCAATATTACCAAACGTCGTTTAACCCTCTTTTGATGGAAAGATGTTCATAAATTTGAGCCATTTGGTGCCATACATCGACGGAAGCTTCGGAGACGGAGACACCCGTGCCACTGAAATCCCAAAAACTTTTGCGATCTTCCAAAGTTGGATGGAACTTTCGATGTCTCCGAAACTTTCGAGATCTCACAACCCTTTCCAAGCTTCCAGTTTGCTTTATATATTTTACGAGAGCTGAGGAGGTCCTTCGACGTTTTTATGAATTTCGCTATATCTTGTTTCGAGTGATATAAAGTGTCTTGAAAAGCCACTGACAGTGACTGAAACCATCAACAAAATTTCCTCAAGTCCTTAATTGTTTTTATCGTGTAAATAATGAACGTTAACAAAAATTCTTCGATAATTAAACGGTGAACAATTAAAATATAAACGGATTATAATACTGAACTCATGTACTTTAAAGATTTCCTATTATTACAGCGTTTTGTTGCCTGTTTCGCTTATTATCTATATAGTTAAACTAAAAAAGACTTGTTACATATATTTGTCATTAGAATAGCACCATGTCTTGAAAGAGCTTTAAGAAGAAAATCATTAAACAAACTCTCATTGATACTGAGCAACACGAAATTCGTGGTAGTACAAAACAGGTTGGCTGTAAAGTATTTGAAAAAGCAACCGGAGCACAGAGTACAATGGGCAAAGAAGTGGAGGCAAAGAAAGAAAATCCGTTCGACAAGTTGCTTTTCATCCATGCGACGTGAGTCCCCTGCAACCCAGTTTCGATAATGAATCGAAAGACAATTAAAATTGTTTTATCGAAGAACGTTACCCTTCAAAAGACCGTCATTGATGCTGCTCCTCGCAGGCGATATTTCTTTTCACGACCTACTTCCGTATACCTAAATTATATTTGATTGCACTGTGCAAAGTAACATTTCTCTTGTTACTCCACTTTCAGCAGCGAGTATCTATACATCTTTACTACCTCGAACCACAGTAATATGAGCGTTGGAATTAATTTTATGGAGTAGAAATTCCTTCGGGAAGCTCAGTAGTTATTATCAAGTAATAAAGGGCATAATGCATAAATATCTGCAATCGAATAATTACATCCGCATAGACAATTTAGGATTCGACATGATCTCAGCTAGATTGGAAAGGAGATTCATATGTTTCGTACCACTTTGGTCCCAAGAGATCCCACTCATCTTCTCTTACCAGTTTCAAGCGTATGCTTATGTTAGCTATACAAGAGCCATTTCGGAATAAATTATGTTCCGCAAGATCAGCTAAGCGAACAAACAAAGTTAACTAAACGCTAGGCTAATTTCATTTAAATTTTGCTTTACAAACAAACTTACCGTGAATTAAATTATTACCTATTCTACCGTATCATGTTCTTTGGGAAATTTATAATCGGTAATATATTGCGTTGCGGTAATATTCTCTTGTAGATACATTTATAATTGTAGCAAATTATACGGTTTACTATACTCTTAACACGATTACATTGGTTACGATAGCGCGTTAAATTACAGAACTAGGCTACCTCAGCAACAAATTACTGTACTCCCCTGACACTAGTAATTGGTTGCAATGAAAATGACAGAATATTATTATATGAATCGGTATCATTAGTCGAACTCATCAGCCAATTTGTGAATTAATTGAAAAATGATCAGTCACTTTGATTAAAATTGACTATTTAGCCAGAAACAATTTACGGAAATATTAAGCAAAGTCTAAATTGCAAATTATTTTCTGTTTTTATTATTCTTCAACTAATATCACTCATACACAGAAGATTTACCAGACTAATTGTTTCTAGTAAATCAATATCTATATAGAATATGATGATATTGGTGATATCCGATGAACTTTTAAATCTCGAGACACTTATTCTATCCCAGATCAACCAATCATCCGCTTTATCTGAATCGTGATAAATATAAGGATGTTTTTTACGTTGTAATTAATAATATTCGGGATAATATTAAACTCAGCGAAATGATTACATCAGCGATTAATTTCGTCAAATCGGAAAATAATTTCGTGCATTGAGAGTTTACTGTACAACATACAGGTATTTTTAGCAGTTTCGACCGATCTCGATGCAGATTTCGAAGTGGAGATACTTGAAAAATTCGCGATGAATGGTTTAAATACTGATTAGTAAATATCAGTTAAGTATTGAATACTTCAACATTTCTAGTGAGAATACAATTTCGAGTTGCAGATATTCGTTACGTTACAGATAACGCGAAACAGGATGCAATGTTTGAGTATTTAAATTTGCTATAATTTAAGCCTCTTGGGAAAAGAAGTCCAGATTCGTGGTTGAGTGGAAAAGTGGCGTAAGGTACTAAGAACGAGTAGGCTGTTCATGAATCAACAGTTAATGTAAAAAATGTCGTTTTAGTTCAAATCGGCCACAAGTAGCTAATTCAACTAATACGAATAATTTCCGACGGTTCGTATACATCTCTAGCAAATAATAATAATCTATCAATCAAGATCATTTAGTCTTTCTTAAGTAAAAAAAAAAGTATATACAGTGTATATTTCGATCGTGAAATCTCAGAATTTCTAGAAGCAATAAAATACTTACCTATACATAGATGGATCATCAACTAATTAATCTTGAGTTGTTGTACCGTTGAAATAAGCGTTCACTCATTGTCAATTAACAGTAAACAAAGTTCACAATAAACAGTACGATAAAACTCACTTTTTATCTACGAGAAAAGAAATGTAAAATTTTATTATTCGCACGATCTTTCGGAAGGTTTGCCGTTTTTCATTTTGACTCATAAACCACGTCAAATTACCCATGACTCTTGTAGTCTTCCTAATAATAACATATTTTCACGTCTGCGAAAATACCGAAAAAATGTTTCAGTTCAAACGTGGAATGGTCATAAGGCGAAAACATTTCGCGGAAATTCATTATAATAGAAATTTGGCTGCAATACTTCTCTATCATGCGGGCTGCCCTGCATATAAATTCAACCAGATTCCTTTACTACAGAAACCGATTTTTGGCAGAGTATTTCTCCGACATTAAAAATTTTAATAAATCAGGCTAGAAGATGTTAATCTGTTCGGTGTCCAGAACGTAAAGTAACACATATTGTTCCGCGTTAATATATATGCACAATTTAGAGATCAAAAGCGAGAATTAACGCAATTCCTTTTCCTAAAACCTGGTAAAAGCCACTCGGACTCTAGTAATTATTTCACACGCTTGCTTTAGAAGCGCTTGATATTTCAATGCGGAAGTTGCGAAAAATTGACGCGTTTTAAAGTAACCATAGTAATCCGCTGCAAATAGTTTTTACTACCGAAAACAGAATCTCGTTATACTGCATTTATGTTAAAAAGTAGATATCTATTCTGTGTATTAAAGTATTTTGCCTCTTAACTATTAATCCTGTACTTACACATTCATAAAACACCTGATAAAAGAAAAAAATGACAAATCTACCACCCACGTACGTACTCGAATAAGTTTTATCAAAAACTACGTACTCAAATCACCTACGTATATCACACTACTATCATTCCTATCACATCAAATCCTCGTAAAATCAAACCGACATTTCCATCAACAAGATCCTGAGCAACTTAAAAACCGATATCTACGCCAAGTTTTTCAATTTAATCGTACGATCGATTCTGTCGTATTTATCTATGATCCACTCGTAATGGAACATCTGAAAAAGAAAATAAAAAACAGCAAACGCTCCAAAAAAAACAGCTGTTACCCTGTATCTTCTGTCCGCGACACTTACACACGAGGATCTCGGTTAAAACTCTCTCGAAAAAACACGACAGTCTCTGAAAGTCCACCCTCGAAAACTTGTCACCTCGCACCGGTGACCTTGACACCGAGGGCTCGAAGAAAAAAAAAAAAAAGTGAGAGAACAGCGACTTAGATTCGACTAATCAATTTCGGCGAGTAGCTGGTTAAATGAAACCACTGATCCGAGAGCGGTCTAGTGTTCGTGCTAAGAAGCGAAAGAGTCCACGAAGGAAGCACTGCCTGAACACAGGTGGTTGCGGTAGAGAGATTCACAGAACAAGCGTGCAGAGGTTTACGGTTATTCGTAAGAATTTTACCATCGAATCACAGATTTGCCAGTGTCCTCAAGCAAATTAACTGAGAATCTACAATGGTGTTAGAACTGTTTGACGAAATGAAGATTTCTTGAAGCGCGAGGAATTATTAGCGAGGGGGTGGACTCATCGCGATAAAACTCGATCGACTACCCGGGGCAAGAGCCGTCGCACAACTGAAGCTGCTCTCTGCTCGCAGCATCCCTATCCGCGTTTTCCCTGGTACAGAGCGGCCCCTACTGCTCGCTTCGGTCCTCACCTTTCTCACTCCATCCTTATCCCTCTGCCTCACCCTTCACCTCTATCTCTCTCTCTCTCTTTCTCTCTCTCTCTCTCTCTCTCTCTCTCTCTCTCTCTCTCTCTCTCTCGCTGTCTCTCTTGCTCTCCATGAACCACTCTTTCGTTCTTTCCTCCAGTGTCGGCCATGTTTTTTGACTTGTGTGGCTTGTACGTGTATCCTGAGGTTCGAGGATTTTCGGCTTTTCGTGATGGTGTGTAGATCCTTTGAAGAAAGTTTTTCTCTCAATATTGTTCTTGGTGCAATACCTTAATATGTGTGTCCGTGTATGAAAGTAAAAATTCCATGTCAGGAAATGTTTATATAGAATTACTGATTCGTCATGATTCGTTACTTAACTCGGTCCGTTTTTCAATTTTCGTATTTGACCCGCGATAACTACGTGATACATTAACAAATTGACCTATTAGAGAATTTATTCTGAATGAATTGCTTCCTTTTTACTTATTTGCGTAGTCTTAACTAATTGACGTTATTAGGTCCAATTAATTGGATGTGCTTCTATAAATATTTATAGAGGTATCCTACAAATCTGTTCAGCTTCCATTTTATTTCTCAATTTATAAAACGTTCATCTTATCCTCTTATACGTTACGATTCCTCTCTGTACTTTTCTTACTCTGTCACAGACAGAGTTTTCATTCTGGACTGAAGACTCCCGCTTCTTTTATTATGTCCCTGCGTTTACGCGGAATAATTAAATGCATACAATGACAAAAATTCTTACTTTAAAACGAATGAATCTTTTAGAAGACGGGTCGAAGTTCTGAAGATTCTGATGCTTTCACAGTTTCCTTTCTCAAGACGAACGCTTGATATTTTAAATGCCGTCGTGTAGAAGCTTTCTTAAGAAGTGTGGTTTATTGAACTCTGTAAAGTACGTTTATTAAAGGGCGAAGAAAAACAGACTTGAAGACATTAAAATTGAATCCTTTAGATGTACTACAGTTTTCTAACTTAAGCTAAATAAATAGAAGACTTAAATATTGAATTATAAGCAATATATTTCTCTTATTCTAATTCGAGTATTAAAATGTTAATTTAAGTCTGAAAGTTTAAAATAACACTTTTATTTAGTATTACTGATACTTAATGATTTTCATTTAATCAATTATTCAACTAAAACGGTATGCAATATACTGCTAATAGCAAGAAAGTTGCTACGGTAAATCTAGTGATAGTTACATACTATAAAGCAAAGTCTCAGGTGCAAAGGGGAATTACGCGGTTTTCATCGGGCCACGTTCCAGTGTCGGAACACTGCTTTAGCTTTACTACTGATTTTATTGCAGTAGTTCTGCTACCGACGCTCTTATCGTTCTACGCGGTTGTTGTTAGACTGAACGTCGCTAGTTCTGTATCCTAGTCTGTCTGCCGTCTGAATAATTTATCTACCATCCCATAGGAGACATCCCCGAAAACACCTTGCCGACGAAATAGATATCTAGGTGTCATAGTATAGATAAATTATGTCGGTAATACGCCACTGGTACAATTATTCGACTCTAACTTTTATTTATATTATACATACTCCCCAAGTAAAAAATCAGATCACTGAAAGTGACTCAATCAACCCTTATCATTATTAACTTTATAATTTGTCAAATTCTAATTAGAGCGAAAAATATTTAAAATAACATATTCTACGAAATTTGAACTTTATGCTTAATATTTGATCTCTAGGATCTTCTCCACATAAACTACAAGTGGAACAAAAATGGCAAAGGTTCTTTGCCTTTATATCTCGCAGTACTGTTTACTCTGAAAACCTTGAAACTTTCGTTTTAACGGGGAACATTGTTGCATAAATCCAGAACTTTAGTAATTAACTTGCAAACTACCTACAAAGAAAATTCTCTTTGGTTGATCATTGTTATACCCGCCAGTGATGAAGAGCAAAATTGTAATTTTTGACGATAATCCTGGAAGTTCCATGATCACAAAGACTCCAAGGATCTGAACAAGTGACGGTAAAGAAAGCAATATGTACTAGCAACCATTAATTACGAACCCGAGGAATACAGATCCGCAGATTGCCATGCATCTTTTTGCATAAGTTCCTACCTCGTGATGTGACGCTAGAATGCTGCTTCTGGGCGGTAGATACATGTAGAGTTGAACATGCATATGTAATGCAGCAGATGCTACCACTGGAAGAGATTTCTTGTTAAAATTACAAATTACAATTAGAATGTTTCCAAGCAACGTGTAGAAGACTAACAATAAATTCCGATATTAGTTTGATACTAAATAGGATAATATAAAACATTAAATTATTTATGAATTACAAAATATCGCAAAATATATTTATTATTCATTTGCAATTATAAACCTTAATGAAGCAGGTAGGGAATGTAATTTAATGAGAATATAATGAGTTTACATATGCATTTGGTACTTAACTCGAATTCAAAAGGAAGTCTAATTTAATCGATAGAAGCGAAAGAACTTTGAAGTATGTCACTGTGTCAAACTCTATAGCAATCGATGAAGATTAATTGTACACACAGACAATCTTGATTCGGTACTATTTCTATCAGTTTGGCGGTAACACATAGACCTCGCTGCCAAAACAATGTCAGACAATATGTCACGTATTACAGATTTCATTTTTTATAAATTGACGATGTATTAAACTGCAGCATCTCAAGGATATGTTCTACTTTTCTAGGTGTCTCAACTTATTTAGAAACAATAATAAGTAAATCATGTACCAAACCTTTGACCATTATTGTTAAACCGAGTCATTTTTTTATAAATCTAACAATCAAATTCCTGTTTAATTTAGAAATATAATTAATTCCATTTTAAGGTAATTGAATGCAGTCATATTTTTAAAACAATTTCAACTGTATAAACCTTCCAAGAAGACATACATTGACGTGCAAACAAAATTGGACGATATCAATCTGTCTGTACATACAATATTAATATTACTTTATTATTCTATTTTTTATCGAACTCATATCACTCGTGATATTTGTTGACGTATCCGGGATATTTGCGATAATTTGCGATCTTTATTGGACAAGGATCATCAGGAAAAGTAATTATTACTTCAACATTGCGTTTATATGACTTTGTCCCATGCATTTTATTGAAAAATATATATAATTATAGGATTTAAATTAAATTTTCGACGGATCAATAAACGAAACCTCATAAATGAAATCACAGAAGAAGCCATAAATATTAATTTATTTATTTCTAAATAACAACTGTGCACATCTCATAAGAAATTACACAATTACTCTGGCGTACAAGTAAATGCGTGGAGTGGTCCATACTTAAGTAGTTCATCTCCGATACATAAGTAGATTTTATAATGCAAAAAGATTCTTCGCTTTGAGACACATGTTAATACAAAAATGCCAGTCCTATTACCTTGGTCTTACGAATTGCTTCGAAAAGAAACTTCATTTAAAAATCATGTAGCATGTTAATTAAAAATATAATGACAAGCTCACAATCATTGTTTAATTATTATATTGCGTATAAATTTTTTATGACAAATCCTACAAAATAAATTCTGTAGAATTTAATCAACATTCGATTTGGAGAAGTAAAGATTATTAACTAATCGGTAATTTTCTGTGTTCTATTCCGTTTGTTGTATAAACATATTGCTTTATACGAAACAAAATAAATTTCTAACAGAGATGAACAGATAACAGGTAGTTTATTGCTTCATCAACTAGTCACTTGTGAACTTACTCTCCTTTTTTTAGTATTCACACACGGATCAAATCTAGGCGTTACATATCGATCCAATTAGTTTAGAAGTTCGCGCCGTATAGTATTCACACGGTTCAGTTAAAAATAATGAAGAATTCTTTTTCGAGAAATATACGTAATTAGAATGTCACTTTTAAGCTTCAATCCAATCACTGTAATGGAGATACCATTAAAGTAATTAATATCAAAAATGAATTAGATCAAATTCATTGTAGCCTTTATGTGGAAACATAAAAAATATCTATAACCGGTAGCTTAAACTGTGAATTCATAAACAATAACTCTAACCGTGTGTAATATATTCGATACACGAAACATTTTGTTCGGCAAATTGTGTTCCCGAATTGAAATTCGTGTTGCTATAATATTTAAATCGATTCAAGAAGCTTCGCATTGCGTTTAAAGCCTAAAAACGGGGTTTAGTTTAAAAAATGCTAATATTACAATATAGATTTGGTGCATCTTGATGATTGATATTGTATACAAGAATAGTTATAATTAGAACAGTGCATCAACGTTTGACTGTACATTGTTTTAAAACAAATAGTAGGATAATTTGCTGGTTTGGTTATACTAAATTCTATATCACAGATACCGTTGACTTCTACAGTTATTATCTCTTACGGGGGCATTTTTATTTCCATTGCTATTAAAGACAGTAAAATTTGAATACTTTGCATTTTCGTACGTTGAATTACTTGTAAACAGTACATTGCCAATCGAAAACTGTAAATGATTATATTTATTTAGAAGTTTAACAACTAGAAAATATTTTCGTACTATCATCTTTGTATTTAGACTCTTTTTGTTTTCTTTTTACACGCTCATATTATTATTAATAGAGAAATTCTTTTAAACAGTGAATTTATTGCATGTACAAACTTCTAAATGGCAATGTGACGATCTCTTCAAAGCATTATCTAACTAAACGTATTGAAATTTAATACCAACTATCGTAAGACTTATATTATCATTGAACGAAACACGTTCGCGGAACTTTATTCAGGAAATAAATTCAGTAGAAACTCATAAGCAATTATTCTTAAAAAATATATTATATTATTAAACTCAGAGAGGTGCATGAAACATTCAAAAATATATATCTCTCTAGGTATGCACCATAAAAGTGTACTTAGAAAAAGATTTAGTAAAAAATAATATATCGGATGAGAAATTGGAAACTTGTTAGAACATCTATTCTTAGCAAAGTATATAAATTCTTCGAGTTTTGTACCGCTTCTAATTAACGATCGTAAATTAGTTTTTATTTGTAAAATTTCCTGGTGTTGGTGGTGTATGTACGGACGAGTGGCTAGTTTCATTTACGTTTACATCACCGCGATATCCATTAAAATAAATCAAAGACGATCTAAATTTCATTAGACCGAGATACGTTTTCATAAAACGTTCTTAAATGCACATTTCTGTGCGACAACGTGTGCAATCTTATGCAAGAATGGAAGTCAGGTTTTAAACACTGTCTATACAGCTTTGTTTCGGTGTTAGTGATTGAGGTATATTTTGCGATTTCCTTATCATTAATCGTCAAATTCGTAGATTTGTGTAGATTTCCATTTGAGTGTATCTAAACACCTAAAAACAGACATATATATTATATAAATTGCAAAAGCAGCATCTTTCACTCAATCTTCTCAAATTTATTCAATCATCATATAATTCAACTTTAACTATAAATAATGATATTTACTTTCTTGCAGCTTGTATGAAGCCAAGTGGACCACAGGTAAAAACGCAGGATTCAGGATTACTATTTCCTATTAGCTCTTTGAGTAAACTATCAGAAACTGGCCCTCGTCTACCTGACCACGTATCCGCTGCTTTTGACAAGACATGTGTGACAGTCAATCTAGAACAAAATATTACATTTCCCAAATTTTCTCAGTATCGTTTCACCTCGTATACACACATCGCATATTATACGTACTTCTCCGAGTTTGTTGCTCTTTCGAGTTGCGGCCCGTAAAACATATTATCTTCATCTTTATTAAAATTAACAAGATTGATCCTTTTCCTGTAATAGGAAAATTAAAAGTACTCAATTAAAGTTGCAAATCATAACGAAGCCGAAAACAAATGAACTATTATTAGAATTATACAAATAATAAAATAATAGAATAAAAAAATAAGATTTCCATTATGAAAGATACGAACACATTGCGTCTAGCTAATGCCCATTGGATAATTCCTAGCATTACTGTGAGTCCTGTTCCTCCTGCGAGCATATGAATACTGGAATAGTCACTAAACGCTTCGACAGCGAAGCTACCAAGCGCATTACTCAATATGATCGTCTGACCGGGTTGCAACTCAACTATGGACGGACTTAGTGCACCATCGGGATAGCGTTTCACCATTAAGCAAATGCAATCGCATTTATAGTTCGGTACGATGTCATCAGGGTGTAAACCCGGTGGCACGGGTGTATACGACCTCGATGCTTCCATTCCTTTTAAAAAAGAACAAAAATTAATTGCTTCTTTCGTCACAGTTTTCTTATACTAAACAACGATTGAGTTATTAATAACAAATTGTTAATAACAAATTATAACAAATATCAAGTTGAGTAGAATAATCAAAGTAGAATAGTAACGTTGCACGCGGTAATAATAAAAATTCTTACCCTGAACATTTAGTTTTGCTTCTAAATGCCTACCAATTGGCACCAGTTGTAATGAATCTTCAGCTCGCAAAACTAGTAAATTAACCAACTTAGAAAGAGGCGTGTTTGTTAATACTTCATAACGCTTGTATACTCGTTTATTTTCATTTTGTTCCTTTAACAATGTGTGGCTTCCTTGAGTCTTCCATAGTGCCGGTGATTTCTTTCTGAAGATAAAATCGAACTGCAAGAAAATTATACTGTTTAAAACTAATATCGAAATTATATTAAACGATAATAATTTTGTACGGAAATAATCTATCTGAATAATTCTAAACATGTAGCAATATATTCAACCTGCATTGTATCAAAATTCCTCTGGCATACGGGCGGCCATTCGACGTCCGCTGCCAAATCGAGCTCATGCGTTACGACATCTTTATCGAGAAATAATTTGAAGACCAATTTTGAATCGGTTATTCTGTGTAATTGGTAGTAAATGGCCGGATACTTTAGTATAGGTTTATAAAATAGAGTAATTGAATTAGTCGTTTGTCTCCAATCCAACTTTATATTCCATACATCAGAATCCGAATTTTTTGGCTCATCTGTATTTTGTGCTAGAATTAAGTTAAATTATATTAAACTGAATCAACTACTCAAATACTACTCAACTGATCTTTTCTACAAAATTGAATCGTACTAAAAAAAAGAAGGCATAGATCAAGTAGAATTAAACTGAATGTAAGTGAAAGTCGCTTTCGTAAGTTGTTTCGTTACTCTGTAAAAGTTCATTTAATCCTGACAGTTCTTTTTTTGCCTCTGGGTATGTACTACAATCCTAGTTTCAGAAACGACCTGCCACAAACCCAGATCTAACGAAGCTAACGTGCAAGCTCGCTCACCCGTACAACTCTTGATCAAGCTCAGTGTCGACAAACAGCTTGCCTTTGTGGCAGGGGTTTCAGGAACAGAACTCGAAGAGATCGAACAGTTCGAGGAGCGACTTAACCGACCCACGACACATTTCTGCAGTATGCTTTGGTAATTCACCCAGGCATGCACCTGTAATTAATGGTCTGTGGGTACAACAAAAATTATGATAAAGTGATGTCAATAATTTCTCACTTGATGAACAAAAGCACGTAACTACAACTTACGCTGTCGAATAATTTCGTTGCGTCTTTGCCAACTCCTCGCATCAACTCGTCAATTCCACCAGGATGAAAGTCCATATAGCGCGTAACGTTAAATACGATTCCTAAAAAAGAAAAGAAATCGTTAAATTTTATTTCTGATAAAAATTTTAATTCCACAGGAGAGATTATTTTTATGAAGTTGAAAATCAGAATCTCGATAAGAGATTCAAATGGTCATTTGTAAGTAATACAGGCAGGAAAATAAAAAGAATTAAATTGATAAGATGAAGAGTAGAATTGAATTAAAAAAATACCTCGTATTGCAATCCAAGCATCGTTTTGCTTGTTGTGGCTGGCGAGTTCAGATAATGTGACGACACGTGGTACACCACCAACTCCAGTTAAATCGACACCCGAATTGCCCAGTCTGATCCAATCCATCAGACTGTGTCCGGGCGCCAGAGCTGTTTTGTTTCTCGGATTGCCTAAAACAATGCATTCGGGTACTGAATATGTTGTATGAAATATTATGTACATAAAAGGCAAATGCCACTTCGATAAATCGAAAATGTAACATTTTTAGATATATTATAAATGAAAAAATTCGCGAGTTCAATATCAATTTGTGCTTGTCAATATTTCAATTACAAATACGAACTCTCTCTTTTTATTAGTAAAAATATGGTGAGTTGGTTTACACACGTAAATATTCTTAATCAAAGACACTTATTTCCTTAGTTAATAATCAATATTCTATTTCCAACTATCCTCCGATAAAAATCCAATTGCATTATAAAGGTATGATCAGTAATAATAATACCGCATTAACCCCTTCCCGTGCTTTAACGAGTCTGGCTCGTGATGAAAATTTTGGCTCAAAAATGAATATGACGAGCCAGGCCCGTGAATAGATAGTCGGCCCAAACATAAACATCACGAGCCAGGCTCGTAAGTAGATAGTCGGCCCAAACGTAAACATTCCTCAAAGCTTAATCTGACCTCAAAGCTTAAGAAGCGTTAACGCATAACACTTGGGCCCGAGTTTCGTCGAGTTAAATGGCACGGGAAGGGGTTAATTACGCATTGTTGAATGATTTTTCTAGAGGACATAATATCATTGTCATTTTATATAACAAAAGCTGCAATTTCAAACTCATGAACTGTTCGTAGACTTCACAAAGACCAAATTTCATGAAAACTGCTTTTTATGCAATTGTGCTAGCTTACACAATAATATTCGGTTTATCTTTCGCATTGTATTTGTCGCAAAGAGAATATCAATTTTAAATATAATATAAGCATTCTGCATTATTTCAATCTAGCTAATTAAATTTAACTGAATTAAATGGATTTACTTCATTCAAATGACAATGAAAAAATCTCAGTAGTAACGGATCACCTTTCTCCCCATTTCCTGCTACTTTAAGCTCTGGTCAGCGTTGAATGATAACATTTAGAATGAGATAACAAAAAAAAAATATGTGGAACAATATTATCCGTTTGCTCATATTGTAGATATCTACATGCAGAATTTACAGTTTCTCCTTTTCATGGAAATTAAAAGTAACTTCTTCTAATAAATATTTTCCGGAGATTTGCAACATCAAATATGCAAGCAACTTAACTACTGACCATCGCACATTCGTAAACCAAGTCTCTCTGAGGGCGCACCAGTATCCACGGTGGATATCATAGACACCCCGTGACATCGTGACATATTTTCTCACCGGGGCCGTAAAATGAGACTTTTGAACATTGTCCAATCATGAAATTCAGGCATTTATGGCCCAAGAATAAAACACACGCAATGTTCTAGAGACACGCTTCACACATTCGAAGGTTTTACCCAAGGACTTCTACAACATTTAGCGAAATATCGTTAGACTAATAGTCCTAAGTGATGAATCATCCTTCTTCAAATTATCCACAAATTAGAAAATCCGCACTGAGTAAACAGTTTGTTTGAAAATCAACTAGTGAAGCGGAACGAGAAAATAGACAAATTTATGTACTGCCGTTATTGTTTCTAGTTACTTTACACACGGCACATAAGTACATGTTGCCTTAACACTCTCTACCACCCGTTGAAACTAAAGTTAAAATTAAATGTCCAAATGACTAAAAACGACAAAACTTAACAGTGAAACATGAAAGAGAGACAGTCAATTCATTGGAAGCTCTGTCAATGTTAAGTATTCGCTCAAATCTACCGAAAAATCAATAATGCATTCAACTCTAATCGAACTGTTAAGTTGTAATTCAATCGATACAGATTTACGTGGAAGCCATCGCGTGACCAAGAACCGTATTACGTACTACACAAAAAAGTGATGTAAATAAAGGATTAGATAAGTTAAGAAGCAAGTGAAATGCGTGGTGTAAAGGGCGCACGACGATGATCTCAGTGTGAATAGCTGAAAGTCACTGCAATGAAACACGCCAACCGATGGAACCTCTCAGGCTTCAGGTAGATAGATCAATATATGTAATTGGAAGAGTTCGAGCCACCACGCAGGATCTCTGAATTCGGCACGCGCCATTCGCCCTACTGACAGTTTACTTCTAAATACATAGACAAACAGAAAACAATAACTACAACAATTTTTGCAAAATGCAAAAATGTATTTTTGAGATTTACCAAATAGATAATTAAGAATAAGAAATTTTGAAGAAGTGAAAAGTTGAGAGAATTGAAGTAACAGAAAGACATTGGTAATACAATTTGTTAACTAGATATAGAAGTTTCTGTTACGGTAATACCACCCTATCTAATCGGTAGGAGCCAAGGAAACCTGCACCCAATGACAATTTTTCCCTCGATAAATTCGTATCACCCCCACTTTTACCATTTTCAATTTCTAGCCAAGGAATATTGCACACACAATGTTATATATTCCAATTCGTTTGCGAGTAATATCGACTTATAAAAATGATTCTAGATCTCTGAATAGTATCATAAATTCGAACCAAATTAGGATGCGAGATGTGGAGAAATTGTAGTTCGACTCGCAATGTTTTTCATAAACACCGTCCATTTATAACGATAATCTTTATCAGATTTTCGATTTTATTCTTATCAGTTAAAATATCCGATTCGATGAAACATTTCTAATATTGATATAAAAAACCCACCGATAACTCAAGAACTTCAACGAAAATATACCTGTTATCTTTAATCAAATTTGTATAATAATAAGTATCATACCGTGCCATTCGCTGTTAAATTGTATTGTATCATTCAGAGGAAGTAATTGACACGAACTTAACTGATGAGAACGATGTTTTATTAGTGTAATTTATTATTATGGCCCAATATGTAGATGTGTGATTATGTAAGCATTCGAGATAAATGGAAGTGTGTTCTTACCGGTAGCAGAACCAGATGACATTGAACTACTAGAAGGTTTAGTCTGGGTCATCTGCTTTACTCGCACGACTCCGCTAGGTAACAGGACAGTACTTTTGGCGAGTAAACTCGTAGGTGACAACGACGATTTCACTTCCACATTTTCCAGTTTCTCCTGTATATCTATACTGTCTGTATTATTGGTCGATTCACTGTTAGACTTCTGTCTTTCCTGAATCGTCTCCTTTTTCTTCATTTCGGTCGTGATAGTTCTCTTGATTACACCGAACATGCGACTACAACTGCGTTTTCGTTCGTATCACCACTGTATCATGTCGAGTTTCAGATCTGCCAATGATCTGTCAAGAATTTCAAGAGACCTGCTACAGTGTTTTAATAAAACTTCTAACACCTTATAGTCATTTTTCTATAACAGGATCCATATAGAAAAACTGTATTTAAAATACAGAGTATAAAAAATACAGTTTAAGTATATAAAAATACAGAGATAGATTTCTTTGGGATTCTGTGATATCATTTAGAGTTAAAGTCTTCTTTATATTTGTGCAAATAATTGTGTGATAGATAATGTATCTTAAGTCAGACATTGGATGTTTATAAGTATTGCACTAAAATTATTCAAGATATTTATAGAGAGAGCAGGATATTGATTGCTTCTCGAGATCGTTTTTAAAAGATTCTCGTTTTCGAAAACTGTACTCGAACAGTCGACAAAGATAATTATCACTCCATCAGTTACACGCGTAATCTCATTGATTATTGCTCAATTTATTAATACATCATCCATTTTGCCAATTAATGTAAAAAAGAATAACTTCTTCATTGTCATTCAGTATTTGTAAACACAAACATCGATAAATCTGAATCATATCGAAGTTCATTGATTAGTGCATTATCAACTTTACACACAATCTACAGGTTACGTAGGTCACTTTAAGAAACATATCCATGTGAGTATGTAAATACATTTGCACGAATGATCGCTGGATTCGTTAGTTCCATCCATTCGAAGGCGCGAAACACGCGTATGTCGTTACGCATGTCTGATACCTAATTTAACCAAGGTTAATGAATATCATTGCGTGACTACATTCGCTATAACAGAAGCAGTAACTAGACATTTTGTTGCACTCTCGTAAAGTTGTGGACATTTTTTTTAATTGCAACTTTTCAATTAATTAGTTTGTTTACAATATAAATGAGTCAGTATCCTTGAGAGCATATTGATACAAAACAAAACAGATGTACATATATTGATATTGTGTAACCAATTTATTTATGAATCTAAAGAATCAAGATGCAAGCGTGTGCTAATATTATGAGACAATACTACTATAAATATACATACATATGTATATCAAAAATAGTATTTGTTATAAGCAGTCGTAAAACGAAAAGCAATTTACTCCTGTACATTCTGAGTTTTGCCCAAAACTATCATAGTTCAAATCATTGAAAAGGGTTACGGAACTGCTGGATGTTTAGAAAGCGCAGCAGAAAAGTTAACGCGGTATTTAAAACGCTTTCTCTTGACGTTTGAATCACGAGATAAAGTGAATGTTCCGAATTAGTAGGGTTTTTTTTTCTTACTATATCTCATACGAAACTTCAATCATAAGGAAAACATCGTAATAATAACTGAGTATTTACATACTTATTTTTATAACGACAAAATTAGAATTATAATACTATGGTTAAGAAAAACAATTTTAAACATATAACAGTATGAATCTGATTTCAGAGTTTTGCATAATAGTCGAAACAATCCGTTTGATGTATTCAAGTGAAAGTTATTTAGATAAGAATGAGATATAAGAATAATGGAATAGCGAAAAACTTGATTCCAACTATTACTAGAATTCTCGGATCAATATGTGTACATTTGACATTAATCGACACAATACAGTTCATTTTCACTGATAAAGGAGTAAAAACGATGTACACTCGATGTGTGCTTTCATATACATGATTTATGAGTTTTGAGTGCACTGAAGGACCAAGAGAGAGAAAGAGAGGAACACTCATCGTCAGAAAGAGAGAGAAAGAAATATGCAGGTAGAGAAGGAGAGGGCCGAAAACGCTCGGATGAAAACGTCTGTAGAACTAAACATCAAAATGCGAATCATGTTGCAGAAATCGGTATTTTAATCATAAGAGACATCTTAAGCGGAAGTCATGAAGTGTCGGATGTAGAAGTTAGACGAATTCGGAATTATGATGCGAATTGTGATCGTGTATTACATCCTAACCTCCAAACAGCGGCAACCACTACACGGGCAACATATATCTATCAAAGAATTCACTGTGCAGCTGTGTCATCGAACTGCAAATTGCGGATTAGTCGGCACAAGACGCGGTCAATAATAAAATCACCAAGAAAATTGAGCCTTCTTTGTCAAGTGATCACAAGGCAACTGGCCCCGAAAATGACGTTCACCCCTACACGTATCTGCGCGCGCGCGTATCCACATGCAGCTTAAATGACGATACAGTAGTGTACTAATACAGATACAGAGAACATGCAAACAGAAAACTGTACTTGTACTTACTCGACCATGCTCGATACAGTACAATACACGGCAGCAGAACAGCACGCGCTGCCATAAGCCGTACCTGTCCAAGTGTATACGTGTATATAAGTATATATGTATATGTATATGTATACGGCTTTACAGCTGCGCGTTTCTCGCCACAGGCGCATTCAATAGTGAGACCCGATCTCTCGAAAATACACGCACTTCTCTAAAGTACAGAAGTTTAGTGGAAAAAAAAGTTTTATTGCACGTGAAACTCCAGAGAAATTTTCAGAAATTATCCTAAATTCTGATATAACGAAATTGGGGAAATATATTGCAAATTGCTACGTTTTGTATTTCGATATCGATGGAAAAATATATCTCACTGTATTTGCGTGTCCAAGTTAGAAGATCCATAGAAGATTATTATCAGGAAAAATTTCCACAAATATACATGATTGGATATAATCCAGTCGCCAATTATTATTATTTGGCATTGGGTTATTCGAACAGACAATGAACAATATAAAAATGAGGAATAATTGCCCTAAGCAGGAAGAAGAGAGTAAAACCGGTTAAAGAAAACTTTTGAAGATAAGCCATTAGCGGAGAAGCAACTGTCGTGCATAACTACGCTTAAAGTATTTTGTATGACTCACTTTGGTTAATATGATTCTACAGAAAACAATACTAAAACAGGATAAAATACCAATGGAAAAATAACTGTATTTATAGCATAAGGAAATAAATTGATGGGAAGTGGATCGAAGTCGCGAACGTTGTACTTTTTTTTTAAATATGTAGAATGATTCGTATATGCTTATATTACGACTGGTTCGTGACATTGACTATGTCAGGAGAGATAATTAGGCAGCCATTTGGGAGAAAAACCAGTGCCACGAGGAATTCTACCGGCCTGGTTAAAACTAATGGTTCTTAGTAACCAAAGATGAATCGTTGAATGTGTTGATCAGTGTTGATCGAGTCCAGCGTCCACCGTCCACCACTAAAAGGCGTGGTAATACGCCGTCAGTCCACGATCATCCACGATCCACGACGGTCCGTTCAAGCTTGTTCTCGTGAGTCGTATAACATTGGAGCGAACCACCGGAGTGCTAAAGTGGTGCTGGAGTGTCGTAGCCCGGACCGGATCAAAGTAAGCACACTACGATTCTTCTTACATTGTGTAATATCGTCATCTCCTTAAATCACTCGTAATTCGAATAATTTTGAGTCAGGTATGAAGTGTTTATTGTCAAATCTATTGAACACAGAAAATTCGTCCGTGAAAATTCTAGCGAATCTTACACCTCCGACAGTACACTTTTATGAATTATTTTCCTGATAATCGAGTGTAAAGTTTGAAATAAAGCTGCAATTTAAATCAAGTTTCATATACAGTAAGATGTAAGAGATCTGCCGATGACAACAAACAGGTAGATATAATTATGTATTAAGCGAGAGAAGTCAGAGAGGTTTAAGATTTGCATTATGAATATATTGCGTATTTAAATTCGTGTCACAAGTCTGCAGGTTGGATCCTCATGGGGACTTGTATTCGCAAACTACGACGGCAAGTTATTTTTTTTAAGACTTATAGTGGTGTATAAAAAAATTGTCGATTCCAGGATTAACCTTTCGTCTCATACATTTTGATGCAAACAGGTGCGCCGATGTTCGTACGATGATATAATTGACGAAGATATTTCTTACGTCGTTTATTTTTAAATACGTATTATGTTACACACTAAATATTGCATTGACGGTAAATAAACCAAGCTGCTTGCCTTGTATTCGTTCCATCGCTAGTGCTTCGCTTGCTGGCCTGTCAATGGCATTTATGTGCTTTTATGCCCAAGAGCAAGAAGCCTTTTTATAGACTCTATCGTGTTGTCTGCTTGTTACTGTCAGGAACACTGTCAACGAAGATCTGACATGTTGTAGAGAGTACTTATTTGCACGGATATATTATCCATTTCGTTTAGTTGAACAGCAGAAAAAAATAACCGTATTGATACTGTAGTTGATTTAACTACAGTAACTTGAAAACGAATTTTTCTCTGTCAGGTTGTACTGTCAAACACTGTCAAACTTCCATTGTATCACATTCTTCTTGCATGAACCTTGAGCATTAAATCTATGATTACATCATTAAGACCGGTAATCTGCTGAATTTATCGTGTCGTGCTTCTCATGGTTCTTTTTCACGAAATTCTATAAATTGATCGTGGAACGCAACTACGTGACAAGGTCGGCTAATTAATCTTCCAGTACATGTTGCGATGTACATGTGGCTGTACAATTTCATTAGTCAAAAAAATTATTGACCGATACTTGCATCGATTGAAAACTATCTCCGCCGGTGATCTCTGACATTGTATCCTCGATTAGTTTAAAATTCTTACATCAGTTTTACGAAATCCTACCATTATTATCTTATGTATAGTCTAATTGTAGATTCTATAAGCTAATGCGTGGTTTTAACAATGTGCTTGGCACATTAATTGTATGTAGGCTTTTTATTGGGCTGCAAATTATGATCTGCACCAGTAGTATCAAGTAGTATGTACATTGATGTACATTTAACGATTGTGTTGAATCATCATAAGTGGAAAATTTAAATAGATTAACATAGATTGCGACGATTTTTTACCGAGCGATTTACTGTTGTATAATTTACATAGTTGCTAAAATACTAGGAAACTGATTTGTTGTAGATGAATACTTATATAGAATATACATAAATTTGTTTCCAATTTTCTTTCTTGCTAGAAGCAATAATTTTTAATAAGAATAATATGTTTAACTTTGATTACTTTCTCCTATTATTTGTACTCAAATTGATTAGATAAGAAATTGCTTTTTTTTTGCAAAGTAGAATTGCAAGATCACTTTAAAATGAGATGGTAATAAACCCAAATGTTTTACATACTATCATATTTCTGCCAAGTAGAATTGGGTTTCGATTGAGATACATGTTTGTTCATTATTGAAACATGTACTTAAGAATAAGTTTTTATAATCACGTCCCATTCTTATCTGGCTTGAAACTTTACGACATTACATGTAGCCTGCAACGTATATTTACATTCTGTTTATAGATAAATGTCAAATAAATCAAGCATCAAAAAGAAAATGCATACGCAAGGAAAAATATTTGGTGTTTTACACCGAATAATTGAATTTATCGGTAGAGGAATATTCTTATTGGTTGCGTATATAAGTGGACCTGCAGAGAGTCAACAGCCTATCCAAGATTTAACGCTTTTACATAGCGCCAGTGTTCTCGCATTTAAAATCAGAAACAAACAAGTGAGTATATACCAAAGAGTTTGTTGTATATTTTCCTTCATAATAATTATTAATACTGTATTTTCAGTTATCTTCCGAAGATGTTGTGAAATCCTATATAGAGAGAATAAAAGAAATTCAACCAGTATTAAACTGCGTTGTTGAAAACCGTTTTAAAGAAGCTCTCGAAGAAGCAAAGAAATGTGACGAAATGTTGAAATCACCGGATGCTCCATCGGTAGATGTATTAGCAAAGGAAAAACCATTTCTTGGTGTACCATTCACTACGAAGGTAAAGAAACAACAGTTTTCTGTGTTCGCATCACACGCAACTAATCAAAATTCTTTCATCGTGGTTTTAATATACTTAATAGGATTGCATAGGCGTTGCAAATATGAGACAAACTGCAGGATTAGTGGTCCGTAAGGATTGTATCGCAGAACGAGATGCCGAAGTCATAAGACTGATGAGAGAAGCAGGAGCTATTCCTTTAGCAGTAACTAACGTATCGGAACTAGCCATGTGGTGGGAAACTGGAAACTGCCTATATGGAACTACGAAAAATCCATACAATACTAGGTATCAACGAGACATAGATAAATGTAAATAGTAGAGTAACGAATGTAAATGTAAGTGTTGATCTTACGCTTATTCTTTAGACACATTGTCGGAGGATCTTCAGGCGGAGAGGGTTGCATACAAGCAGCAGCTGCTTCGCCGCTTGGAATAGGCTCCGACATTGGAGGTTCAATTCGTATGCCAGCCTTCTTCAATGGTATTTTTGGCCACAAACCTTCGAAAGGTTCGTAAAGTTTTAGAGTTTTCTTTAATATACCGTATAAGAAATCTACTAAATCTGGCTACTTTTACAGGTGTGGTTTCCAACGATGGTCAGTATCCTAATGCACATAGCGAAGATCAAGAACAGTTGCTTGCAATTGGGCCAATGTGCAGATACGCAAAAGACTTACTACCTACGCTCAAAGTGTTATCACAGAAAAATAGCGGAAAATTACGTTTAGATGAAAAAGTAGATATATCTAAATTAAAGGTACAAATTGATCATAGAAAAAACTATTTCTTCGTTAAAGAAAGACACAATTTTGTAAATTTTCCTTTTTGTACACAGTTTTATTATATGGAAGATGACGGTGGCCAGTATTGCGTGTCACCGGTTGAAACCGAAATAAAAGAAGCTATGCAGAAAGTAGTAAATTACTTGGAGAGAGCACACAAGGTCAAAGCCACTAAATTGAATATAAAGAAATTAAAAAAAAGCCTTGCACTTTGGATGGCCAATATGACATGCAAAGACGAGAAGAATTTTTCATACGAACTATCCAATAGACAAACTTCAATAAATTTGACTTGGGAATTTTTCAAATGGATGCTTTTCATGAGCAATCATACATTAATTGCATTGTTTACGGCGACGTTTGAGAGATTTGGCTTAAAATATGGCAGTGAAGAACACGCTAAACTTATACAAGAAAGTAGGAGTTTGTATCAAGAATTCAAGGTAAATCTTATGAACTTAATTAAAGAATATATACAATTTCCAAATGAAATTTGCAAATTGTGCCACGAAATATTCGATATCGTATAAGATTTTTAATATCATATCATAATGTGGCTCATCAGGATCAGCCTGGAAATACTTTGCAAACTATCGCGTGAAATCACAAGATACTGACTAGTTCTTACAATCGCATTGCTGAACGATAATCGTGATTTTATGATACGAAGCGTCATTTCCTCCATCGAACTTAAGCGAATACAATCTCAGGCTATTCTGTCTCTCAGGGTATAATCCTCTTTTCTTCATAAGTAGCAAACTCATTTTCGCCTTGCATGTTTAACTAGATTGCTCTATCTTTTATAAAAACTATTTTTCTCTTTCCTTCACACGATCAATTATTTATCATCTCGTATTCTTAACTGACACAATGATATATATGGGTGATTTAATTGCCTTGTTAGCATGTGCTAAAAACCATTCCGATTTTTTTCAAATTCTCGCGAAATACATAAATAAAGTATATTGTATTATTTTTCTCTCTCTTTTTTTTTCTCTCTTTATCATAGGATTTATTAGGAGAGGACGGTGTATTCCTATATCCCGCACATCCAACTGCAGCACCGTTGCATCATGAGCCGCTCATCAAACCGTTTAATTTCTCATACACCGCTATCATTAATGTCTTAGGAATGCCTGCAACTGCTTGTCCATTAGGTTTAAATAAACAAGGACTCCCCATCGGCATACAGGTATGATAGCATGTTTCATATTTATTTATATTTTATTTCAATCGTTTTTCTATTTTACCTCTGATATTCCGATTTCTTGTGCTTTTAGCTTATTATTATCAAAATGCTAACATATATGAACGATTTTAATGACTTATTTTCACCAAATTCCTATTCACAGTATTAGAATACAATATTACGATATCTTTAAGCTTTAGGTCATAATCAGAGTTGAAGATAAAAAGTTGATTTTCTTTTTTACACAATTGCACTGTGAAATCAGTCAAATAACACACTCGTTCTATATAATTATGTTTTTATGCCGATTTCTAAACTTTTTTTCACCAGGTTGTGAGTGGACTTTACCAAGACCATATTACGATTGCAGTTGCAGAAGAATTGGAGCGTGCTTTCGGTGGATGGGTAGCTCCATCGATCATAGCTTGAATTCTTCCAAATAGTATATTAAAATTAAAACAATTATGAACGGACAGTCTTCTTACTAGACCCTGCCGTCATTGTTTCCTGCAAAACTAAGTAAGACAGGTTTGTCATAGATTTTTACTCATCAAAATTCTATAGTACAACTATAAGACTCGGAGAAAGAGTTTCTTGCCAGCAAACTTCTTGTTCATTTAGCAAGAAGTGGCTTCTGAGTTAACTTTGGAAAAGTGTTTAGCAGGATTTATTATTGAAGGTAGGATTTGATTTTCCATTAACATTGGTGGATATACAACAATAACATTCGTGACGCAGGAAATCCACGTGGGTACTATGTACAAAAAGATCGGTATACAATGTTTCTTATCCTTTGGTGTTCTATTGAACGTCTTTTCCAGCATTTTACAAGAAACTTTTAACAATTCTCGGTAACTTTCAACTTTTCACTTGTGTGATTTGAAGAATAATAAATATAATTAGTCGATTTCTACAGTGTTTCGTGTTCGGCAAAGCGGAAAAATTTCAAAACGTTTAACATATGTGCCAGACTCATTGTATAATACTAGGTTTATATTTAATTGAAAATCTCATATTACAAAACAAGTCCATTAAGCTTATGTACCATTTTTTTCTATAACACTATAATCGCGTTACTTTTTTATACCAATTGTGATTTTCTAATGCATTAAATAGAACTAGCTGAGCGTTGAAATCTTTTTAAACGCTTTTATCGTCCTCTCTTTATTAAAATTGTTATTCTACTCGAATAATTCAGTATCCATAATATTTTTCGTAATGGGAAAGAGAATAAATAACATAAAGGGATGTGACGCCAATTGTATTTAAGATAAGAAATGCGAAAGGGGCAAAGGGAAACTTTTGGGAAGATTAAAGAATTGCCCTAAACAACTGTTTTTATATACCTCATGATCTTCTCTGTAAGATTTTCTACTTTCATATGGATCGGAGAAACTACGTAATCAAAAGTATAGCAGGGTGCTTTTGAGAATATGCTAACAATAATTTCTATGTTGTAACTTGAAATTCTGTATTGATGTTAAAAGTCATATACATATATATTTTATGTATCTAAATAATAAATTTTTATTACTCAACAAAAAATTGTTGATGTTTCGTAATATTTTACCTCTATACAAATCTTAATACTTAACAAACAGGGCTTCTTTTTATAATACAACAATACAAATACAGAAAAAATACATTTTATTTCCATGCAGCATATAGTCCGCTACATATTTCAACATTAAAAATTCAAAAGTGCAGTTCTTTTACAAATATCTTTAGAATGCTATATGTATATGTAGATATTCCATTGTATGAAATTTTTCTTTTTGCTAATATGTACATTGTTCGGTATACAAAATGTTCTTTTGTGTGATACATCAGTTCCAAATAAATAATTCGGTACATTTTGTACAAGAATTGATGAATCGTAAACATGCGAAGAGGGTTAATACAAAACATGTTTTTCTATTTGATAAATTAAGTTTGAGGATACAGATTGGTTTAGATTTAACTGTATCGGAAGAACATTTGGTAATAATCAGTGAATCGTTAATCCGAGCACAACAATTTTTATATTCCGGTGATAAATATTGTATCTGGTATTCGATGATGAAATAGAGGAACAGTAAACGCATTCATACGTAAATGAATATAGAGATTCATCAAATAACAATATGTAGTTGCATTCCTTTAAGGCAACTAAATCAGCCTTTAAATCTAAGATATTCAAGTTAACAAACTCGAAGTTTAAAAAACTGCATGACATATGGGACCTGTGAAAGCATACATGAATGGATAATGCACATTTTTATTTCAAAATGTCGGATACTGTACAAGACTCGTAATACTGTAACTTTTAATAAATAAACGCAACAATCGAAATGCATAAAGATGCCATTTTGTTCGATGATTATTGTCTGAATTCGAATTATAAAATTGTAAGCAATCTCTTATTGATTTTATTGAGATCCATAATCTTGAAAACACAGACTTACTTAATCCTATCCTGTAAAAAAATCATTTTATTATTCTATACGAGGTTCCGAAAAAAATGTCTCACAGACATTTCTTTGTCTTACAAAAACTTTTGGAATTATTTAATATATTATAACACACATTGATTGGCAAATGGATAAATTTACACTAGAAGAAAGCACTGCGTAAAATATCGTCTCAACAAAAACTTGTTTCGACTTCACTTTTCATCCACTTTAAAAACAAAAACAAAACTGCAAATATAATTCTGCGAAGTAATGTTTTTTTCTTTTGGGAATAATTTGGAAATCAAATTAGAGTCTAGAAAAACTCTAAACGCGATTTCAGCAGTACGTATATGCGAGTATAAATGATATAAATCAGGTTTTAAGTGAAAGCTCCTTGCAATTAAGTAATAATAGTTCTAGAAATAAATAAAATAATTATGAGATAACCACGTGACATCCTAAAAATATGGATGTTTTACCTCAAGTGATTTATAACTACTTACGAAACATCTTGCCTGACTTTGTCCATTAACGCACAACAAATTATTGTGTCAAATAGTAACTCCACTGTATTACATTATGAGATTCATTTCCTCCGATGGATTCGTACTGTTTCCTGACCGCATTAAAGGCTTATCAGATTGATTATCTAACGAATCCAATTTACTATCCTCGCTGTTTCGATTTCTAGGCACTATTTCGAAGACATTTGAATTTTTTTCATCTTTTAAAAACAATGAATCATCTCTTTCACCGATTTCATTAATTCGATTATTCAAATCATCTTCACCTTCATTTCCATTGATTACGTTACTATTACCATTTTCGTATGGTAAATCTTCACGCTCTGTCGTTTTCCTTGGCTCTGTATCCTGACTCACGTTCTTACGGTTACTTCCAGTATCTTTACTCATTAAATTCAACTCGACATTTATCGTGCTATTTTTCACGGTGTCTCGATTCCGGCTAGATGTACTTCCACCGAATCCTCGAAAAAAGCGACGTTCTTTATTGTTGGATATTTCTTCATTCGTAAAACTCTTTAAAGAATCTTTATATTCTGTATCGCTTTGTTCTTGATCTTTCGAGTTGTTATCTTCAGGAGATTTCTTGTCCTCGGCGACTGGAAGATTCTTTTGCTCCTTTTCCTTTTCTATTGCCGCTAACTCAGCCTCCTTCATAGCAGCGTAAATAACGGGTTCGGCCCATAGACCTGGATTAAACGACGGTCCTATACCGCCGAGTTCGGCCGGTAAAATATCCGTTGGCAAGTGCTCGTGCAGTGTACTTAAATTGTTTCCATGTAAATAAATCTGGAAAATATTCATTATTAAAAATCAAGCGATTATAGTTACGCAAATTATCTTCCTTATCTTATGCAAATCTCTAACTGAATCGTGATTTCTTTCAGCATAGTTATGAATTAAATATTATCTTAAACAAATATTTCATACGTGCAGATCAACAGTTATTTTTATGTTCGTGTCATTATCGCAGTTAGAAAGGCCTGAGATTATAATGAATGACTAACGGAGCGAAATCTAAAGCAAAAGTCTCGAACACCAGAGTATAATACATAGAGTAAGCAAGATAAAGAGCAATATAAAATCAAGGTCTCTAAAATTTCGATTAGTTTAAATTGAATATTATCGCTAGCGGCTAATCCTCCATGAAATCATTTCATTACAGTTTTGTTATTCCTCCGGATAAAATTTTTATGATCCATTCGAAATGTGTACATCTGGTCAGCTAGTTCTTACTCACACAAGCCATACAAGTACAATAACCTTGATGTTACTGAATCGGATGAAACTTGATGGAACCGTAGTGCACGGCTAATATTGTGCAATACGACAAATGTATGATCTACTGAACATTATTATGATAAATTGGTAAATCGATCAAATTTATTACCTTTCAGGAATTTACCTTTTAAAAAGCTTTTAAATAATATTTTAAAGAAATAGAAAGTTTTTTTGATATTATAATGATACGGGTGTAATAATCCGATACTACTGATCCCAATGAACCAAATGAGCAGTAAGACTAAATTGGCACATGTTCCAACATAAGTAACGTCACAGCATCTGAACTCACCTTGTTCCGAGTCTTTTCATCTAGAAAAGGTTTGACGAGGGCCAAAGTGGCCTGGACGTAGAGCGGCGCCGACAAGAAGTGGATCGCTTTGAACCTGGCTGGAAAGCGGCCACGAAGAGCAGCTATTAGGTTTCGTAGGGCTGCTGCGCCCAGTGCTCCTCCCTGACGGAGAGAGAATCCTCCCCAATCCACTACGGCAACGAAACCGGATTGCTGAGGGATAACATTGCAATTTCACTCTATCTCGACCCACCCAATCTGTTGTTTTAAGTGTATTGTGTGCACTTCGCGCTTGCTACATATATACATACATATATATACAACTTTCTTTGGAACATCTTTTTTTCGAACTTCATGATAACGTTTATTGTAGCAATACAATAATTTGAGATTAGTTGTGGATTTTATTCGGATTAGTTGTATGGATTAAGAAGAGAAGTGTATATATGTATCATATGGTACATTATCTTACTTGATTTCTTGGATCTTGAATAAGAATTTCCAAAACAAGAAAGATGGCTCGTTGAACAGCTAAAGCCGGAACAGCGACCGGATCCCATTGTGATGCCAAAATCACAAGAACGCATCTACCCTTCCTACGCGTTACATTTATTATAATTAATTCCCGCGTTTCATTTCAGCAACCTGTTGAACTATGTTGCTGTATTTACGTTTTTATACTTTCAGCAATTACGATCACAAATCTTATTGACTCTTTACGAATATTTGATCGAAAACTATAGTTTATAACTATAGAATTATCTACTATATCGCAAGTTTCATATTTCAGACTTTACTATTTGTGCAATACGTAACGCAATCATATATCCTTTCATTCGATGAATCATCATAATTAATCTACCTAATTTATACGAAATTGTTTGCCACAAATTATTTCGTTATGGTAGTTGGTTTCAGGGAGAAATTAAATATTCACCTATCACGTGCCGGAAGTACACCAGGTATGCCAGCCCGTAGCGCCCGCTGAAGAGCAGGATCCCGGGCGGTGAGATTGCCAAATATGTCTTGTCTATGAGTTATCTGTGCCTGATACGCAGCTATTAGGGCCGCAGCCTGCTCTGTGCGATACTTCCGGGCCAACAGGAAGCGTGTTATGTATTCGTCCGTGCAATGCGTCAAGTCTACAAGCCAAGGGAGCCCGTTGGTCATTGTAATGCTTCGCGTGAAAACTCTGGCCGGCTGTCCGGCAGGAAGCCGCTTCACCACGGATATTACTATGAATGCTTACACGGCGGAAATTTAAAACGCGACGTACGAATGATAATTCGACACCTTGTCTAATAAGATAACATTTTATCTAACGCGATGAATCCTTTTTCTGTCTTTCATTACATTAACGCTGTCAATTTTCGAACGATTATAACAAAGTTCCGTTATTAAATCGATTTTATACATATATTGTACATTATAGAACATTAAATCTAATAATAATTGCAAGTTTTCTACCGAAAATGTTTTTCTACTATTTATTCGACAAAGAAGATAAGACATTTCTCGTACCGGAAAATGGGAGTTAATAAAGTAGTGCCAGTTAATGATACGTGTGGTGATAGTATTATCGAGGAACACATTACTACTTCGTGGGGTGAAGAATCGACCATAAGTAGGTCTAAAGATTACAGAATGCGTTTACTAAATTGGATCAAAGAACTGGGGAAAAGAATCAGGGATATTAATAAATCGCGTACATTAAAATATTGTGATTATGAAAATATAATAAAATATATAGTCGTAAATTAAAGATCGTCGAATATGATAAAATATCAGGAGTATTTCTACTCACCTACGTCTGGCATTTCTCTAAGAATAGCTCGTACAGTTTTAATTGCTAATTTTTTGTCGCGTTTGTCAAAACGAGCTTCCTGTTCATAGATACTTCGTGCCAAAGCAGTACTAGCATGGCCTCTAGTCGGATCCCACAAGTACTCGCAATACTCGGCCATTCTGTCGCGTTAATCCTCTTCCTGAAAACTGAAACCATTCAAAAAATTATGGTCCACGTTATTCAATTACAAATCTTGCATTTGATGCAATGTGTCTAAGACAGCTGATATTGCTCTTAAAACTCCAAGAGAGTGTTAAATAATAATTGTTACTAAATTTACAAATATAGTTTGTTAATATACAATATATATATTGTATTGCATATGTATATACAAGACGCAGTTATGAACTATTATTGAAGTAGACTGCTGTCTTCTTTTTAACGCTACTTATTTCTGACTATGAGAACCTCCAAAGCCAAGACTCACTCAAGGGACAGTTGAACAATAATTACATGACCAAGAAATAAATTCAGCACGAACACGCTAGCTATCGATCCTATACCCACCATTATGTCTAATATACACGTATTTTGGATTTAAGTTACAATTTTGAATCAGTATCGTAAAGTTGTTTAAACTCACCTTCTCAACAATTTTAACAAGTTTTGTTGCAGTACTACTATATATTGCCACTACTTCAAAAAATTAAATCAATTATTAGTAGTGTTTTATTAATTGATTTTGAATAAACCACCCTGTTAATTGGCATCCCATAAATCTTTCTTTTCTTTTATATAAATATATTTCTGTAATAGGCTGTAATGTTAGGCATATAATACATATATATTCTAAATCGTTTAAAGTTTGTTAAGTCCTACCATCCGTAATAGAATCGCATAACTATTAAATACGATTACGATTGATCTATCGTTTCATATCGGTTTGAAATTGAATCAACCCATAAAAGCTATTGGCGTCACGCATTCAGTGAGATAGATTAAAAGTGTTAAAAAGCCAGAGTTCGCGACGCACCTTCACATGGCCTGTTGACCGAATGAATCACTGAAATTGACCGACCGCCTTACCGCGGTTGTAATGAAGGAAAAAAATTCGATCGAAAGTCTCTGTTGGTTGCTGCAAACATTGACAAGCATGAGTCACGTCGCTCGAGAGAAACCACCAGCGGTGAGACGAGGATCTTTGTAGAGAAACGGAGAGACCAAATAGAAAGGATGATAGGGTCGGCAAGGTGCTCAAGGAGATCACGAGCAGACCAAACCCGCTTCAGTCTACCTTTGGAGCGGAAATAAGAAGTTTGCTGAAACTCTTTTAGTTTCCACCACAAATTATATACTAAAAAAAGTTACATATCGTACAATATTGATCTGAACTTAAATTAATTTAAATAATACTTCGTGTTCAATTCTTTTGATTTCTAACTAAATCGTTTTAAAACAAATAGAGGACAATTAAAAATGGTCCAATAATCTAACATTAATTGTTTAAAATAAAATAATCTTAACTGGGCTCATTTAATGTAGATAAAAAGATATTATTTGTTTTTAGTTTCAGATCAATTTCGACATTTCTTAATCAATGTGCATATGCTTATGAAAACGATATTTCGGTAAACGTCGTTATCGAATTGACAAAGCTATCAATATTTTATAAACAAGTGCATACATATAGTGTAGATAAATATGTAAAACATATGGATGCGAATTCCAACAAAAGAAATAGGACAAAAAGACAAAGAAGAGGTTTAAAACCAGCTGCATCCTGTAAGAAGCTGCACCTTTCAATGTCTCACAAAAAGAAAGCTGTCAGATGCGTCGAAGAAATATATACATGCTACATCTTCCGCTCTTATGATCGTTAGTTTTCAGTTTCCATTCTAGCTTTGAGATGTTAGGAAAGAAGAATTCTGAAGATATTAGATCACAAGTTCTGTTAAAACCTAGAAACTTAATTGTAGTCGCGACAGGAATAACAATAGCAAGAATCGTAACAACTTGATCTCACAATGAAGATGATGCTACACGGTTGTATGACACACAAACTGTCGAGTCATCTACACGCTTCAGTGCTGACAATCCTTCTTTCACACCGCTGCACAGGTCTAAAATTACAACATCAAATAAAGAAACCAACGTTCGTAAAACAGATACTAATTTATATCCTATTCTTTAATACACTGTTCAAAACAACAGTGTTATATTTTTATTTTTCAAATTTATATTCCAAAATTTCATTTACACGTAATTCACTTCTGATAAAAAAAAACTTTTATTGCTTCTTGCATCAAGACCACGTGTTTCCTATTAAAACATTCGAGAGTACCGTTGATCGTACTAATATCCTGTTCATCATTTATTAGTATTATGTCCCACATGATTTATCATTCCTTCCTTTCATCAAGCAATTAGTAATTCCAATTAGAATATCCTCGATGCATCTATATTACTAACGATTGATTATTATCCTTCTAATACTTTCTCGAGAATCTAATTCATTTCTGGCCTTTGCTCATACAGAAACTCAATTAGAGATGCAACTTGGTAAAATGTATCTTTCGAAGACGTTTCCATGATGCTTATATAGGAAACTGCGCGTTGCAGTTAACATCAATTTTGCAGTGCAAGCCTTATTCAAAGGTGAAAAGTGTCTTGATAGTTTTCCGACACCGCCATGTTCGAGAACTGCAACGATCGATTTTACCAAGGACAGAGTACGACGATATGGAACATGTATGTATTACGATTTATGTTAAACCTACGAGACGTAGTTAAACGAGATATGGTAGTTTGTATGAACTAATCTGTTTCAACGGGTTTATTTAAGTTTATTTAAGTATATTTCAAACAGTTTTTTCAAACAAATGAGTCTTGTAATTTTCCTAATTGAAGGTAATCCATATTTTCGATAGTGATAATTCGAATGACCTATTTAACCGCCAAATAAATGAATAGTTCTTCAGCTAATTGTTTATTTTATTAGACATGTATTACTCCTTGTTTTTAAAAAAACTGGATTAAACAAATGAAGAAGAGAATTTGTAAGACAAGTTTATAAATTCTTTATTGCGTTCTTTATAAGAAAAAATGAATTATGGCAATTTGGCATTCTAATCGAATAAAATAATCTAAGAAAATCTTTAACTCTCATCTTATTCGAAAACTTTTTTTATAACTTAATGATAATATTACCGAGTGACAAAATTATTGTTAATAAATATTTGAAAATGTATATAAGTTATAATTGTCGATCCGACAGGTCAATGAATGTGGTCAACATGTGCTGTGTTCAAAAAATGAAAGCAAATCTCATCGGTTGAAACCGTAGTTACGCAACGTAACAGTATATGTGTACGTGGCGAAGCAAAAGGTAGAAATTACCAACTGCCTCTCGTTCGCCGTAAAAGGCAGTATATTACTTACATCTCCAGCAAAAATGCTCACCAGCATCGACAGCTTTTCTTGTTATATTAATCCTTTGCGGTGTATCATTATTTTTATAATGTAAAACAATGTTTGCTTTTTACAATAAACGTGTAAAACATATTTAATAGAACTACACTTTCATAGAAATAAACAGTTATTTTCTTTCTAGTATCTTTAGAAATGAAATTTGGTTGGGCTGTTACTTCAGTTGAATGACAATGAAAATACAGTTAAAACTGGATATTTTCATATATGAGCACTGCTGGTTTAATAATTTTATATCAAAATATGCACTTCATCGTACTTTTAGATATTTTATTTTCAACGTAGATCATTGATCCGTCGAAGTTTAAAGATTTGTTGTAGAAAAATCGTTGTTTAGTCACCCGTAACATAACATAAAACCGGAAAGAGTTAACAAGTAACATAGTGATTGATGCCATTTTTGTCGCTTTGTCGAAATAACTGCTTACTAAGAACTCTGCCACATTCTACTCTTTTTTGTTGTAAAACAAAAAGATAGTCTCGAAAGAATTTATCGTTTCTTCGGTCATATTATAAATTGCTTCGAATTCTTATCACCTACATTAAAATTATTTCGAAATGAGATCAGAATAAAAATATGGGAAAAGTGAGAAAAATACGAAATAATACGATCATTAAAAATTTGATATTCTCAATTTTAGCTGTTGACCAACAAATGCAACTTAATTAGTGGATTGCGATAAAACGATTCACTTTTGTTTCGTCTGTTCATATAATCTTCGACCAATTAGCTGGCGCTTGTTTACATGGATGCAAGTTGTTTTCAGTAGTGCGAACAGCGACCGCATTGAACAAATTAACAATATTGTCGTAGGTATAGAACTTGGCTAATGCACGTAGTATGTACCATAGATAATATGGATTGTGCTTCAATTGGCGTTTTAAATGGCGAATAATGCAATTGCAAAAAACTAAGCAGTTGTTTTCGTATGTAAGTAACGCGGAAGCTTTATTTAAATTTGTTATCTATCATTTAAATTTATTAACGGAGATTTTCTTATCCTTGCAAGATATTTCACATTTGTAAAACAACTTGATCACCGTTACAGAATATTCTATATTATTATCAATATCTACGATGTACATCGCACGACTGCACAACTTTTTATACAGTAAATAGAAGTTGATGAGTGTTCTTCAATGTACATATATAGTATCGCATGAAATAGTAAAAATTGACCTGCTTCTAAAAAGCGCATATTACTATTTTTTGAAAATCGCAAACTCACCACGCACACATTTATCTCTTATTGTTCAAGAGCAGCACAAAAAGCAAAAAGAATTAACGGCATTACTCACATGCTGATTCAAAATTGACTTAAAAATAACTTGTTCGCGTTATTGGTACGAAATGATTTACGATTGTGTTATAAATTTTTCAAAGTGGCACTTATAGGTACAAATCTACGCAATAAATATTCTTCACATCTAAAATTCGTCAACCTTCTCTAAACATTCATCTCAGAATGTACACAATTTTTAAACTCCAAGTAAAAAAATTCCAATAAATTGGATTTTAGGTATTTTACTCTAAACCGGTATCATCACCACTACACATGTATGTATAGCACAATCGAGAATTTTATTGTTAGTGACGGCTTACCTGAATCCTGCGGCGCGACGCTACACTTTTCTATTGTTCCCTTTCAATTACCAGTAAAGCAACACTCGCGTCATTGCATCACTGCATTTAACACAACGAACAAAGTATGAGCAATGGAGAAGAATATGTACACAGCGGACACGAAATTTTTCAGGAGCACACCAGACAAAGGACGAGTAACCGGAGATAGAAGTATCAGGAAACGCGTCAGCCGGGCGAAACGTCCAGCGCGAAACTGTTGGTTCGAAACAGTCGGCCGTGAGCGGAGTTTTATGAATTCCGTAATGACCATCAGGGACGTAGCCTACCGTCATGATACCCTCAACATATGCATACTGATCACTATTTTCACTCTATTTCCTCGCGAAAAGTTTAATTAACATATTTAATTGTTTTCATATCCGTATTAGACCCCCAAAAAACAATATTGAAAACAATAATTTCAAAATATGTTACATATGAAGTGAAAAATATTGACAAGTTCATCGGTAGAAAAAAATGCGTAATCAACTTATTGGTAATTGTATATGTATCCAAAATTAAATGTAATCAAATTTGTGATGTGTATTATACCGATATGAAATGAATGTACAAATACAAAAATTGTCGATCTAAAATTTTCTTTTAAATATAGATTCCGGTTTTTATATTATGGAATCAGAGACTATAGTTGTGGTTGCTACTTGTTTGCAGAGCTACTAATTGCGCTGCATAGTATTGTGTAACAAAAAATAAAAAAACAATTCATTTTTATGTTTTTATTGTAATATTGTACAATACAAAATTTGTATGTTACTTCTTCCCGGCGGTAATGATACCGTCATACTTCTGTTGGAACCATTTCATTGCATCTTCTTTGGTAAGTCTATGTTGGAATCCGATTTTTCCAGTTTTCCTTCTTCTGTGTGCTACATTGAAACCTGCAACAATAATTCGGCATTAAAGTAAATTTTTCTTATGTCTTTCTTTGCTCTATTTTTTGTAATATTAACATGAAAGAAGCGCACGCAATCTTGAAAATAAGTATGTAGCTTTGATTAAGTAACACACTCAGTATAATTCGTGAGCATGAGTTGCAAATACAAAGCAATTTCTCTAGCACATTTTTTTAGAAAATAGTAGATACCACGTAGAACCGAGGCATCTACAAATGCCAGATGTGCAGATGTGTTGATGTTGCAACATTTATACAAACTATGTACATCATAAAAAGATAAAACAAAAATTGATCGATGGATCGTTGTTAGAAGTGTTTTATCCTTTAAATCTATGCGCTTCTGCATGTTAAGACGTTAGAACTCTACTATTAATATAATGAATACGAACCTGGTCGTCCAAGTACAACGTAGAAGTCCAAACCATAGATACCAATGCTAGGATCGTATTTAATACCTAAGTCGATGTGTTCTTGAATTCCAAAACCGAAGTTTCCAGTTCCAGAGAAGTTTTCTTTCCTCAGTTCGTATTCTCTTACCTATTAGAAAATATCAATAATGGAAATCAGTATGAATCAGAAACGTTTGCTAACTACGCGATACGTAAGCATCAGATTATTTTACTTTTAGTCCACGTTCGAGGATCTCCTCAGCTTTAGCGCCACGCACAGTGCAGTGTACAGCAATTTTTTCATTACGGCGGATGCCAAAGGAACGTACGGTATATCTGGCTTTGGAGAAAACTGGTTGCTGTCCTGTTAGCTGTTCCAATACCTAGAACAATCACGAGGCAAAATTGTTTATTGTATTGAATAATAACCTGAAGTCTATCAAACAGTTGAATATACAAATATTTGTTTTGATATTTCTAAACAATTTTGCGGTTCTGAATATCGTATCCATTAGACAGCAAAGTTCATATACTTATGATTAGTCCGCAATGAAACACCGAGAGAACGTTAAAGTCAAAATAAATGAAAACAGGATAAAATAATATATAAAGATTTTCAGAAACCACAGAATTACACAAAGTTAATTGGATTATGCTAATACAAATTCGCAAAATGAAAAAAAACAATGGGTGAAAATAATACCTTGGCAGCCCGAGTAAGCTTGTCACCAGATTCTCCTACGCAAATGTTCAAGCATAGTTTATGAATGCGTACTTCACGCATTAAATTCTTCGACGCATCTTTCGGTTCTTTCTTCACCTTCTTTTCGACTTTCTTCACCTCCTGAGACACCTGTAATTTAAGGATCAGTTGTAATACTAGGTAGCACTCACACTCATACTCCTTAATCGTAATCCACGTAGTAAACAACAATGCGCTGCTCGATGATGGAATTATTTTCAAAAATGCAATCGAACAGTATTTCACTAACGTTCATAACATTTTATAAAACATGAATTCTAACTGAAAAAAGACTTTGTTACATTGTATACATAAGGTAAGATATCACAGGTTACGGATACGGTACACGCTGCCTACAGACGAAGTCTCGTACAGAGAGAAATGACACTATTCTTAATTATTAGTGAAAAAGAATTACATTGATGTCATTGTCGGAGTAATTTGTGTTTTATGTAATATAAATAATTCCATGGGTAATATCGATGCAGCCAATATATGCGGATTTGAAAACTCATTTTAGAACAAGAAAATCCACACTCACCGCCATTATGAGGAGAAAAGGGAGTGAACGCGACGCTCCCTATCGAACGTCTTCAGTAAGCTTGGCGCTTGACTGAAATGTGGGCAGTCTGACATCTAGTGGTAACTATTCTAACATATTCGTACACAGTCCTCGGATAATGCAATTTTTCTATCAATAGGTTTCATCTACAATTTGTTTGAATGTTTCGGTCAAAATAAATTAAACCGGAATTTAATAAAATTAAAAATTTTGAATTAATTATGAAGCGTAATATATTTTGTTATCTATAATTGTAACTACATATGTACAACTGTGTAGTTATTCTAAGTGGAAACTATAGGATTGGATAAAGTAACGCAATACATAATAATGTTTCAAATAAGAATTGATCTCGATTTTAGTTTTGCCTAGCTAATATAGACTCTATATTATTAAATTGTACGGACATTGTACTTCAGACTTTATTGTTCTTATTTACTTCTCTTATTTCTTGTCCAAATGAATCACTGGTACAGAAGAAAATAGAATCAGATTACAGAGTTTTTTAATTAAGAATGTTCTTCGAGAATTAAATATATATTTAATATACAGCTGAATCATTTATTTCCAATTTTTTGAATATTGATTTAATGGCGGTAATTGAGATAAGTAAACTTAAAATGGTAAAAATGCTTTATTTGTTATCTAAGAAAGTTAAATCACAAAACGCAACCTTGTATTATAGTATACTTATATCTAAAATAAGTTCAATTCGCATTAACAAAGTTCTTTGAAAAATGGAAAAAAATAAGGCCGATTTTGAGATCCATTATTTTTAATATCTGAAAGTCATACAAATTAACAATAACATATTCACTAAAAAATGTATTAAATTACTCATTTGGTACTTCATCAGCGATTTAATTTAAATGTAAAGTATAAGTACATCGACTTACATTAATTCGTATTTAACAGGATATACTAAACAAGTAGCACTCCGATACCAAATTTCAAGAACCAGTTTTATACAGGGGCCGCGGACATAATTATGAATAAAATTGTAAATAACAAGTAAGCAACAAAATAATACTTGATCAAATTTGGCGTTTGAAAACACTGGATATTGAAATAATACAGAAATAATACTTCTTTGGTAATATAACGTAAAACGCAGTAATGTCAATTAACTTCCGCGTTAATGTTCATCGCCAAAAGCTCTCTTTGAGCATTATCACACTTTTGCTTGGTAGTTTGCATCTGCTCAGTTCTTTCTTCAGGTATATCCATAATGTTATTGTTCAGTAGTGACTCGTTTTCACTATTACGAAAATTCGTATTATTATTATTGTTATTACTATTATTATTATTATTATTATTATTATTATTATTATTGTTATCCTCCACTTGCAGAGTTTCCCCAATAGCGTCATAAGCAGTGTTAATATTTTGTTCGGAATCAGAATACTGCACAGTGGAATCGGTAATATCGTTTGTATTAATGTCCAGTTGCTTAAAGTCCACAACTGGCCATACTTCAAGTCCAGATGAATCCTTCTCACCAAGATCCCGTTCCTCACAATCATCACTCGCCTTGTCATTGTCATTAGCAAGGACATTCGTCCTAAAGTGTTCAGCAATAAATTCTGCTGCAGCCTCAGCATCCCATTCTACGAGTTCCTCACTGCTTATGGAAACCCGATCCTCTTCCTGCATCCTGCCACTACGATTCTTCTTTCCACTTCGTATGTCTCCTATGGTTTTGAAGTAAATACTGTGATCGTAACGATAAGTCTCCAGACAGGAGCTATCAAGATTACTGTTCGATTGATAATTTAAAGCTCCACAGCAATTAAGTCTGGACTCTTCAGGTCGTGATCTTCGACGTGATTTCTTCAAGGCGTGAAACCGTGGACTCCAAGAATTATCGTCGATTACAAGCTTGTTGCAAGAGATTCGCCATCGTGGTTCTTGTTCTTCTTGCATAGTCATCCGTCCTCTGGAGAGTCTTTGCGAACGCAGCCGATTGTAGCCTCTGGCATAAGCTGCCCATCTCTCGATTCGCTGGAAGACGTACTCTGTCTCTTCGCTCCACCATTCCGACAGGCCCTTATGGAACGTAATGCCCACATCGTCAGACATTGCAGTTGCCATTTTTGATTAAATCTTCGATCGAAGTAATTTCATCCCAGGACAAATCCTCCCAAGTCTTTCCTTTGGGGAGTGAAATTTATAACGGTTTCAAGATTCGCTAATTTATCTACTAAAACTACTTTTAAGTAGTTGCAACCGGACGGGGTTACATTTGAAAAAGACTGAGAGGATATGAGGTTGCTGAAGAGTAACTACTGTTATTTATAGGGTTGTATTGAAGCACCGCAACAGCTGAAGCCTTTGGAGCACATTTGTCTAGTAATCTGCGACCGTGACCTCGCAATGATCTGCGATACTAGTACTTTGATATTTCATCAATTGAATAAGTGTTACGAAATTTATTAATGTGGATTACAGTTATTCTAAAGGGTAATCGAAAATTGAATTCCAGGCCAGAACTAAGATAAATGTTCTTTCGTTATTTAATAAATTTGTAGATTCATTGAAATTGAATCCCTCGGAAGAATGGATTCTGCGAAAAATTTCTCAAATTGGTATTAATTGTAATTTCGCATTATTATAAACTTCATTACTCTGCTTTTATATTAATTCCGATTTTTAAACGTTAATAATCATGCACCAAAAATAGCACACGAATACTCGGATGCATATAGGTCAATACGATTACATAAACTTATGTAATTGAACCCTTTGAGGAAGCTCGCGTAATGAATTACGTTGTGGCGAATGATTAATTCACTTTAAAATAATTAATTATTCTTCCTTGAATTCTGTAGATGGAACTATCAAACAAATTGTATTTCCCCTGCAAAAGCAGACACAGAATATTAAAACTCTAAACAGGGTAACTGAGTTATTGACAGTGCCAGTAGTTAAAGCTCTGATGCCCTAAAATTCAAAGAGTAAAACTTGGTCAAGCTTGATAGCAAAGGACTACAGTAGTATCACAGTATGTACCGCGCATGCACCATTTCAGATAGGAGGACATCGTTTCGCGGAATATGAACCTCCACTGCAAATCGATCGCCCTTGTACGCGAGAAGAGTAAGTAAAGCAGAGGTCCACGTAGCAGTGCGTTTGGCAGATCCAGTTTCCAAATATTACTGATACTTGCAAAGAAGAGAAACAAAAACAAACGGAAAACAAAAGCATCGAAAATGAGCAAGCACTTGGAATCCGTGGCCACGACGGTCTGCATGAAGACTGTCTTGATGTTCCTGAACTTCGTTTTCTGGGTGAGATATTAGTGAAACACAAATTTTTTTTAGAGACCTTCACTATACGGTACACTCAGTAATTCTTGTCTTTGTTACAAATTATATTGTTTTTGTACATGATTCCTGTTGTCCTAGAATCATATTAGGCATAATTAGACTTATTATATAAGTCACCTAATATGTAACACCTAACTGTTGCACAATTAGACCAACTGTTAATGGTGTGTTGTTTGGAACAATTTTAATCCGGATGAAAGAGGACAACAAAATTGTACATAAACAATACTTCGTGTATGCAAATTCTATTATCCTGGTTCATAGTTCAAAAAAATAAGTGCCTAGTTTATGTTTCAAATATCTTGCCTCATATTTTATATATTCTTATACAGATATGTATAATATGCAAAGTACATGTAACTTGACACACGTGACAGCTTGTTGTGATATAAGCACTGTACCATAATAAAGCACCCTAATAGTGGATACGGACGATTAAATATCTTTAGGATAAAGATTACAGTCGAAATAAATCTCTCGAGATTACATACAAACAATTTTATGTTATGAATAATTTTAAATCAATTTCAATGTTTCAATGATAAAGCTAAAAGTGTTTATTTAAACAAATGGGATTCATCCGAAAATAATGTATTGGAATAATAATTGTTATAGGTGTTAGGTATGCTAATGCTGTGCACAGGCATTTGGCTTAGAATTCAGCTTCAAGATTACTTCGATATCAGCGTAGAAGGCAGTGGAGCAGCGCTTTTAATTCTAGCTAGTTTTGGTGCTGTACTGGTTCTAGCGACTACCCTCGCTTGTTGTTGCACAACAAGAGGTCATCCAGCCCTCCTCTATTTGGTAAGGAACTTTCGATCCCTATAATTATAGAAAAATAATATTTTAATCCTCAATAATCCAACAATATATTTCTATTTCGTTCGGAAGAATAAAATTGCTATTATCATGAGATTTAATGTGTTTGCCGAATTTTCGGATGATTTTTTTCAGTATGGTGCATTCCTAGCTGTTGTCGCGATATTGGGACTTGGTGCGGGTGCTTCGGTTTACGCTTACCGATCTACTTTGAATGAGTGTTTCTATCAAGGCTTGAATGACAGCATGATTGTTTATGGACAGGATCCTGTACGCAGTAATCATATAGACACTATGCAATCGACGGTAAGATTGATAAGATTGACTCACGGTAGACAATTGTTAAAATTCTTCATAAAGTAAAGTATCTTCGTTGATTTCGAAAATATGTGTAAATGAGTATTTTTGACATATTCAAAGGGGTAAAATGTTCACCCTTGCGGAAGATCAAAAAAGTGATACCTTCAAAAACAACGAAAATATTTTATATCTTACTTTTTCTTATACGATTTAATTTACAACATCTTAACATGTTTGCAATGCTTTTTAGTTACAATGTTGCGGAAACAAAGGCTACGCAGATTGGATAAGCGTATACGGCCAAAAGGAGATACCACTCTCTTGCTGCAAAGTACCCCAGAATGAGTGCGACAGAAGTGAAACGGATCAGATTTATGTCGAGGTAATAAAACGTTAATAGAACAACGTATAAATCAGGCATAATAATAATTAAAGATTATAGACACAGTTTAGTATGTTTAGGACAAAATTAAAAATAAGAACAATATTGAATTTTTCTTTTCATATCAAAAGTCTACTCTTCAATTTTTACTATACTCGATTTTGATTGTATTTTTTCTGTCTGTGGATTCTCAGGGCTGCTACACTCGCGTACTCAATTTTATCAACGAAACAACAGGACTCGTTGCTTGGACTGCTAAAGCTGTCGCTATACTCGTTGTGGGTGTCTTTTTAGCGTGTTGCTTAGCTAACAACATCAATAAGACTAAATATGAGCAAGTTGCTTGAAACTGACATCGCGCACAATCGCGTGAGTACAAGTAAAAAAACGATGTACAAAAATGACATAAGACTGTTGGTTAAAACAAACGTGTCGTAAGTACAATTGCATTAATCAAAATGCATCTGTAAAACTTCCCTTGGGATACCGTACGTTCTTCAATCTATCAACATTAATAGGTGTACGCAAAGTACTTTATAAATAACGTTATACTATATGAAAGTTGGTAACTAGAACCAAACCGTTCACTATATGTATTTATTTGTATTTATTGTATAAAATCTGTTTAAATATTGAAAACAGGTAATAAGCCTGTTCTTGGTCAATAGAGATAAATTTAATAGGAGAAATTGTTATCTGATTAATTTCCGGAAATGGAATACTCTAGTAGTGAAAAATTAATTAAATATAGATATAGGTATCAATGTTACCAGTTATCTTCACTGCTACAAATTTAAAGATTCAGAAAACAAGTAGCGATCCACAAATTCACGCTAACAATATGACTTTGCAGAGTTTATTTCCAGAAGTTCCTTGATAAGTCCCATAGAATATTTCAAAGAAAATTGTTAATTGTTACATTTCATCTACATAGTGCAAGATATTTTATAAATTGTTGAGTTATTATATTTTTCCGTTGTTACACTGTGCTATTTTAATATTGGAGTTGTTGATGAAACTGGTAGCAATGTCGTAATAATAGGAAATAACATAATAGATTCTGCAACAATTATTGTATAATTGTTTCATTGTTTCAATAACTGGTTCATGGTCGTCTATTTTATCTGTACACAATATTTCTATTGTTGCATATATTTCATGGGCCTTAAAAGTGGAATCCACCCTAAATTAAACAATTTTTTTTGCACGTAAATCAAGCATTTCAATGAAATTGAAATACAGAAGAGATAAACAATTCACGAATTTTGCCAATTTTCAAAGAAACAAACCAATGTAAATACAGTGTATGCATTTCGTATTGTAAAAAATCGTGCATAAACGATTTGTACTTGACTTAATCAGACTAAGTAAAATGTGTTCTCCTAATACGTATGTTAATTAAAATTATTTTTTAATAGTTCGTTTTACACGGGCGTCATTTATCCAACTGGATGAATCGTGAATAACAGTAGAAACATTAAAAATAATCATTGTATTCCACAGTTTTTCATTTCCAGTTTCAATTTTTGGTAAAAAGTTACTTTTTACAGAGCACAAAATAATATTATATTGTACATAATAGCACGCTCTAACACATGTATACGTTAATATGCAAATGTGTAGTAAAACAGGGAAGCACACTGTAAATAAAATCATTACTCTTTAGGTATTAATAACTCTCTCCGTTCGTTGCATTTCAAATGTTTATTGTTAATAAACGGAACAATGACTAAGGAATGAGTATTGATCTCTTTTCAAATATTCCTTTTTCTCTTCTTATAAGTTTCTATTTATAAATTTATAGTACAAGAAGTTTATTAATAAACATTGTTAGATAAATCAATATTTACAACCGTCCTGTCACATTGATTATTTATTCTATAAGCTTATGAAAGCTCTAAGAATATTGTATTACAACAACAATAAAAAACAGTTTTTAAAGAAATGATCTAAAATATTATTTCCCTATGTAATTTACTTATTCCTTTTTAAAGCAGCAGTGACATAAAATTCCTTCATATAATAAGATTCTGATAAATCGAGCTTTAAAATGAACATACATACCTTATATCGTTGCGATTTCAAGATAGCAATTTTTTCATGTGTCTCCATATTATCGTCGAGAAAAGTATAAATGCCATTTCGGTTTCCTAATTCCTCAGGACAGTAACTCACAGTCCTCCGATTTAACAACCACGGTTCTGGAGGTGGTGGGGGTGGTGGTGGCCGTGATTTAATAGGATAAGGTAATCGATAATCAAGTTCAGTTGTTGTTTTGTAATCGATACATTCAAGTGCCTCAGGATCCGTTAATAGATCCGTCACAGTTGGATCCTTTTCTTCATCATCACGACTGAACATCAGTTTACGAATAATATTATTAGAACACCACAAAGGAGGAAAATAATTTTAAAAGATGAATCCCTTAGAAAATCTAATATTAATATATTCATTGTCAAAAGAATTATGAATAATTCATATCGTGAATCAATGCAGAATTATTACTCAATATAAGATTACAAGCAGTCTATTGCGAATCTGAATATCAATTTTATTGGAATGGATGTGTTAATAAAAGTAACTGACCTTTGAGCGACAATTGATCGTATATTATATAACGTACGATGAGGGTAAATCTGTTTATAGTGATCCTTTAATTCGATTTGTGCCAGCATTGCCTGTGTCTCGGAGGTTCCTGTTTCTGGATTCTCTAAACCCAGTCGTCTGTATGTCGATTTTTGAAGATTTCCTTTCGGTGGGAAGATATCTTCATTGTCTCGAGGCTCAGCCAGAGTGTACATCTGCCTGATTGAATTATATTAAATAAAACTGATTTTAAGATTATATCTTTTCTTGACTATCTTGAAACGGTACTTATCCTCTATCTAATAGTACAATATCGAATTCATCGACAGTTCGATTAATGAGAGTTTTCTTAACAATAACACGATTATTACACCTATATATTCATCAAGTAATGAATATATATACAATATATATTTCGACGGAAACGACAGTTCAGAAATACGTAAAAACTCGCTATGCGAAACAGACTCCAAATAAACGAGTTGTCATGGCAAAAAGGGTAGGACTTGTGCGGTCGATCATTTCCTTATGCAAAATTATTGATCAATGAAGCGTCACATCCATATTAACCATATATATACAATGGACATAGTTTTACTGGATTTGTATCCAATTTTGATAAATTATTGTAACTAATGATGCAGATTTGGAATTAACTACTTATTATTTTTAAGTATTTTGTGATTCTGCAGATACTTACCAATCATGAATTTTTACTTTCTTATTATAAATAGCGGGGCAGCTGAATGTGATTTTATTTTGATTCTGAAGTTCCTCATTGCATTCTGGTAATATAGGCTAAAATATTTCAAATAGTTCTTCGGTGTAATGATGACAAAGTACAAAGAATAATAATAGTGTATGTTTTACCATGATGATGGTTTGTTAAATGAAAACCTTGGTTTCTATCTTCTCATATTCATTAAAAGGAAATGGTTTATTAACATTGATGAAGCATCTCTGACTGACTCAAGAAATGACGTGGCAAAATATAAACGTAGAAAAACAAGTGTAGTGTGAAACAAAATCAAGAATTTCACTCGATTGTATTTGTAAATGTCTTCACTGATTTTACAAATTTAGCAGAATCTTGTATTTCTTAATCCGAAAATTGATAGGTAATATAATAGCCTTATCAATTAAATAAAAAAATTAAGTTTGGTAATAATGGCATCAGGACGTCAATAAAGTAAACCACAAATGTTTGATAAATTCAGTTTTGTATTATTACACATATCAAACAAACAATTAACAGATGAAAATATATTGCCCTTTTATTACAAAAGGCGTCCTCACAAATAAGGTCTACCAGTTACACAGACGATTTGATGGTTGTATGTTTTGGATCTCAACAGTTCAATACATAAGTATACACTTTTCCTTTTTTTTTTTAGTGTCATTATAAACAAGGTAGCAATACGAATTTTCACGCAGTGTTGAATTTAGACTCATTCCGATACCCACATTTTTTGTAATGTTTTTTTATAATGCGTCTCATATATTATTATAAATGCATTATACTTGAAATCACTGAATTCTAGCTTATAGCTTCAAATTCCAATATCGATAAACTTGGAATATGTTGTATTTATACATATGAGAAACAGAGAGTTTTGACCTTCGTCCTTATTCAACACCGTTGCGTGCAAAGCTAATGTATACCATGTCCGAAATAGAGATATTATATATTCTACTTTGATTAAGAAGTAAAACACGTAGTAAACCTCATTATTAGACACGATTATTCTAAAGGATTAGACAAGGTCGGGTTGAAATATGACAACGACAACGTTGGAAGCGATATTGTGAAAAAACGTCAATCGCGAGCAATATTTTGAATTTTCATTATATATGTATCTACTAAATTTATAAAGCATTACACGTGCATGCTCGAATCCGCGAACAACTTACACCAATATATCTTCGAATTAGGAGGTTCAACTCATATAGTGTTTCAATGAAAAAATATTACGCAGTCTTTGATTATTACGAGAGTATCAAATTTACACATCATAGTAGAAGAGATACATTTGTGTCTGTTACGAAAGCTAAGTCGAGAATATAACTCGTCAATAGAAACCACATTAAAACTTAACATATAAATATGATAAATACTGTAGTTTACTCTCTGTATATATACACTTTACAAGATATGATGGTTAGTGTGTAATGTAAAAACTTTTCTTGTTTTGCAAAAATAAAACACATACATATATATTAGAGACTACTTCAAGAATGAAAAAAAAAAAACAAGTAACCAAACCAATAATAAAAAAAAAAAATCATTTTCAAACGTGTAAGTATAAATTAAATAATAATTTGAAATCATCGGGTTGTAACATTTCATACAATATCATCTACCAACTAAGTACACCTGTCCTAAACAATTCTAAATACACTTCACATTGTAGCACCATCTTGGTGTCATCATCGCCATTCGCACAAGTTTTCAATATCATATTAGAGTCGTGGCGAACCGTTAAGGCCAATCAAGGTTAAATTCATGTCTGTCGTAATTGTATCTTCTGTTTCTGCGTATCGTTCCAGGATAGTAAACTATTGTTTCCTTAACATACACACACACACACACATATACATGCGCACAGCCTTATGTACACGTTCATGGGAATTAAAAAATAACCCAATTGCTCGCTATACATTACAATACAAAACTCGCAAAAAACCTTTGACAGACTTTGAAAAGTTTGTCACGACCCTAACGATATTTATATTACTTTCCAGTTATTTGTTACTTCGCTTGTTACTTGCCATATACGTATATACAATACGTATATAGTAAAATGTTCAAATATTTCACGCGTACATCAGTTCCACTTTTCTCACTTGAGATGGCTTCTAAAAATTATATGATTACATTTGGCTTTAAACTTACATGCAAATCTTGCATTACTATTCAATACAGTTATTAATAATAATCTGTCAACAAGTACAAAGTGAACATAAGTTTTATAATTTTAATAATTTGACTTATCGATTTGAAAACAAAGAGAAAAAAAAGAGAGAGAACAAAAAAACAATAAAAGCATGTCTCATGACATTGTTAAGTATTGACAACAAAAACAAATAGTTCCTGAATCCACAAACATAACTGTCTTTTTCTCAATATAATAACGAAGTAGTCGACGTCTCTCAATTTGTAACTTAAACATATATTTGTTATACACAGAGAAATAGAAAGAGAAATAGAAAGAGAAATAGAAAGAGAAAAAGAGAGAGGGAGAGAGTGCGCTATATTTGTGGAATCCTTAAATGTATACGCTAATTGCGATTACAAGGGGGCTACAAGTTTTCTTGCATTAATAAACGAAAGAAAAAGTCAGGATTCATATATCAATCTCTGGTAGTGGGGAAATATTTCCCATGTGGGAAGATGCAAGCCAAATTCCAATGCCACCAATACAGCGAATTCTGAAGTAATCAGATCCTTGCGATTTAAACGAAACACGCTTTCAATTCGCTGAAAATCATGAAGAGTTTATCGTAAGAACAGAATGATCCTGTGTTGTTGGTCTGTTGTTGGTATCATTACTAGTATTAGTAGATGATTGAATAACAATCTAGTTGATTACTTGAAACATACCTCAATCAGAGACTTTAAAACGTCACCTTTGACGTCGTTTAGCTTTGCTGCAAGTAATAAACACGCGCCAGCACAAAGTTTACGCGTCTGTTTGGTAACGATATTCCGTAAAATAAGCTTCTCGAAATATACATAAGCCATTGCCACTGTTAAAAGGTCAATGCCATATTCCATTTTAGCTATTTTTCTCATTTCACGCTTCAAGCTGCAATATCAATAAAAATTTGTATCAATGAGCATATTTCAGATATCGCAAACTAGAGTATTCTCTTATTACAATTCGCATTTGGTTCCTCGATAAAATTTACTGTACCAAATAACAAGCAAGTGATATGCACGAAGGTTTAAGAAACAAAAGGCATTTGTATATTTCTTATATCGGATGTACGTGACATTGTTCTAATCGAGTTAATTAGGATTTTCCAATCAAGATGATACTAATTACGAACATAGTAGCTGTAGTGTTGTCACATAAAAATAACTGTTTCATTCTGTTTCAATTGTAGGGATTGTATATATCGTTCGTATTCTTTTCTCGTCTCCGATTACCTAAGATTGGCCGAATCAGGACCCAATAATTCTAAGAAGATTGCTGCCACGGCCTTGAGATCATATTGCAAAGTTTATCGAGGGGAATGCTGTACATTCTCTTTGCGGTCCTTACCTTCTTAGCTTACTCAATGTGAGTTGGATATGCGGAAACTTTTCCTTGAATTTATCGTTTAACTCTTTCTTCAAATCAGAAGGTCTTACATAATCGATTATTGATGCCTGGAACAAATGGTATATGCACATGACACAGCAGATTCTTTAAGAGAGTACTTATGAGGATAATTGTTAAACATTGGATTAAAACTCATACCATGTACGATGTGAATGTCAACAACGTCCTATGTTTCCCAGCAATTAGTTCTGGATCGTCTAACAAATTAGGATTATATTGCAGAGATTGCTCATCCCAATCATGAACTGAAATATGATAAGACATTAATTAATGATATTGTTGTATTTAAAATTTAGAATATATAAATAACTCTTAACGTTAATCGTTAATTACCCTTCGAATCAGTACTAAAAGATAATGGTGGAGATTCAGGTGTAAAATGTTGAGCACGATGAGTAGCTGTATCATAAGATAAACACCTGTAACAAAAAACGTTTGTATCAGCTGCATTATAGATTAGATAAAGGGACTACCTTTTAAAAATTTTCCAACGCGTTATAATTGCATTTCTCGTATATTCTTGTACTATTAACACTACGAAAGAAGAACGCAAGCGTGCATAACACGATATTGGTTTGTGGACAACGGTGATTTTGAACTAATCTGAAATTATGATTACTATATGCTAAAGCTACTATCTACTAAAAAGAAACTGTGATAAGTGAAATGTGCAAAAAATAATTCGTATATGTTATTCGAATACAGATGTATTAATGAAAATACTAAGAATCTGCATGAACAGTTTCAAATCTACTAGATGTATAATTTTTTCATGATATTTTCCGTGATCGTGAAAGATGATATTATTGTACATGTTGGTACGATATTTTTATACACATACGGAAAATTTCAAACACATCACAGGACAACAGCTCTTGTGGAGATATATTATTTACAAGAATTCCATTTAAATCGCAGTGCAAAGAAAATGGTTAAAATTACTGCTACAAATACATATTATATTCACCACATTCTATACGTTTTGGAAACTTCCAGTTAATACGTTTAAATATAGACTACAATTTATGTTATTGAAAATTATAGAACAAGGCTGTATAATTCTAAACAGTTATTGGTAACAAAACCTTGTATGCTAGTCATATTGGACACCTATTAGACAAAACAATCAAATCTACTTGAATTTTGACTGAGATATATTACAGTAATCTTTACCATTTGGTGTGATCCACATTCCATGTAATAGTTTTTGTCCTGCAAAAAGATGGTTGATATGTCTCGTTATAGAAAAAAGGGATAACATTTTCATCTTCTGTATGTGCATGACAATGATAGTGAAACACGAAGACACCGAATGTGCCAAATTATCATGCTGGAGTTTACGATTATTACTGGTACATTTTGTATGTTTTAGTATAAAATGAACGATTTTCATACTGGAAAGCAAATTGGAGACGTATTATTGTCATGCTCGTAAAATAATTAATGATTCTGATGCATGGAGCAACCAAGTTAACGGCATATATATATATACATATATATATATATGTATATAATAAAAATTATATAAGTCTTCGTTGTACGTGTGTCAGAATCTTTAGTACCTGGACACTGTCGGGTGTTTATTAGGTATAACATGAGGTAACTCTATGACGTCAGTGTCAGTACCATGTAGTTTTTTGTCCTTCTGAAACTGTCTAGACGGTACAAGTAATTGCCCATAAGAGATTTCCTAAAAAAAAAAACAGTATGATCTTTGAATCAAAGGAAAAGGTAATTGCTCTAGCTATATTAAAGTATAAAGTCTGCTAAATTCGTACCTGTCCATCTTTAGCACGCTCGATCCCCAACAGACCAAAGGGATCAATGTTATCGTTTATAGCAGACAAAGGTCGTTGCGAAGATACATTTTTTCTTCGAGTAGTATCTTTACGTAATTCTGACCTGTGCCAATTAGAAAATGCTTATGTGATTAATGTAATAATAAGTAGTAGACGACAAACTACCGACATGACAAAAGTAAATTATTATACATTATGAAATTTCACAAAACTACTATGTGACACATACTATTTCTACGCAAAACTGTTCCTTACCAACTGCACCTTTGTCCTTTGTTATATGGGAGAGCAGAAAACACAAGGAATGGTACACGTTTATTAGACACCAAAACAAGTCTGTCATCTCCAAACTTGTAGCCATTTATTGGATGTTGCATTAAACGCAACTCACGTGTTAGTTCTGGTATAATGGTACTATTCGCACAAGTGGGTTGAACATTGTTCTGTGTTTTTGTTTTTGCCTTAGACGATTGTGTTTTGGAACGCACCGAACCAATGCTCTCGTTACTACTATTGTATTGATGTTTTATGTCTTCCGAAAGCGTAGATGTTTGATGGTTTATACGCTTTTTATATTGCAAGGAGCCCACGCGTCTTTCAGGTAATGAGTATTCACTGCCAGTAGTGCTAGTACTGAGAAAAACAAATATAAACTTCCATCAGAGATTATTCTCCGTTATTTCATTACCTTTACGCTCATCGCTATGTGCATATCCTTGCCCGAGCACAGTACGACTCATAATATTTATTGGAAAGTAGAGAAAAATGACTGTAATATACCTTAAAGACTTAGGCTTCGGAAAACAAATAACGTACACAAAACAGTTCCATGCATCCTTTTAACGAAATACGTTTAGCAAACACTAAGGATGTTTATCGCAATCCAGTCTTTCTGGTTTATTATGATCGATTATGAATTAGTTATCGGAAGTTTCTAAGAGCAAAAGAACTCAGAAATTAAATATAAACTTAAAGATCAATTTACCGTTCCCTGAATGATCCATGATATCCAGAGGGCAAATGCGGGTAACTCCTTTCTTCATCAAGAAAAGCGGCCACTGCCGCCTTGGCAGGAGTTAGCAGCCCATTAGAGTCAGAACTGAAAGAATTACACTCGGCGACCTTCCGCGACAATTGTGGAGACTCAATCTGCTTCTGAGGAGCAGATACCGGAGCAGAAACCGGAGCAGAAACCGGAGCAGCAGCCGGTACTGGTGCTGGAGTCGGAGCCGGAACAGGAGCGGGAACCGGAGCTGGAGCCGGATCCGAAGCTAATGCTGGAGCTGGAGCTAGAGCTGGAGCCGGAACAAGAGCCGGAGCAGGAGAATGACTCTCAGACCGTTCAACACAGCGAGCTGTCGGTGCACCGGTGGTCTGACTGACACAAGTGTCGAGAACTTCCTCGGCCGAGCTATCTAACTCTGAACGATCTAACTCCGATTGATGGGATTCCACATCGTTAACAGTACGGACAAGTGATTCACCGTTCCGTATGAGGACAGCTAACTTAGTGTCACGGTGGCTGCCGTCGAGAGAGATATTTGAGAGAAACGTGAGGGCGGCCAACCTTCTGCGCGAATGATTCTTCTTTAAGGCCGCTGCCATTCCACGGTTGAAGCTGCGAAACCGATATCACGTAGTACCGAAATAAACGAGCAAATATGGTACAAGTGCCCACCGAAAGCTGTTCGACCGAGCAAGGACAACGGCGACCCGGTCGCCGTCGTCGACGACGACTAGGACCAAGATCACAATACATCATCGTTCCTCGTACACTTAGTCCTACGATATTCCACAATCATTCCCGCACAACTCACGTAGCAATGCGATCTTCTGTCACTCTTCATCATACCGATCCCTTTCATAAGACTCGAATTACCGGAACCCAAGTGGCCGTTATTCACGGAACGACCTTTCCTGCTCTCCTTTCTATCACGCGTTACCCTGTACCGCCGCGTTATCGCATGCTACAAACTAACACAGAGCTTCAACGTCCTCTGCTCTGTGCCTCTGTATGTATACTTTTTTTCCTGCTTTTGACTTCTCCTTCGCAATGCCTACTGCTGCCTACTACGCAGCTCGGCGTAACATCACGCCAGAAAAAGCAACCACAGCAATATCCAATAGTAGAAAGCACTGTACTGGGAACACTGCTGGGAACTGCGATTTGCGAATCGGTAGGGTCACCTAACAGCCAACAGCTGATTTGTCCCTTTCTGCGACGCACTTCGGCGCATGTTCAGTTTCGGTCTGGAAAATGGGGATGGCTCGGGATGATTCTAATATATATATCTCATCGCTATATGTTCCAGTTTGTTATAGGTTCTATTCTCTAATACTACACATTTTATCTTTCACGCTTATCGCAGAATAGACAATTAAATAAGTCGTGTGTGCTAACTTATTCTTAGTTCCTTTCTCTTATTTAGGTGAAGCCCTTGTCCTGAATCTACTGTTTTGTTATGACGAACTGCGCAAGAAGGTTGCGTGCAATTATTTACTCTATTCGATTTTTATTTACACAATGTGCCATAATACTTTAATCGCTCTAATGAATGCGAACTGATACCAATGAGATATAAATGCCTTCTCAATAGCTTCGTTTATCTCTACATGTGGTGTGTCCATGTGCGAGTATGTCTTTATTTTCTTACTGGTCTTTACAATGTATGATGCTGTACGGCGGGAAATGAAAGGAGATAACGAGAATTTGAACATGATATTAATTAAGATCATAATGCGAAATAATATGTACTGGTCAAGAGTTATCTCAAGTGTGATTATTCATTCATAATTGGTAATACATTGATCATAATATGATTTGTGATTGATTATTTATTTAGATTCAACTGATGTGACGTAAGCTGGGTTAAAGTATTCGTTTTACATTCACCGTAGTTTACATTCCTCAAAACTAAAGTTAGATTTCCCTGAAATGTGATTCTTGGCGAAAATAAATAAATGCTCGAGATAATGGCATGGAGGGGTTAGAAACAAACAGGATAATTTAGGATAATTTATATAACTTGAAATCTGTAAAAAATGTTTAGTTAAAATCAAACCCATTAGCATATAATTTAATGCAAATTATCTTTCCAATCGTTAAGAAATTAACATCAGTAGAAATGTAATCAATTTCCATCAGCAATTGATCGAATCGTTGAAGGATGCAATTCGCGAACAATTGCAGCAGTCGAAACAAGAATACCGATATATAATTTCGATAACTGACCAACTTCGTTCGAAAGGATAAATGTGTGTTGAGCGCTGCTTCTGGGCTATCCGGTTTTTGAAGAAATATGGCGGATGTGGAGGTGAGTCTGTCACGTGGAATTGAACAAATCATTCGATTGCACTCAAATTAAACATTTTTTGTGATTGATTTTATTGCAGCTAGCGAGAGCATTGAAAGATCTACCAAGTCGAATTCAAACCGCTAGCATAAGAGAGCGGCGAGAAACTTTAGAAAATGTCCTCAGCGTATTGTCAAACCCAGGTAAGACTGATATCAGCGATTTAAGATATGTTTAGCGTATGTGTTACTATCACTGTTTCGTCTTGTATCATAACTTATCGTACCCTAAATCTATTAATAGCCGATATAATTGTAAAGATATTTTTTATTTTCATTAACACTTTTTCCGTTGTACGTACCCTCATCTTTCCATAAACGATGCATGAAAATAAACTGTTAAAATATAGGAATGGCAATTATCATATTATTTTCCAATGATTGCAAATATGTTTATCTTATCAAGCATCAACTTAAATGGTAAAAGTTTAATTGTGAAAGACACTTGTACGTTACGTACCTGTAGACATCATAAATGCTTTCTCAAGTTCATATGCAACAATAGTACCAGTAACAATTATATTAGATTCTAAAACGTATTGATATTGTTATTAGAATTGCCGTTAAGACGAAATATTTAAAATTTGATCATTCTTGTTTTGTTATATTCTTTGCTATACCACCTTAAATCAGTATTTCAACATTGTATACCTCTCCCACGTGTTTTATCGGATCGTTCTTTAATATTTAAGGAATATTTAACTTTCATTACAGTTGCACGTAATTAATTTTAATAATATATCACCGTATTAGGATAATTAGTTATAAGTCAGCCTTAAGCAAACGCTATACAATATTTGCAGAAAAGTGGCCAATAACAGTTAATTTACTAATTTGCGTTATTGTTTTTCAGGCATCAATGAAAAAATTGTTGCTGGCATCTGTAAGACAATATCTCTTACCTTACATCGATATAAAGACACTGCTTCCCAATCTTACGTGAAAAATGTGATTATTGGTTTGCTGAAAGCTCAACCAGAAGTTACTATAAAGCATATGACAAATATTATTGCGGAACAAGCATCTTGGCATAAAAATGTGGTTCCTACGTAAGCAAACTTACCCATGCGTTATCCTAACTATCGATATGCGTAGTATAGTTCCTTACAAAATTTTTATTGATCTGCTTCAGCTACAATACAGCTCTAACTGCATTTACCGCATTAAAATGGTCAACGTTAGTTGCCATTCATGGATTTACGAATGGGTTCGATAATAGCAAAGCAGAACTCTTAAAACTTATCGACGCTCAAGCTAATCTAAGTTCAGCAGCACTAGCATCAACGCATAAAAAACTATCTGAAAAGGTGTATAAAGTCTTGGCGCAACAATGGGGAACTGTAAAGGATATAGAATCCATCTATATGGAAACGTTGACAAGGCTAGAAATTGGAAACAGCGTGATCGTATTAGCTAGTTTACTTACAAGATATTTAGTAAGCGCAAGAAGGATTGAATTAGTAGAGCAGTTAAAGGTAAGTTTTATGCATATGGAGATGATTAAGACACAAGATATATTGTTCCTTTCAGTTTAGTAATATTTTGACTTATTTTTCAGGCAAATCTAATAGACACTTTTATAAAAGTTGCTATCAGTTGTAAGAAAAAGCCCGATCTATACGTAGTCAACACAGCAGTGCCACTTCTTCAAAGAATATCGCACGATGAGTTTAGAACTCAATTACTGCCAGCTTTGCAAAAGGCTATGTTAAGGAATCCAGAGATCATTATAGAGTCTGTCGGACATATACTAAGTGGTTTGAGTCTCGATTTAAGCCAATACAGTCAAGAAATAAGCAAAGGTCTATTCGCTAATCTGCATTCTAAAGAGGACATAGTAAGAGACGAAGCAGTTGGAGCATGTCGCAGACTTGCTCTTCAATGTTCTGACGTTACAGCTTTGGAAGGTTTGCTTTCGTCTATATTCGCAGTGTTTCATGGTTCAGAGGGCAAACTTACCGTGGCGACACACAAGATATCTGTGCTTCAAGGCGCGGGTAACTTGAGTTATAACGCAGCTTCAGGAAGCAGTGTGCATAGATTAGCCGAAACCGCGTGTGAACATTTCATCAAGGTTCTTGAAACTGAAGTTCATGAGAAAACCGTGATTCACGCATTAGAAATGATGGGATTATGGTGCAGTAAGTTTGTCAACAATGTTCCAAAATCTGTCATTGATGCATTCGAGAAAGGTATGAATGCGAAAACTTCGACACCTGCTGTAAGGACCAATTATATTCGACTTTTCTTTTCTGCCCCGGTTACTTGTTACTCTGGAGTAATTGTGCCAATATTAACACAAGCAATAACGAAAGCTATGCAACAATCGGCACAACCACCAGTAGTTACCGAGGGTCTAGTAGCATCTCACTTGCTTTTAAAATTTGTCCTTGCGAACCAAGCTGAAAACGATAAGCAAACTATACTTTGGAACGCGATTGACGATCAGATATTTTTTTCTGAAAAGTTCCTATCGTCTTGCGGTGATGAGATTCTCTATCATCTTATGTTGCTGTGCGAACGACTGATCATGGAATTTTCGGATCGATTGAACGAGAAAGCTTTGAGCGGAGTCCACCGAGCTATTGTAACTTGTGCAATAGCACCAAAAGCTACCACGAGGAAACGTTGCTTTCCTCTAATTAAGAAAGTTGTTAGTGGCTTGAGTACTTATGCTCCTGCTCAAGCATTGCTAATTGAATTTGACAAAGTTTTGGAAAATGTGAAAATCAAATCGGAAGGTGAAAAGGATAACAAGGAAGATTCTGCGAACGGAGAGATCACGGGGCGATGTTTTGCCGAAGGTTTATTAGCCATTTGTTCTGGTTCTTTTCTTTATGAAGGATTAACTATGCAAATGATCAGAGATGCTTTTATTCCATCCCATCATCCCGCGATTGTTAAGGCGGTACCAAATTTGTGGTTTAAAATTGTGAAAAACTATCATGTCGTACCCGAAGATTTTTTACGCTCTTATAATAGTGAAATGAAGAAATTGTTAATACAAAATTACAAACCGACACCCAGTTACGAAAATGCATTAACGAGAGCAATTTCAATTGCATTTGGCATAATACTTCCAGCTGTAGTAATTGATATTACGAACAAATTGAGTGATCCCGAAATCTTACGAGTCACCAAGGACGAGTACTTCACTTATCTCACGCCTGAAGGTGAATTGTACGATAAGACTGTACTTCCCGCGAATGACGAAAATGATATTCTCAATGCAATGAACATGAAGAGAGAGAGCAAAATGTACTCATTTAAAGAACAACAAGAGGAGCTTCAATTAAGAAGAGAATTGTACGAAAAGCAAAAACGAGAAGGAAAAATAAAAGAACCGAAATTAACACCGAAACAAGAAGAAATTTTGAAAGCGCAGATAGCTAAAGAAAATGCTATTCGAAAACGGGTGTCAGATTTAAAATGTAAAATAGATAGTGCTGTATCATTGACAAATTGTTCAATGAACGGTAACTATCAAGAATTGTCCTTGTATTTAAAGGACATATTACCCCCAATTTTACAAAACTTGGCGTCACCTTTAGCCGTACGCCAAATGTCTGAATTGTATGTTCGTTTAAACAAAATTGTGGAAATAGGCAACGATACAATTTTAAAGAACTTAGTGGCTCATGTAACACTGCGCTTATTGAATCCTCAGTGTGATGTAGATCCAGCATGGGAAGAAGAGAGTTTGGATATTGCTGCGAAGAGAACGTTGAATCTATTACATACAGTATCGATTAAGCAAAAACAGCTGTTCACATCACCTGCTTTCTGTTATATATTTCCATTCATAAGGAAGATGTTGTTGTCTTACAAAGATGACAGCATGATAGTGCAGGGGCTACAAATTATCCAAGAACACGTGAAGCAAAGAGGAAATTCCACGGATATAAGAGACATGAGACATCCAACATTACTCCCGCGCGAACAAATGTTTGATCTGTTGATAGAATTAATGACTATTACGACAGGCAGAGTTCAGTCTCATGCAGTTGCAGCATTTTTAGATGTTGCTCAATCGGGTTCCGATCATCCAAGTACGGCAATAGTAACAACAGGAGAGCTTGACTCGTTAATTAATGCATTAGAGAATCCATTGCCAATGATCAGAGATGCAGCACTAAGGGCTCTCACTATTGTAAAACAAGATTTTCCTTCGCAAAAAGAGGATCCTGTTCAACATCTTCGATTAGTTCGAAGAATCTGGGTTGCTAGATTCGATGTTTGTGATGAGAACAAAATTCTTGCTAATGAGTTATGGAATGCAGCAGGTTTGGTAGCTTACGCAGATATTCTTTGCGATGAACTTATCCAGGACGTAGCTCATCCTGTTGAACCAGTTCAACAAGCTGCAGCATGTGCCCTTGCGCAATCTTTGACGACTGTACCAGATTTAATGCCTGCAATATTGGATAGACTATTGCAGCTCTATCACGAGAAATTGGCGATGATACCACCAAAGTTGAATGATTTTGGTCGGGTAGTTGAGCAGCCAATAGATACTTGGGTCCCGAGACGCGGTGTTGCACTCGCTTTAGCTCAAATATCCGTCCTTCTAACACCAGAAACTGTCCTTAAGCTTGTTCAATTTTTTGTATCAACTGGCTTAGGGGATCGAAATCAAGCAGTTCGTACTGGCATGTTGACTGCTGCAGTTGCCGTTGTTGATGTACACGGTAAAACAAATATAACTTCCTTACTGCCTGTCTTTGAGGAATTCATGGACAAAGCTCCGAAGATTGGTAGTTTTGATGCTATTAAACAATCGGTCGTTATACTTATGGGATCATTGGCAAGACATTTGGATAAAGATGACTCGCGAATAAAACCAATTGTAATGCGACTGATCGCTGCTTTATCGACACCATCGCAACAGGTTCAAGAAGCAGTTGCAAATTGTTTACCTCATTTAGTGCCTTCCATCAAAGAAGATGCACCGAAAATCGTTGACAATTTAATGGATCGATTGTTAAAGTCTGATAAATATGGTGAACGTAAAGGTGCTGCTTACGGGCTGGCTGGTATAATTAAAGGCATGGGAATTCTTGCTTTAAAACAGTTGGATATTATGACTAAATTAACTGAAGCCATTCAAGACAAAAAGAATTATAGACACCGTGAAGGTGCGCTCTTTGCGTTCGAAATGTTATGTACAATGCTCGGTAGATTGTTCGAGCCATATATTGTTCATGTATTGCCCCATTTGCTACTCTGTTTCGGAGATTCTAGCCAATATGTTAGAGCGGCAACTGACGATACAGCTCGTGTTGTTATGAGCAAACTTTCTGCTCATGGAGTCAAGCTAGTTTTACCTAGTTTGTTGGCTGCACTTGAAGAAGATTCCTGGCGAACAAAAACTGGTAAGCATATTTTCACCACTACAAGACTTAAGGTCTTAAATACAATTTTTTTTAATAAGAGTTCATTTTTCCTCAAAATAACTTGATTACATTTTGAATAAAGCGTGAAGAGAAGTAACATTTACTCAGGCGCCATGATGAATCTAATTTCTAGGATCGGTGGAACTACTTGGTGCAATGGCTTATTGTGCACCAAAGCAGTTAAGCAGTTGTCTCCCAAGTATTGTACCGAAATTGATTGAAGTACTGAGCGATTCGCACACTAAGGTCCAAGAAGCTGGCGCGGAAGCATTGAAAGTCATTGGGAGTGTGATTCGAAATCCTGAAATTCAAGCAATTGTACCAGTCTTACTGAAAGCATTACAAAATCCATCTCATAAAACAGCAACCTGTTTACAAACACTTTTGGACACGCAATTCGTACATTTCATCGATGCTCCGTCATTAGCTCTGATTATGCCTGTTGTCCAACGAGCTTTTCTCGATCGTAGTACCGAAACAAGAAAAATGGCTGCTCAAATAATCGGAAACATGTACTCGTTGACTGATCAGAAAGATTTAACACCTTATTTACCTACTATTATACCTGGCTTAAAAACAAGCTTATTGGATCCAGTGCCAGAAGTACGTAGCGTCTCAGCAAGAGCATTAGGCGCTATGGTTCGTGGAATGGGTGAATCCAGTTTCGAAGACTTGCTTCCATGGTTAATGCAAACGTTAACGTCTGAAACGAGTAGCGTGGATAGGTCTGGTGCTGCTCAAGGTCTTTCCGAAGTGGTACGAGGACTTGGAGTCGAGAAACTTCACAAGCTTATGCCTGAAATCATCAGTACCGCTGAAAGAACAGATATAGCACCTCACGTTAAGGACGGTTATATAATGATGTTTATTTATATGCCAAGTGCATTTACAACTGAGTTTACACCATATATCGGTCAAATAATTAATCCGATCCTCAAAGCTCTTGCCGATGAGAATGAGTATGTGCGTGAAACTGCACTTCGAGCTGGCCAGCGTATCGTTACCCTTTATGCGGATTCAGCAATTATGCTACTTCTCCCAGAACTGGAAAAGGGTTTGTTCGATGACAATTGGCGTATAAGATATTCTTCCGTCCAGTTGCTCGGAGACTTGTTATATAGAATTTCTGGCGTGTCTGGAAAAATGTCTACGGAAACAGCAAGTGAAGATGATAATTTTGGTACAGAGCAATCGCATTACGCTATTATTAATGCTCTTGGTGCGGAAAGACGTAATCGTGTCTTGGCTGGATTGTATATGGGAAGATCCGACGTAGCATTAATGGTACGGCAAGCTGCACTACACGTATGGAAGGTCGTTGTTACAAACACACCAAGAACATTGAGAGAAATATTACCAACTTTGTTCACTTTGTTACTTGGTTGCTTGGCAAGTACGAGTTATGACAAGAGACAAGTTGCAGCGCGCACGCTTGGTGATCTAGTCCGTAAATTGGGTGAAAGGGTTTTGCCAGAAATTATACCTATTTTGGAAAGAGGCTTGCAAAGTGATCAAGCCGATCAACGGCAGGGGGTCTGCATTGGACTGTCAGAAATTATGGCCAGTACAAACAAAGACATGGTTTTGACCTTTGTAATTAGTCTCGTACCAACAGTTAGGTAAGAATTCCATATTTCAAGATTTATCACTAATCGATTTATTACTAACGAACTCTTCTAATTTTAGGAAAGCATTGTGCGATCCTTTGCCCGAAGTCCGGCAAGCAGCAGCGAAAACTTTCGACGGCTTACATTCAACTGTAGGCGTAAGGGCTCTCGATGATATATTACCAGCTATGTTAACGCAATTAAATTCACCAGATCCAGCGGAAGCGGAAAACACTTTAGATGGATTACGCCAAGTAATGGCTATCAAATCACGCGTTGTTTTGCCATATCTTGTACCACAGTTAACCAGCGCACCGGTTAATACAAAAGCATTATCAATCTTGGCGAGTGTCGCTGGAGAAGCGTTAACACGATTTCTACATAAGATCCTACCGGCTTTGTTAACTGCACTCTCGAGTGCCCAAGGAACTCCAAACGAAGTACAAGAATTAGAATATTGTCAAGCTGTGATCCTTTCAGTTACCGATGAAGTAGGTGTCCGAACAGTTATGGATCAACTGATGGAAGCTACAAGAGCCGACGATGCATCTAGAAGGAGAAGCGCTGCAACTTTGCTTTGTGCGTTTTGTCGCGATACTCGCGCTGATTATAGTCAATATGTGCCACAGTTACTAAGAGGTCTTATCCATTTGTTTACCGACGACGACAAAGATGTGTTACAAATGAGTTGGGAAGCGCTCACTGCCGTTACAAAAGTCAGCTTAATCAATAGATACAAATTACATAATATGTTTCTTATGTATTCTGAATACTTTTGATACAGGTTTATATTTTCTTTCAGACATTGGCACCCAATCAGCAAATTGCACATGTGCAGGATATTAGACAAGCTGTGCGATTCGCAGTCTCTGATCTTAAGGGTCAAGATTTGTTACCTGGGTTCTGTCTTCCTAAAGGAATTACTCCAATCCTTCCAATCTTTAGAGAAGCTATTTTGAATGGCATGCCAGAGGCAAAGGAACAAGCAGCTCAAGGCCTCGGAGAAGTCATCAAATTGACTAGTGCAGAGGCATTACAACCGAGTGTCGTTCACATCACTGGTCCTTTGATTCGTATTCTTGGAGATCGTTTCAATTGGAGCGTTAAAGCAGCAGTGCTTGAAACTCTTGCTATTTTACTTGGAAAGGTCAGTTCATTCTTATCTATCCTCATTATCTCTGATATTATAAATAACTTTATATTTTAACATCATCAGGTGGGAGTAATGTTGAAACAATTCTTACCACAACTTCAAACCACTTTCTTGAGAGCATTGAACGACAGTAACAGACAAGTGCGATTGAAAGCTGCGTATGCTTTAAGTAATTTAATCGTCATTCATACACGCGTTGATCCACTTTTCACCGAACTTCACACGGGTATCAAGACCGGCGATGATCCAGCAATCAGGTTACTAATCATTTTTTTTGTTTCTCCAGCTTAGTTCATCGATTAGGAACAAGATTGTATCGAATATAAATCTGTTCAAACTTAAATTTGCAGAGAAACAATGTTACAAGCTCTAAGGGGTGTGCTCACACCAGCTGGCGACAAAATGACCGAACCAATGAAAAAACAAGTTTTTGCTACTTTACGTAGTATGCTAGGACATCCGGAAGATGTTACCAGAACTGCAGTAGCTGGATGTTTCGGAGCACTTTTACGGTGGCTCAAACCTGAACAACTTGCTGCTGCATTTAATGAACACTTGTTCTGTAAGTCAATCTTAATTTACAATACATATCGATCATATTATGATTAGACCACATAAATAATGGAATTTGTGGTCTACAATTTTAATCGAAATCTATCTTTCCTAATTAATTTCGATATAAACAATTTATAGGTAACGATCCCACTGCTGATTGGATGCTACGTCACGGTCGCTCGGCTGCGTTATCTGTGGCTTTAAAAGAATCCCCGGAAACAATTTACAACGATAAAGAAAAGGATCGCGTGTGTGCCGTAATTCTGTCTTATTTAGCAGCCGATCGTGTCCAAGTAGTCATGAATGGTGTTCGATCCTGCAGTTATTTATTCCAGTACCTTATGAACGAAAGGCAACCTATACCTCAACAAATCTTATCCCCATTCGTAAGGGTTAGTATCTATCTTACATTGTTCTAATTTCTAATCATAGACATAGACAGAGACATTAAATCAAATCTTTCATTCTCTGAATATTTCTTTATTTACATTTCAGTCCATGAACAATAATAGTAACGATGTAAAGCAACTGGTTGCCAGAGCTTGCATTCACCTCGCACGAAATATACCCCCAGAGAGAATGTCGCCAGAATTATTGAAAGCACTGTTACCAATGCTGGTGAATGGAACAAAGGAGAAAAACGGATATGTAAAGGCAAATAGTGAACTCGCACTTATAGCAGTCCTTAGGTTACGACAAGGGGAAGAGGAATATCAGGTACTTGAATCTTCTTACGTTCGTTACTCTGTAAGTATATATATGTATTTTAGATAATTAATAATCAATTCTATGACTAATTTACAGCGATGTATGGGATTCTTGGATGCTGGAGCTAAGGAATCGCTTTCGGATGTAGTCAGTAAGGTATTACGTAAGGTTCTTTCGCAACCCGAAGGGAAAATAGAAGAACTGGATGATACGTTACTTACGTGAGAGCTGTTTTACGTTTTGAAGCTCATTACGTGCTCCATCCACCTTAATAATCGTACTATGCAACATTATCCGACCGATTTCCATAAAGAGACTTATATCTCGTGTATTAATTACATTGTGCAAGGATTAGATCGTTTCACATTGTATTTCGAAAAGCAATTAAAGTGCGTAAAACGTAATGATTTTTCGACAGCGTCTTAAATCGAATACTATTTACCTGGGACGTGAACCTTTTTCATACTTCCATTTCACTGATGTTTTATTTCCGTATAACTTAACTGTCAAATTGTAGTGCTACAAGTGCCACTCATGCTTTTTCTTATTCTTTGTAACAGATTTTTCTTTTATGTATAAAGGACCAATTGTACTATCGGAAGTTAAAGTCTGCTGATATTAAAGAGATGTAGATATGTTTAGAAATATGTGTGTCAGTATCTATATTACACTAGCCAATCTCAACAATTCACGTATAATTAATCTTTTGAATCACTTTTTAAAACACCTACGATAACTATATGATCTAAAATTGAATTTTTTCACTCACTGTACGATCCATTATTTTTTTTTTTCCTTATGTAGAATTTCGTTCGATATTTTATTCTGTAGTGTTTTAAAATGTGTAAATGTTTATACAGATTGAACCTTATAATTGTCTTTTTATTTGTCAAGTTATAGATTAAATTAGTATCGAAAATCTACCATATTAATAAATCATTCTTCCTCCAAATCGTTTCAGGTAATTGGACAATTAATATTGTGCTCATAATTCAATAATATTTTCAAAGATGAAAATCACTTTTTTATCAATGTATTTATTACGAATTTAATGAAAAATATTAAGAATTCTTACGCGAAAGAATTTTTCTTCCGACGATATCGCATTTTTAAGAGGAAATATTTCGGTATATTTCTTCTATTGCATCGAAATATTTATGCAAGATATTAAGTCTGCAAATACAGATTTTGTGACATATGTCTCACACGTACGTAAGAGAAAATCTACCCTGTTGTAGACGTTAAATAAATGAAAAGTGGTCGAGATATGTTTGGTGATGGAGGCTTGTAGGATGGGTTTTTGTTATTTCAGGACCGCTAAGAATAAATATACGGTCGATATAAATTCTGTGGTTTTCATGATACCGGATAGATAGCGTGGAATCTTGGAAAGAAAAAATTGCATCCGCAAACATATAGCGTGTAACATCTGGACTTCCGTTGCAGTAGGCCATGTTTGATAAGGTCACTGCGAATAATAATCATTATCAATATACTATTATATGAATCACGTTATTCGATCGTTTACACAATACATGATTAGTATTTAACAACGAAACTGTGATGAATTTCGATCCGAATAATTTTCGACACATTAATATTAATAAGGAATACCGTAATGCATTTTTCCGTATATTTCTTCGATATGTTGTTCTATTTATTTATTTGTATACTTGTACACAAAAAAAAGGATGTATATTAAAATTAGAAAAGATCAAAGTCTGGTTTTTGGATTAAGAATTACTTGAAAATTCCAATTGAATTATGCCAAACATGCTACGATAATAATTTTCCTCGCATTCTTTTCGTTTTCTGAAGAATTATTCTCTTCCCATTAAAATTTACATACAAAAGTAAGTTGACACGTGATTGAAAACGACTTCCGTTCAGAGAGCATGACTGGCAATACTTAAAGTGGCTTCCCAAATTCAGCGTCTTTTCAAAGTGGCTTCTGTTAGCATTAGAAAGCTTTGGTAAGTACCTAAGTACTTACTTACTTGTCATCTTCCTCGCATTTAGCTTCTAGAGAAGTAAACTACTGAAACAGTTTTGTCCTTAGGGTTCTTGCAGTCTTGAATAAAAAGGTTGCATATATACAATAACTACTTGTATCTAGCTCCCGAAATACAGATGCTCCTTTTTTTGACGCTTGTCTCTTTAGCTCTTGTGACGTATTGTGTACGTTTTACTGATTTATTTTCGTCGCTTCGCCACTTAGAACTTAAAGTGTTTCGACCACCCTTGTTGGACATTCGTATCTTTCCTGCACCAATTCTATTATTATTCTAATTTTTAATTGACTTAAATGAACTCTTATAAAACATTGTTCAATGACTTGAAATTTAATTGACAAAAATCGTATTTTTAACGTTTCTATAATTATCAAGAAATTAATTTAAAGGGAGGATACGCGTGCAAAAATTGTTATTAAATCTGGAATTCGAGTATTCAAGCATTATACATGTTTTCTGCAAATTAAACTACAGACTTTGCGAGAGGGATGAGGCTCCCGCCGGAAAATGACCACTCTGTCATTATCGAGCGCATAACTGTCGCGTGCGATGGACAGGAAGTAAGTCGTAAAACAGCGTTCGTCGGCTTTCCAACGCGTCAAATGCGAGCCACACTCATTTAAACGACGTGCTTGAAACCTCACTAAATCGCTGACATTCACGATAAATCTCTGAATTAGCAGTTGCGTCATTGAGTTCTAGACTACTCGATTTTTCACACTTTCACCTTGGAATATTATACGAAAGTCCTTCATCCCTACAATTTTTTCCGCTAATTCTCTCTTTCATTTTTACTTTAATTTCAAGCGTAGGTCACGCGTATAGCTGTAATAAAGGAGTTTTACCTGATGAGCGAAAGTGGAAAATGGCTCACGAGCCTGGCAGTTCTTATCCACCCTAGTAATAATGCTCGACACCTAATTAGGCACTCTTAAGATTAGAGCCGAGGAAAGAATGGTCAGTACAATCCGGATCGTCGTGCAAAATGTACCGGAAGGTTAAGTTCCTTGGACCCCCTATTGAGCGTAAGCCCCCTTTCGTTACGAAGGAAACACAGCTCAATTACTGCGACCTTTGTCATCTTCAAATTTCTGACGGATAATCTACGCTAACGCCCTACTTTCTTAACGCGAACTTCGGGAGCAGTTTTACGATTACATATATAGTAGCTATAGTTCGCCTTTCTCTTTTCAACCCTTCGACATAATATTCATAATTTATGATTATGGGTTTAAAAATCGTAAACTAGACTCTGACTAATTTTCTTAATATAAGATATAAATAATCCAAGTATAGATAAATACGGATATTTAACATTTCTGTTTTTATCATTCGTAATATAATTACGAGATTACTTCGTAGTTAATTAATCTGTAAAATTGCCAATATTTATTACATGATAATTTAATATTCGAAGACTTTTTTCGAAGTGTGATAGAGTAGACACCTTGTAGTCATTACTAGCAAACATAATCGAGGTGCCGCTATTACAAAGCTACGATATAGAGTGGTGGGGGGGCAGAGTGGATGCGAGCATTAGAGCGTCGACGAGCGAAGAGCGAACAGGTAGCCAGCGGCGATTAACTAAGGGTAAGAGCCGGGCGCCTGTTCGCTATGTAGTCCCTTGTCCAGCTTGTCCCATCCTCTCGTCCTTTCGCCTTTGTTGTGGGTATCACTTACAGTTAATCCACAATCCGAAACCCACTACAATGCGATCACTAGCGTCACAAGCGTCACAGGCGTCGGAGAGCGCGCTGTCAGCAACGAAAGCGAGGATACAGTCCTTTGCCGTAAAGACCTCCTGCGGATCCGGTGAATCCTGTGAATCCCGTGAATCCGGTCTTCTTGGACCCATCAACGCGAATACCAAAGGAACCGACGAAAAAAGAGTCAGCCGACTGGCTAAGACACAAACTCCAAGATTCATATCTTCTACTTGTACCACTCGTTCTTCGTTCCTTCTAAGCGTGCCGACGATACTCGATTTTATCTTCCCGCCTCCGTGCAACGCGTCGCGCCATGCTACGAATGCCTTCTGTTTTTTGACTTCTTCGTCAACAGAAGCTTACGCTCCCGCAAAAACTTTGTAAGGAAGTAATAAGTATGTTTTATACTTTGACAGTTATTCGCTTCTGGAAATTGATCGGTAATCATTAGGAACAGATTCATTTAAAAATTCCTTGTATACTATGTGTGTATGTTTTGTACATTATGTGTCTTACGAAGCATACGGGATTATCTATGAATAAATTGATTTCGTGTAAACACTGAAATCTCTGTAATGAATTTGTAATCCTATCTTTTTAGTAAACTCTGATTTTTAAAAGAGTCGAAAAACGCGCGAAAAATTCATCCTTACATAGTTATCTTGTAATATAACGAAATCGTTACCCAACTAAAATTATTCGCTGAAATGAAGTGAGAAGAATGTTATTACTAGACTGCGGATCTTTATGCAAATATGAATTTTATTATTGATAGAAAATTGTATGGAGTTGTTTTTAAAACGTGTTATCCACGTTTCTGAAATTTATACACTGCAAGAAACATTTTTAATTGTGTTTTCAGTAATTATCTGTAATTTGTAGAGACTTGTGATACCAAATTTTGGCTATTTTGCATAAACATTCGCAGTCCAGTTATTACTTATCAATTATGTTGAAGAACACAAATTTCTTGTACTACAAAAAAAAAAAGCCTGTATAAAATTATTCTTTGCAAACGTGAAGTTCATTATAAATAAATACATGCATATCCCAGGGTACATAATATTTTTCAATTTAATCATGTTAATTGTTTACAGATAGTTAGATACGAAGGGAGGGTATTGTTCCTGTTTTTTAAGATATGCTTCGAAATATCGGCTCGGTATTGGCCGAGCTTCGAAGTAGACCAATCGCCGGCTTATAGGCGGGGCAAAGTATCCTTGGTGGTGGTAGTCACGTTAACCAATCGGAAGGTCGCTTTCTATACTGACAATGGACCGCATCAACCGACTCGCTTTTGCGATCTTCAGCGCATCTTCAGTCATTTCCCGACCGCAATTGCCCAACTCTTCTCTACGTTTCTCACCCTTCGTACTCATCTCGCGTGGCTCGTAGTACACTCGCGCGATCCGTTTACGTTCAGTGAATTAGAAGAAACTTAAAAGGAATAACAGAGTGCTTTTTGGAAGATGTATCCTATTTTGACACCTTCGGAGTTGCAATTACGTCAACAATTGTTACTTAGACAGGAACACATTGCTCTACATCGACATGGACCAGGTGAGTTAACTAACTTAATGTAAGTTCATAGAGTTCCGTTAACATCGCGATTCATTGAAATCTCCAGCAACAGGATCTAAATTGATATTGAGACTTTAAATCATCTCGTAATTATTTTTCCATATTTACGCAATTTCTAGTTGCACCGGAAGTATCGTAAATTATGCGTTATACGTAAAAGTTGACATAGAAATCCATTATTATTATACTACAATTTAATTCAACTGTTAAGAGATTTATATTTCTCTTTTGTTTCTGCGCAAATGTTACTAATTTGAATCAGTGCGATATATGACATTTGCGTTGCAACACGTTTTAACAAAGGTTGTAATATAATTGTAGACTATACGCGTGAAATATCGAGTGGATGGTCTGTACCATGTCCTGGATCTGGTCCACCACTTCCTACTCCAAACGTCAAAGTTGAGCTGCAAAATCAACAGCTTTGGCAACAATTCCACGCGGAGACTACTGAGATGATTATCACGAAGTCAGGCCGGTAAGAAAAATTAACATTACATCTTACATTCTTCAATACTTTTACCTACGCACGTTGCTAAAATCCCTCACTTTAAAATAACCGATTATAAAGAATCCGGAATGTTAATTTCTCCCTTTTTTTTAATAAGGAACATTAATTAATTTTAATAATACAAGAATTGCATTTAGTATCAATGTTGTATTCAATCGTAACAGAAGACTTTTTCAAAGACACTGATCATTTATTTTGCCACTGAAGACAATAATCATATTCGTTTAATTTATAATCCTTCAGAGGTGACATACCTCGAATTCCATTAACAACCCTTTAAACTTAGTATGAATCAACCTGAAACGTAAGTGTCATTAAAAAGCAATTATCGCGATCATTTGCAATAGTGGTGTGTGTCGGTGTCGTCACAGTCGCAGACACAGACACAGTGTCGTCTGCTAGAAAAGAGTGTCAGGATTTTGTATACCTGAACTACGTAGATAGGGCTGAAACATTGAAACAGGAGTGGGAGAGTAGGCGAAGACAGGCCCGATTAGTTTCGCAGAAGGTGGTCACAAGAGATTGTAAAAGGGTCTCTCGGCAAGACCGTAAGTGGCATCCTATCTTCTTCACCGATCTCAGTCACCTCAGAAAGGTAGATTTGCCATGAAAGTCGAAATTGAACGGAAACGGGCGGCGTAAATCGTTCACGGCCATCACTTCCGGTTGACAATCGGTTCGAAAATCATCCGGAAGTCATTCGAACTCCTTTCCAAGAGTAACGGACGTCTATGATAAGTTTACTTAGAATTTTGCGCTGCGTTTCTGATAAACAGTCGAGATCACTTTAGTTGGATTTGTTCCGCGAACGGAAACAGTAGGTAGTAACTATTGATGGAAGAAGACTTCTGGAATCGCAACGAGAATAGGTGGGCGTAGTTCAACTGTACATAGACAGGAAGAGGAAAAAAATTAACATCGTATCAATATTTTGTAAAATTACGATCTTTTTAACAGTAAAAATATCGATTATACGTTAAATAGTTTATAACGATATATTAAGTAACTACATATAGTTTCTCTGTAAAATTACAACCATAAAAGGGATCTTTAAAAATATTTTGTATTCAGTAACGGTTAATGTTAAACGGATGGAAAATATATAAGCTTTCCTGCTGGTGCATATTGGAAAGTTAATATCGTATGAGAATGAGAGGTCTCTTCGAGAAAGGTAGCTATTTCCAAATTCGTGGGCGGTAACGTCACAGTAAAGACACGAAGGTGTTCGACTTACCAGGTCATGTCCGCTGCTTCGAAAAGCAGTTGTACTGTACTACGTCGGTCTCACGTGCAAGCCATGTGGGTGCCTAGGAACTCTTGCATGTGCCAATCAGTATGCTAGAGCACGATTTGCACCACTGTTCCCTCTATTCTTATCCCTATTGGTAAAGCTTCGTCGATTCTTCAAGGTACTTCCTTTTCCGGCATCTTTCTCAATAGCTCCTGCATCCTCGATAAAGCGTCTGGTGAGCACATTTTCACAGAGTGTCCTGCCAGGGTTAATCTTCCGTTTTTTTTCCTTCACTCTACGCTTTCTTCTTTCGTTTGTGTAGTGCAGTAGACTGACTTGATGGTTGCCAGATATACTGACATTTTTAAGACTGGTATATGCTAATTTTATCCTATTAGCATTACTGTTACCATAGTTAACAAAAGAACATAAGTAAAACGAGTAGGAAGTGTATATTGATTTTTAAGATTGTAGCTTTTTATGTTCATGATAGACAGCCCCAAATACGATAATGTTACTGACGACTAGACTCCGGATCTTCATGCAAATATGAATTTTATTATTCATAGAAAATTGTACGAAGTTGTTTTTAAAACGTGTCATCCACTTTTCTGAAATTTATACACTGCAAGAAACATTTGAAATTGTGTTTTCAATAATCATTTGTAATTTGTAGAGAATTGTAACATCAAATTCTGACTATTTTCTATAAAAATCCAGAGGCTACTGATGATAAATTTTGCGAGATTTCATGTTGTTAACTTGCTTCTGTTCTTAGCTATAGTTAGATAATACGATTTTAGTGACTATGAGACAGTAATAAGGAACGGTTTCTTGGGGGTAGTTTTTCTCGTCACATTGGGGAGCGGGAGCTACTCATGTGCTATACGTGTTCGAATAATCTAATCTCAACGGTGAAGATCCAAAAGAGGCGCGTGCTGGCGTCGCGACACGGCTATCTCCTCGCCACTGCTCACTCAATGATCTCGAGAGGCATTTTAAAAGTAGCAGACATAGGAAACCATTAATGGCCAGAGCGCACGTGTCTCTTCTCGATGGTCAGCGGTAGACGCTCGTCGCGACGACGTGATGCAGCACTTGTGACGGCGCCGTTTTCAATAGCAGGAAACCTCTGTCCAAGTGTTTCTGCTCGAATCTTCTATCACTGACTAATATTTAAATTTATCTTTAAAAAATACACTTAAATCCAATTTTTCAATGAGAAGTAAAAATATTAATTAAACTGCTTTACTAAGTTACTGATTGAATCAGTATTTTATATGATAATTCGGAAAAGTTGTTCGAAGAGACTTTAAACCTGTGAAATCCTTGTATGTTAATTTAACTCAAACCTGTTTTTAAAGTAAAAGTCGCAACCTATAAGTAGCTACCATTAAAGGAACCTTCACTTTGCGACTGCGGATTTTAACCCTTGGGTTTGTTGACTCCCCGTAGTCAGCCTGTCGAGTGCGGTTAAATAAAAGAAAGCGATGGAAAATCCGCAATTAGGTAGGAAAATAGCCCTCTACCGCCTAAAGATTGCTTTACCGATGGGTTTATCCTGCGAAGTGTTTGCTTAGTTTAAAATGTTTGCATGGGGAGAAAACTAGGTCCGTCAGGATCAAAGAACAGCCGTTGTCATATTTTCAAAGATTCACAGGAAGTAAAAGGACCACCGGTACTTTTGGTCCTTGGCCCTTTCTTTCATAACATTTTTCCATTTTCAACTTCCTAACACATTATCCCTCAATAACTGACTCAATGTCCGATTTACTTATTAATAGACTGCGGATTTTTATGCAAATATGAATTTTATCATTGGTACAAAATTGTATGTAGTCATTTTGGAAACACGTAATCCACTTTTCTGAACTTTCTACACCGCAAGTAGAATTTCAAAATTGTTTTTTGAATAATCATCTCTGATTCGTAGAGACTTGTGATATCACATTTTGGCTATTTTGCATAAAAATCCGCAGTCTACTTATTAAGATTAAATAGAAATTAAATAAATTCAGTGGGAATTAAATTATAATATTATCACGATGCATTTGACTCATGTTTTACAGACGCATGTTTCCTTCGATTCAATTAAATATCAGTGGACTGGAGCGTCGAGAAAGGTACTGTGTGCTACTGGAAGTGGCACCAGCCTCCGATCGTAGACACAAATACGTGGGAAACAGTACTAACACTACTACGGACGAAGGGTTTGGTGGAACAAGAGGATGGACATGCGCTGGTCCTGCGGAACCCCAACCACGTTTGGACCGCAGAACATACCTGCATCCGGATAGTCCTGCAATTGGGGAACGATGGATGCAGCATTCGATTAACTTCAGTAAACTCAAACTCACTAACAACGCAGTGGATAATCGGAATAATGTAAGTAGTATTTTCTTTTCCTTTTCTACCATATTTTTTTTGTTGACAGTTGTTAACACTTGTTGTTCATACAACTGTATACAATATCACATTGGCTGTGATTTTTTTCGTACCTGAAAATGTTGCTGCTTCATCGAGAAACTACAAGAAAATCAATAATAATGCGACTTAATAATAAGTTTGAAATGGTTTCAGCATTATCCCGTCGGAAGATATGATTTTTTAAAACTTGAAATTTCAACCCCTTGTAATTCCGAAAGGGTTGAGATTTCAACTTTGTGTTCCGGGACTTTTAGGCTTCTATTGACCCCTAAAATACGTGGTTTCAGTTTGGTGCAAGGTCACTGACTCACCCTGTATATTATTTTTCTGTTGATAACTGTATCAGTGTTGGAAACTAATCGAGAATTACGTTATCGGCATATGTGCATGTCTAAACACGTGACAATATGTTAAGTACATATTGATAAGAGATATGTTAGGAGGTAGAAAAATAAATCAGTGATGAGGAGATCCACTTGTCAGAGTAAAGGTCAGAATTTGGAGAAGGAGGTGCTACCGTTTCACAAGAAAGCATTGCAATGTCTCATTTATCTAGCTGTCCCATGTTTGGACAGGCTGTGCTTGTCCTTAAACTAGTCTCTCCCTACTTCCATCTTCACCCCCTCAACACGGAACTCATGTCTGTGTTTCTGCTTGAAGAACCAGTGCGTGGGAGGTCTCTAACTTCCGATCTAAAGCGTTCGTCTGGTTTTTAGAAAAACCCTCGAACTTTCTAAAACCACCCTCCATGTACTCAGGCCAATTAGTATTCTATCTCTCGTTCGCATTAGTTTTCGAACAGAGAATCTCGTATTTCCCTACAGTCTTCTTCATCTTAATGAGACATAAAATGTCTCTAGTTGATTATTTTATTCCACTTAATCATTCGAAATAATATGTGAAATATTTTGTATAAAAATAATAAAACGTTGCACTTTTTTGCTACTTGTTAATAACAAGATATACAATCACTGTGAGAGCGCGTCTTCGCGTATACGTAGAGTGTCGAAGGTCGTTGAAATCTGCTCGAAACGAGCCGAAGAAGATTAAGGCCCCCCTAGTGGCATGGTTAAAGCGTTCGGCGCCCACACTTACACTGACAGTAACATCGCGGTGCGATTTAAGCTACTCAAAACGCTAGGAACAGAGATTAACACGCTTCAAGACACCTTGTAATCGATATACTTTCCTTCCTGAAACCCGAATACTGGGCCCCTTACCGTGAGGCCAGCTGCATCCAGTGTTAATGGTGCCCCTTGCCAGTCTTTTCATTTTTCGCCAAATACATGTCGATGGATCATCTTGTTCACGCGGATCTGCGCTTCTCTCGGTTATTTTAACGGACAGAATAAGGAACCGCAAACCCAAATTGGTCGGTTTACAACACAACCTAAGGGTTTTTCTTAAATTTTCTATTTCTGCTCGAGCGTTAATCAATATGCATGTTGCTTGATTTTATTTTTATTATTATTACTATGTGGAAATCTAAAGATAATCTAACGAAAATTAATTTTCTAATATATTCAGCTAATTAGAAGTTGAATCGAAAGGGTTTAATGATTACAATACGAAAACAGACGAAAATGTATATATATGTATATTGCAGTGGTTCTGAAATCACCGATTGCTCTATTAGCGTGGTGACGATGAACAATTAGTGTCAGACTAAATGCGTGGGAAGCCAGAGACGTAAGTAAAATACAGAGGCAAAATGGCACGGAGACACGTAATTCCACGAAGGCTGAGGGTCCAGTCTGGTTTTCAAGAATTGCGTCTGGTCATAGAGACTAAAGCAGGTCGGCGTCCTCAGTGAGGCGCCAATTTATCTTGACAAGGCGGCACTCTTTCAGCTTAATTCCTTAAAGCGATTACTAATTTTGAAAAAATCTTAAAAGTATTTCTTAAACGGCACACCCCATCTATACGTATACATATACATATAAAATAGACACTAAGATATCTTTGGATCTTATGAGATACTCGAGGAATCTCTTATCTTGCAATTATTATAATGAATCCGTAAGAATTATTTGCAATTATGTAACATTTTTTTAATTTTCTTACAGGTTGTGCTGACCTCCATGCATAAATATGTTCCACGGATTTGGATCGTTCGTTGCGATGATATATCGAAATTAAGGGATTTCTACTCTCATCCGGCTTCGATGTTCACTTTTAAGGAAACAGAGTTTATTGCCGTAACCGCTTATCAGGTAAGCAATGAAGATTGATACTTTCTGTTTTTAATCTTGATATGTTGTCATTCTATCATGATCGTATTAATATAACATAAAGTATACGATTTCGAGTAGTATTGCGATATAGTTAAAATTGAGTAAAAATAAAAGAAACCTGAAGTGTAACAAAAAACAGAAGTATTTTCAGTCCAAAGTGAATTTTTTTTTTTAATATTGTGTCGTGTGATTCGCGAAAGTGTGAAGGAAACAAGACGCTCCTACTAACTAGTTGGTACATAACGCTATATGTACATGTTTTGACATATGCTGCTAATGCTTTGTTTTCTCTGTTTTCACGTGACCTACATACCCACATTACTAAAAACAAAAATGGAATTTCACGTCACTAATTTCACTTTGTGTTATATTTAGATAAGAATTAGAAAACACCAAATCAAAATAATATTATAGAAACGCTTGTATAATATATTCTCATTTTTATGTTGCAGAACGAAAACATTACCAAGTTAAAAATTGATAATAATCCATTCGCAAAGGGTTTCCGCGAAACGGGTCAATCTCGGTGCAAAAGGAAATTTCAACATACCGAACAATTGCATCAAACAGACGAACGAACGGAGGATGACGAAGGCACTGTGTCTTCTTCGGAATCCGAATCAAACAAACTTAGTATTTCTAATAGTCAACTGAATTCACCTGATCAAAGGTCAAAAACAAGTTGTAACGAAACAAGTAGCGTAGATGAGAATAGTGTTAGTAGCTGTGGTGGAATTGGTTCACCCGTGTCTTTTGCCTCTCAAAATTCACCCTTTAAACCGGAAACGAACCGTGAACATCAACCACGGTTACACAGGCCGTGGATAGATTCCTCGACTCCATGTCGAACAGAACCTATCACACAGACACATGCAAGTAACCGAGATTTATTATTTCCTTCATACTATTTTCCTTTAATTCATCAATCGCTCTTCGCACAATCTAGATTCAATAAACTTTACTTCCCACCTGTAACCGATTGCTCACAATTTCGGTAAGAAGCTATTTTAATTACTCACGCGTATGAGACTAAAATTGTATATTTTTAATTTAGATTTTTATTACATCTCTATCCTCGTGTCTTTCAATAAACGAAACATAGGTTGAATGTTGACTCGAAAGGTCGACGTCACTAGAGAATTATTACTATATTTATGATAGATAATAATTGATAAAACGTAAAAAGATATATTTGGAATTCTGTCGATTACGAAGGAAATTTCTGGCCCCCTTTTTTTTATATTTCTCATTATATTTATTGTAATCGGTGGATCAGAGTACCTATATATGTATTATGTGGATAGATTTATAGCGAGTATTTAACTTGCTAATATTACCGATAATAATCGATAAACCAAAGATTTCATGTTTTACGTCAGAGTGGTGTATTCCTCTATAAGAATTTGTAAAAAATTTTATATGCCATTTATAAAAAATTCTTCAATTTATTTTATTATTCGTTAAGTAAAGAATGTACAATGACTTTACGATTTCAATTTCTTCCAAAGTGATTGATTATTTTTCTCTTTCTGAAAGCAATTGAAATTGATATGTGTCTTGTTCATTTTCCTTCTAATTGTGTCAAATGTAAAATCGTAATGTATGCGACTAATGAAAGTTTTTACAATTTTCAAACCAAGAGAAATCTTAATTTAAGTAGGTTAATCCGAGAATATTTCTAGTGCCTTAAAGAATTCCCCTCGTATATTTACGAGATGGAAATAACTTGTCTTACAATTGCACAAGTCTATTAATGATGTAAATTATATAACTAATGTGCAATCTCGCGAGTCAGGAGAATTGAATTTTTGAAAGGTGAAAGTGTCTTAAACCGAAGAAGCTCACTATTTTAGGGTTTACTTACAAGTAAGAAAGCGCTTCTGGCAGGTGCATCTACGACATTCAGATTTTAGAATTAAAAAAAGAGACATACCGTTTAAAATGTAGAAAGAGTAACTCTAAAATTTTCTTTTAGAGGACAAACTGAATGTAAATATGGAGTGAGAGCTGGTGAAATTCTGGGACATTTTCCTCTCTGGGTGAATGGTCGGTAGAAAATGCTTTCAATTGACTGTCTAAACACTTGAAAGTATGTACTTGAAAGCAAGCGATCACGATTTTCTTCGGAAAAGGCATCTTTCACCATTTCACTTAGAATGTTCCTTAGAAAAAAAAAAATACAATGTCAATTAAGAGCGTTTATATAAATTAGATCAATACGAATTCCCTTTAATCAAATCAAAGCCAGCTATTGTAAGTTTTTGATTTTAGATGAATTTTATAAATGTGATACTATAATTACAATATGAAGCTCCTTCTTCAAATAATGTTTACTTATATTCGAAATGAGTATTATTATACTGTAGCAGTATTTTTGAATAGCACAGATTCTATGGTTCCTCAACTGTTGAAGAAGCACACGGACGAATTTAATTAAACAGTATTAGATTTTCTATGATATATATATATATATATATATATCGATAACAAATATTTTTGTCTCAGTCTTGATAGACTAATGTCTAATATTTAAGGTCTTAGTCGTTAAGACAACTATATTAATTAACAGCTGTATATTTTTCAAATGAAGAAGGACCACATTCCTCGAATGATGTTAATAAAAATTTAAACACATTTCACAACAACCAAACTTTTTACTACACATATTGTATCATAACAAATTAAATTGTATATATATACAATAATATAAGTGTTGTATCTTAACTTACGTTCTATTAATATAGGTAAAATATAACAATTATCTCCTTAATAATTCAATATATTTTATATACATACAATTTGCATCGGATTAAGCGTTACAAGGTACTTGTTTGAATGTTGATAGAAATAACAACACAAAATTTTATTATAATTCAGTCCATAATTTTCAGTATCAGTTTTTCAAATTAACATTTTTACAGAATATCGTCATTAAACGAGAGAATGTTAAACAAATTTGTAAACTATTCAGAAGAAACTGTATACAAGTTTCATTGCGAACTATTTTATATGGATTCTTAAACAACAAATAAATATTTAATCTATTTTGAAGAGTAAGTTACTTCTTATGCTTATGAATCATTATTCTAACGAAACTAACACTGAAATTACGATCAATTGATTTGATCTAATTTTTGTCAGTAAATACATACATATATCTTAAGTTATAAAGCAGCGAAAGAAAAACAGTGCATAGAGTAAAATGAACCGAGGCGGAACTATGCTAATAAAAAACGCAGCTTTCTTCTCAACAGGTTTCCACAGAAACTGTTCTTTCTCGTACGAATCTCACGTGACGGTCTACAATATAGATAGAGGAAGGATTTCGTGGAATGTGAGGAATACATTGCATTCGAGCGGAAGTATCCCAACACAGCTAATTTTATAATCCTAATCCAATGTATTACGATTGAAAAATAATCAATCTGTAAATTTCAACCCTTTGGTTAACGTACTAATTTTTGACCTTGGAAAATTGATAAGAAATCAGCAAGTGTTTAGAGATTGGCACTGTCTAAATAGAGTTTATCACATTGGCATATTCTTAACGGAAGACTAATCTAACCGAGCATTCAAATTAAAGAAGCAGTTGTCCTCTTGATTACGAAATAAGAATCGAATGGCCCAGGTGATGACACAATATCGGCAGAACGTCTAACGGGATTGCTATGCCGCGTTAAATCACGAACGCAAAACTTTTCCGGGCGCAGAGCGTATCACGTTCGGAATACATATTAGTGAACCGATCTCGTGCACGTAGTACGTAAGTAGTACTCACACGTGCCATTCAAACACTGTTTTACTGACCTTGCTATTGAAATAACGAGAATCTAAATAACATTACTTTAAAGTTGTTCCAGAATAGATACCGATCTTGTGAAACAATAAAAAGAGGCCAAAATATAAAGCTAACTCATAAAAATAACTCGTGAAAATACTTCAAAAAATTTTCAACAAATTCTCTTATTACCGCTTATTACGGCTTATCGTTACATTTTTAAGTTCAACAGTTACCGTAGAACATCTTAATATTCGATCACAATTTGTTTATACAAATAAGGTTGTTATATTAAAAATTAAGTTACTCAGAGGTTTCTGGCTGCGGCATACAACACCTGACATCGCCTCTACCATTACGATATTTCGGACAATAAGGTGGGTTTTGATTAGAAAAGCAGAAAGATCCTCGAGTTCCCGTTGGTGTATGTTGACCCATAGGTACGTATACACCCGCTCGAGGTGCGATTCTTGGCCCCGAAGGGCACCTTCTGGAGCAAGGTTCTGCAATAGACTGTAACCCACCGTTATCTATACTCTCTGCCATATAGCACACAACCCACACGTGACTGCAAAGCTGATAGTTTGGCTTGTCTTCGCAAAACGGTTGTACCTTGCCACCGTTGACGCAAAAATCTACATGACCCATTCGACCAGACTCACCGTAATAGCCTGCGTTAGTGTGAATCACTTCGACAAAGTCAGCATCGCCACTATCCAGACGATTAACTAAGCCAGGTCGTATTAGGGGTCTGGCTGGGTCTAGACCAACGATTTTATGCATCCTGAAGAGGAGAAAATTAGCCATAATTCCACATATGTGAGCGCCAAGTGAGTGGCCTACGCATGTGGTCCTAGAAATTGGTAATCCAAGATTTCGCAAGCTAGTCAAACTTGCCGCGAGGCACCGAGCAACTGGACGAAGATTCGCAACAGCGGCTGGGTAGCAAGGTGGAGCACATAGAGGACCCCAATCAACGAGGAATACGTTGTAGCTACCATTTCTTATGTAAGCGTCACGCAAGACCGATATTGGAAGAGTGTCATCTCCACCTAGAATAGGGAAATATTTTAGAATCAATTTACGAATCACTTTGAAATTAGCATAGTTAGACTAATGGATTTGTAACGACTTGTTGATGGAGAACGTTTCGACTGAGGATCACGTGTTCTTTAGGATGTCGCGATTCTATTCGATTTATTGATGTATCGTGTAATGCTATTTTAATTGATAAATTGTTTAATATTGAAATTAGTGACCATTGATAAACTCAGGAAAATATGCATCAAGAGACAAGGTCTTGTCTCGGTCAAAGTACAAGAAGATAGATTTTGTATCTATTTTGGAGGCAGAAGTTACTTTTGTAATATTAAAACTCTATAAACAAATTAATTTTTCAAATTTTTGTAATCTATTACAGATCTGTTATCGTACTACAATTCTTCACTTAAATTGAGAATGACATAATTATCAACGAGATTTTACAACGACTTTTAACACTAGATTTACCAGACCAGTCATTTTAACTGGTCTTGCAATTTCAATTCAAAATTCCTACTACATATAACATTTGCTTTCCGAAATGATGTTATGTCTTTTGTAGCTATAAAAGTAGAGAATACATTTTATGAACTTAATGTTACTTTATATATATTAATAACAAATATATTTTTTGTTATTGACATTTATACCAATACTAGTTAAAATGACTGGTCTGCTATATCTAGTGTTAATTACGGTTATTTATTTAAAGTCATAATTCAAGGTATATAATTTATAAAGAATTACCAGCATATCCATGAATTAAAAGGACGTTTTCTTTCACTGGATCATAATCGTGTCTTAGCCAGTCCGATTCGAATGCATGTTCGAGCTCTCTTCTTGGTTGTCCAGATGCGTAGAGAAAAATTTTTACATCAGGATCAGGACAGGAATCACGATCATTTCCTCGTCTCCAAATACAATTTTCCCGCTTGTATTCACCCGCGGCACCATTCTGAATCGCTTCTTGTATTGGTCCTCTTGGTGCTATTTTTGCCAGTGTTTCCACTGTTAGTAATACAAGTACAAACACTAATGCTAACGCATGTGTTGCCTTTGATAGTAAAAGGATCATTTCTTTCGATCGGAGTTAAGCTATCGAGTCGCACGTTACGAATGACTGACTGATCGTCACTACAACGATGCTTTAGATACCGTTTCGTCGTCGTTGCTCGAACTCCCTCCTCAACGACGTGTGTTCGAGCGTACAACATATGAAACGCTCTCCAATGTCGCTAAATCTGTCGATCTGTTGAACTTGGCGCGTTTCTCTTGAACTTTTTTTAACAAATCATTCAAATAGAAGAAAGCAACTAGACTAAGGTCATTGACGTTCAATTGTTCTATTTATCTTGTACCGCATACAAACAAAAGCAATTGTAATTAAATTCAGTTTGAGAATATGAATAAAAACAGGATGTATATAATTTCGTACTATTCAAAGGATTATAGGAAACTGGGGGAACCAATGTCGAACGAAGGGTACGATTTGGAAATAAAATAAGTATTGGACATTCTATACATGTTTTAATTAACGGAGTTAATTAATCGATTATAGTATGAATAACTGATGGAATCTAACGACTGTTGAATATTAATGATATGACGTCCATATAATATTTGTTGAACCGTATACTCCGGCACGACGTGATCAAGGCACGAAAATGTGCTTTTTGTAAATGGATTTTTCAATAAGTGTGACGATAAAAAGTAACTTTTTTTCTTGAAAAATATTAAGATATTATGAATTACTACTACCCATGTTTATTGTGCGTTACAATTTAACTAATAGACTATAAAAGTCTGTTTAATAAATCACTTGTGTCCTTCGACCATTGGCCGTGCAACAAATCTGTCGTCTCAAAGAGAAATTTCGCTTATAATCTCATGTTTGTATTCGCGTCGGTCAATGTGCTATGTGGCCTGATTTTGTAGAAGACTTCTCTTTTCCTTTTTCCAAAGATTTCTCCAATAATAATCATTGACTCTGTACTTATCATTGTCGCTATTTTCTCTGCCTCGACCTGCGTTCTGCCGTGTAAACGAGCAAATACGCGTAATATTTGTTCCGCGATATAAGTACACTGTAACTTAATACAAGAAACATATTGTAATTACTATTGACAAAGAATCTACTGTAATTTGTCTATTGTTCCTTAGCAATGAATTAATCATGTGACTTTCGTAAGACGAGAAAGAAAATCGATTTATCACATTGACTGCTTTAAGAGAAAGTCGTGTATGTTCTAGCTTATTCAAAAGTCCTTGAACGTTTTTAAGAGTAGATACAAAACAGCTGTTTCGTCGAAGAAGGATTATGTATATACGTTTTATGATTCATCTATTGCCTAATCATTCCTCTAAGAATTTTTTTTTTTTAAGTACAACAGTTCATCATTATCCTTTGCCGGCTAAGAAAAATATATATGATTAATTGTGTCACTGTGACAATAACCGTAATAACAATGCTCCGTTATATTGATTATCGATGAACTATGCATGACGCAACGAAGACTATTTTGTTATGCTCAGTAACGAATATGTATATCTTAACGGTAATACACACCGGTTTGTCACTCTGTCTTTGGGAATCTTCAAATATAACATTAACACGATTAAATGTTTCATATTTTGCACGATAGTGTGCACACGTTTTGTTATGCTAAAATAAATTATAGATTATTATATTCATTGTGATATTCTTTAGTTTGTTACTTCATCGATAATAATGATATACATATACACATATTAGATGATACGCTTAATTTTCGAGAGATATTTTGATTTATAGACAATACATTCATATTACTATCATCAAGCCATTGGCGCGTTTTTTCTTTCTTCACCGCGATGTGAATGCTTAATAATTCTCGCAATAAAAGCACAACAAAAGCCTTAAACGCTCTCAATGGCACAGTTTATGTTCAGAACCAGTGTAATCGAGTACTATGGATTGTATCGAAACGAATTGTGAGTACAATATACACAATCTATAGTAGTGAATCGAATAAAGAGTTACGTTCGTGAACATAGTTTATTCTTACAACAGATATAATCACAAACACGGGCGGGGGAGGGTGGGGCTGTAGAATTGCGAACGTGCATATGACGAAGAGGATTTAAATGCACATTGCGCTTTCTCACACAGAAAGGAAGAAGTTTAAAAAAAGAGAAAAAAAAGAACGAATATCCGTAAAAAATTTCATTTGATCCATCGCTTAAAATTAAAAGAGCATGTCGTCAGTGCAAATCGTGACATCGGAGGGCGAAGTCATGGGTAAAAGCGCTTTTTTCGCACATCCAGATGGAAACTAATCCCAACGTAGGGATTACGTTGAAAATAGCGATGTACTTAATACTTTTGGAAAAATCGCTACCACCAAGTTGAAGGAGGACACGGATCTAATTCACATTCAAGTTCTGTAATCGGGAACTCACGGCGCTACTTAGTTGTTCTTTATCTACATTTGTCAACTTTGTGTTGTTGCTTGCCGGAGTTTGTCCTAGTCTAGCGCATGCTTTTTTGTGAAGGAACCAATGGAGCCTCTGACATTCTCTGTCGCAGTATTGTACTGCTTTACATTTGCTGCATTTTTTGCTAGCTTTGTCTTCGCTGCACGTTACGCAAGTTTGCGCATTGTCGGAAAATGCTCGCTGACCATTAATCGCTGCGGAAACCACAGACACGGCGGACGGTGGATCACTAGCCGCGAGAGTGGCTATCATTTGACGGAAAATTGTGCTTTCTCTGTATGAAAATTCTCTTACGCATTCTAGTAAGAAAGTTTCTTGATATTCTGGCAAACTATCAGGTCTACTACATTTTAGAAACTTTCGTATTAATAGCTCGACAAAATCTGATTTCTTTTCTTCCCCATCCTTCTTAGGTTTTTCGCTTTTTTCTGTTTTCATTGCTTCTTGCCTTTTTTGACATTTTATCACTTCGGCCACGACGCAACTCAGATAATGGTATTTGAAAGCCATTACTTCGTTCGTTTCCGCGCCTCTTGTCATTTCCTTGTGACGCATAGATTCGAGTACTTTTTGAATCTGTTTAGAAAGAAAGAAAGAATGATAGAGGTAATTAAACGTAACACGATAAACGATTTCTAATAGCGGTAAAACGCATACCTTTGCAGCATTCTCCAATAAACCAGGACATCTTTGTAAATTCATTGTTACGCGAACAGGATGGACGTTGACTTGCATAATAAAATTATGAAAAGAGTCTGCAAGGTGTAGTGGAAGCATCGGTTCTGTTTGTAGTCCTTGTGGTTTAGTATAGTAATCTATGTCAGCCTTGGGAATAAAATTGTTTATGGTCGCCACGCAATGATGATTTCCTACGAATGCAGCCATTTGCGATGCTGTTCTCCCTACGCTATTTGTCGCCGTTAATCGAGCTCCGTGTGACATTAATAAATGACATAGTTGGGCATTGCCACTCAGAGCGGCAAAGTGTAGAGCGGTATATGCATGCTCGTGTTGGCACGCATTAACATCTGCTCCCTGAAAAGATATAATGACGATTTGCAGAAATCTGCAACAATATTTACACATTTACACATAACAACGTATTAAATTTCGTTAATTACCAAAACTCAGGCAAACTCTAAGACGTTTATAAAAGCAATATTATATTCAAATTTATAAATAATAATGTTCCAACTATTTGAGTTTTTTGTTGCCATTTCACTTTAAATAATTTTAATGAATCCCCTCTGTAATTCGCGAAATTTCGATATACGTCGAGAGTACGATTCTATTTATAGTATCAGTCAAAATATTCGACGTAAATGCATTTAGGAAAACAATAATATTTTGTGAGCAAATTGCCTTTTAAGTAATAATTCGATATTTTCATTTCGGGCAAAAGATTCCTTGTACATCTATTTTATATTAAATGTTATAAACATATTCTGCGACGCGTTTCAATTTGAAATTTGACCGCAGATCAGCTACAGGCAAGAGGTACTGTGCACGCATAATCTTAACCTACCTGATCCAAAAGCATCTGTGCGATTTCCGTGTTTCCTTTGTAACACGCTTGCTGAAGTGGGCTCATCCCATTTTCATCGACAAAATCCATTTTAACCTTGTTTGCCGCCAACAACGTTTTGAGTTCGGACACTTCATTATTACTGATTTTCGTGAAAATCTCTTTCTGTAAATTCGTCAGACTCGCAGTGGCAGGCGCCATTCTTCCCTATTGCTGGATTATTTTATCCAGGCTATGTTCAGAATGGTTCGGAATGAAGTAGGCTACTATAGCTAAGGCTGTGATACTTCGTGCAAATACTTTCGCACAGTTCACTGCGCCGCTTATTGTTAGACGTGCAGAAGTAGACACTACAAGAGGAATGTGGATGCGACGTGGTGCGCCAATGACGCTTCCTGTAGGGAAAATATAGTACTAGTATAGTACCCCTTAAAACCCTCTACCAGATCTACATCCCATCATTCATAATTCAAACATGTATTTTCCGATTTCAACGCGATTTCTTTAAATGATTGAATTTTGATCTTACGCAACGCGATGTCTCAAATATTTCAAAGGCCAGTTTGTTTAAGATTCTTTTATATATGCAGCTGTTTCGCCTAGAACAAGTCCAGTCCCCGAATGAAATTGCAAACTATGACTCTATCTCTATATTGCCATTTCATTTGGCTTGCAAATCAAAAAATTATGGGGGACTGGATGATTTGTTTTAGCGACCCAGGTCTTACCACGTGGAGGAAGCTGCTCAAGACCCACCCTAACCACGCCCATCCTCCCTCCATTTACGCAACACTAATAAGCTAACGATTTGCAAATAAAAAAAAAACGCGTACGCGAGCTATGACTCTACTCAAACTGGCCAGATTTGACTCTAAAGCAATGGCATCCGGGCCAAACTAATCTAATTGACTCTACTCTAAACAGTACCGACTGTTACAAAAAAAAATCGCGATCGCGAACCGATTCATTAACGCATTGGGAATGGGGAAAGACAAACACAAGGAAAGGGAGAAGGTGATCCCGCGACGACTTAGCGTTGAACCTAAAAACCTGAAAACCTAAAACGGATTAGGATTAGTATCAGAGTATCATTCCCAGTGTTTAAGACGAGAGAACTAATGAAGCTATCTCTTTCAAAATATTCGCGAGACAAAAGAAGCTAAACACATTAGTAATAGAGTATTACTAATAGACTATTACTGTGATACGATAAATAATATGACTACGTATTCGCAAGCTAGGTATTCCAAAACAGAGGGAATGATACTCAAAACAAGAAATATAAGGATATCGATGAAATCTGAAACAGAACAAATGAGTAAAACAAATTAATAATGGTGACGACGAAATCTGAAACAGAACAAATTAGAAAAACAAATTAATAAGAGTGACGATGAAATCTGAAACAGAACAAATGAGTAAAACAAATTAATAAGGGTGATGATGATATCTGAAACAGAACAAATGGGTAAAACAAATTAATAATGGTGACGATGAAATCTGAAATAGACCAAATGACTAAAACAAATTAATAAGTGACGATGAAATCTGAAATAGAACAAATCACTAAAACAAATTAATAAGGGTGACGATGGAATCTGAAACAGAGCAAATCACTAAAACAAATTAATAAGGGTGATGATGAAATCTGAAACAGAACAAATGAGTAAAACAAATTAATAAGGGTGACGATGAAATCTGAAACAGAACAAATTAGTAAAACAAATAAATGAAGGTGCCGATGAAATCTGAAACAGAAACAAAATGTTAAGGTGACTCACGCCAACCTGATCTAATTGAGCCACAAACCCTCGTTACTTTCCCGAATTACATATTATTCTAACGCGTTTATTCATTTAGACGCAACACTATCAACAAATCGCGACTCAATTTATTTTATCAAGTATACTTCGCGAGAAAATTCTCAAAAAGAATTGCTAACTGACTCAAATTCTATTCAAAATTATTAAGAAACGCGCGTACTATAAAGTGAATCGATTCAAATATCAACCCATGGTACCAGATGGGTAACCAAGGGACCCGAGGTATGCTATAGTATCTATGAGACCCGAATCAAATCAAAAAATCGAGCTAAGGTTCGCGAATATTCGAAAAGTAACGAAAATTATGTCTGAATTCGATCAAAGTTTACGCGTGAATGACACCTGCCGCGCGCGCGGCGCGCTTTTATAAGCTCGCGGCTGGCGGCACGGTTCAGCGGAGCGCGCGTATTTGCGCGCGCTCAGGCGAAGGGAGCATCTGCCAATCACAGCTGACCTGACGTCACAGAAGTTCCTCTCAGCGTCGCTCGAGCAGTCACGCAGACGCATGATATTTATTTCTAACAGTGAATTTCTAATTTTTCGACCTTTTAGAAATCCTATTCTTGAATAATCAATAGATTGTTTAAACAATTCGTCAATAACTCTCTGCAACTATTAATTTATTATTTTCTGACCTTTCAATAATTCGACAGTGCATAATTCATAAATTATTCAAACGATTTCTCATGTTTGCTAACTATTAATTTATAACTTTCAGTAATGATTAATTTACATTTGTTTATAGCATACAGTTTACATTCTCACGCAGCACTTCATTTACGAGTGTTCATAACGATTTTTGCAACTATGTAACCAATTCAATTTCCTTGTAATTTTTTAATACTTACTTACTTAATAATTAACAATTAAGTCTTAATTGTTCAATAATTTTGCTTGTAAATTTTCAATTTCGCCTTTTAAATTGTCACTGCAGGAGGCGCCACTAGAGCAATGCCTTACTTTGTCCGTTCGTTTTTCCACTCTATTATCGATCTTTTCATTGAATCTGCTGCAACCAATCAAAACGCTTAGTTTTCGAGTTTCGTTGAATCGCCCGCTCGACGCCATATTGTACGCCGCGAAGTTTTGTGTCGAAACAGCTCCGCGTTAGTGCACCGAAAAATTCGAGGTAAAAGTGTGAGAAAAACAGTGTTTCGCGCCGCGAGTGGTACCAAAAATGTTGGAAACATTCAATGCATGCGAGGGAGATGAAGAACGCAATGGAAAACATCGGATATGGTCATTCTGGACTCATTGGCATGTCGGTTCAAGAAATCGAGTGACGTCATCCACCGACGATACTTACCGGTGACATTCTTTGATTTGAGTATATCGATAGCAATTCCACACCAGCAGCCTTGGTGAGTCGTACATTCAATCACATTCAATAATTGTTTCATATATTTCAATAACTCAATATTTGTATTCGATGCGATACAACTACTTTATTTGTCCAATACAAACACACTCTTTATTTTGAAAACTACTTATACTTATAAATTCGGATAAAATGTAAAGTTTTGTCTCATATCATTGGGACACATTCTTTGGCTTTATTATAAAATAGTTTTATTTTAAGTAGCAGAATAGCGTGATATTTTGTTGGATAATTTTTCATGTTATCAAATTCATTTCACAAGTAATAATTCATTACCTGTGTAAAGTATAGATACATATATGGGCAATTTTACTGATTTTGTAGTTTTATTCACTTTTCGTTCCAAAACTGGAATCGGAAGACCGTCGGCTACGCTCGCATAAAGGTTCTTGGGGGGATGCTGATTTGATAGGTGCAGATAAGGGTTGATTGTTTTGCGAAAAATGAGAAGTATGTGGATAAAACGCTGTATCAATTGCATCGGTATGGTTACGCGAAGTATGTGGAACCGAATCAATATTCTGATACACATCCATTTCTAATTCGAACAAAACATTACTTATTCTATATTGTGCGACAGCGCATCGACAATTGTCAAGTTTCCGTAATTTCTCCGCGATATAATCACCAAAGAGGCTACATTGATCTTTTCCTTGTTTGGAAGTCGTTGTTACTTCTTGAAGAAATTCAAACCCATCCATTGTACGCGAGTCGACCTCAACCTTTTTACGTTTGAGTGATCGTCGTTTCGATGATTTCACCTTCTTCTTTTTCCTTGTGCCATCAATTGCTTCTTCGGCTTGAGAACCAGCAACTTCCTCATCCGTTTTAAGCGCTTCTAAATCTTTGCTATCGCATAAACCATCATTCACTCCACTTTCTTCGTCATCCGATATAGTACGGAAGTTCTAAAACAATAATGATCGACGTCACAAATGAATTTATGTTTCGGAAGATATTATTCGATTTTGCAGAAAATTATAAATTTTCATAAATTAAACTATTTATACTTACAGCCTTACGAGGCTCATCCTTGTCATTCAGAAAGTGCATATGGTTATAAGCGAACCACCTCGATTCGTAAATCTCCTGTCGATCTATAAATGTACATTCAAAACCACGAATTAGGGACGCTGTTTTCTAACTACAAATTTAAATATTACCTTTGCCTTTTCCTCTGCTACGTTTAACTCTCGTTTTTTCTCGTCTATAGGAACCTTTCAAGCTCTCGATCTTCTTTTTCACTTCCTCAATACTGCATTCGATTTTTTCCGCCAAAATCTTCCATCCATTCTCTTTCTTTACTTTGTTATAATAAGCGCGATCTCTTGGATTCCAGAGCAGCCCAAGGTTCTTATATTCAGTTATCAGTTTCAGACATTTTTCTTGATCCCATTCCATGTTTATACAACTAATTCACTGACAAGATCTTGCAATTATGTGCATTGCTATTTGAAACAATAGAAAGTAAATACTGAATAAATATCAGATTAAAGTTTCTTTCCATTATCTTTGTAATTACTTTTCGTTAATTTTAGCGACAATATTATCTGAACTTCCTCGTTATTTGAAAATCGAATCGTGTCTGTAATGGATATTCCCTCGAATTAGATTTTTAAAACGAATTGTAAAGAAACAGTGCTGGTTGCCAATCAGTGATATAGATAAAGTTGAGAAGCACTGCCTCCGTCTGTATCTATGTCAGGCCGAGGCAGCCCGAATCGAAGCCGAATGCCTCGGGTGTCCGTACTCCGTACTCTCAGGCGAACCGTGTCCGGTCAGCATATCCAGCTACACTAGAGTGAGTCACGAGAAACTCTGCCTCGAACTTGCTCTTCTCTAAACGTATAAACCGATATACGCGTATTTTCCCTGCCATCTTTTCACTCTATATAAACCAAGTAAAATAGCTCTTTACTTTATTGGTATGCTACCTAGGCCTAGAAATACTTTTCCCGATTGAGGCCGAGGCCGAGGCATTCGGCCGTCTGATACAGTTGAATGGTCGTATTCGTACTTTTTTGAAGAGTTGAATTTTTTTGGACTTACCGTGAATAATTATTTCTCGTACATGTTTCTGTACGTATCACTAAGCAAACTCACACTGTACATGAATTTGTTTTGATGAATCGACAATGCTCACAGCTCGACGCTGCTTCGTGCGCAGCAGGCAGCGTACTGAGTTGAGCATTCGGGCCGAATGAGCGCCGCATGAGCACCGATTTGCTCATACGGTGTACATTCGCAACTCTCAGAAATCGTTTCGCACGAGCAGTGCTTGGCTCAGTGACCCATTGCTCGGCTCGCATGAACACTCAAACAGTGTTACATACTCGCGGCAAACATAACGCAATCGATGGGAATGTTGTAGTCACTGTTGAACGTGTCGCCACAGATTGCATTGCATACAGTACTATAGAAATAGAAGGTGAGAATTAAAAAATCGAAAAACTAGTGAAACTAATGTAAAAAATGGATGAACATTATATTTGTCCTTTTTTTTTCTTTATAAGTCAATAAATCATTTTACAGTGTAATACATATAATAAAGAAAATTAAATATATACCGCAATAATTTTCTACCTTTCATTAACGATTGATTAACGAAATCTGCATTTTATTAAAGAAACAAAGTTTATTCGGAAAACCAGTATTACATCTGTACTGATTTACGCAGTGAATTACATACATGTAAACAAAAAACTGAAATCACACATCTAGGCTTGAACCGTAACAGTCTTTGATCCATGCGAAAGATGAGTCCAGAACAGAAGGTGTAGTATGTATTTTCCCTGTTCCATTATTACTGACGAAAAATAGAAAAGAATCGTAATTTATTGTTGATTCGAAATTTAAATTTCGAAAGGATAAGGAAGAATTATTTTATTGAAGCTTTGAACATCACTAAATTGAACCTTTAAAGTACACGTAAAAATATGCCATTTTTAGATTTACCTGGCTATTGAATTTAACTTGATTATTAATTATCAATTATTTAATCTGCGCGAAAGTTAATGGAACAGAGGTACAACGATTAAGTATCCTGAAAAACGCGTATGACTTAACCCAATATGGGCAAGGATATTCACCATGTAACAACAAAACATTCTCCAATTGGCAATAATAATTGCTCTAATATCGCTTAGCCGATACGCTAATAATACTCTAAGTTTCTAGTATCTTCAACAAGGCCCGAACTGCAACCTATGGCTGTGGTCGCAACTCAGATGCGATGTATAAAATATACTGTCTATGTATATGTGTATATATATATATATATATACGCGTACATTTGTTAAGGTACTATTTTTCACACACGCATTTGCGCGTGAGCTCTTAAATATAAATGTGATGCGAGTCAACTTTTCCATGCTTTGATTTAATGCTTTTTATAGTATATCTTATATGCGAACATGAAAGAAGTCAAACTGAACCAATTCTCTACTTTATCATAATGTCTTTTATAGAACTTTGTTGCAGCACAAAGTTTTATCTGCGAGTTCGAAACTTTGACTTACACTAATCTTCAATTCAACGATCCGTGTGCTCATCGTATATCTTCAATTCAATTCTTGGACAGAGGGTTCATCTGAAGCTATTAATTTGTTAATTGAATAGCAATTTAAATCCGAATATTGTATAAGTTTGATATAGTTCAAAATAAATTTTTAAACAAACTTGTCTGCATCGGTTTTCATAGGTAAAAATCATATAACGGGGGATTAGACCATCTGATAAATAATTTGATACCTTTGTTTCAATTTTAGAATTAAAAGTACACGATATACTATAGTTGTATTCTTTTATATATCTCTAGACTGGAGAAATATCCAGATTACTCTTTTTTGTAAAGCACGACATTCAAAGTTCACGGCATTTACCTCTATTTAAACACGAATACAACGTCTCGTGGAATTCGAAATACATGGTCGCTTAATTCGTGAACTCGTAAGATTTTAAAGCTAAACTTTGTAAATTGTAACAATGACCACCATTACTCGATACAGATATCTGGAAGTATTCGCACACATAATGTAAATAATGTGACATGAATTTTGAATCATGCTTCTAGAAGATTATATCCTCGGAATATACATAAATGTATGTATACATATAAGATGCATACATTTCTTGGTTCCAGTCAATACATATGTCAGAAGATATTATACTATGATCACTATTATTTCTCTACCGTCGATTTGGAAACATACTGAATTCAATGAAATGCGAGATATTTTCGTAAGAAAAATAAAATGAATATATCATATTGTTAAAGTAAATCACAAAACGACAAAGAAAACATAAACCTGAAACTAATATATGATCGATCTTGCAATTTAAACCAATTAGGCTTGAATTTATATGAATAATTTTGTTATCGCAATTTCTTCGCGATTTTAAACATGCAAATTGTACGATCGAAGTTGAAGTCTTATCTACATAACTTTATCCAAATAAATTTGTACTAGTTCTTTACGAATGTGTCATTATAATGAAGGAAAATTGACCTTTAAGTTTGATACAGTAAACGAGGAAAAAAAGAAATACGGATTTCATTATAATAGTCGATAATAAACAATAAGAAAAAATGTGAAATTATTGTAGGTTCTTGATGTGGTAGTAGCGTGAATCTCTTTATCTCTACATCTTAATGCCTAACTACAAAAGAACCATTTGTTCATCGTGACGACTTGTCGTGTCAATGCTTTTGCTACAACTTTGATGAAGAACATTCTCCCTAGAATAATGATTCCAAAAATGTATTAACTCGTCCTCTATATAGTACATATACGGGATGTATCATTAACTTGGACTGTTGCATAAAATCACATTTACAAAAGAACTTTCAAGCATTTCAAGCAATTGTGCTAATCCGGAAAACTTTTAAACAAAAGTTAAATTATATTAAAATATTTGTATTCATATAAACAGAATAAAAAACTTCAATTATTATCTTTAGTGATGCACCCCGTACACTTTTCAGCATAGAATATATCTTAATAATTTTACAACAATAATTTTTCTAGACTCTTAATAAGTCTAAATCAATCATTATGCAATTTCTACAGCCTTCCCAATTTATCGGATTTCCCGACATACAAACACCCTACCAATTTGAACATGCTTTCCAGTACGCTATATCGCATCAGTGCAAGAGAGCCTGACGAAAGAACCAATTAAACCACCGGGGAAAGGTGACTCTGAAAACGGAACAATATTTTGATAATAATCTTTCCAATAACTAAGTACCACGATATCACCTTACGTTACCTTCAGTTACGACGTGTACGTGTTGGTAAATCTCCTAATTCAATCTCAAGTATGATTAACATCTAAATACATACTTAACCATCCCCAATGGTTCGCAAGTTAGATTGGTTAACTGTTAGAAGAAGATTAATAGTGGCCGTAGATTCTACCCAGCTAAAAGTTCGTATAGACTTAAATATAATATTTTAACTACAACTTAAAAAGTAAACAGCTTGTAATCAACGAATTTTTTTCACTTTGCGTTATATGTACATACTATACACATTTTAAAGAATTCAAAATTTAGGAACATTCAATGATGCAGATAGTTTTCTATAATTGGCATAATATGCCTGGCACTAAAATTTAATGACATAAGAGTTACTGAAACAAAATACACTCTGTATACTAAATACAATCTGTACAAAATATGTTTTGTACATACTATAGTAATATACTCTAGTCGATATAGTATTGCAGAGATATAGTTTAACGAAACAAAATTCTTATCCAATATTTAGGAATTGAGTATTCTTGTTACGATCTATTTGTATTGCTTTCGGAGACCTATGTTGCCATTGTTAATTTGCCAATTTTGAATATCGTCAGCCACAGTATCTCTTACAATTAGTTAAACTTAGTCAAACGAATCAGTACAATTTTTAACAAAATTCTCAAATAATAAATTTGAATAAATTAAAAAGTCATAATACGATTATTGCGTTCTTTGTCTTTGGCCAAGCCTATTGCGACGGATTTGACCCTTGTCATGCTGTCCATCCGAAAATCCAATACAGTGCATCGACAACGAGTGTCCTTGTACTTACATGCAATAAGAATTCGCTTACCCGAAAACTCCCAGGTTAATGTTTGCAACTTTATGTTTGCACAAAACTTACTACAATTAAGTTACTTATAAGTTGTTATTATAATTAATTGTAACTTAATTATAGCAAGTATTTGCAAGCATTTGCACCCAGCGTGTCGTGTTGGACACTATATGCGCATGCAAAGTTTCAGTAAAATTCAATATTTTCCATGTTAGAAAACATTTCCTTAATGTAATCGTGTTTTAACACCTGACGAGGTGCGTAAAGTTTTTGTATAGTCTACACAGCATGTTGTACGCTCGAACTAGGCGGGCGATGTAAAATCGAGTAAACAAATTGGAACAAGCCACTGTATTACGTTACAATAGGCTACCTTAATTTTTGGCAACTAAATAATATTGGCTCATTGGCCATTTTATCTCTCTCTCCCTCTCGTGCGAACAAACAATTTTTACTAACAGGAATATTTATAGACACCATTATTCTAAACGTTAACACGAGGGTTTCATTGTATATTTAACTGGATTATTAAATCGAAAGTTAATTCGCTTTATCTTATCATTCGCGATCTATTATCGAGATCTACTAAAGTGATAAATAAAAAAAATGGTTATAGATATTGGCGTGTTCCCATTATTGTATATTAAAAAATGTAGAACATTTTATTAATCTCGGATGAGGAATAGGTGTAACGATTCACCTGCTATTGTCAATCATCTGATTGTGAGTCTGAAGCGAAATTTGATGACGAAAATTTTCACAACACTATTTATATTTGTTTCAAAAATATTCATGATTCTTTCCTACTTCAGAATCAATTTTGGAAAGAATATATTAAATTGATTACGATTTTGTTAATTCAGATTTAATACTAAAAGGGTTGATGAGTAATCGATAGATATGTGTTGTGTATCTTGAAGTTTTATCACTCCGGAGTGTTAATGTAATCGCGAAAATAATAATTATGATCGCGTTTAAACAGGTGGGATATACATATGTATACTACCTTGTAGTATTAATGAATTGCAGATACTTTGTAGCATTATACGTACCACGTGCCATTATTTATAAGTTGAAAAAAGATTGACGGGTTACCTTATAGAGTATTAAAAAGATAGTTAAAACCTTTAATACGATAACCAGGGATTAACCGGGAATAATTAGTTTACTAGATAGAATTCTATTTCTGGATGCTTCATGCCACAGCTTTAACCCTTTTTACAGAAGAAACTTTCATAAAGCTGTTTCCTAAGGATTCCAAGCGACCGATTCACCATGTGATCGCGTGATAGCGATTCTTTTACAGCACCGTAATATCTAAGTGAGTGCGTTCGGCATTCAAAGGGATTATCGCGTTTCCACGGCTTTGTCACAAATGCCCGAGCACTGATATGTTGAAAAAAAAGAGAAAAAGAAACAGGTACGAAAGAAGTTGGAGGGGGTGATGGTGCAATGCCTTAGCAGAGGTATACTTTGAATCGAGCACCGTGCAATATCACAACAGTACTGTCCTAGACGGGCTCTGGAGGTGAATCCCCGTTAACTTTCTCTCTGGGGTGAATCATTACCTCAGTCTGCTCCTTTATTAGCTCCGGATTCTCTTTTCCTAGGACCGAATCACCGACAACACTCCGCCTGTTCACTCCACCATTCGCCACTGAGACTAAATCTGCATTTCTACGTTGAGTGTCTCTCCATGGTGTTGTTAAGATCTTCATACGCTGTAATTATAAAATGAATTTTTCGGAATTTTTCATACTATGTAAATAATTTATCCAAACTAGATTCAACAATTTTAAACTTGCTTATTAATAGACTGCGAATTTTTCTGCGAAATAGCCAAAATTTGATATCACAACTCTCTACAAATCACAGATGATTATTCAAAAAACAATTTAAAATTTTTCTTGCGATGTATAAAGTTTAGAAAGGTGGATTACGTGTTACCAAAACGACTCCATATAATATTCTACTAATAATAAAATTCATATTTGCATAAAAATCCGCAGTCTACTTATTAACTTATACATGAAATACTAGAAACTGTGTTGGATATACATGTAATTAATTTGGAATTAAATAAGATATTAAAAAAAGTAGGAAGAACCTTTTAAGATTGAATTAATGATTAATCGATAGATCAGTGAAAATAAGAAATTACCTGAACGAAAGTACCAGGTGTGGAGACAATCTTATAAATCGCAACGCCAGGTATCATCGCGATTGAGGAACTTGCGATCAACCAGCCGAGAACATTTGCCCAAGCAGGATAAACGTAGTCTTCGTAGGTCAAAGGCTCATAACCCATTAATCCATAAACGATAATAAACTGTAATAATTAATCGAGTATTATTATTACAAGAATGATGTAAAAGAAAATTTGAAATTTTGTGAGAAACGGAGCTTACCATTAAGAAAATCGGAGCAACAAACTTCCAACAAACTCGCCAATAAATGCCAGGCGCAAATCCAATCATGTCTTTGATATCGGCGCAAAATCGATCAGCTCCGTAGATCCAGCTAACAGCGATCGCCTCAGCCAACACGGCGAACAACATCGAATATCCAGCAGCATATCGATCCAATAAGTGGAAAAAGTAAAATCCACCCTGTGTTTCAATAATTTATTCATTTATAATACAGAATCTATTCGATTGCTAATTATTTAACCCTTTTAGTGCCGAACAAAAACTGATGCCTATGCGAAGATAACCGAGCGAATTTGAGGAATTTACTAAGGTTTCGAAAAAAGCCCATAAAAACCAAACTAAGAATGATAATTAAAAAATTCAAAAAGCAGCATATTGGGGAAGAATCGGAGAATAATATAATGCAAATTATATTACTGACGATTTTCGAACACTGACTACTCATTAGACGGACCAAGAAAGACTGAAAGAAAGATTTTAGTTTCGCCGTGTCGATGCACGACGACGTGTAATTTGAACTATCTGATAACTATCATAAACACAAAGATTGCGATTACGGTTCCCAAGAGAGTTTCTTGGAAACCGATCTCAAATAAACCCGTGTCTCGTTTCTACTTTATCGCTCTAACATATACAGAACTTCGGCGCTGATGAACATAAGATATAACAAACAAAAAATTAATTCTAATAAACATTTTTTCAACTGTAGTCCATCGAATTTCAATCATTTTAACGTTTTATAAAATTATTTAATGATATGTACCTCTTCTGATGCGTGTAACACAACGCCAACGCATGAACGACGATATATCGTCGTTGGCACTTTTCGCAAGTGTATCAAACGACGATATATCGTCGTTCGGCACTAAAAGGGTTAATTTTCCACGTGTAAATAATAAAAATGGATTCTTTACCTGAGAACATGATGCCAAACCGACCACGAAGTAAAGTGTGAATAAACAGGCTACAAAAATTTCTCGATTGTTTCCGATGATAGGAAATTCGTCGCTTAGAGCTGTGATTATTGCTTCTGATCCGCCGAACTGAAAAGCAACGTGTACTTTACGTTTCTTAGATTGTATTAAATGTAAAACTGCATTTGCATCGTTACGACGAAGGATATATACCGAGCTGTCGAGACCAAGAGTAAGAAGCATCATGAAAAAGATAAGAGCCCAGAACATAGAACCGGGCATAGTAGCAATAGCAGCGGGATAAACAACGAAAACTAAACCGGGTCCTTCCGTGGCAACGTCTTGTATAGATTTCCCACTTGCGCGTGCCATGTATCCTAACACTGAGAATATCACGAATCCAGCAATGAACGAAGTTGCACTGTTTATCAAACTGGTTAATAAAGCATCCCTAAAACAATAATAAATACAACATCGATGAATTAGCTGGAAAAATGACCTAATTCAGTAATTTATCTAAAACTATAAACTATAATTTCTAATTCTTATTAATCATCTTTGAAATAATACAAATCTTACTTATACACGTTGTTGTGATATTTATTGTAGCTCGCGTATGCAAGCAAAACACCAAATCCAGGTCCAAGTGAGAAAAACACTTGAGTTGCTGCATCGACCCATACCTAAGATAATATTAATGTCATTTTAATTGATCAATAGAATTATCTCGTATTTGTACAAATTAATAGTTTTCTATTATTGGTCTTTTTTATTGTCGAGCATTAGAAGAGAAGAGAGATCTGCTCGTCTCCAGTAAATCCTCGGATTGTCGAGATCAACAAATTCCCGGTCTCGACGTATAAAATCCACTTTAGTGGTATAAAAGTGGAGGACTGAGTCGAGGAGGGTGTCGAGGCACGCTAGTGTTGAGTGGTGAATAGAAATGCATTCGGCATGCGATCCACGAAGGGTCGAGGTTGCCTTTTGCGTTACCGCGTGCTCACCCGAACTCTAATGGTCATTATGACAGTTACACAGAGTTTCCATTTTCGCCGTCCTCTGTTACACCCCGCACGTTTCTCCCACAACCCCAACGCGCGATTTTTCTTACCCGCTTACACTCGCATTAACGTCCTAAGCCGAACTTTTTCTTTCTTTCTACGTGCCGCGCGCGAGCTCTGCAATAATCTCGGCTATTGGAATACTGAGACCTAGAGTGTTCCTATTCTGGTTTTCTTGGTTTAACGATAAATCTGCTAAAAATGGTTACTCTATAAACCGAATTACAAGGAAATTCTATTTTTATATTATTTAATGCAAATTGTTTTTCCGCCTGCGATACAATCCACTTGATTCTTCTTAATCTTTTCCGGGTTTTCTTTTTCTTTGTTTCATCATAAGAATACCATAGTTTGTTCTCACTAGTATTTTAACTTACCTCCGCTTTTGTGATGGCTGTAAAATTGGGACTGAGATAATAACGAATCCCTTCCATGCTTCCGGGTAAAGTGACACCTCTAATGAGTAAAATAAGGAGAACTGCATATGGGAAAAGTGCAGTGAACCATACAACCTATAACAGGAATTTAAACATTACGACGAAACCTATGTGAAAATGGATTACGTTATTATAAAGATCGAATTGCATACAAAATAATACAATAAAAATAGTTAGCTCTAAGTAGTATTTTAATGCAATATTAACAGAGTCAAAATTCACGATTTAATTATTTAGAAATGTTCAACAAATGTTTTCTTTCGAACAAAGCATTTGTGTTTCTCACAAATATTTTATAATTAAAACTTTACCTTTCCCGATGTGGAAATGCCCTTCCATAGGGAAAAGTAGCAGATGAGGTAAACCACGAGTAAACACAGTGCAATATCCCATTTAATCGCCCCAAGATCGTGCAAACCCTGGCTTTGATGCAGCTCCAGTATAGCTCGACTTTAAAAGAAAAAGCGTTTTTATAATTCTACTGTCTATCCGATATTGCACATTTTGAGAAATATACGCATAATTCTAGTTAATAGCTATATACGTCTATTATCTTGAATATATTCGACATAAGGATTCATTTCTTTTTAGTTTTTTTTTTTTTTTCTAATTTAATCCAGGCAAATCATGCTATTTTCTGCCAAAATATACACATGTATAAAGTTGAACTTACGTGAAATATTCTTGCGCGGCGCTGGTAAAATACGTACTGTTTTCCAACGAAATACCATTTTCGATACTATCCTCGTAAGGAAATCGAGACGAATTAACAGATAAACCGGAAAAACCTAAATCGAATTCTGGCGATGAAATACCATCGACGTTGTAAGTAATGTTGGCATCTAGTTCACGACATTGCGGTGTATTCCAAGGGTTCGTACAAGTGGTCCATGGTAACATACCGGAAAATGATGCGAAAAAGTATCGCAATGCCCATGCGATTATGACATTATAATAAAAATCGACATAGAATGCAATTAACACCACTGCATATCCAATTCCTGTGGACAAAGAATTTCACCAATTTTCTTGATCTCATCTTCTTCTCGAGGAGTCAACAATTAGAGCTAATAGCATTTTAATAAAACTATTGGTGAATTTTTTAATAGACTTCAATTTTATTAAAATGTATAATTATTCCCTTATCTATTGATGCATTGACTCTTTATTAATATTTGAAAGCTATTTTTTTATATTCTCCTGAATGTAATTGTCAGGAACAAATATACGTAATATTGTCATGTAGATAATATTGCATTATAAAAAAAGACATAAATATGCTATAAAACTATTGAGAAGCACATAGAGTGTACGTTAGCTTCAGAGAGCAGCAATCGAGACAAAATTCGTATTTTCTGAGAATCGCGATTTCTAGATCGTGAGAACTTGAAGTGAGCGATCAACGAAATCACCGACTTGAAGTGAAGTCGGTAATCGGCGGAAATGGGACTCCTTTTGCGAGTCGGCCGCCACCCTTAAATTCAATCTCCTTGGATTTACACGCCTTTCAGAAAGCCCGCGTTTCTGAGCATTATTATGCAAAATATCAAAAGATCTGCGCCACGTATAACAGAATAATATAGTTTATTTATTTGTAGAAGACTCCTCAGCTACACAAAGGCTACAGCTTTTAAACAGATAAATTACTGTTTAATAAAAAATGACAATAAAATGGATTTCATAAAATGGTGGAAAGTTTTTATCTTGAATTACGACAGCAGAGTAACAGTGCAAAGATAGAATATGAGAGAAACTACAGTTGAGTTACGCGAAGAATTCGAATTGCCTTGAAATTATTAGATGAGTAATTACTGTGTGTTGGGTGTCAGGATAAAATGCTCGATACTCGCTCTGTAAAAGTTCTGGGGTAAGTGCAATAGGGTCAATCATTGCAAATCATTGCAGAAACTAATATTAGGGATAATTATCTTTTCAACGTGTACATCATAATCTATCGTCAACAATTTGTCTTGTTTCTAGGGTTGTTAATTGAACAGTACTCACACAGAGTAGTTTATAAACTCTAGCAAATTTAGGTTTGCATTTGTTAAGAAAATAAGTGCAATATATTTCAATTGAACTAATCGTGTAATTACTTTAAAAGCTGCAATATGCAATGTATGCTTCTTACCTTTTAGTAGAGGAACCAAACGACCCCAGCATGTAATAGCACCTTTTCTGTTGAATTGGCCCAAGGCTAATTCCATATAAAAAAGCGGAATTCCTCCAACTATCAACATTACACAGTACGGGACCAGGAAGGCACCTGTAATCAGAAAAAATAGTTTATAAATCTTGGGAAAAATATCTATTCTGTATCTAAGATTTATGAACTTTTTATATGATTTATGATAAATAGATGGAAAAATATTTTATTGACAATAGTTTTGTGACACGAAACGAGAATGACACTATTCTATCGTATGGAATTGTAGCAATTCAATTCTGAAGAATCGAGGAATGTCCTAAAACGATCAGAACGTTAAGTCGGTGAACGAGAGAAAATAACTGAAATCTTAAAAGAAGCGGTTATTCTCTGGCAAGTGGACAGTAATTCCACATCTAAGAAGCTGGAGAAAAGAAAAGCTCTCCGGATAACCGCGAGAGAGAAAATTTCGAATTTATTTGAAGTAATTATTTAAACAGACATATATGGGTGTATAGAAAACATTTTGCTATAGTCACAAGATCAATATAATAATAATAATAATAAGAATAAGTACATAGAAAAGCGAATAACAATTTCAGTTACAACAGAAGCAACATTGATCTTCTATCAATTCGAAGCTAACTTAATTGAGTGGCAAAGTATGGGGCTTGCCTTCTAGCATTTTGAAAAGTTCTCTATCGAATTACGTGCCTAAAAGCATCCTGACATTCGTGCTCTAAATACGGTAAAAAGCAGTTATAGATGAGTTTTCTTTACGTTTCTCATAAATTATTATCATCGTAACAAAAACTATACTCGCGGTAGCGATGTACGTAAATAATAATTATAAATATATTATTTTAAACTAAATTGAAAATTATTATTACTCAAGAAAAATCACTATAGAAATATGTCACAGATTTATAATAGCTATGATTAGGTACAGTTTAAAAGTACATAAGGGCATCCAACAAAAATTTCCATTGAATTCTTACTTATTCCGTCCCATGATACTCTTCCTACAAGAAATCTGTACGTTACCCTGGATACCTAATCGCATTTGCGAGAATATTGTCTTTCACTTAAGCTTGATTAATCTCCCTTTCGCGATCCGGGCAAAGTCCCCTTTCAATTGCTTTCGTAACCCTTGCGTTATGTTGCTTACTGTAATTGCATCTTTGGAAAAGTAGCTGTTGTAGAATGTTGTAAGCATAATGCAACAATCTTAAATGTAAATGCATTGATAGTTTTAGTGAAGATAAAGAACATAGAGACATAGTACATAAGTCATACTATTAGATCCAGTAACTATAGGATCGATTAAGATATATTGAAGAGGAAAAAGCATGTCCCAACAAGATCATATCCGAGTTCGCATAGGGATAATTTCCGTTTTATCCTGAGAATCCTATCGTTGGTGAGAGCACCACTCACGCTTTATCCAACGTGTCATAAACAATCATCCGGTCTCAAATAACTACCCTGTTCAATCCTTTGCCTTTAACGGTGCTTTCGCAATCTGAACCCTGTTCCGAACGAAGCATTGAATTTCTGCTAACAATAAAACCACTTTTTGGGCTGGAAATAATTGTTCTCGTTCGATTATAAATGTCATTGCATGAAATAACGATATAAATTAAATCGATAAAAAATAATCTCAAATTCTCAACTTTTATAATGATCAGGAAGAAAATCAATTGCACTAGTTGCGGAAACAATTTCTAAAGCATTCAGTCGTAATGTATGAGTAACCATAGATCAGTCACCGCATATTTCTTGAAGATTCTTGGAATAACAAGTCGGATCGATTAAGTGTAAAGACAACTGACATTTTAATGACTGCATTTGTAGAAGTGTTCACATATGTTTAAAAGAAAAGTTTGTGGATAAGCTAATAAATTTTTCTAAGAGTTCCGTTGCTCAAGCATCGCTCGAGGTTAAATGCAAAATAAGTAGCGGAATGCAACAACTGTGGATAATCTGCCTATAGAAAAGGGTAAAGGTACCATGATATAATGCATACTGGTCGCGGAACGCTGTCAGTCAGGTTTAAAGGTATCTACACATTAATATATCTTTCAAGAAGAAAAATAAAATACACAGGAAAATTACAGAGTCTAATAATAAATAATTGCGAATACCATTATTATTCATCGACTTACCATATATCAAATTCTTTATGAAAGATTGATATGCAATTTCAACAATTTGAAAACAGATCCAAAAATATGATCAGAATACCGTGGGAAAAAATCATTTTTATCCGAAGGTCATGCTTTGTCTGTGTCATAAATACATGGATAAAATGATTCCATGGAAGAGAATTATTAAGTAGTAAGAAATAGAGAACTCGAAAGAGTGTTTCTTTTGATTTGGGATTAAGATAAATGTCTGGTTATCAGAATAGAGTGTGCACGATGCGAACAAATGCTTATGTACGCGCAAGCGAGGATAGATCGCGGGCACACGCAGCCAGTAGACCATGATCAAAGGCCGGCCTGAATGGGAAATTATAATTAATTAAGGTAATTGGAAATTAGCGACCGATCTTGCCCATCCTAATGGCAGGGATCCCTACTCTACTCTTAATTGGGTTAGTAGCCGCTTTTGAGGAACCTCTGTATCGCTGATAGCTCGCCCTAATCGTATTCCTACGGGAGCCTCGATAGTACGACCGACTAATAGCACCCTCCCTACTCGCCACCCCTTTCCACTCTCAAACTACCTCTCTATCCCATTCCCCGACTAGTTTCCCCTATTTCCCTTTTCCTACCTTCCTGCATCTTTCGCTTCATTCGATTTCTTTCTTTACTTGTTGCAACATTATTCATTTTTTAATACTTATATGATTTTAGAAATATAATTCTTTTTTTACATCCTGATAAAAATTTGAATTTGGAAAAAGACACGAATAAGAATTGTATGTTGTTAATTGTACGTCAGACGAGTATTCGTATAAGTAGATATATATCTTGCACAAAAACTTATTTCCACTTTGTAAGATTTCTTACAAAATTGTCACCTTTCCCTTACGGAACATGATTTTCTTGATTAATATTTTTCGCTCGTTTATTGTATCGAAAATGATTTTATAAGAATCTGTAATTTTATCGGAGACTCAAGTTTTAGATCGATTCTTAAAAATTTACACTGATGGGAGAAAGATGTATTATAATATATTTTAACAAAAGAAAAGCTTGATTATACAAGATTGCGATCGAAGATTTGAACTGTTCAATTTGAATGATACCAATGAAAGATGCTATTTACACACATTCAATTAGTTTGATACACGACATAAATTCATCCGGATTTTCCTCGATTACTACTACCATACTTCTATATGTATTCCATCGTACATACGTACGAGAATCTTGTGTCACAAATATTAAATGATCATTTTTTCCTCACATATTAAATACATCGTGATCAACAGGAACATTGCAATAGAGGAAGTATGTTTAACACGTAATCCACGTCAACAGTGCTTCTTCGAAAATGTTAATAGATACATATGTATGTATTCATACTGCGAAGCACTAATCTTCCCCGATTATTGCATCGAGATCGGTCTCATACGTCTTGCGGTTTAAATCATCTTTGATTAATGTAAATATTTTCAATGATATAAAACAGAGTGAATCTGTTTTATACAGTTTCTGTTTTAACTTAAAGACGTCAAATTTTTAAGCAAATATTCGTCAATTAAAATTATTACTCTAGAATAAGTTCTATAACTATCATTTCGTTTATTGCTAATAATAAACTTTTCTGATAGAGTTATATAAAGATTTCACTATTTCTTCTATTGGTTGTGAAAAACCCAAGATCTGTATGTTGTACTCTACTAATTCTACTATTTCCGTCATACAAATTACACCCACGTTTGTACAAAAAATTAACTGCGGTTATCCTCTTAACATATGTATAATTCATCTAAAGATGTATACATGTATATATTTATGTCAATCAGTTCTGATGGATGTAGATGATGTAGATACATTTAATGATTGCTTGTGTTAACAGAATGATAAATAATCAGATACTTTATTAAATGACAATTAAGATCTATCGACACGAAGACAAGGAGTGTAAATTCTCTGTGAAACACACAATTGTATGTTAATCTTGTTGTACATAGGAAATTAAATCCGACGCAGTTGATTATGAAAATCAGATATCGTCATTGAGTTTCTAATGATGCGGAACTATTTTCAGAATGCAGAATTCTTAACCGCGATTTCTGTTCTAAATGCAACATGATATAAGACACGGTGTTTATAAAATCATTAATTTCTTGCGCTCATGCTAAATGAAGGTGTAATTCACTGATCCGTAGCAAGGTAAACACTTATTATAAAAAAAAGAATGCATAAGTATCACAGTAAGAAAACCTTCAAAATTTCCTGATTTCCAGTTAATATTTTTACGAAACACCAAAATAAACAATGGTTCATTGTTAAATGTGCTATTAAAAAAAAACCTTGGGAAAATGTAGTTCATTGACAATCAGATACGTATTGTCTGATTTATCTCAAAGTACAATTACACATCTGTTAACAGGTTTAGCTGTAAGTTACACAATAGAATTTCCTTCGCCAGGAGCAAAGACTCTTCACGGATAAATACGACAAATTAGAGATTTCCTATTGTGCTGTAATTATGAGTGACGAAGGCTTAATCAAATATTTCGTAGAAAAGTACAAAAAATTATAAGTTTTAAATTGTAATCAAACGTTTTGAGTAATATCGTTTGCTGATTCGATTTTCCTTCGTAATTGTTTCGATCACATATGTTAATTATAGTTACGAATCTCAGGAAGATCTCCTGCTAGGAACTCCAGCAATTACTATGCAAATGCACAATACGACATCCACATAAATGTAGCCTTTATCACGCTTGTTATTCACGATTCGAAGGTGTTTGACCTTCAAGCGAAACTTCTTCGTAGCCTCTTTCCTTTCTCATCAAATCTCAAATCCACAAATCAAAAAGGAAACTGGTTGTATAATCACGTTGTGACTGTAATGGTACCAAAATTGAACTTGGTAGAAATTGTCTCTTGCAGAAAATATACTTTGCGTTAATCGTTACTCATTTCCAGAACTAGAACTTCTAGTCTAGAAGTGACTATACACTCAATTTAAGAACCCTTGGATGAGGGAATGGTAGTCTAAATCTCGAGGATATTTTCATCGAGGTAAATGTCAATTAGCCAACAGGTTAACGCAGTATTATTGCCTTACTGCCCGGGAGCATTACCCCGATGCACAACCATCTTCCATCTCCTCTTTCGTCTCACCTGCTTTTCACTTATCCCTGACCTTCCACCTGCGAAATAGCGCTTAATGGCTTTATCAAGTGCCAACGATTGCTTCTCGCGAGATTAAATTCAAAATGCTTGTCTAATGACTTTCTTGATATTACAATTTTCAGAGAAACTTTCGTCACGAATTCTCCTCATTCTTGTTATTACATTTAATTCGGTTCTGATTAAAATAATTGTAAGAATTATTTTTAATAAACTTATTTCTAAAGATATCTAATTTCTGTAACGAACTTTAAAAATAATTATAAGGCGATAATATGTAATATAAGATAAATCGACACGGAATGTACATTCTTTTTTGGGGAGATTTTGAAATGTTGGTTCAGTTGGTATTTTAGTAAATATTTTCGATATAGGTAACACGTGTATAATACTGTCTTCTTGATGTTTTCTCAGCAGTATTATTTCTGTTTACATTGGAATATCTCAATCACGTTTCCAAAATATTTCGATAAACATATACTTTAACAGCGTTTTCCAGCTTAACTACTTTCTCTATTTAACGATCTCGCAATCACGAATTTTCGAATACGCAATCGACGTTGCTATGCACCTAATTGCATTAGGCGTAACTTTAGAGGCTCCTGAACACACGGCCAGTGCAGGAACGTTGCACAAGTGCAACAACTAGTGCGTAAAAGATCTAGCCAATGGATTGCTGATCACCGATACGACCAACTACCGTGTAGCTATTCTTATAGAGATTTACGACTCGAGACACGTAACCCACCGGGGACAATAATGTAAACGAGCGAAAAATAAATCAGTATTGCAATTTGAATGCAGTGTGACGAATTGACTCACCGCCACCATTTTTGTAGCAAAGATATGGGAATCTCCAGACATTGGCGAGGTCGACTGCGAAGCCGATCACGGAAAGAAGAAAATCAACTTTCCCGGACCATGTTTCTCTGCCCTCGACATTGCTCTCGGGTGACACGAGGTTCTTCACCACCCTCGACGACATGATTTTCTCCCCTAAAACAAAATACAATTAGGGTGATTATTCTTGCTTTCGTTACTCTTGGGATAAAATCGTTTTCGTAAACATAATTATATCGTGATTTTCTATGTTACGTACATATGGGATGAATTCTAGTGTTTTAATAGTCATTTTTGTGCTATCCAAAGACTAGATATAGAATCTTATCTAATAACTTTGCAAATGTTTACCATGAGATAGTAAAAATTGCATCTGTTAACAAAGAACTACCCATAACATTTATAATTGAAAATCAAACCCCTTGCTTATAAGAAGGAAAATACACTAAAAAGTTTCAGCTGATATCAATCGTCTGTTTTCAATGAGAAACGTGTGTGGGAAATCAAAAAATCGAGTGAAAAATATCTCGCTAAACGATTATAGATGGATGACGGGGTGTCATGGGGACTATAAAGGGGGGGTGGGGTTCGCGTGGCCAATTCCAAAGGTGCGCACGCACGGGATCTGTGTGTAATTTGGTGACGACACCGTTGGTTATCGATAGCACTTGAAGCAAGAACGCTCGAACTAGCCCCGGGACGGGGGCTCATTGTGGATCATTGTGGATCGTGACGGGTTGCGGACAAACAGCGTGTACATATATCGTGTATATTTGAAAGGCGACCACGGTGCAGGCCTCGAGAAGCCTCTCGATGAGGGGTTTTCTGTCAGGCACACTGATCCACGCTCATCCATGAAACCGAACGGCTTAATTGATATTTGGCGGTTATACCTAGTAAAGAGAAAAAGAGGTCGCGATAGGTGCAGGTGTCTGACTCCACAAGATAAAATCCTGCTACTAGATATCATACGCTCTTCTATTTTGTTTTTTTTTTCTGACATTCAATTTTACATTTCTGTAAGTGAGAAAACTATAATTGTCCATGGAAAGTGCTTAATTTTTACCTAATAGTATCGGATAAAAATTTAATAATATTCTAGCTAGAATGAAATTCGTTTTTTGAATAACTAGTAGATTGATTTTAGATACACCGGATATTGTTTACGCAATATTGCGTGTTAGTTAGAAAAGATTGAGGAAGTATCGTTTAAAAGTTCGAATTTTTAAATCGGCATTATGGTATATTTATTGAGCCATTTTGCCAGATACTGATTTCATCTAAACTACACATATGAAGGGAACATACGATAAATGAAAAATGGGAACGTCCTCTCGAGCTTTGACATGTGTGGGTATTGAAGAGGAAGAATGAAGATCCGTCAATTAGACTCTCTAAATCTACTTGTTACCATTATAAGCACTGTCGGCTTGTAGGTCATGTTGAAAGCACCGTTTTCATCAGAATTGAAGAAATAAATGGTAAAAGTTGAATATACAGTATTTTTTCAAAAAAATGCCAAAGAATGATTGACTTTCGGATTAAAGGATCTACCGGTCATTCTATTAACTACCCACTCCACGGATTTCGCGTAACTATAATCTTGCTAACTGTGCGAACCGTTATTATAATTATTGTTTTTAGATCTTCAGATCTCAGCATTTAGATAAACAGTGCAAATTATTTGCATTAATCGCGTCACTAAACTTTAATCAAGCAATATGTAAAAATCATATTTGTATTTATCAGTATCCCAGTACCACACATAAATAAAAAATATATTTACGTCTGCTTTGTCGAAAAACCCCTTTAATCACTCACAGTCTTTATCCAAAAATTATTAATTGTTCTAAGAAATTCAAAAAGAAATCTCTCGGATCTAAATCAGAGTCTCTTAAAAAACTTTGAGGATAAAATAATTTATTGTAGTATTCCGATTTTCTTGAATTCTACATTACCAAACACTATATTGAAAGTCTAATTAATTTCTATAATATGCAATACACGATTAGTCCAATTTGGTTGATTTTAATGATTTCCGGATAAAAGGCGGCTACTGTTCAAAACAGATCGTTCTGCTAAAAGATGGAATAAGTACATACCCGGTTCGAGTATCCGAAAAGTGAGTACCTCCAACGGAGCCGGGTTCCAAGTTGTTGAAAGAAAAGCGTAGTGACTGGACTCCTTCGCTATTTGCGAAAGAAGCGTGTTGCGCTCGCGCTCATTCCTCTCTCGCAGCGATCTTGAAGCACGAGGACCGAAACGACTACGACTGGAAGGGTATAGAGGGAGAGATCATACTCGTGACATTCAAGGAAATATTGCGTGGTGGGGACACAGCGGCCTACTCGAGCCTCAAGGTGAGAAACAGGAACATGATATTAATTAGCTACACGGGAAGGAATCGTTAGTTAGTTTAAAGCTACTCTTGACCACTAGACGAATCAGTTACAGCTGAATAATCATTTTTTCAAGTCACGTGAGAGGAATCAGATATTTGGAAAATTCGAAACTTTTAGCTGATTCGATTTACTGTAATTGTAATGTAGTATTAAAATCAACCTTGTGTGGTTTGTACAAACTTTGTTTGAATCTTGTTTCATTGGGATACAGAACGAATTTCATTATTTTAACTTTATTATTCATTAAGATACGGAAATTGATGATTCCATTAGTTAATGGAAATTTCAATGATCCCCATTCCCTAATTCTTACTTGGCAATTGATATAAATTCCTTATTCTCTTGAATAGAATCTCTTGGATAGAATTAAAAGATCAGAACGATAAAGAGTAGAATAAGGAATGACAAAAATCCTTCTGAAAGAAAAGAATGCAAAACGCGAGAATAATGCTGAAGCATGATTCATAACAGGAATTTTAATTTCCAATAGAGAAAGATTCACTTTTCTGCTTTCATTCGATATAAAGAAAAAAGGATTTAGAAAATTAATTGGAACAGTATAAATCTCGAGGACAGAATTTTTAGCGAATGTAGTCAGCAATTAAAAGAAATCAGATTATTCTTTTTAATTAAGATCAATCCTCTACAGTTAAACTTCCGCGAAAAATGCTTTAAATCTTGTGCATTGTACTTGGAATACTGGAACGAGGATATTCGGAAAAGGTGTGGTAACATTGGCAAGTATCTTTACGGTCACTAAAAATCAGTATAGACAAGTACTGCGAACTGCTTGTATACTAATTTTTTTTAAGATCAATCGTGGTGAATAGATTTGATTTATCGCGAATCTCGACGTTAGATATACATACAACCTGCTTCTGCATAAGAAAATTTATGATCGCTTCGACAGGAAGTTTTTGCAATGCTGTTGCGCTCAACGAAATCAAGCGTATTGATTTGACGAATTCTTAATCTTGCAAGGCTGCTGCAAAACGTTCTAGTTATCTTACAAGGTTTTTATGCCAAGTCACGTTTCCTATTTGATCGGAATGATATGAAAATACAATCGAGCCGATATCGGATTTCTTTCTCTCCTTGAAAAAAACATTTTCACAACGTAAATATTAATATACTAGACAGGTATCAAAGGAAAAACTTGTTGTTTTGCATTATTCCAAGATCAATCTATTCGAGAAATTAAAGAATGAATTTGAAATTATGAAAATTTGAAACTGAGATTTATCAATTTTACCGCGATTTTACGCTGGAATTGTGGAATGTTTAAATTAATACGTAGCTTTTTGATATTTTGTAGATGTACAATTTTGAAAGACGAATGTTTCGGGAACGTAAAAGGGCTTGAAATTGCAATTTTCAACTACCATTTAGGAGTAAAGTAACAGAGACTTACCAAACCAAATGTTACGAAGGGCTAATGGGCAATATCGACGATGCTGCAGGTGAGCTTCACTTCGTGCCACTGATTTCTGAGTCCTTTGGTCGAGAAGACACCCACGACGAAAACTCGCCACAGGGTCAAAAGCACCTCGAAACTGGTGTCCGTCAGACCCATGTCACTTCTCTACAAGACTTTTCTTCTTTCCTTTTTCCTTCTGTCTCTCTATCGCAACCTTTTCCTTCTTCTCTGTCTTTCGCAACAATTCTACTTTTTTGTTTTTCACCCGAAGTTAATTTCTTTCACTCCTTTTCTCATTCATTTTCTACGATTAATTCTATTTTCTTTTGAGGATCAGTTGCTTTCGAAATCGCGCCACAAAAGTTCTTAGCAAGAAGATAGTTCGAGTTGCTTTTGAATGTTTTATCGAATGATGAAATTTTCCTAAATTTATAATTCTTCGCGCTAAGAATAAACTAAAACTTCTGGCGTACATTGCCAGCTATGTTCAACGATAGACAATAGTTAAATCTCTTTTTCCAAAATCCTTCCGACAACTTAGTCATCGTTTACATGGAAATGTTTTACAATAATAGACACTTTTTATTATACAGCGAAACTAGAACAATGGATATGTAGAACTGTATGTTCTGTCTGAAGATTGTTTTTTTTTGTTATCGATGAAAAGCGGACCTTGCTGCGAAGGTTCAAAAGAGTGAGTGACGAGTTTTAGGGATGGCTAGCCGTATATACGCGCTACAGTCACGTGACGGGGCGAAAGTAGCCAAATAGAGCGCGTGCGTTGCAATTCTGCACGGTGAATCTAAAGAAATTTGTCAGCGGACTTGTAATATTTTTACAGCAATATGCAACAGTTGAATTTTTTGAAAAGAATAATTTATCGTAAACGATATAGTGTTCTAATAAAATCTCTTCGGAAAGGAAAATATCTTAAAATTGAAGGACGGTCTCATTTTGTAGTTTGCGTTTCTTTTAGATAATAAAATGCAAGATTTGATGTACATATAGTTCATACGCTTTATATTCTGACATTAATGATACTAGTTTTCTTTGTTTCATTTCCCTAATTGATACATAATATTTTAAATTCAATTCTCGATAAAACTATTTCAACCGAAATTGTTTTCTTCACCATAATCAATATTTTGAATATTTCTTCATCGCACGATGTATCACGCCTTAGTTTATGTATGTTACAAGTTTTAATGCAACACATCTTGTAAAAGTTCGCTATTAAAAGACTATGGAAGTATTAATTTTATCAGGTAACCTTTATTTCATTAAGTAACTACAATTCTCTTTAGAATCCAGATTCAAAAATGGTGTGATTTCCCGCCATACTGGCGAGTCGAAATATCGACGCAGGATTGGTTGAGGCGAAATGACTCGATACTGCAGGGAATCGATCCTGCACATCGAGATACCAATCGAGAATTACAGAGATCCCCCTGGATCGAGTGCATCGAGTGTAAATACATACAGTATACCTGCGGAATTCCACAACAGACCGTGAGACCAGTGTCAAGCATCCAAGCTGAAACCAGGTAAATTTCCTGCTTTAATCATAAATCGTTCGCAATTTATTGCACCTACATAGATACATATCATGAATGCTAGTCAAAGAGAATTTTTCGGTGCAATTGTTGAGTGTTTGGTTCAGTGTACTTCCCTTGCTTGGGGAAACGTCAACGCTAGCAGTTGCAGACACAGTAGGCTCGCCAGTTGACGTCTTTTCGTAATCTACTATGTATGTATGTGTTCAGTATTCTACGCTATCACGACAAGTTGAACAATGCGGAACTATTTTATTTGAGAAAGTTAGTGATAGTGTCCCCACGATACGTTGTTAGAGTGAATTACATCTGAAAAATGACATCTTTGAGATAATTGTTACAATACTGAATAGCGAGGTCAGAGGTAATGACCGTACCCAGAGTAGAGAAATTGCCACGAAGGTAAATGTTGTTTCACACGGTAGCCACAGTCATAAAAATGGAGGAATATTATTGCATTGTTCATCAGAGTTTTTTACGTGACGCTGTCGTAAGATTTGTCTCATAATTGTGGTCAAAGCAGAACCTCAAAGACGCCTGAGTAACTAGCACGCAACGTCACAGGCTTCAAACTTGGGAATCCAATTGAGCGTTACGCTGGGGCAGATTACTAACTGTAGAGTACCGTGGGATGAACGCGAGCAGCTTTTACAATTCTCCTCGATCGTAATGATAAAAAAAAATTTAAGTAAAGAGAAGATACTCGTAAAGAAAAATTGAAATAATAACAGTTTTTCTAATGTTTGGTAATACGTTTTTAATAACACTTTTGCAAAATCAAAATATTGCAATTCTTGTTCAACAAAGAGGCTTTAATGAATCCAAGTCTTAAAGTACTAATTTCAATCCTTTTGTCATTTGGATTGCAACAAGTGTTAAAATATTACATTTATAAGTTTTTTAATCTTCAGTGATATGAATCTGTTTAATAAAGGCCGCATATTGAAAATTTTACGATTCATTGATAAGTTGAAGTTGAGTAACGATTGAGAACTTTACATGTTATATAAAATAAAAGAAAATTCGCGACGATCGGAAATATGTATTGTACATTAAAAATAGATATGTATTTGAACGAATGCTTCAGTTACAAAAATTTACGAAATAATGGAAGCAGTGTTTTTTTACAAATTTGTCATTAATAACCATTATTAACTAATAATATTTAGATAAACTATTCTTGTAAACCTGTAATATACCGTTCTAAACTTTTAAACGTTAGTTACAAACTGAAGCATAAAGTCGAACTAGTTCAGAATTTATTTCATACTTTCTCCTTACGAAGAACCTATCCAACTTTGTGCCGACATTTTGTACTGTTGGTTATATGTATGTACGTGGAAAACGGACTGTGAAAATCGGTAAGACGCACATGCACATTACAGCAACCAGCTGCACAAACTTTAGCTTAAAATTGTCAGATTGCAATCAGATCGAGCGAAGAACGTATACAAGCAACAGATTTCAAGCATCAGCAAAGAAAGTAAACGCGGACATGGAATCCATGATACCAGTTGCTACGTTTACAATAAATTAGCTAAAGGTCATTTTATGTACACTTTCGTAATAGTTGATGTAAAATTATCTTCCGTGATTTTAGTTTGCTTTCTTTCTACACAATTCGATGTTTTTCGACAACTAACTAAAAAAAAAACACTTTCGTATTCTCTTCGGATTATACAAGATTCCATTGCGTTATAAAACAAAAACAATACATAGCGTGATATTTATTACCGTACTCATGTGAAATATGTCTTATTGTTAGATCATTTCATATTATACAACAGATAAATCGTTTAAATGACAATTCAATTTTCTTAGCTCGTGATTTTTACATGTAGAATCGTTAACCACAATGGTATCACTAATCGTGAGTATGAATAACAGGTTTTTAATCTGCATAAATTTCAAAAGAACAGAATTCAAAGAACGTGAGACTCAAAAAATTGAAACTGCGACACGCATTACAACAATTATCTCCGCAGCCTATCGCGCAATTTAAAAGAACTGGGTAAATAAGGTAATCTCTGAGTAATTTTTTTCTAGTCTTTATAAATTGTCTGGTTTCCTATGGTAGCGATGAACTTTCTTTTACTTCTAATTAAACATCGTACACTTTCGTATTCGTACGCAATATACTACATATGCAACGTGTGACAACGTATGCATTTTATAGTATCTAATAACGGGATTAGAATGCATAATTCGATGATAATGAATTTGTTGCAAAAAGATAGAATACTTAATATGCAAAACTGTAGGATATTTCCGAGGAAGAATACACGATCAAAATCAATATATTTACAATAAATTTATATATTCTTCACATTAGAGATATACATAGCCGAAATTCGAACCTAACGACTATAGTTGAAATTGTCTGATCTGTTGTAAACATTTAATGAATACAACTTTACTACCGGAACAGTCGCACTACTAGATAAGAACCATACTATTTTCGTCTTTGATAGTGACCGACCATTATACCGATAAGTCTAATGCAAATATGTACTTCCTATCAAGAAGAGTGCACGAAACGCGAAAGTGTCTATATGTCGGTACTTCCGTTTGCGTATTTAATCGGCATTCGTCGTTGAGTAACAATTGCGCTGGTATTACACTGGTCAAAGAAAAAGTATGTGCACTGCATAAGACGCTGTTGCTACATGTCAATTCGAAAGAATTTACGTAAAATCTCTGTTACTTTCTACAACTAGGATTTTTAATATTTTAATACATAACGGTATTTGCTAATACAATTTTTTTTTAGTTTCAGAGACAAATTATAAAGGAAAGTAGGAATTTGTTTAGCAGCAATGGCCGAAGATGATTTTGATCTTTGCGAATACATATACAGTAACGTGAACGTACAACGTTTGCTATATCACGTAAGTTAAAACATGATAAAAGTTTGACATTATAGTCGAAGAATACAGATTTACTGAGAAATATTTTTTAAGGTACAATTTAAGTTAATAAAATAATAGTAAACTACGTAATTGACACTTATACACAGTATCATGCTTCTATTATTTTTACAAATATTCTAAATTCTTGAATTTTAATATTTATATTACTTTTACACTCCTAGTATAAATTCAATATTTTCGAGACTTGTTCAGGCGTAATGAAACACATTCGAATAAATGTTAAATAAAATCTTATTATTACAGTTGCAACAATCGCAAAATTACTGTACAGACACTGAATGTTTCAATCCTTCACGACGTAAGTATAATAATCATATTATCTGTAACGCATGCAAAAAATTCCAATTCAATTAAATAGTTCCAGGACCAGCAACTCCACAGTCGTCCCCGGATTTTTACCTTACGTTATTATTCCTCGGTTTCCTGGCCCTCATGTATCTGTTTAGACCAAATTTTTCGCGACAAATGAGGGCTGGAAGTGTAAAGAATCGAGAAAATATACCGGTAAGTAAGAGACACAGAACTCTTGTTTGACCGAAAATATCAAAAACTTTCATTTCAGGGACCAGATAATGATCCTCCTGCACCACCAACTATAAATTAATGTATGTGTGATAATACTATTGAGCTCCTTTAACGAAATTGTCGTAGTAGTACTAAAGGAGCAAATAAAAAACAAAAAAAAACCTTGAAATTCGGTGGATAATTGGATAAGAGTAAAAGTATTAAAAGTTTCTCCGACTTGTACGATCCTCGAAGTCATTTAATACAATAATACCAAACTCTCTTTTTTCCTTTGCTGTTTCACTCTGTCTCACTGTTTGATCTGTCGCTTAATTATATCATGGTGTAATCTAACGTTAATGGATACAGGCTTGATGGATTTGGAAAGCGGAAGAACTATGTTATAAAATATGCTTAGGAAACGTTACGGTGGCGCTAAATAAGTTCGGAAGAATTCACACACTGAATTCAAGGAATTTTAAGGAATTCTATGAATGGAATTCCCTCAAATCAGTATTGTGCGTATAACAGAGTCGCAGCGGAAAAATAATGGCTCTGTATTTATTAGGTGATGGTAATCAAAAAATTCGCGACGCGATTCCACATTGTAATTGATTAATTACTTACTATTATAAGGGTCTACGTTAAAAAAAAAAAACAGAAAAAACATTAAGTTATACCCTTTTTTATCTCAAATGAATGTCATATTACACGATTATGGTAATTAACTTTTAATAAGTTTATAATACAAAATGAGAATTCTTACTATTTGATGTTAATAATATAAAATTATTAATAGTTAATTGTTGTGAGGGATTAATAAAGTACTATTTCAATTAGGAGAAATATTTTTATCGTATTAAATTGATAAATCTCTTTGTAAAAAGAAGAGTCTAATGGCTTGTGTACAAAAATATTAAGATGTAACTCGATTAAAACCAAATTACTGCGCTGTTATTTTTCCTAATGCAAAATTGAACGAAATCATTGAACATCATCCATTCCCCGACATGTATACTTGCAATTTCTATATTTAATAGCGGTGTTTGGTTGCCATCTTATAATCGTAATTATAGAAACATAATAATTGCCTAATTAAAAAGTGCACAAAGTATAAATATTTTTTTTTTATTTTCCCTTAAAAAATATCCGAATCTTCAATAGAAATGATGGTGTTCGATTTTGTACAATACTATCATTTAGTAATACATAAATCATCGCCAACAAGATTTATAACTTTTACATTCTCGGTGATACATTTTAAAACCTAAAACACAAGGAAGTTAATATTACAATTCTATATTGCTGTAAAAACCTTGACCATGGTTTTTAAATGCAGTATGTACATTTCACTGTTTTGTATTTTGGAACAATTCGAGCGTTCGATACAAAGCGAAACAAAATTATTAATTGTTTGTACACAATTTTATACGATGAACAGAAAATCAAGATCGATTATCTGGACATATCGTAAATTAAATTTTAAAAATTAAATTTCTCATTTCCAAACTTCTTTGGCAAACTAAAGTTTGGTCAAAGAAAGTTATAGTATATTATCGACCAAAATGAGGCTCCTTACGTTATCTTAAATAACATTGAATCGAATATATATATATCTATCATGTTCGCAAACTTATTTTGATGACAATTATGCTAGAAAATTATACGAAATATACAAAATATTTTGCTTTGGACCCAATGTTTAACAAAGTTGCATGTGTGTCAACTTCTTCTTTTCGTGCTTTATAACATTGTACAACTTATTGAAAGAAAAAACATATTAACACACTTGATTTTGGCGAAGTATAATAATTTATGGGGTTGAATGTTGCGCTTTTTATAGTATCTCATTCGCGTTCTTTTGTGTACACATATGCAATAATGTTGTGGCTAAGTTTTGCCCTCTTGAAAACAAACTTTACATCTATAGCATATAGAGGATGAGGCATTTAAACACACCCATCAAAATATTCAATTTAAGAGGAAAATGATTTGTAATAATTTTTTTAGGATTATAGAAATAATCACATAGAAAAATAACTAAAAATTTATCGATAAATTGAAAGAATCTTATGCTGTGCAATGTGGAACCTGAAACATAAATCTATACAACGTACGAATAATTGGTACGATTAAATGTCTAATTTCGGATCATATTTTACATCATTGAGTATGGCATGAAGAATTTACCCGTTACTCTGTCGAAAATTTCCTTGTGTTTAGGGTTGATATACAAAAAAATTATGTAAATAATTACTACTTAAATTATACCGTTTGATTAAGTTTTGCTAACGTACTTCGAACTCTGTGCAAAACTCCAGTCATCTGTTCGTACTTACCTGTTGAATCAGGTAAGTTTTCAAAATTGATCACATCGCAAATGTTCTTTGAGAATTTCTCGGATGATGGTAATTTACTGTACGGCGAACTACTTTGTAAAATTGGTGTTCCAAAGTCAACTGACTTAATATTTCCTTGATTTGTACTCGATGTGTTATGAAGACTGGTTAATTCAGTCCCTTCGGATGTTTCACCATCAATACGCGAGATTTTTGCTTTCTTCGAATTTGTACAATCGCCTTCTGTCGAAATATCAGAATTTGATTGTGAACTCGATGCTTCGAGTTCCACGAGCAAACGTTTTTTCATATTCTCTAAATCGAATAAGGACGGTGAATTCATCCGATCTGATGGCGATGCTATACCCTCCTGAAGAAATTATATTTATAAAGGATTAGATTTTGATTTTGGTATAACCATTAATCAAATCGAGTTAAAATCGGTGATTGGTTTGAAAAATCCTTACTTGTGATCTTGGTGAAGGTGATTTACGTAATTCCAGGGAACGACGATTATTTATCGTCCTTGATGGAGACGATGGTAATGGTGGTGGTTCTGGCGGTTTTGAAGGAGATCCGGGTGGCAATGGTGGTTGAAATAATCCATTCAATGGTAAGGGTTTTGCTATATCTTCAACTTCATTGAAAAGAAAACATTAATAATCTCATACTTACACTGTCAAGTGTAAAGTATGGATAAATAAGACGATAGAATATAAGAAAATGGGTGAAAACGATAAGTATAAAATCCTACCGTCTCCTTCTTCTATTTCCATGTTACTAGGAGTTGTATTAGAATCATCTTTAGACACTGTATTCGATGCCCTAAGCTTTTTTCTTTTATAACCTTCCTCCGCTTTTTTACCTTTTAACATTAACAACATTGTTTGTTTGCTATGAAGTGCCTGCTTTTGCGGTGTCCACTCTGATTCGAAATCCTATTATCGGCGGTAGGTTTCCGATAAAAACTCGTATAAAAATATGTTCCAATCGGGTAGACTGGCATAAAGGTTTATATCGGTTGTTAAGTTTCTTACGTCGTGAGTACCAGTTGGTGGTGGTACGTTAAAACCAGGATAATCGAATATCTTTTTCACGTCGTATAGATCCCTGTTTCCACTATCGCAGATTTCTCCAGGTTCGGTGTCTTCGTCGGCAGCAGGTGTACCATCAGAATTAAATAGCATTAATCCAGAATGTTGTAGACGGGCCTCTTCCAACCATCCTGGAGGGTAGCCAAGTGTTCTCATTCTAAGAAAAACGTTTTAAAATACGAAAAGAATAAAAACCATTCCCCCTTTTATAAATGAAAATTAATGCCTCATACTTATCATCCTATAATGTTGATATTCCCACATACAAAATTGGATTAAGATACAATAATAGTACAACCAAAGTTGACGGTACATAGAAATCAGAGAGATCTTTTACAGTTACCTGTATATATGCTTAGGAAGTTCATTTTTTTTTAGACCCAATGCATTGCGTAATGCGCTACTCATTTGGCCAGGAATCATATGGCCAAATTTCTGGTCGTCGTCTAAATGATATCTAGCACTTCTTGGCTGTCCCACTTTCATATTTTTCCGATTTTTCTTAATATTTTCAAAATTTCGTGGTGCCTGACAATCACGTAAATTGTGATTGCCATTACAATTAAAACACTCTATCTTTGAAATATATTTATTAGACGATGCCGATTCGTCGTCAGAATTGGTTTTTTCAAAAGCAGTTTCATATTTCTGCAAATCACCAAACAAAACATCAGTAATCTCCGCTAAAATATTGTACCGTATCTGATTATCTGACAACTTAACGGACCTTTCCATAAGTTGGAACATCGAAGTCATTTTTAAACGTTGGTTGTGTATCAACTGTAAAGAGTAAATCACTGTTGGCAGTTTCACTATGTTCACTTTCTGTAGTCACTTCAACAAGTTCAACATCTGAGCTTAGATCGCTATCCCAAATTTCTAAAGTTAAATTTGTTGTGTTGTTATCGTCGTTCTCTGAGAGAATTTCAGGCTTTGTAGACAATAATTCTTCTAAAAATTGCTTTATCCTGTTTCTAAATGTCCTAAGGAGAAAAACAGAAGAGATTTATATTCTGAAAGGTTTCAAAGGTTAATTTAAAGTAAATATAGCAAAAATACATATACAATCACTTCCACAAAAGTACTAACTTAATGTAACCCATTACTAACTTTGAATAATCTAAAATACCATGAAGAATGCTTAATAACAACTAATAATTAAAAAAAGTTATTTACCGCGAAATAGTTTCATTTCGAAACGTAACCTTAAAAACAGGCTGCGGTTGAGACATGTCGTCTGTAAGATTGTGAAGTTTCAGAGTCGAACTGCTTTCCATGGTGTGACACTTGTATCACACTTGTCTCAGTCTTTAAACAAAAGTTGTCTGTATTATTCCGATTGGAGTTATTAAAATAAGCCAAAGTATCTTGACCAACGTCTATATCAATCACCTCCTCATCAATATTATCAATAGCAATTGTGGAATTCATGGAACCACCTGTGAATCTAACTAGCGCACTTAAGACTTCTACAGGTAACAACAATTCTCGTTGAACACTGCATTTCTGTTTTAGGCTATTTATTTAACTTGTTTCACAAAAACAAACCCAAACAGGAAACGAGACGCGCACCTCAGAACCACAGACCAGTGAAGGATAGATCATAGATCTCTCACGCTATGGGATTTCCAATTCTAACCTAAAAATTTACCGACTTTTCCCGAAAAAAGTGCGATGCAGCGCTATCTATCGGCTTACTATGCTACTCTAAAAAAGTGCTGCTGCAGTACGCAAGTACTCTGTGACGTAACAAGAGTGATTTAACATCAAAATTTGTTAAAAGAAACTTAACGTTTAATTGGTGCTATTATCAGTTAACATCATGAAAGGTAAGCAGTGTTAATAATTATTTTAAGGAAAAGTGTACATTATAATTCAGTTGTGAATGAAAGTATTCTCAAAAATTGAAAAAACTTGTTTATGTCGTACTTAACCTTATCTTTACTTACGAAGAGTGACAAGTGAATGATACAATATTTATTTAATTCGTAAAGAGTATAGAATTCGTACCGGTCTTTTATATTAATACTATGATGGATTTACAGGTTTGTTTAAAATTTAATTTATTTCTGAAAGTACTTTGATATGTTAAATTTTCAACATTAATAATACATACATAGCAATCAGTGAACAAATGTAATTTCTCTTTATTGTAAATATTTCAGTGTTTATATTAGTAGAGATATTTTTTCTCAGATCTTTACACAATCTATTATTATTGTAACAGCGCGGTAATTATTAATTCTTATTTATTACAAAATAAATACGAGCCTATAACAACTGATTGTCTTATAACGTTAATAGTAAATTAATTATATTCGAATATTCAAATCTATAATAAATATTGTTCTACAGGGACCGTATTTGTTTTGACATTTTTCACAAGGTTCCAATGTACATTCAGAAAACTTTGTTATATCTGCAAGAAATCTCTGCATTTTAATTATTCTTTGCAAGGTGAACAACCATGGGACATGTGGTCCAAAGAAATACGCCATGATGGCGCAAAACAAATATCTATAACAGGGCGGATGGATTCCCAACGAGAAAGAATGTTGGGAATGACTGATGAAGAACGAGCATGGCGTATTCGTTACCTTAAAAGTTTGGAACTAAAAAATGAACCGATCACACCTCCAAATTACTATAAAGAATTGTATAATCCAATCCGAAGATTTTACAGAGTACCGCTCAATGCTGCAGAAAGTGCATTAACTCCTGTTGTGGTACGTTTAACTCAACTACAAAATTATATTAAAATCTAAAAAATCTCAAGTTGCATTTTGTGTTTTAAAGATCTAGCATTAGTACCCTCAGCTTTGTTTTGATATAAAATATATAAAAATGCAGCTTGATAATGCTACTAACTTACTTTTTTATATCGTTAGTCAAATTATTTTTAACCAATGGTGTTTTGTTGCACTTTGTTACTGAAATGTTTCTAATTTCCATTAGGGCGAAATGGCTGCAGCTGTTATGCGCCGATTGACCGCAAGATTCGTAATGGGTGTCATCGGCCTTTACTTAGGATTCTACTACTGCAAATATAATTCAGCGGTACTTAAATTTACGTTTTTCTGTATAATGCGAAGCTTAAATAATCAGCATGATTTTTCAATCTCGTTATTTAGACTTGGGAACGCGAAGGTCGCTGGTTGATGTTTAAGACTCGAAAAGTGGTTTATCCTGGTGATCCTGGTTACCCCAACTATGAACTTCGAAGCCAGGGGAAAGATTTCTATGTGCTGGACCGCGAAAAGAGTGAATTTTATAAGAACCACAAAGTTGAATAGACCTCCATTGTTTCTTGTATATAGAATAAAATAGTGAATGATTAAGTTATATCAAACCGATTCATTGCTTTATTTATTTTCGAATGAACACGATACAGTACTGATATTGGGTATAATTTACGTTGTTTGTTTAATTCATAGCTATTAAATTGTTGTACGAGCTTCTTTCATTATTGAAATTAAGATGGAGCCGATATTTCAATTGCATATTATACATGTTGCCATCGTACCATACTGTAGTGTATGTATGTATGTATGTACATATATATACAGCGGGTTGGGCGCTCTTCGTTAGGTTAGGTTAGGGTTAGGTTGGCAAATTAGTGTTTATGGTAGTTCGCAACAGTACCGACGTCTCTGTCAGCTCTGTCTTTCTAACCCAGCTGCTTGTTTCCCGTTGTCTCCAGTGTCCGTGCAATCAGTGCAATAGTACTAAGTGTAATGTACTTTTCCTAATAGTTAGTTGATAGGCGATTGTAATGTCGAAGGCTAAAGTATCAGCAGAATGGCGAAAAAGGGTAAAATCGGAGTATATGCGATTACGGCAAATGAAACGTTACAAACGTGCAGACGAAGTGAAAGTTGCTTGGAATCAAAATCGCAAGGTTATGACTGGTTCGTACATTGTTACTGATTATTATATTAAAATGCTGTTGAATAGTATTTTGCAAGAATTAATATCAAATTTAGATGTTCATGGATTTTTGTTTGATATATCTATGTGTGCTTCTGGCAATAGAAGTTCATTTTGAAACTTTTACACAAGTACTGTGCTTTTTGTCAATTTCTTTAGAATTGTTGATATTAGAACAAAAACGCTGGGCAGATGGAAAGGCAATGTGGCTTGCGATGCAAGATATCCCACCTCACGTCTCTTGCATGAAAAAGGCAGAGGTTACCAGTTCGGATGGAGATTTACAGACCTGTCCAGTTAAAATCATTAATGCTGTCACCCCTATACCGACCATGTATACCTGGGCTCCGATTCAACAAAATTTTATGGTAGAAGATGAAACGGTATTACACAATATACCTTACATGGGAGATGAAATTCTCGACCAGGACGGTACCTTTATCGAAGAATTAATAAAGAATTATGATGGAAAAGTACGTAAATCAATTGCATTAAAATCATTCGTAATACATTCGTTTTACGTGGAATCTTAATTTTGATGCGACGTAGGTACATGGAGATAGAGAATCTGGCTTTATGGACGATTCGATATTTGTGGATTTGGTCAACGCGTTAGTGAACTATGAAAAAGAAGACAAAGATAAGGAACAGAATAAGAGAGGAAAAGATTTACATCGGGATAAGGAAAGCAAGGATGACGATAAGGATAAGAAAGATAGCGGAACGAAAGTAGACGTTAAAACAGAAAAAGTAGATGGGAAAGAGAAAGCAGAAGAAAAACCATTTCCAACTATGCAAATATTCAATGTACGTTAATTATGAATCGCATTAACAACTTTAAAATTGGATTATTTTGTAATAAGTATTTATTTTAAAGGCAATATCGAGCATGTTCCCCGATAAAGGCAGACCGGAAGAATTGAAAGAAAAATATATTGAATTAACAGAAAGATCAGACCCAAACGTTTTGCCACCAGAATGTACTCCAAACATTGATGGCGTTAACGCTAAGAGCGTACCACGCGAACAGACAATGCATTCGTTTCATACCTTATTTTGTAGGCGATGCTTCAAATATGACTGCTTTCTTCACCGTGAGTACTGCATAAAATTTTAATGTTTTTGTACCCTTCATTTTTGTCTTTACATTGGACTGGATAAACTGAACGATAGCTCCGTGATAAGAAACGCCTTCTTAAAAACGTGTGAACAAAATGTAATTATAGAATAATTTTGGATATCGTAGCTGTTACGCAAGATTAAAGTCATAACAATTACAATTAATTTATCATTCCTGATTTATCATAGCAGCCAGGGGAACCTCGCCGCAAGGTAAAGACTAATATTGCAAATAAAAATGATAGTATTCGAACGGACGCTTTTTTTGTTTAGCACACAGGCTTCACCCAGGGTTCATCCACTCAAATTTCATTGACTGTACTTCATCGCTGTCTCTACTATATTCTACTGTGTTCGCGCTGCTCTAACGAGGTATTTACGATCGCTCAAACTTACTCTGTTACTTTTAGGTCTTCAAGTTTGTCATCCGGGCCCAAATCTACAAAAGCGGAAAGGCCCAGACCTAAAGCCTTTTCTGGAACCATGCGGGACGGACTGCTACATGCACTTAGTACGTTTCTTATTTCCATCAAATATTTCTTTAATCTTCTCTTGTACTCATTTTCCTATTTGTTTTTATTAGGATGGAATGAAGGAAAAGCTTGCGGCGCAGGCAGCTGACATAAAGGAGGAAGATGCGGATGAAAAACGTGGGGGACCACGAAAGGTTCGAAAACAGGCTAGTGTTGATTCTGGAAATGAAGCAAGTAGCGAAGACAGCAATGATAGTAATAAATATAGCCAAGGCGGTAGTTGTCAAGGTACAATTAATAGTTTACAAAAACAAATTGAAATTAAATTGTTTCATTAAAATTTATTGTTACCACTTACTATATTAATTTTCGAGCAGATTTCAAACAAAACGTTAATAAAGAGATGAAGCTAGAAGAAACAATGGAAGATCAAGCGCAGCCAGAAAATCAAATTCCATTCTCCCTGTTGGATCATGACAAACGGATTAAAACAGAGAGCGAACTTTCTTGGACTGGATCTGAGCAAAGTCTGTTCCGAGCTTTACACAAAGCATTTCCTGGCAATCCATGTGCTTTAGCACAAATAATGTTGACAAAGACTTGTCAAGAAGTATATGAATTTGCCCAGAAAGAAGCGTCAGACATTCCAGCAATTGAAAATTTGAAAGATTTCACACCGCCGCGTAAGAAGAAGAAGAAACACCGATTATGGTCGATGCACTGTAGAAAGATACAGTTGAAAAAGGATTCAGGTAAATTTCGCAATTTTTCTATTTTTTCCTTCTATTTATCTGATTCTATATGAGTAAATTTACCTTGCAGGTGCTAATCACGTTCACAATTTTGCACCCTGTGATCATCCAGGTCGACAATGCGATAATTCATGTCCTTGTATACAAGCACAAAACTTTTGCGAAAAGTTTTGCCAATGCAGTAGTGAATGTCAAAATCGTTTTCCGGGTTGTAGGTGTAAAGCTCAGTGTAACACAAAGCAATGTCCTTGTTATTTAGCAGTTCGCGAATGTGATCCTGATTTGTGCCAAACTTGTGGCGCAGATCAGTTCCATATCGCGAGAATATCGTGTAAAAATGTTAGTGTGCAACGTGGTTTACGTAAGTATATTTGTCTTACGTTTATCAGTTATTGCTAGTGAAATTTCGAAAATTCGCTTCACGTAATATTTGTTTCTAGATAAACATCTATTAATGGCTCCGTCGGATGTTGCTGGATGGGGCATTTTTTTAAAGGAATCAGCAGCGAAGAATGAATTTATATCGGAGTATTGTGGTGAAATCATTAGTCAGGACGAGGCTGATAGAAGAGGCAAAGTGTATGATAAATACATGTGTAGTTTTCTCTTTAATCTCAATAATGGTAATTGTCAAATATTTACAAGTATGTGGTTTCAAAACTGAAACACTTTATATTTGATATATTTTAATTTCTAGACTTTGTTGTTGATGCAACACGGAAAGGGAATAAGATACGATTTGCTAATCACTCGATAAATCCAAACTGTTACGCCAAGGTAATGATGGTAAATGGCGATCACAGAATTGGGATTTTTGCAAAGAGAGCAATACAACCGGGCGAAGAGTTGTTTTTCGATTATAGGTCAGTAATATGAAAAATGCAGGTTGTATGTAAATTGAAAATTGTATTTAAATATCTAATGCAAACTGATGTTAATATTCTGTTTCAGATATGGTCCAACTGAGCAACTGAAATTTGTTGGTATTGAGCGCGAAATGGAATTTCTGTAAGATCTTTAGTGTTATAATTTTACATTTACATGTATTAACAAGAATTGACAATTTGACTGGAAGACGTTTGTTAAGGATGCATCATTTTTTTTTTAAGAATAATCCATATATGTAAAATGCATTCAAGTTATTAGAAAAGAAAATTGTACCTGATACATGTTCGATCGATTCATCTCAAAATCACATATCCTTGTATCAATCTGGTCGAGGAATTCTGTGTTAACAATGCATCATCTGTCGTAGCTCTAAAACATTTACTAAAAGATGTTTCATAAAAGAATTAATATGTGTTGAACATTCCTTTACCCGACCACTATCATTTCCATTTTTATTTTTTGTTTAATTTAATTCTCAACGGAATGTTTTATTATTCCTATTACTTTTTCGTTAGCGATGTTTACAAACGCATGATCGCTTTTCAAAAACAAGATTTTCTAGAATAAACTTTGAGCTTTGAACCGCGATTATACAATGATTATTATTGATGAATTTTGACATAATTTCCTAAGTCCATTATAACGAGAGCTAGAATTAGGTGGCTTGCTAATGCCGAAATGTAGTTAAAGGGCAAATTACTTAATTAACATGAGGTAGGTGTGTTAAGCTATCGTGCGAACGGACCCGCAATTTAGATCGTAGCAGGTCTACACTCCAGTTTATTAACTCTCGAATACGAGTCATAAAAGCTGCCTCTCTACGGAAAAAGTGCACGCCTCTACACTCTAAGAATAGCTTGCGGTCATATAAACCGTCCACAATGTTTGCTACTTGAAAAATAGTTTAATCGTTTAAAAAAATTCATTGTTAAACTGAAAATGATCAAATCAATTATTTGATTTTGAAAGAATACAAAGTACGTAACTGAAAGCGACGATCGATTGAACATTCAAACAGTTAGATCCTTGGAGCTTGTAGCGCTGAGTTACGACGAAGAGATTATAGAGAAGCTTTGCGATGAGCTTCGCGTGCAATTCGGCCACCAGTTGCAGGCCTCGGTGCCGTCGAAACAGTCGCTGGTGGTTCGCGAAACCAGTCGATCCAGTCGTTCGTGAAAATTCATTTACGATTTAATCAATCACTTATCAGATGATCAAGAATTCAATAACAAAATCGTATCGAGTAGTTTTCCTTTTTTCCAAACTCTAACAAGTGTCGGGAGTGATCCCGCAACAAAGTGTTTATTTACTGTTTTTTTGAAAAAAAAAAAAACGAAAGACTCGTCGCTGACCTTTAAATATACGTGAGATCTTCTGCAGTGAATTCGTGAGAGTAAAATTCGGCACTAAATGTGTCGAATGGATTTTCGTTAGTTTTGTGTGAATAGTGTGGAAATAGAATTTTTTCGTGATTATTTATTGGAGTCTCGAGAAGACTAAAATCTCGTAGGAATGACGGGGAAACAGCGTGCAAGAGGAAAAGCCTGAGAAGTAAAACTGACGACGGTGCGATACCCGTAAGACCACGAGTGAGGGAAGCTAATTTGAATCAGGGCCAAGCGCGAAGGAATTCTATCGTGCGGATATGGGAGAAGAAGGTAATAATAATCTTCCTGATCCGAAAGCGGAAAGCAAAGATTCACCGGATTAAACAGCGAGGAAAGTTTATCGTGGTACTCCAGTAAACTCCACTTGGAAACTTCTCGCATAGGATTATTTTAAAACCGGAAACTTCAATTTCGCAGTTTATGTAATCAGACGAACTTTGGACAGGTGTTTTTTTGTTTTTTGCTGGTATAATAATAACAATAGGCAAGCAAATGTATCGCACTTCTAATTAGTGATCTGCATATTTCAATCATCAGATGCGAAGATAATTGCCATAGATAAAGTAGGGGAATATTTGCTTCAGTATGAGTTATAGAATTTTTAAAGTGTCGACAAATACATAGCTGACGAATGATCCTTATTGGCTTTGAGTACTATACAATAATCAGATTTAAAGCAGCTTACATTAAATTCAGACCCTCAACACCTTTCAGTTTTAAGATTTAAGCCTCCATTTCCCGACAGATAAATCTCATATCTTACAAGTGGTTTTATTCTCTCCTAATTCTGATTGTTCCTTTGAATTCTAAATTAATAGAAATTTTTATATACATTTCACCGGATCAATACATTTTACAACATTCTTTCCAATCCTTATGATCTTCGAAATTACGCGTAATAAAATTGAAGCATAGACTCATTAGTCATGTATTTCATCAAACGTTCATTCTCACATTTCTTTTCTATATTCTCGGATTTTATCCAGTCATTAAAGAAACTGCTTTCCCTTTAATTTAACATTTTATGTTTTAACGCGAGCACCGCCAATCCGCTTCGCTACTTATTCATATGAATAAAGTAATTATAAAGCGCGTACAAGACTGGTACTGTATTTCGAATCGTTAAATTGTCGATTTATTTCCAAGGAATAATTACTTTCACTATAGGAGCGATTCCACGCAAAGTGAACACAGTCCATACACACCTAGTCTCAGATTTTTTTTAAACTTTGTATATTTGTAGCCCTTGTCGAACCCTGTAAAATGCCGTTTTCCGTTCCTCAATATCATTAATAGTTTTTAAGTTATTTAAGTGTAAAGTTTTGGATCAATTTTTCTTTAAAAATTTATAACTCGAAAACTAATAAAGACACCAGGATGTGCGAACCGCCGTTTTCTTCGGAAATCTTCAAATTTTAATAAAAAAAATACTCCATGTGTGTTAAATTGTATTAACTAGTTATAAAATATAAATATTTGTTAAAAATTTAAATAAGACAGTGAAAGACATTCTTGATTACTTTGAAATTAATTTGGCATATGCTCTGAAGTGTTCTGAAGAATCCCTGTAAATTAGAAGTTGGAGAAATGCGGAGATCCGGAGTAATAAAATATTATTGTTGTAAAGACCCAGCCGAGTGCGCGCTGCGCACGCGCTCTATGGTCGCGGCCCGTCTAGCGTGATCAGTGGTATGGTCGCCGCCGGGCGCCGTACGGGCCGCGACTATAGAGCGCGTGCGCAGCGCGCACTCGGCTGGGTCTTTACAACAATAATATTTTATTACTCCGGATCTCCGCATTTCTCCAACTTCTAATTTACAGGGATTCTTCAGAACACTTCAGAATATATGCCAAATTAATTTCAAAGTAATCAAGAATGTCTTTCACTGTCTTATTTAAATTTTTAACAAATATTTATATTTTATAACTAGTTAATACAATTTTACACACATGGAGTATTTTTTTTATTAAAATTGGAAGATTTCCGAAGAAAACGGCGGTTCGCACATCCTGGTGTCTTTATTAGTTTTCGAGTTATAAATTTTTAAAGAAAAATTGATCCAAAACTTTACACTTAAATAACTTAAAAACTATTAATGATATTGAGGAACGGAAAACGGCATTTTACAGGGTTCGACAAGGGCTACAAATATACAAAGTTTAAAAAAAATCTGAGACTAGGTGTGTATGGACTGTGTTCACTTTGCGTGGAATCGCTCATAGCTATCGTGTCATGAGTTTATATCATTTATCGCAACACATCGCGGAATATGTACTCGGACTCGCAACGCTAAAGATTGCGTACGAAAGTTCGTCCTTGTGAACGCCTCCCCATTAATCCTGACAAGCCCACGCGATTGCATGAAATATAGGTCAATTTGCGTCTGAAGGATTCCCCTAATCCGTCCAGGGATTTTTAAGCCGGACGTTATTACCCTGATAAGTATTTTTTGTCTCGATCTTTTCTTTAAGCAGATTTCTGTCGAGGTGTAAAATATTCAAATTTTAAACAGAATAGACAACAATCGACGTCACATTAACTATCGAGGATCAAATATCTTTGGAGAAAATAAAAACTATATAGATTTATTTGACTCTCTTTTTACCGAAACGAGAATATTTTCAATTGAATGCTGAGCGGAAACTTCAATAAAATCGTTGTATGCCACGAGAAGTGGAAATGAATTTCGATATAGCACGATTGGAATGCTGATGGGAGGTTTGTCAGGTAAAAACATCCGACAGGGTCATTAATGTTTCGACTATTAATGGAAATTGTAATGCAGTCTTGATTTTAGTGGAATATGACTCATACGTGCGTTCAAAGCGAAGCGCTCGAAATCAAACAAAACTCATTCTATTCCTCCAGCGTTCTTCCACGACTTTCAACAATACGCAGAGGATGAATAAAAATGCATTTTCCGCGGGGAAAGTAGAGGAAGCCTACGAGTTGCATTTTAACCACTGCTTTCTTCAGCTTCATACACATCTAGCTTTCTAAATCTCATAGCTTTGAACACCTTCTCTTTTTCGTTATAACAGTCGTAATCGGTGATCGCAGTAATTATAGAAAATTCTTTGCATCACATTTAGAAATATCATTTCCGTTTTAAAGTTTCATGTTTCTTACTTTTTATCCAGTATTTTCTTCATTTTCTTTTCATTTCTGTATTTTATATGAAAAATCTCTGGGAAATTGAGGTGAAGTTGAGAAATGGCGTATTGTAGTGATCAATGTATTGGAACAGTACACAGTTCCTTGTTACGAAAGGATCAGTTGTTGGGTAGATTCTTTAAATAATGCGAAACACAAGCTGTGTTTTCGATTAAAACATGTATTTACATAAAAATCTAATATCCCGCGCAATATTCTCTCAGAGATTTTACTTACATTTTTAAGTTTACTTTAGTTGCAATATTAAACATCTTGAGGAACAATTCCAGGAATATTTAATATTAATTTCATAGATCTTAATTACAAATACTGCAATCTTCATTAGTTAACATTAAAATCCATTCTTCCCCTTACCTAATTATTTAATTTCCACTGAGCCAAGACCTTCCGTTATGTTCGCGGGGTATTTATCTTCCTCAATATCGCGAAATCCCTACGCTTCGTTCTACATGTATTATTCGGTGCAAAGTGAATCCTTTAAGCAAATCTGATATTGTTTCGCAATCAGTTTTCATTGTGAATAAAAAAAAACAGCATTGAATTCTTGAAGTATCAATATTTGCAGATTCGAAACCCATGATCTAATTAGACTAATAATACGGAACGCGGTAGCAGTGCGATCGATGGAGAACCCATTACTTGCGACTATCAATTAAGTGAATTATTTCATACGCGTAATTCTCTGAATTTCATCCTCATCGCATCAGTAAAGTTGAGAAACTACCTCTGCGTAGACATAAATAAAAATCAAATATTTTAAATTAACTGTTATTTAGATTCTACGATGATAAAAATATTTTTTCGCTCAATGACCGCATTGGTAAATTTCTAAGAATTTCAAATTAATCAGAATTAATAAATCGCAACGCGAGAAGATTTGCGCTCCAAAGTTATGAGATACAAACTTGAACCGGAATTCGCAGCAATTGGCGCTGACCTCTGCACAGAGAACAGTGTTAGCAATTTACTCGGTTAAACGCGTAACCATAATCATTCAAGTTCGAAATAAAACGTGGGTGTACGCAAGACTCACTCTGGCGCGAGATGCCCAATGCGCCGAAACTAAGAATAGAGTCTTTACAGAGAACTCCAATCGTTAAAGGAATCTAGTAAACAGTAAAACCAGTAATGTTCCCAATAACGGATTTCCTATTGAGAAAATTAAATTAGTGTTTTTAATGATGTAAAATTTACCTGGAGGGATAATAATTAAGGTTCCATAATTAAACTGTTCCTCTACGGGAATCCACGAAGTTCGGATATATCCGACAGGATGATGATCCTATATTAAATCCATCCAAAGTAACGCACAGTTTCATAAAACTTCAGTCATATCTTAAGATTGCAACTATTTTAAAGACACCTATTCCGGAAGAGAAAGTTTAATGTATCTAATCAGTTGTGGTGAAAAAACCACAGTTATTTTCTTATAGTGCATTCAAGGCTTTTAATAAGAGAGAACCGTGACAGTTAAACTTATTAGCGTATGCTTTGTCAAATTTGCTAAACTTTGCAAACCTCTCTTTGGTCTCTCTTATCTCCTAAGTTCCAAGTTATATGTAGTACGTTTGTTCTCCAGATTGCTCCAAATCACAGTTCCCCCTGTTTCTCTCTCTTTTCCGCTTTTGTATTAGCATTCGTTCAACGTACGAAAGTAACCGGGGAAAAACTAGTTTGACGAAGATATAATCGCTTAGTGAAGCAATCCTTGGTTGGTATAATTCGCCTAAGGCGTTGCAAGCTTCTTTCCACCGAGACTATTACGCTTAATGAAATGAATCCTTTTTTATCTCCATCGGCGAGAGTAGCCTTTCGTGTTAAACCGTAGACGACAGTCTCGAATCTTCCGCAATTATTTCTAATGAAATCAACTAGAGGGAAAGCCACTATTATCATACTACGATGAAATCTCTCTCTCTCTCTCGCTCTCTGAATGTAACATTCTTATAAAATCACAATCCACTTTAGACAATTCTTTATTTTCTGATCACGAAAATTCTCGAATCTACTTTCGTTAGTAAATCCGTGAAATTAACGTCATTCCTTTCGGATGATCGAAAATAGTTTTTGCTGGCTGTAAGCCAAATCTTATCGACTTCATTGGATTATCCTCTTCGTTCCAGTGAGCGATTGGTAAACTTCCCTCTCAACACTGGAGAGTCCATAAGCGTTCGAAATCGATGAGCTATACTGACTTTTGCGAAGTAGCTTATTAAAAAAATTCCACCCTCAGGATAAGTTTTATGACAAGCGTACGCATTATTCTGTGGAAATCTTTACGAGGAGCCTTCTGTCATAAATATTTATCCAACGTGCAGACTTCTACTGGGTTATTTAGCCAGAGAATCAGTCAACACAACTGGGATTCTTAAACGCAATACATATACATACATATACATATGTATGTCGCAAGGTCCTGTTCGTTTATTCTAATCCGTGACCGTCACGAAATCATAAATTTTGGTTTCCGAAAATATACTCACGAATCTATGAATAGCGTGGGCGCAACTTACAATAGCTTCAAAACAAAAGAAGGATATATGTACGTGGGTGTGTTATGTATTTCAGAGAGTTGCCAGGATATGGCGGGTGTGGAAGAACTGGAGGAACTAAGAGACAAGTACGAAGGAACATTGACTGCTTCGCTTTACAGTGGAACTCTCTGCGTCGCTGCTCTTGCTACCCTTGTTGCTCTCGGCGTTCTGTGTGTCACTGATTATACGGTAAGAGAAAGTTCTAATATGTAAGAAACGTAAATGTGGATAATACGATTCTGGAGCGATCTTTGTAATTGAACTATACCGTGGGATGCTTTTGTTCCATCGGACGCCTATAAAGTTATACAATTGGCAATTATTTGTATTTGCTATTCTGTAGTAATTGAACGCTTCGCTTGTCATTTCGAATTATTGGCGATTTCAGAATTTACTTATTCCGGCTCTGTATTTATTTACAACTTGGTGCACTCGACGGACGTAATTGTAATATTGTTTAAGTGGGAGTATTCAATATTAAATGTGAGTTTCTACATGTGGAAAATATTAATTTTTAACAACCTGAGTATTAATTATCCTCATTGTACTTGCCTCTTTAATATTCCGAATATCGATTACCAATATGCCAAACATCAAATCAGGAATGGCCTGTTGGACCTAAATGAGGTTCATCAGGATCATTCAGAGTTTCCTGGAGTCTGTTAGAGACGTTTTGGATCGAATTGCGTCTACCGACTAAAGCTCGTTGAGATCGATCAAAGCTAGTGTTAACAAATTCCTAATAGACCTTGGGTTCCTCTTAACTCTGAGTAGCGGAAACTCCTACTAAATAACTAGTTCCTGCTCCTTACCGAATCTCAATACCCTCTAATCGATTCGCATCGATTTGCGACGACTCTTGTTGAATCCGCCACAAGTTTATAAAGTTTGTTGAACTTTCAATTTTCATTAGAAAATGTATTTGTTAGCGAGTAAGAAAAACAATTTTGAATTCTGGTTTCGTCGCACGGATGCTATTAGTTGGAAGATCAATTTACACTTGATCCAAAGATAACCCTTTGGGACGCATTATCGGAAAGAGATATATATAAAATACTTCGTTAAGCGATACCCTAAGAATTCGCAAGGATCGTTTTCAGCACTGACCATAGATTGACCTTCTAAGGTTGAGTAATTATTACACAAAGTTACTGAAACGAATTTCAATAAATTTCGAACTAACGATTATCTACTATTTCACCAAATATTTTTCTAATAGATATCAACAGGTTCCAAAAATCTAGGAAACAGAATTTCTCTAATATATTCTACATGTTACTCTGTGATTGATGAAAGCTTTAGTTCGCAAATATTTCCTGTCAATATTTTATATTCTTGCTTAAACGATACACAATGGGTTAACGTTTACTCACGGCCGGCTGCGTTGACAGATGTCCGGGAGCATTATCGATATGTTATTCAGGCACAACTATCCGCTTTTGTATTTCGAGTACATTTATGCTAATAATAGATGACCGTGTTGGAAAAAACCAAGTTGAAATTCGATACCAATTGCAGCGAATCAAACGAACAACGTATACATTCAATTGTAAAAAAAAATAATTCAAATAATTAATACTTGAAAATAGGTCATGCTAAAAATCGATACTTGAAATAAAATTGTAATAGATTTATTAAGGGTAATTAAAATATCTATGTTGCAGGATTTATCCCGAGTAATTGTCCCAGTCGCAACTTTAACAATTATGTCATTATCGTCGTTAAGCCTCTTGGTGTTAGCACAGTTACCCTCAACGTTAACATCCGCAAGAACAAGGTTCTGTATCGGATTGGCATCTTCTACGATTTTGGGTCTTGGAATCTTAGTTCTACACGGACCAGTACCTCTTTTCGTAATCGTCTTTGCCATAATAGCCGTTCTACCAAGGGACCAGAGACAGATTCCAACAATAGTCGCACTTATTTTGATTGTTTCTCATATTGCTCGAAGGCTAATATTTGATGAAGTATCTAGCTACTATCAAACGGCACAGGTATGTCAAATATATCATTTAACAGTACTATCTTATTGTAAGTAAATTTATATGGCAAATTTATTTGCTAATCTTCTTTATTTTCTGTAAGATTATTAATCGTTATTTTCGAAACTTCCACTGGTTTCCCATCATTTAACTTGGTTTCAAGTGCGACACGAGATTTATTCACGATACGTATGCTAGCTGATATAAATTCATCAGTTAGAAACTATAACTCTGTTTACGATATCCGTACAGTCTAATATCTGACTAAACTCTTGCCGCGTAGCTGGTAGAACAGTTTAAAAGTGTAGACTGAACAGTGAAGAAAAATGAGTGTATCGTCGCTTCATTTTCAGTTAATTGGGGAAGTTGTGCTGTTGCTGGCCGCAATCCTGGCAGGTTCGTATTACAGCATATTGACGGCGCGAGCGCACAGCAGGACCTTTGCCGGGACAAAAACTGTAATTGAGTCACGAATTAAGCTCGAATGCGAGCGCGAGCAACAGGAGCAACTGTTGCTAAGTGTCATCCCTGCTTATATTGCCGCAGAGGTGAGTTTCGAATAAGATTTCTCAAACGAAATTAACCAACAACAGAATAACATATTTTCTTAAAAAATGATTGATTATTATTAGATTTCACTATTTTTTAATTCTATAAACAGATTTGCTTTAATTATTCGAACTGTTGCATTTAATTGAATATTGATTACATTGAACTATAGTGTCGATCGAAAATGCTACACCGTTTAATATTCTGTTTGCTATTGCATATAGTAGCGCTTTCACAGTTTCGTATTGCACTATGATTTATAGAATAGATACTGTTAGTGAGTTACAGCTGCAATCTATCATTTATTAGGTGAAGAGAAGTATCATGCTCAAAATGGCAGATGCCTGTCAAGAGGCAAGTAAACATAAGCAAACTCGATTTCATGAGATGTACGTGCAGAGGCACAACAATGTCAGGTAATATTGTGTGACTATATTTATCGAAAAATACAGTGTATCAAATGATTGAATTCTAGTTTAAAACCACTGGCTGTATGTATATATGTATGTGTGCGATAATTCTACTTTTGCGAGATTATTCTGATGTATTCTGTGCATGATAGCATTCTGTACGCAGACATCGTGAATTTCACCCCATTGTCGGAACAACTCTCTGCCTCGGATTTAGTGAAGACGTTGAACGAGCTTTTTGGAAGGTTCGATCAAATTGCACAGGTGAGATTCTAATTATATCTGAATATTTCACACTTCCTCTACCCGCAATTTGCAGAATATTAGAATTTGAAAAATTTCAAATTCTTTAAACTCAATGGTAAATTGCATTTCGCTTATTTCTCTGGGTTGCATGAGGATTGTGAAACTGAATTCCACTGAGGGGGAAATTTGAAACATTGAATAAAACAATTCGCCAGTTGGAATTGTTATAAATTCAGGATTCTGCCATTCAAGGGAATGTACAAAAGCACGGTATTGTGGCTATTCAAGAATATTTATGTATGAGCGTGAGTTACCAAGAACTTAAACAGTTTGTGTAAATCAGAAAACCTCAATCTGGTTATAGTAAACTTATAATTGGAAGCAAAACTCACAAAGTTGATAAACTGTTGCATTGAGTAACTTTAAGAAATTACTACGAAGTTTAAAAAAAAAAATAGATAACAGTAAATCAAATTATCACTGATTATTATTTAAAAATTATTTTACAAAATCAGCATCTTACATCAGCTTATCTATTTGATGTATAATTATATTATTCCCATCTGGCAATGATGTAGGGGTGGAGATAACGTACTAGTTAATTATTTCATTAAATCCGCATACCAGTTGCATACCCTATTACGTCTACCACTAATCTCGACCTAGAAATAGTATTACGCAGTCGAATGATCAGACAAACTGTTGAATATCCTAATCGTTATATCCGATTGCTAATATACATATGTATTGCACACTGCAGCGAAGGAGGATTTCGTTTGTTTTATGAACTCGATTATCACAGTTCTATTAAATCGAAAGAATATATATTCTAACGTTGCTATAGTTTGTATTATGTAAATGCTAAACGCTAAATGTACGAAGGGTGTATACAAAGACATCCTAGACACCGATATTACGCTCGAAGCTGTTGCAACCAAATCAGGCCATTAATAATAGGAGTCGCTGCAAGCAAATTAGACCATTAATTCGAAACTAAATTCTCCATACATCCGACAATACTCTTACGAAAACTAGAGTTTCGAGTAAGTGGACTACGTCGTAAGATGAATAATTGCACGTATAGATAGTCGTGTTTCAATTGCAGGATAATCAGTGCATGAGGATCAAGATTCTAGGTGACTGTTATTATTGTGTCTCGGGACTTCCGGTTTCTCGGCCTAATCATGCGTTCAACTGTGTCAATATGGGTCTTCAAATGATAGATGCTATCAGGTATCCATATAAATACATAGATAATTATATAAATTATTCTCATCTAATTCGTCTCAATTAATACGACCCTCTTATCTCAAATTTCTTTGAACAATTCAAACGCAGATATATACCGAGCAATTGCTGCCCTTTAGTTATCTCTATTGATCCATATGTTCCTACGGATTGTTTACGTGTATGCATTAGCATACTAATTGCTGATTTACTTGTTTTGGAGGTGTTTGTCGCGTCGCTAAAGTTAAATTAGCAATTCAAAGCTGAAACTATCGATTACCGATCAGTAGCTGGCAAAGTAGAGAGAAATTAAATAGCACATTTGATAGGAGAAAAAAATGTATATACGCGTCAGTTGCGTCATATGTAGTTGAGAATGTGCCAAGGGATATGAAAACCAATGTGTAACGTAGTGTTTCGAGGGGATTAATATATTCGATTCTACCATCACCGCATGTCCTCGTAACTTTCCCAGTTTCATAGAGCCTTCGGGGAATTTCCTGCCGCGCAAATCCCCACCGTTTCGTTTCGTTACTTTATCCAGCTTTTAGCGTAGTTCACTCTTTATGCCCCATTCGGACGGAAACGAAGCTTTGCGAATATCGTTGGCTGTCATCCCCAGAATAATAAGAGGCATAGAAACATACTCAAGAACAGTTATGTCGTGCTGATAATAATCGGAGAAAGTTCCGAACGATTGCTCTATGATAAACAAAGATACATACGTAGTTATATGTATAACTGCATGAAACTGTTGAGAATAGTTTTGGGTAATGGTCGTATAGATCGATTTAAAAGAAGTAGCAAAAAGGATGTCTCGTATTGACATTTAGATTCGTTCGCGAGGCGACGGGCTTTAACGTCGACATGCGAATAGGAATTCACACCGGAAACGTCCTCTGCGGCGTGCTGGGCCTCCGCAAGTGGCAATTCGATGTCTGGAGCGACGATGTCACCCTTGCAAATCATATGGAAAGCGGCGGCTTGCCTGGGTAAGATCGATCGATCGTTATACTCGTACATGTACCATATCCAATGTAAAAATCTTTTTAAAGTATCCACTCACATCAGCTATTTACCACTAGTTTCATTGTCACCTTACATGAATCCTGCTTCGCGTCTGACTGTATAAAAAGAAACCAATTAACTGCAACAGAATTTCCATCTCGAGCACAATTTCGATGGATGAAGTAACACGAACCCCAGTAGAATTGCAACCGCGGTTTTCAGTATCGTAAACAGATCTGAAGTAAATTGATATGGACACCTGCGGAGGATACTCGAATAGGGTGTAATCTATAGGGTGTACTTAGAGTTCGCGAAAAACAAGCAAACGTTTCTCGAGAAAGCAAAGTTGAAAGGACAGTAGTTGTAGCATTTATGGGGTCAGCACTCAAGTTTCCTAACAAGGATCCTTTTTTCCAAAGGAGGGTACACATCACTAAAGCAACCCTACTCCAACTGGGTGACCGATTCGATGTTGAACCCGGTGATGGTGGATCCCGAGAGAGTTACCTGGCTCAGCACAAAATAGAGACATTCCTGATAGTGCCACCCGAGGTAAAGAAACTTGTTTGGAAAAAGCATCTATCCCAATATGTATTAAACACTATGATTCGTCGAATCAAACTGATTCTATTTGCAAACCCATGCTCACTATGTTAATACTCTCAGCTGAATTTGACAGTTGCGCACTGATAAATAATTACATAATTAATGACTCCCGTTATTACTGAATATTATGTTGATAATATTCATGAGCATCCTGATCAAATATTCGCGTTGGGGGTTTTAAACGTTGCATCGCGAAATGAAGCATTCACAAGTGATTCTTGCGTTTGTTCAGAAAAGCAATCGGGAAAATAGCAAAGACGTGGTGGAGCGTACGCGTGGCCCTGGATCCGTACCTTCAAGGTAAGCAGAGTCGTTTAATTACTTAACTCAGTTAACTCATTGACGCAGTTTAATATCAGCTCTAATATTAGATGCAATTACACGATAATATCATGCGACTTGTACGAATGTGACTTCTTAGAAATCCGCATACAAGAATAAGTTTTAACGACTATAGAGTAGTGTCATGGGGAAACTGTGTTACGTCACTGTGAGTTAAAGAACTCTCTTCGTAGGTTTCAGTAGACATTGATACAAATGATGCGACAGTTAGGTGAAACGAATTTTTCTAATTTCATTGAGTGGTTTTCAACGAAGAGACAAAAGCAAGTGCAATGTGCTTTAATAAAAGCTTCTGTACGTTTGTATGTATCGCTAGCTTGTTCCCTGCAGATCTAGACCGAGCAGCAAAATGACGAAGTATGTCGAATGCTGGGGTGCAGACAAACCGTTTGCCAATATAGCTGAAGCTACATTGGCAAAAAACATCGGCTTAACGGTAAAGTAACGGTGAAAACTAAAATACATACTTTCTGATAAGCCGACGAAGCTATAACGGACAGTTCAATAACGTTACTGTGTTCAACGTTCTTTTCTTACAGAGCATGGCCATGTTTGAATCGAACCTCTTATCGAATCATGCCAATTGTTTCGGTGATATCAAGTAAGTTTATTTCCTTTGTTTCTCAAATTATTCGAATACCTTTGATACAGGTTAATTCAAAATTGGCATTACGATTAAATATTAAAATAGATTTTCTCGTTTTATAAAATCATATTGGTAGAAAAATAAAATCCTCCGATTTCTATCTTTTCCTCGCGTATCTAATTCAGGAACACCCTATAGATTCCGAGGATAAGGACGCAACAGTCCGAATTAAACCAGCAATCTTTAACTAACACAGAATTCATCAAACGTTCATCAATCTTGTTACTCTTTAATACTATTAACAGTAGCCGCTCGGAAAAATACAATGTGTGTAATAGAAACCTTTGATTATTCTAAATGTTTTAAATGGAATTAGAAAATGGTGCAGTGGTGGCGAAGGGATTTCTCCGTTTACCTACTGGTTTAAAGACAGTAATCAAGAGCAGCAATATCGGCAACAAGTCGACGAACAATATCCGTGGTACGTCCTGGCCTCGAATGCGATCTACATCTTCATCTTCTGTATACAAAACTTGTACCTACCGAGGTACGCATCTCTATTAATTTCCATGAAAAAATTGTATTATTATGTGCATTTGCAATATTGACTTCAATGACATTTAATATCGCATTTTTCGGGATTTTGGAAACGGAATATTAATGTAATTCGGTGAAACGTAGAAGTATTACAGTATATGGATCATTCGCGGCTGGTTTATCAGCACTATCTATCTTCGTGGCAATCTCATGGATGGCGAACCGAGTGAAAATCAGTGAAGAGGACGCACCGAGCAAATTAGCACTTGGCAGAGGTGTCAGGATAGCGGTTTACTTGATCACGGTATTCCTGACGACGACCTCGTCGATCCTGAGCTTGATTGACGTTGATCAGACAAATGGGTACGAGGTCGTGCCAGTACGTATGCGGAAGAACCTTCGATATTACCTCGAGTCATGAGGTGCGGTCTATGAACTCTTTGCGGTGATGTGTCCAGATGATTTTCACCAATTATTGCATTTATACTAGTCTAATATAACTTATACCGGTTTCATTCAATTATCTCTTTATAGTTTCTCGAAGCATTGTCCTTCAATTATTATCTACGAATTTCGACCGCGAAGAGTTAACAATAGAAACTAAGATAGAAAACAATTGAAGAAACGAAGAATGATTGAATTAAAATCCACTCGAAGACGTTCCTTTTATAAAATGATAATACTGATACTGATAATACTATATACTGATACTGGCCAAATCTCTAGAATCGATATATTCGTTATATCCGGTTACGCCCCTATTAAAAATTGACATAAGATATTTAATTGAAGTAATTTTTCAGATGTATATATATTCTGCCGTGATTTCTCTCGTTGTTGGATGGACCCATTTGCGAGTTGATTTTTTGCTCAAGTTTTGCGTAATGCTGCTCTCTATTACAGTGGTATTGTTGGCTTTCTCGCAAGCACCCGTTGTAGAACTCTATTACACGATCGATCCTATGGAGTAAGTATCAGATTTCCTTGCCGCATTTCGTTACAGCTTCTGCATGAAACGTCATCCAAGTCGTCTTGTTTAAAGAGGGTGTACATGCGTAGTGAAAAGTTTCAATTATTAGGAATACAATAAAAAAGATGGGTTGATACTTCGATGTATAATTTTCTTAGATATCGTCATGTTCATTATTTACTTCAACTGGGCTACGTACTTGTATTGGTAATGTTAATACTGCACGTATTGGACAGACAAGTAGAATATACCTCTAGGATAGACTTTCTTTGGCAAAGTAAGCTGAAAGTCGAACAGGACGAAGTCGAGACTATGAGAGGCATTAACAAAATCTTGCTTGAAAATATTTTACCCGCTCACGTTGCAGAACATTTTCTTACTACGAATAGAGCGACTCAAGTAAGTCTCGTAATTCTCTTCTTTTTTGTGCATTCATTCATATGCATATACATTGCATATACAGATTCGATGACTATCTATTAAATCAGTCATCGAAAGCTGTTTCTATTTGACTTCTCAGTTTCTCAATTTAAAGCACAATAAATAAAAACTAATAATTTTCAATCCTTTACAATGCGTAGGAGTTATATCACGAAAGATATAGTAGCATCGCTGTTATGTTCGCATCAATACCCAATTACAAAGAGTTTTACGACGAGACGGATATAAATAAACAAGGATTAGAGTGTCTCAGACTACTGAACGAAATTATCTGCGATTTCGACAAGCTACTGCTCAAGCCGAAATTCTCTGGTATCGAAAAGATTAAAACAATCGGGAGCACATATATGCTGGCAGCTGGTCTTAGTCCTGGTAAAGAGGATCTTGAAGGCGAAGTACGAATTATTAATATATAAAATTATAAATTACTAACTATCATGTATAAATAATATTATAACGTGAATTTGTCGTTTTCCTGTTCTCTTTAGGAATCTCAAGATCCAGTGAAGCAAGAAGAGCATAACGTGATTGTGCTAGTTGAATTTGCTTTAGCTCTAATGACTATTTTAGATCAAATTAATAAGGAATCCTTCCAGCGTTTTAAATTAAGAATGGGTATGCGTTTCATTCTAGTGAAAAAACTGATACACATATACTATTTATAAATGTATATACGCTTATTTCACATGATTTCGGCTTTTTTGCAGGCTTGAATCATGGCCCGGTAATTGCCGGGGTGGTTGGTGCTCAGAAGCCGCAATATGATATTTGGGGTAACACTGTAAACGTAGCATCAAGAATGGACAGTTGTGGAGAAATGGGAAAATTACAAGTAACAGAGGAAACAGCGAAGATCCTTATAACAGCTGGCTACGAACTTATGTGTCGTGGACCAACGGATGTCAAAGGAAAAGGCACGCTAGTCACATATTTCGTGAAGACACCATTTGACGGCAAGAATGATAATTATTGATCTTGTGTTAGAATGGCAATTGAATAAAAAATTCTCAAGATTGCCTTTCCTATAATGTAGTTACCAGTAAAGTCAACTAAATGCATTTATTTTATTAAAGAAGTATGATCGAAAGGGGTACCGTTCGATTTTATGAAAAATGAAAATTATGTCAACCATCATAAATTTTAGCAGAACCAGGATATTATAGAAAATTTCTCAAAGATCCTTGAGTATAAATTGGGATAAATTGAACAGGGGTTTAAAATCAGATCTCTTTTTGGAATCGAAAGTGATAAGCGAATATGAAAATGAAGTATTTTCGATATAGACACCAAAAAGCATATTGTACTTACGAAAGACTAAGGCCTATACTTTTGTGTAGTACGGGCGGCTATAATACTCTTATCAAAACATCATAAACATGTATCAATTAACTGTTATGAGATTTCTCTTGGAATCATGAAATGATCTCATAAGTGTATTTAAGAATGTAAAAAGTGCCAGTACTTAATTCCTCGGCAATCTACAATCACCGTTCCATTTTTTCTTCGTGTGACAGAATAAACAATGATATTGAATTGAAAAATTTATTAAAAACCTAAGTGTATCAAAATAAAAGAATCAGCAGTCGGATAAAAGTAGTTTAAATCATCGATATACGTGAATTGGATATCGAATGATTTTAAGCATAACAATGGCCTTGATTCTGTAAACACCATTCCGGTTGTAAAGTCTCTGCTGAAATTCCTCTCTTGACATGACGTTCACGATGTCTAAGCATTCTACGCTCAGCATGTCTCCATGTAGTATTGGGTTCAGACCACAATCTCTCACCTAGAGCCGCTGACCTAGGCCAGATTCTCGAATCAATTACTGGCGTGTCAGCCTGTTCTGTCCAGAGAGCAGCTTCACCACCTTGAATCACCACAAATTCATTGAAATGTAAACTTCGATCTTATAATCCTCTAATTTAATTCATGTTAACTGACTGGAACATAAAATGAGAAATATTGAAACAAATTGTCTCTTACCTAATATTAAGTTCTTCTTTGATCCAAAACCTTGTTGTTGAGTAATCTTCAAAGGTGAATTATTATAAACTTTTTGCCATCCTTTGTACGGTGCACACCAATTATTACCCTCTCCTACCCATGCACCAAATCTATATAAATACGAATAGAAATATATATATACATATATATAGTAAATTTCAATATTGAAGAAATATATAATAAATCGATGTATTCTACTTACCCACAATCCAAGTAAAGAGCATCATAGTTTGAAAAGATAACTCTGTAATCATTGCGAAGTAGTCTTCCAATAGTTTCATCGGTACCAGTAGTCCAAATTTGAATAATATATTTCTTTGGATCCAGATATCGAAGATTTTCAGCGCTAGTTAAGCCACTGGTCCAAACAATTACTGGGATATCTTTGCCACTGGTCGCAATTGCCAGTTTCTCCAAAGCTCTTTCTTGGAAGTAATCCCAAAGTAAATAGAAACTTCTGTCAGATAAATCCCATCCCCGTTGTTTCATCCAATCAGTGATGAGAGACGAAGATCGCCAGCAATTAAGATTCACTTCGTCACCACCCATGTGGAAAATATCTGGCTCAAAATCGCGTATCATATCCTTATAAATTCCTTCGAGTACTTCGTAGACTCTTTCGCTAGTAGGATTGAGTTGTCCACAAGGTGGTTCAACGCAGTATTGTTGCCAAGGTTGAGCTTTGAAACATACTGTTGCATTGCCACCGACCTTGAAATTAAATTAATTTTCTATTAACTGTTAAAGTTTCATAATAATATCTAGTTCATCTTTCACAGAAAATTTGTTCTCTCGATTAATGAGAAAGTCGATAAGATATACGATTCGTAAAAGATAAGAACAAGCTTAATACATATTCATCCAATTTTTGATATTCCGATTCGCAGGTGTTATTATTGACAGATCATTAATTCGATTAATACCTGTTAATGATTAAACTGTTTTAAATTTACGTATTATGCAACAATCAATTGGTACTTATTGGTCACCTTGAATAACAGCTATAAGTTTCTCAGAAAATGAATTTGTACAGGTGTTAAATTACATCAAGCGAAAGTTCAAACGACAGTTCTTTCAATGATGATTATTTTCGAATAGCTGACCTTCGATTAAAATGATTTGCATTGGTGAGGAGATGACGTTTGGGACATGCAATGTCAACTCGTTAATGTTACAGATAAAACAGTACAAGTACTTAACAGAAGAAATACGATCGTGTTGAAAAATGTGTAAAAGGTCATCAGAAACGAATAATATTCTTTAATATCGTATAAAATATAAAATATAAAATACACTCACCCATTGCCATCCTTCGCCAACATGCGCAGGTGCATCGAACTCTGGCAAAACTCTGACACCGTGAAGAAGACCGTAGTCAATAATTTCTTTTACGTCCTTCGGAGTATAAACTTTCCGAACAGAATAAGATCCAAGTTGCGAAAATTGGGGATGAGTTTGACTGACATATGGGAAACTCTGGGAATCGGTAATATGCCAATGGAAAGTGTTCAACTTTGACATAGACATAGCTTCGATGGTCCTCAGGATGGTCGCCTTATCGACAAAGTTACGAGCGGTATCCAAAAGAACACCACGATAGGGATAAACCGGTGCATCGGAGATATAAGCCTGACTTGCAATTTTAATTTCGTCACGCAGATCATCGTAAATGATCAATTGACTGAGGGTCTCCAAAGCGTGACGAGCTCCGAAATATGTAGGTGCTCGAATTGTTACTTCAACCTGGGTAAAAAATTCCAAACCATATATTTAACATATATTTATATACTTATATAAACATATATTTAACATATTAATGTCGAAAACTAATTAATATTCCATGATTATAACTATAGTCTGTTTTTATATACTTATGCTAACTATTTGCATGATTTTAGAGACTTCAAAATAGTTAAATTAATTCCAGAATTATATTTCTTAAAAAACAATTCTTATTTTTCTTGAATCTATTAGCAAAAGAATTTCTAAATTGGGGAATTGAATAATTTAAACTACATTCTTACCGCATTGTTTTCGTGTTGGACAGTCAAGGTATAAGTTTCGTTCGTTTCCAAAGTGAGTTTTACGTTATTGGTATCCGACATTCCTTGGAAATAAATGACCATAGGGAAACCACTATGTTTGATCGCACTCGCGTTGCCTTTTTTGACATTTTGTTTCAATAAAACAATATTTTTCCCAAGCAAGTTTCCAGCCAAGGTTTTGGTACTAACTCCCGCGAAGGTCACCTGGTCTGCATTCAGTTGGACCATAGTTTTGCTCAGGGATAAATGTCCAGTCGGCTTGGGCCATATCGTACTTCCTGGAGTGCACAATAGTTCGCATTCTTCCAGGGAGAGTGGATAAGACCCATCATTTACAATCAATTCCTTCTTGCAAATACCGTTATTGCACTTGTAATGCCATGGCGAACTGTAGATACATAATATTGATGCAACCCATAATTAGAAATATCTTATATCGCCTAACTTATAAGCAAACGTTGCAATCTTGAATAATATGTCCAAAAAAAGTACATAATATAGTACAAAAAGAAATGAATTTTCAGTTTTAAAAAAGAAAGTGTGATACAAAACTGGACCTTTGAAGGAATTTCAATATTTGAAAGTCGAACCACGAGAGGATTATAATACAAGCAAGTTTTCAGGAATGCAATCCGACATAAAAGAAAACCGGTGTGTGGATGATCAAAAAATAAATACACAACTATACGCGGTGTTGATTTCTCAACGTTATTGTTAGTGAAATAATTTGAACTGATATTAAGATGAAACTGCCTTTATGCTTCTGTTTAATAAAATACTACTTTTTCGGCGATATTATAATTGAATATTGCATTCGACTTACAGTGCTGTTCTCCATTATTGAAAGTTATCAATGTAAACTTAGATCTTTGGGTTCATCGGAAGGTTTATCGTTTATAATAACATATATCCGGTGATATGTTTGCGTATCCAATCGTACGCGGTCTATTTCTCAATGGAGTCACCCACCTGTTGCTTTCACCACACCCAAAATAGATATCGCGCTGGCGGGAAACGCGGATCTTCTGACAAACTCAATGTCACGGATTATAAGAGCACCGATTTTCCCGACTAATCTGTGCAATCACGACAGTCGGCCAGTAAAAGAGTGATCAAACGCGATACAGTATAATCCACGTTATTCACGACAACTTTGAGCGTGAAAAGCTTAAAGTTCTGAATTAACACGGTGCGTAACGTAAGTTTGATAAGTTCTGTCACGATTCTGACAGCAGCGTGATTTCAAAAATAAAAGTCACATTCCTTCTGCTTTGTCTTTCTTTGATTATTATTTTACAGTGTCATTAAATACGAGTGAATAATTTTGAAACCCTTCTCGGTTCTTGACCGCAATCGTAACATCGTGGTAACAGGAAAATTAATTTAATTACCGATTATCTAATATCAATCAACAGCTAAAGAGAATGTAGTATACGAAGCCAGTCGTGCAAAATATAACAAGCAATTGCCATATAATTTGCTAAAAGACCGATAAAAATCATTTATCACATTCATTTTAATATTTAACAGTGAGAGAAATGGAGAAAGTTGCCTTGTGTCGATTGACATGTACACGAAAACACATACCAAAGCCTTTAATTAATATTCTAATGTGATTACTCGCTGATAGTGTATTTGTGGATAGTGAAAAGTGTACATCTATATACATAGAGGGATATAGAAAACAAGATTGCAATGTGCACTGGAAATAGATGCAGATTTGCCATATGAATTGGCAAAGTGATCAAGAGAATTTGAATAATCGAGATTAATCGAAGGGAAAAGCTTACCTGTAGGAATTCGAAGCAGCCTCAATGTGAGAGTGAAGAGCAAGGACAACGATAAGTAGAGCGATCATGGTTCCTAAGCCTATCACCAAGCCTGTCGTGCGCCAAACGTTCATATGCCTTCCGTAGAACGGTTTTATTCTCACCGCGAAGATCGAACCTGTTCGCGTTGGAAGGGGATATTGGTAGTGGGGTATCGGCACTACCTAATAAATAGAAAAATCGCTGTTCGTTCAGTAGAATTTTAATCGAAATTGGGATCGGAGCGTAGGTGAGAGATCTGACTTGAGTGCGATGAACACTTATCGCTATGTACTTCAGAAAGAGGTACTCATAATCAGCAATCAAGATAAGATTAAGTTAACTATAATAGCACGACAATATTATTTTTAAGGGTTTCTTTCACTGTTTAATGAAAAATTGGTTTAATGTATATAAGTATTATGCTAAAAAGTGTAAGAATCTAATACGAGAATAAATAATCAGATCAAATACAGATTTTGGTCATTATTAATTGAAATAAGTATCAGCGATTTCGCGAAACCTAGAAAGGGTTCCGAGGGTATTTATGACCTTACGACATAAAATGATAGGTATTTTATTAAACATCAATTTGAATAAAACGACACAATACAATAAATTCGATTTATCACTTTATCCGCGGATAATAAGCTCTAAACGGAGCGTATTAGAGATGTTGATAACACAAAAGCCAATAAATTTGTGCTCTAAGACAATTCATTTATAATATAATGTAAATGGAAATTATATGGTTTAGTGGATTGGACTCATATAACGGTTTTCAGTAAGATTAATACAGTTTAATTAAAAAAAATTTCTTTCAGGTCATACAATATAAAAGAGGAAAAAAGTAATTAACATCTTTTGTCTCTGCTCTTTTTACATTTTTTTACAAACTTCGTCATAATACAAAACTATCGATATTGTACTAAAGCCAGGTAGTTTCTGGTTCAAGAAGATACATATATAAGATAAACATTGACAAACAATCTGATTTTTAATAAATATGCATAATAAAGAAATACAGATTACAAAATAAAGTATTTTCGTTTACACCCATTCACTCGACTTGGATTATTCTAAGATGTCTTGATTTCTCATTCATCACCGCGTATCGCTCTGTATTTGGTAAGTTCATTTGGAAAAACTCTATTTAACTCAACTAACATATTTGCTTTGAACTTCCTATAAGCGTCAATTTTTCCTTTCACTTGTTCGTTCTTCGTAAGCGCCTTTTCTATACAGTCCTTGGTATATAGTTGTGGATTTCTGCCTTGATCAATGTAACTGAAAAAAATGAAATCGAGGATTAATACAAATGTATAACGTATTGTTATTTACATAACGAAGAAATTCGACTTACTCAAAAACTTCCAAAGGCACATGGACATCTTGAACTTGAGATTTCAATTTGTCTATTTCTTGTAATCCGCTAACTAATCCTTGACTGAAATATTTGTAAACAGTAATATAATAAAAACGTTTTGTTCTTAGAAGGTAGAATTTTGTTGCGCATCACCATTGTTCAATATTTTTACACTATAATCATCTGTAAATGCAAAGTAAGCGTTATTTCTGAAATTGACAGTCTAATCTTGCAATTCTCAAATACTTGGCATAGTAAATAATTATAATACTGACTTTTGCAGAAAATCACTTACCAAAAAGATAATTGTAAGAAACTACAACAATATCTTTTTAAATCTTACACTGAGCGTCTATATTTAACTCACTTATCGAATATCAACAAATTCTGAGAAGCAGATTAATAATAACAAAACTCTAAATTTTCCGATGTATATACAACGCTTAGCCTTGTTCATTCTCTAGTACAATACATGATGATTGATATTTTGTACAATAAAAATAAAGAATTATCACTCACATTTTTTGATTCAACACATTTTGTCCTTGAGGCTGAAAGTCACTAACAATAATACGAATTTGCCTAACATTTTCAATGAAAAGCTCCAACTGGGTCTCCAAGTTTTCCAACGCAGAAGCCATTTTTCAAGTTTACTGCTCTGAACACAGTAAACAAGCAGCTTGCGAAATTCAGTAGAATGGTCGATGATATCGTCGATGTATCGATACATCAAGATTATGTAGCTAACTTCATTGCTTAATACACACAAGCTTCTATTTTATCCAACTCTCACAATTATGTAATAAATATATACATATGTATACACTTTATTTAATGCACAATTTTCCATACGCATCTTGAACAACATGTAACAAGATAATTGTTGTTAAAGATGTACTATTATTTTGTTCTTATGCATCGTAGAACATAACCTCATAGATGTTTTTTGTTTTATTTTATATATTCAACCAATTAATAATAGATATGTACAGTTTGTTTGATTTATTTTGGTAGACACGTCTATTCTTCTTATATATTTTCACACAAGTTTTTCCGGTGTTAAATTAACAAATACGCCGAATACCTTTACATTCGTTGATATCAATTGGACAAGTTGTACAGTATTGTAGATAAATTATTGCTACGTTTAATTGTTGGAATTTGCTTACAAGACGCCGGTCATATTCCCTGTACTGTGTAAACAGTAATGATACAGAAGAATTAATTATTAATTTTACTATTTACTACGTCATGTAAATCTTACATAAATGTCATATGTTTTTTACAATTAGCAACAATGGATACATTATGCATTCAAACCTATACGTATGAGGGAGAACGAACTTTGATATATTTTTCAGATTGCCAGATTTAGTCATGAGTTTACGGACTGTTATTTTGGGCAAGTAATTCTTAGGCGTTATATAAATACAGCGATAGAAAAGGTAAAAACATTGAAAGTGGGTTTTTTTTCAAAATCATTTATCAATTACAGGAGGAGCAACAGGATATGTTGGGCGATACTTGGAGGGCGCATTAATGTTAAAGGGCTACAAAGTAACAAGAGTAGTAAGAAAATCCAAAAAGGATACAGACCTCACATGGGTAAAGTACAGCGTTTATCTGTACTAATTTTCTATACTATATTTAAACTTCTTTTTCTCTTATTATGATCAAATTATTAGGATGACGTAAAATCGCACGGTCTTCCTAACGACACGTATGCTACTATCAATGTCGCTGGACAAAAACTGTGGGAAGTGAGATGGACGCAATCGTTGAAAGACAGAATCGTAGCATCCAGAGTAGATACCACAAAAACATTAGCCGATGCTACGAAAGATACTAAAGCGAATGTTTTTATGTCAATTTCTGGAGTTTCGTATTATCGACCAGACGTTTCTAGAATATATACAGAAGACGATATTTGTGAACCATACGATTTCTTTTCAAGTAAGTTAATTGTTCTTATTAATCTGTTCTTAGGGTGACATAATTGAATATTGCTAATGCTGAATACTTAAACATATATTAGCTCTTTGCCATAACTGGGAGGCAGCAGGACACATTGAAGGGAATCCAAATATTAGACGAATAGTTATCAGATCGGGAGTTGTATTAGGATCAGGATCTGCGTTCGATCAAACTACCAGATTGCCAACTTTGCTATTCGGAGGTACTGTATTTGGTAGTGGGCAACAGATTGTGCCTTGGATACACATAAATGATTTGACCAATATGTTTATACATGCTCTTGAGAACAAAGAGTTGTCTGGTATTTTAAATGGTGTGGCACCACAGGTAAAATGAGCTTTTCATACACATAATTGTCTCTTTAATATTTAACCTGGTATACATAATTAATTACATGCAACAGATTGTCTCAAATGCAAAGTTAACAGAGGAGTATGCAAGGGCATTAGGGAAGAAAGTTAGGATAAGTTTCCCCGAGCCAATATTAAAGCAGTTTTTCCACCCAGAAAGAGCTGTTGTCAGTAGTATTTAATTTCGAATTCTTATATTTTAAAACTTTGAATAAACGTATCGTAACAATATTTCTCCCTTTTTTCAGATGGTCCTCGAAGGAGCACAGATTTTGCCAGAAAAAGCTTTAAAATCAGGATTTCAATATGAATACCCCGATATTCGAGATGCATGTGAAAGTATAAAAAAATCCTGAAATGTTTCATGCGCTAATTTACTCTAAACCATTTAGGCACAGACCTAATTAGACACATAAGTACATAGACTGATTTAGACATAAGAAACAATAAAGTTTATCGATCGTTTTCAACATCGTATCACACGTTGAATGATTTTTATTTTACTAAACCTGTAATTACAATTCAAATGATATTTAATAATGTACATTATTAAATGGAAACTTAATGATTCATGCAGTAGTTCAAATAACCCGCGCACGAGAGACACCTACAGGCGAGATACCTAATTACAAGTATAAAAGAAAATGGCGTATGCCGTAAGCACAGCTGTTGTTTACCCACAAAGCATTGTACTGACGATCAGTGACGATTGTGGACGTCGACCTATTACCCCTTACCAAATTCACCTTGTTTTCCTCGAAACCAATTGAAGCAGACCTTCGGAAAGAATCTCGAGCGATAATTAGCTCGTCAAAATTACGATAAAACTATTTGTCGTAATGGGAAACTTAAGAAGTACTGGAGGACAGTCTTGCAATCGAGAGAAATAAGTTATAAAGGATTCATAGATCATAAGCAGTTGTAAAGATTTACCGATTTTGTGGAAGGCAAAGGTGTCTCTACTGATTTGCTCAATAGTGGCACGGTGGCAGTGTATAGTGAGCAGCAAGAAATAGCAGTGAGTAGCTAGCAGACTGGCAATTGTGGTGACGAACAGTGGTGATGCTGGTGGAGGTGGTTCCACGAGCATCGTTTGAGAAAAAACAAAATCGTATCATAGTTCTTCGTAGAAGAGCTAATCAGATGCTACGATGCTACAAGAACGAGTTCGAATCCTGTTTGACTAACCTAGTTCGTTGGAGGAACGGCAATCATTATACCGAGAGTATTGCAAATGTATTGCAACTAAAAGGAAGACGAATGCAGAAGTAAGTTCTTATACTTTGGATGGAAAAAAAAATTTTCGTTATTTTTTATGTTACGTAAAATTAAACATCCAAATGAATAATTTAACAGTAGTATTATGGTACAATGGCGGGGATCTAATTGTGACCTTTCATTTTTGTTTAATCTTATAGCGCGTTCACGTCGACATCTAGTTCCCGAGCCACTCAAAGAATTAATGACTACGCTCGTGTGACAGGGCTTGTCAATAATTGTACCATACTTTGCGAGTACTGGACTGATATCTACAAATGAAAGATGACCAAGTATCATCCACTGTTACAACGAGTTGTCAGTGATAATAATCATCTCTACCACTGCTTTTGCGAGGTTAGAAGTGACTACTAAACTTACTTTTCTTCCTTGTCTTTTTGTTTTCCCGCCTTTGACCTTTGATTACATTACATTTTTTTCGGAGCTCCGGCTAATTCTTGCACTTTCTTCCCAATTTGAAATTATTATTTTCTATACGTAATATCGTTGTTTTAATTACGCACAGAAACAAGAATTGTTTTTGTTGTCAATATTTTATCCAGCGTAAAATATTACGCATTATTTATTTTAAGATTTGTTACACGATCATGATACAGTATTTCGTATTCGAAATACAATATTACTAACCATTCGTAAGAATATTGTGCGATTTGTAATTTACATTAAAAGCATGTACTCGTTTACGTGAAATATTACGTAATGCGTTTAAAAAGATTTCCGGTGGTTTGATAATTATATTGAAAGAGAATTTGGGATATTTTATAGAAATCATCATGAATGCTAGAACACAGCTCTTTGAGCTAAGTATGGAGGGACGGCAAGTGGATGAGGCAGTAGCCAGCATCTTCCATAGTGTTCTCTTTCACCGTAGTCTGGGCAAGTTCAAGTACAAACAAGAGGGCAGCTATTCTGTGGGCACTGTGGGATATCAAGATGTTGATTGCGATTTTATTGATTTTACATATGTTTGCTGTTCTTCCGTGCATCTGGATCAAACGTTAAAACGTGAAATATCAGGCTTTTCGGAAGCTTTACGTTCTACCGATAGTCCAGGTTCTGGCCAAATATCACTGGAATTCTTTCAGAAGAAAAAAAATCGTTGGCCTTTTCAACCTGAATGTATACCCTGGGAAGTATGGACGGTCCGTTTGGAACTTATAAAATTAGCAACAGAGCACGAACGACAAATATGCAGGGAAAAGGTTGGTGACCTATTAAGCGATAAGATTCTCTACATAACGGAAGTAATGAACAGACACGATTATCTCCCTAAAATGCCTAATCAAGCAGAATTAGACTTGATATTTGATACGTCTTATCCCGACATACAGCCATACCTTTTCAAATTGTCATTCACAACGTCTAGCCCGTCGGGTACTACAATGGGTAATACAATGAAAAAGTTAATCAAAGAAACACTGTCTATTTAGTCGTGTTAGAATTTTTTTTCCACTTTAGGCAAACTGATTTTGCGACTCTCGAGTTATATTTTTCATACACAAATTTGTGCAATTGTTTCCCTTATATAAGGCTCTTACTATGTTAAATTCTAGAGAAAGAATTCCTTTGCTACTACCAAATATTATGAACTTGCTTCAATTGTCCTAATATAAATGATAATAATGTGAATTTCAAGTCAAGGAATATAGAGCGCTTGTCGTCTACACAAAAATAATGAATCTGTTCGATAGAACGAAACACTTTGCACAGTCACGCTATAGATGAAAATTTTGATATTAAAGTGTACTTTTATCAAATTCTCGATAATACCTCAATTTTCCATACTTCTATAACACGAGGCAGCGTTTGCTCCTTTTCTAACGTGGTATTACGAAACGAAACAAAACAAAACTAAACGAGCCTTATTTTGTGTAACGCAAAATATGATGACGTAATTACCTATACTTCTCAAGCAATTAAACCAGTTTTCACAGTGTGTTTTGCCCATTTGATAAAATAAAATGTGCACATACTTCTTAAACTTTCCGTCTGTTTAGTAGTAAGTAGTCAATCAAAGAAATATTAATCTGCAATGCAGCAGTCTACGATAGAATTTAAAAGAATTCCGATTTAGCAATATGCTAATGTAAATGCAGCTTTATACATACGTAGCTCGCTAGAGAACGGTGATAAAATGATAAAAAAATTTCCTCACTATATCAAAAATATGTGTTAACACATATTCAACGTATTGTGCGCAATGAATTAAAGCTGTAATAATCTTCTTAATCTCAACGGTAAATGTAAGTAAAAGTAATAGTTTTATTTATGACGATCTAGTTTTTGCACATGGCATGGAATAGAATGACTTCATCAGTTTTAATCTCAAAGTTAAGTGAAATCAATTTCTTCGTATGAAAATCAGAATCGTGCTTTAATAGGTAAAAATTAGTTGTTGACGAAAATAATAATTAGTGTTTTGGTTTCCTTCAATAACGGTGCGTAGTACTCTGAACGCATTGAGAACATGTTTGTATGACCTAAATAATTATATCTCGTAATGTAAAGTATCAATAACGGCTGTAATATGATGATAATTGAGCGTCTTTCTTTCGTTTGGATGAATTACGTAAAATGATAGATTAGAAGATACATAGTATCACAGTTTAGTATTTATAGTATTACATTACTTCATTGGAATGTTTTTGTGATACAATATACATACTGCTGATTCCATTGGTTTCTTCTTTATGCACATCTATTAATTAATAGGTCTCTAACACATCGATCAGTTCTTTTACGTTTCTGTTGTCAGGAGTGAAAATTGTTGAGAAATTTTGAAAGATATATTAAAAGCGTAGAATATTAAGGAAAATATTGATTTTCGTTGAACGAAAAACGACGGCTTGTACCTGTCAGGGCAGACACTGGAAAACGGCAAAGCTAATGAATATTCTTTGCGACATTATTTGTATCTTTCGTTTCAAAGTGCTGCACCCTTAAATAATGAAACACATTAAACAGAAGCTCGTCATGTACGACACCGTATCTATCTAGAGAAATAAACCGGGTGATACGAATGAGCCGCACGAAAACCGCAGTCAAGATTTAATGTCTCTCAGAAGTTTCGTGCCTTCGTATCGAATTTGTATAGATAATTAATAATCATATTAGAGAGTGCTAGAGTACCTAATACAGATGGTAATATTATTTATTGACTCGAAATAGTCTCTCGTAAATTAACATAAGAAACCTGCCAATCGTTTTTGTTGTATACGATTAAGTTTTACTTCAGTCAATATGTGATGAAAATGAGTGACAAGCATCATTTAAGACACAAAAGAAATCTGAGAAAATGTATACGAGTCTCTGGAAAATAGTTCAATAGCGATCATACCTGTACAATGTAAATAAATTATTAATCGCAGAGTTACTTATTTCTTGAGACTCGTCTTTAACATTTTCTATGACCAATTAGAAAAACAATATCATTAAATATTCTTAAACGCTAGACTTATAATCACACATAGTACGTCTTTAAGCGGGAGACACTCATAATTACATCGCCTGATTCTCTCTTAATCGTTCGTCTCTCTTTCCTTTCGAATGTATTTGACGTGAATGATATAGCTACCTTTAATTTTTCCATAATGTATATGTATATCATTGAGGTGACACGATTCTAATTGCCCTTCAGCTATTGTTCTTCAATTTTAAGGATAATACTGACTGCAATCAATAATACATACCCCTCGCACCACCCGGTATCTACATTAACAATTGCAAAAATCTAGCTTTGCGATCTACATGTAATAATAAATAAATTTAGCGTAGATCGCGCGCTCTGTGACATTATGATTATTGATATGATGAGTATGTACCTCGGCAAAAATATACATATTATACATATATATATATAGATACAAATACATGTATGCATAGAGTACGGAATATAAAGAAAAAAGTTGAATGACAATTGGATAGAAGGGCAAAATGTTCCGAATGCTCCTTTGTGTATGTATGTGTGTGTGTGTTTGCGCGTATGCGCGCGCAAAGTCGCGCAAGTTTTTTTTTTTGACTATAATGGTGATTGACAGATGATCAAGCTGTTTATAAATAAATGCGTTTCACGGTAGAACATGCACATGTATGTGTCATCGTTATACCTATCTGTATACATGTATCTCTGCGAGAACACGCGTGATATCGTGTAGAAGAAAAAAGAAAATAAAACAGTGAACAATGTAAACTCTGTACATTATAAGCTAAGAGTCGATGACAAATTTGTGTAGTTATATAGTATGATGAATGAGATGCTCTAGATTTAATTTAACACGAGAATTATAAGAATGACGAAAAATTCATTATTAATAAATTACTGTATTTTATAATGCGAATTTTAATGTGAATCTTCGAAAAGTAGTAAGTTATGTTAATTTATTTTCAAACCCAACGAAATTGATTTACTTATTTACTCATTTACTTAATAATCATTTACTTTTCTTTTTTTTTTAATTTTACTTATTCCGTGCACTGAGTAAATATTCGATGTTCCTTAGATGCATATAGATTGTTTTGTGTAGATTTTAGCATTACAGAACTTCTCACTCAACGATAGAAACAAGCCTGCAGGGTCAGTTTCGAAGACAAGGCAGATGAGTCAAGTTTTTGTTACCGAGAAGTTTCAAGATAATTCGACTAGGTACATGTAAGTACATTTTTTACTAGTACAAGTTTCTATACCGAGTTCCATCACATCCCTCGAATTTGCAGTGAGCCAGAGGATTTTCGCGAAATCCTTCGACATGAGATTTCTCTTTTTTTTTTGTGCTGATTAAGGTGACTAGACTTGTTTATTGAACATACAAAAAAATTAAATTATAGTTAACTGTTCGATCAAACGGTGGTTTGTGTATTCAATGCTGAATTTGGAAACTAAATTCATCTGTATGGAGTTCTCGCAAATAGAAGGACTACAGACAACTTTCTGTGGTGATTCATTCGCGTCAAAGTCTACTTGGACACCCATTGCGGCTGTCCTGCGGAGTTAACTCCTAACACCTGTAGCCAAAGTTTCACCGGACCCATAGGATAGTAAATCTAAAACACGACCACGATAATACCATAACGGTGATCAAAATCTTCATCGTTTGCATACGAGCCAGTTGTAGAATTTTACTTTAATGCTTCGACTAAATTTGCATGATATCATAACAGTGATTAAAAGCTTCGGTGAAACTCGTCGGTCGAAAATTGAATATGCGTTAAAATTAGAGATGAACTCTGACTTTGCATCTAATTATTCTATGATATTGTTGAAAGAGTTTAATAAATTTCCTTTTGTTTCGGTATCCAATTAACGAGTAATTTCAGTTGGTTCAATTAATACGTATCATGCACATTGTTATTTTTTTTCATAAACTTCGATATAGTATGATCAATAACTTACGAAATGCTGAGTACAAAGTTTGAAGGGGACTGATAAAATGTTGATTATAAGATAAGAATGATTTATCTCTATGCGATTTTGCGCATATAAGTAACTCGATCATGTTCACCCTTTGGCATCTTTATTAGCACGTTCATTTGTGATAATATAGTTTGGGGGTATTGATCAAAAGGAATAAAATTAAAAGGGGTTCAGCAATAATATTCCTATATTAATTTAAAAAGTCATATTTTTTACATAATCTGTTATCGATAGATTTTTAATTTATAATACAATTTTTGTCGAGATGTCTTACAAGTAGATTTCGCTTTGCAACATTATAGTAGAGCAGAGAACTTTGTACGAATCATGCGAAATAATATTTACTCAGATTCCAGATATTTTACAAAGCAATAATTATTTCATATTCGTCGCGAAGTACAATATAAACTATTAAATTCGAATTATAGACTAATTGAACAAAGTCACTGTTATACCATGCAAGGAAGAACAATAAATCGTAGCAGTAAAGTAAATTGTAGGTAGATTCGTTAGCAGAAAGTAGAAATCATATTCTAATATAATCATTTATTACAAGAAATTTACCAAAGTTTTACTAAAGTCATGTGCAACCGATCTGCAATTTAATAGATAGAAGCATAAAGTAAAGTAAGTGACGGTAGACGCCTGCGCGCGAAACCGCTTGTAGCTTGGCAATGGTAAGCCACATCGCCGCCGATTTTCCCGTTTCAGTCGCCGACGGAAAAGACTACGCGCAGGACGTGCTTTCCTTGGCTTTGTCTCGCACGATCTTCGTTCGGTCGTTGAAAAGTCCTTCGACATCTAAGAGAAAACTCCTCGACCTACGATTTGATTATCACGCGCGAACGATAGTAATCCCTCGGGTAACTTAAAAACTCCCAAAGAAACTCATTAAAAGTGCGGTGTTTTCAATTCTTAGAAAGTATCGTCGACTAAAAGAAATTTTGTCGAGTTGGCTACGATGTAAAAGTAATCTTCGTGTTTCTTTGATTAAGGACCTTTACAATTTGTTTGTACTTTATGAGTGTCAACACACAAACACATTCTCTTTGACTGGTGGTCCAAGTTTTTCTTGCGCTTTGCTACTTTGAAGGGGTAGGTATTCGTTAGGTTTTTCGCAGTTCCTTTTACATTCTCACCATCCTCTGGAAATTCTTAATCAACCTCGAAGAAAGTTTTCCACAAGGGGTAGAGCAGTTATATTATAAATTTTACTGGAGCTAAAGTAATCGAGTACAAGTGTTTCACCACGGAAGAAGTTGTTCAACTTAACGCATGGCCTCTTCAACAGGTGGCCGAAAATTTGCGCGCGTATCTTCTTACTTTATGATTCGCGTTAGAATCAGTTTTTTTAATTTGTTAATCGAGTTTTGTGGTTGTATTAATTTTGTAGAATAGCAACTATACCTTCGAATTTATACATTCGGATGAATGTTCAAATTAATATGGACATGTAGCACAAGATTGACGGGATTTTCTTTCATTAGTTATCAATATATAGGATTAAAACGACATAATTAATTTTGCAGTATTGCTGAAGTTTCTGTGCTATACACGCGCTTTCTATCTTATTGCTAGCGAAACTACTTTTTCGCAATAGTTGATTAATTTCTAATCCCGATGCTTATTGTATTTTAGCTAGAAACACAAACTCTTCAACATCGGAACCAATCACTCTTTTCTCAACGGGTATTGATTCACTTCTATTGCTTTAGAACACTTGCTAAGTACTACTGTTCTCGGGAGAAAGTGATTTCTCCAATTCTATGCTATTGTCAAAAGTAATTCAATATTAGTATAGGACTTTTAAAGATACTTTAGATTGATTCTATTCGTCGAGTTATCAAATTTTCATTCCTACTTGCAAAATAGTATTGTTCAGCGTACCATTTCATTAAAAAATTCGTTACATTAAAAAAAGATTAATCTTTGTGATTATTTCGATCATGTTATAAATTTCCGTTTTATTATCACTGAGCCAAGAGTTTGATGGTAAAGTGGAACCTCTTGATCCAGTATTTTAACACAGCAAGTTTAGGCGATTAGAAACTCGACTGAATCCGTTGGTGGGTTTCGTGGATTATTCACCCCGAGGTTTGAAGCATCAAGATGCTCAAAGTTTGCGGATAGATCCGCACGAATCGAGAGGGTTCACGAGAAAACGCCTTTTGGGTATCAAATGGGGCTTCGGACGCGGCCGGAAAGAGATAGCCAGTCTTTGTTTGCTGGGGGTGTGCGCGTGGGCCTTTTAATATCTGGGGTGATGTGTTGAGGATCGCTTATATTTCTCTGTAGTAAATGGGGATCCGAGAAACGACTAAAGGAATTCGTGGAAATTGCATTTATATTTTTCTTTTAGTTACTTTGAAAAATATCTTTATTTCTCATTCGCCATTTAGACAACGATTTTAGAACAATTCAAAAATAATTGTTATAGGGAACCTATATGTAGCAGGGTATAAAATTTTAAACGTGATTTAAATATTTTCTTATTTTGTATGAGACTCTATGTTTACCTTTCTAGCCAGAGAAATTTGTACGATGCACCGACCGACCTCTAAAGTAAAGGTCAAACGCGGACCACTTTTAAAAATTGAGTCCTTAAGGGAGTGACGTCGGAGATCTTCCCCCAGCTTCAGGGCATTCCTCATAAAATCGGGAGTCCTTCCTAAGAGCATCGTCGATCAAAAAACTCTACACGGAAGACAAACAATCTCAATAAAGGTCCTTCTATCATCCAACTTTGCGGCGAATATTCGGAATTCCAGTCTCGTCGATTTCTTTTCCTATAACACTCAAGCTCGCCACTTTCCTTCCTTTTTTTTTCATTCGAACACTGCCATTTCCAACCAGAGTGAATACATACTGTGGGAAATCAAGAAAGTCGCATAACACGCGCGGGTAGATTTCAAAGAAATCTTATTGATCAAGTTCGTTCTTGAAAACTGAGAGATAAAGAAATGGGTAACACGACCACCTCGAGGAACATCAGCATGCAACTGCCACCGCAGAACTTCACATACCCAGCGGAGGACGTGACATCGAACTCGATAGTGCAAATCATCTTTTGCATATTCTATGCAAGTATCTTCATGTTGGGAGTCTTTGGGAATGTTCTCGTGTGCTTCGTAGTTGCGCGAAATCGTCAAATGCAGACAGTGACAAATCTGTTCATCACGAATCTAGCGATGAGCGATGTACTACTCTGCGTTTTAGCAGTACCATTTACACCCTTGTACACGTTTCTGGGTGGTTGGGTGTTTGGACGTACACTCTGTCATCTAGTACCATATGCCCAAGGTGTTAGCGTCTACATTAGCACGCTGACTCTTACCAGCATAGCGATCGACAGATTCCTCGTAATTATATATCCGTTTCATCCGCGTATGAAGATCGAAATATGTCTGAGTATTATCGTTGGCATTTGGGTAGTGGCATTATTGGTCACTTTACCTTATGGACTCTACATGCAACTCGAGGAACCCTATCAGAGTCCTAAACGTATTTTCTGCGAGGAACACTGGCCGAGCGAACCCTTCCGGAAAGTGTTTAGCTCACTTACATCAATATTACAATTTGTCGTTCCGTTCTTCGTGATTGCCTTTTGCTATGTCTGCGTCTCGATAAAGCTGAACGATCGTGCTAGATCGAAACCTGGGACGAAAACTAGCAAACGCGAGGAAGCTGATAGAGAGAGGAAGAGAAGAACGAATCGAATGTTGATCGCAATGGTTACTATATTTGGGATCTCATGGCTACCGTTGAATATCGTGAACGTAGTCAACGACTTTTACTCTCCCGCGAACGACTGGTCTTACTACAAACTCTGCTTCTTCATGACTCACTGCTTGGCTATGAGCAGCACCTGCTACAATCCATTCCTCTACGCCTGGCTCAACGATAACTTCCGCAAGGAGTTCAAGCAGGTGAGTTTTTTCCAGTCGAACAGTTTTACATGTTTAAACAAGTTGATTTAATTCTTTAGTTAAAAAGAAGACTTGCTGAATAAGTAACATAATTTTATTTCAACTATATTATCTATTATACTTTTACTTTCTGAAATATTTCTACTATATTACGTATCGCGTCACGAAGATAAAGTTCATCAGATTTTTGGGAAGATTCAGATTATGCTTGTTAAAATTTATGTTTGTACATGGGTTAGTCATTTTCAGTGATTTATGATGTACAGGTAGAATACGTTCTTAACCCTTTCGAGATCATCCTATCAGAATTGATATCGTCCTTACACGCGCAGTGCTGGACGAGATAGAACAGTGATTTTTTACTGCTCAAGCACTTCGTTGATAAACCCTTTTTCCAGGATGATAAGGGGATTAAAAGAACAGAGATGTTACGTTCTAGCCAAGTAGAATACCTGAATGGTTATTCATATTAGCTATTAGTGAACAAATTTCTTTCATGTAAACGTTTGATGATCAACCCTAATTATTATTATAAGTATTCAATGAGAAGTCTCTGAGCATTTAATGAGATTTTCAGACTCAATGAATCACTTGTTTATAACGATAAATTGTAGATAAATTTTATTCATCAAGATAAATATATAAATACATAATTCGTATAAAATAATAGCTATTGAATAAAATAAAATTGACTAACTAGACTAAATGGTAAAAGGAATAATTATAATTTGCTTAACGAGGAATAAACATATAGTCGAGTTATACATATTTGAAAACTGAAAATTATATCGTTCCACCGGATGTAGCTGCTGTACGGAAATATATGTAGAGCTCATTGCGTATTTATATTCTGCGTTCACTGTGGCTTTTTGTTACTACAGAATTATAGAAATGGTAATTCTGCAATTCTTCCGTTAGCTGTATGAATGAGGGGTTCAAGTCTTGTCAAAAGAATTCGTGCATATACCGCGCAAAAGTGAGATTTTCGGGAATAAGTTTAGCATAAACAGTATTTATCGATCCAAAGTATCAGCTTCCATTATATGCTCCTCTATTAGAATTTTCCGTTGACACTGTAATGGAAGTTTTAGGCTTTAGCAGAGGCGTATATTACAAAACAGTAACTCCTCCGATGCTTTCGAATAAAGCGAGGAAAAGCCCGATAAGCTACTACAATATGGATCTTAGTCACGTAATATTCGAGTTTGTGAAATCAATTGTTAACAGAATTTTCCAATTGTTATATGATGTAATATATACGCAGAGAGAAATTCAGTTTCTTCGCTTTTTATAGGAAAACATCATCTCTCTATCGAACAATTAAGTCGTATTCGAGCACTCGTGAAACATAATATTAACGGGTTATGTGTACTAAATTATTCGAAACTCATTGTCAGTTTCACTCCATTGTCTATGAGTTGGGTACTTCGAATTTAGTTGGTCGCAGTTCGGTCGAGTAAAGCAGATCATTATAAGCATGTGTTACACTTGTGTCCATGCGTTGGGGAGTAATGCCCTGTTAAGCACTTGACAATACATCCTGCTACAACTATCGATTTCCGTGGTAATAAATGTGATTATAAATATGTATACCAGTATTTCCTATAAAGAGGATATCGATTATTTCTTTCTTTCCATTTCAATTTAGAATGCAATGTCATTTTTCAGGTATCAATGATCAATAACGATTCCTTTGAAAATGATCTCATATCTATTGAGATCATAAGAAATGTTCGGTTTCGCGAATTACGCGAAGATCGAAACATTGGAAAAGTGATTGATATTCGATTATCCCGAAAATTTTGTCAAATAATTGAAGTTTACGATACTGACGTGGCCATTGCAATCCACCGTAGAAAGGGCTGTACGAATCCCACTGAAGGACTTACGACGACACGTTTTCCATCTCTTATTGATTTAGATACTCGATACCGCGTACCGTAGCCCCAGTCCGCACGTCAAAGCAAACGAAAATCTCTGTAAGCTTCCGCGTAGTAAATTCGAGAGACCCAACGCTCGATTTTACGTAGTGGGATTTGACGGTGAGAGTTTCCTATATATTCTACTACATAGGAAATTCAGTCATATCTTTAGAATTTTGTCAACCGTTAATGTACATATATTTACCAGTGAATTTAGATAGTTTTTCAGTATTTTCAATACAGCGTTAAATATCTTGGAAATCGACTGCATTCTGTTTCTGACAGTAGAAGGACCTTGAGAATCTAGATGCAATAAATTCTCGAGATACAAGAGTAATTAGAGTTTTGGAGCGAGTATTCTGAGAATGAGACTGCTTTTAGGAAGACAATAGGGGGTTCATAGAAGCCAAGTCATACAATCGGGGGTATGAAGAAGAAGGAAATGCAGGTTGCTACTGACAGCTCGACGTTCATCTCATTGTCAGGCTCATTGTACTTTAGCTGAAACTCAAGAGAGTTTTGGCGCCAGTCTATATCAACACAAGGATCTTCAATTAAAAGCCTTTGGGGGAAGACCACAGCTGAATGTCATGGGCGCCTGTCGGAATGCGTAAGATATTCAATCGCGGCATCGATCAAAGTGAACAAACCGCAAGGAACATAGAAACTCGAGAGTGAAACGAGAAATTGGGCTTCTCGCGAGCTGGCACACAGATCGCAAGCAAAGTTATTTGCATCGTAATATAGTACGTCAGTGGCGACCCTTTCGATAAATACCGATTCTCCCTTTCCTTTAGGGGTTCCTGGTTATCGAATATATCGTAAGAAAGTGAATGCTATACGCGAAAGCTTCGAAAGAGATAAGATTCACCCTGGCAATTCGTCCGTCTGACTCGTGCATAGTTTTCCAAGTTTCCATGACAACCAACCGAAATGCTTGTCGATCAAGCTTCGCATCGATATAATGAGATATAGTCAATAGGGTTCGCGTACTGACCAATTTCAAGCAGATCCAATGACGCAAGGCCTGTCGGAATTCGGTTACTATTCGCGTGAAGTCCCCACGCGAGTGCTGCTGGTATGCTTATGTAATTCTCTTCGATTCGCGTTATGAGTGGTATATTTTTAGCAAGGCTGGCTCAAACCGAATGAGTAAATTTCGCTGGAAGAATCACAGTAGAATTAGAGAAGGTGTCTTAAAAATAGTTGCATACATTTCCATGTGGAAGAGTTTTAATTTAATGAACAGTTTTAATTTAGTGAAGAATGATAGGTGTCGATGCTTTGTGCATGGAAATTGGTACGAATGTACCCTTTACGTACTCTTAAGATCGCGTAGAATTGAGAAACGTTTACTGTGGCTTGACAGCCCGAAGTTCATTTCCTTGTCTAAGATTTCACATTTTCCATTTATCGTTATTCCAATTGCAACTGGAGTCAGTTAAAGGAGCGACGGTTATTGCATGCTTTATTAACTGTTTGGTAACCGGGCACTTCCACTTTTGGTGACTTTGGCGTCTTTGGCGTTAACATTCAGTTATCTTTACAATGTAAAGCAATTACAGGATACAAGCAATTAATTTGCTTTCTACTATTGCACAGTAGATTTTAGTAATAACTGGTTGAAGCAAAGAAGCAGAAGCAATGCTTTCGTAAACGTGTTTCTACTGCAAGTAGACTTGTATGCACGAATGCTGTGAGAGAAATATGCATGATGCATTTAGATCCTGGAAATATTAACATAGTACGTAATCCTCTTTGACCCAGTGCAAAAGTGAAGAAATTTTACAAGCCTGAAATTACGGTGGAAAAGTTCAAAGCTTAGAACTTCATTTTATTCCTATTTACGGCAAATTTATTAAAATTACTCTCCTTCTATTGTATCGTGTTCACGGAAGACTAAGATTCTCCAATAAAATGTTAGAAAATCACTCGTTAAGCTTCACAGGTATTGCGAAGGTTTTACAGCACCGTACTCTATATCCTACAAATCCTCTTATTATCACAGCAGGAAGATTTAAAGGGGAACTACAGCAATTTTCCAGAAAAGCTCTTATTCATAACGAAGCAAAGAACTCGAAGCTTAATCCAGGGATTTCCGAATTCCAGTATGTTCGTCTCATTGACTTAAACTTTCACAATGAGAATAGAATCGTTAGATAAAATTTTACTTTTTTAACTTATGGCACTGACACTGATTACACTGATTGGATCAAAATCATAAAATGTTGAAAAAATTCACTCTTCATTTATAAAAGCTATTATTCCTTAAGATCATAGATCTTCTGAATACCTCTTACATCAAATCTGCACTTTTTTTCCTCGTATCTTTTTTCACAGTAATATGGACTGCAGACATAAGTAATAAATCCTTCGTCGGGATCGTTTATAATCAACTGCCATGAGTTAAATATACCGCAGCAAGGTTTACCATGAACTGTTAAGCGCGCATAGTTAACTGTTCTGGAATCGATCATGACATAGTACGATTCGGTAAGATTAAAATCTTTGTATAAGTGAGGTACGATAATTTTGTGATTAAATTCCAAAAATGCGACTAATGTAATATTGTAGAAATCTTGAGGCCAATTATTTTGTTCCAATTTTTTTTTTACTCTTTCTTTGCCAATAAGTACTTTTCTTTCGATTATTTTGTTCCAATTATTGTTCCAGTTGTTGTTGTTATATTGTTCCAATTTTTTTTTACTCTTTCTTTGTCAATAAGTACTTTTCTTTCGATTTACGGCTCACCCCGGATTCAATGCGATTTATGTTCTTCTCTGGCGGAAAGAAAAGTGATAATTCGAGAAGGCAATGAAGGAAGATAGATTGGTCTGTTTAGTATTCCCAGTAGTGAAAATCCGTCGGAATAAGCGGCCAGCAAGTATACGAGTAGGGCACAATGTCAATTTAGAGGTGGGAGCGAACACACTTCTTGAACGGAATCGTCTCTTTGGCTTATCACATAAATCTCATCGGCTTACTTGTGCCAACTTACAAGTAGGGTCCATTGCTATGGGTTCACGTGTACATCTAAACACTGTATTAAGGGGTCGCCTACCCTTCGACGTTCCATCCATACATATGATAATGATCCGCTTGACTCATAGCACTATATTGGAAGTTTAATTAAAAACAACGTCATACTCAATACAGTTTCACATGTATTGTATGTATAGAAAAAGAAATCTACTTTGTGAAATCTTCTTGATGTGAAAGATGATGTATATACTGATGTATAAAAATTTCGTCAAAATCGAACAACGGAGTAATGTGTTATGATGAATCAAGAAAATCTTGATTTTTCGTCAGAAATCATAAAAATCGATCATTTTAGGTTTCTTTGATTAATCATAACTCATTACACCGTGAATCGATTTTGATGATATTTTTACGACACGTATAACTTATTCTGATTTATGAAACCTATGTATTAAAATTTCCAAAAATATCGAGATAAAGAAGTTACAAATCTATCGTTTCTTGTTTTCCTTATAATTAGTAAAAAATAAACATTTCACAAAATTTATTAAGGACAGCACGAAGAAGACCTTTTGTTCTAAGCTCATAAACAATTTTGAGTCATTTGGATTATTATCTAAAAAATTACACTGCTTCGAAGAGTGTCCGAATACTAAATCGATTAATTGTAGTTGTTCAAATTTCAAAACTGACTGATTCCTATTCTTAAGACAATTTTTCTAGCATACACGAACATTATTGAAGTTCGTTCGAGGGTCAGATCATCACAAAAAGGGATTTGCTTTTTTCAGCTGGGATTGACATTTTTCCCCCGTGGATCACGGCTTCAGAACTTATGCTTCTACCTATTCCCCAAGAACGCCCTGCGCATAAATCTCTGTAGGTCTTTCTGTAAGACCGAATCGTTTTTCAAGCTCGCAAAATGTAAATGGAAGAACCTATCCTCGTGATCGTGAACTCCCATCCGGGCGTATTCTACCATTACGCCCTACCTTTGTGCTCTCACATTTTATTCCCATTCTCATTTTTGCTCGAGTACATAAAACTCGATGAAAACACGCGATCCGGGTAAATACTAAAATGATATCTACGAGAGCTAGTTAACTTGAGCGAGGAAAGTTCACGGTAGCAAAAGTGAATAAGCTGGCATTGTTTTGGTTACACGCCGCACAATTCTGGAGAATACTATGTACATAGCTTTTAGCAAGGCAAGTGGGACACATAAAGCGACTTGTTGTTGAGTTATTGAAATTTGACCGATTTGCCCTGCAGCTTATAATACATCTCGAGATGCGGATATTTCCCGGAAAGAAATGAAAAACGATACTCTAACAAAAATGGTACTAATAATAGTGCCCCATCAAAGACCCTGTCTTTCGTAGAAAATAGAAATATCATGTTCTCTCTTCTTTTTGTTATACATATAGAAATCATTCTATTATTATTCGAGAGGTGCCAAACAGTCCATAATGCACGAATTTGATTGATTGATGTAATACGATTGTAATACAGTACGATGTAATTGAGATTGTAATACGAATACTGTATCCAGAATATTTAAGCTACATCGTTTATTCATCTAGATATCGAACAATATATATTTGATATTATTTAGACATATAATTAATTTCATTAAATCTCTTCGTGTTTTTACAGGTTCTCCCGTGTTTTCCTAGAACCGCGAGTACAACAGTTAGATCTGTAGATGGCTGTAAGACCGAGAGGGTATGCAACGGTAATAACACCGTACAAGAGTCTCTCTTACCAAGTCAAGCAACGAGAACACCGAATCCCGAGGGATGCGAGATGATCATTCTTGACGCAACCACGACGACTGCGACGAGGGACGTTGAGAATGCAATCCTGTGACTCGCCGGTCCTTACGGTATGCAAGCGCGTTCATTTCCAACGAGGAGATTTGCATAAATGGGCTATATAAGTATGCCTATGAAATTCTTTACTATTACTTCCGGATTTTAAGCATTGCGAGCAGTGTAACCGGGGTAACGTGAAGTTGAAATTGTCTAAAATTACGTGAAAAGTTTCTGGCATTCTACTATTAAGACCTTGGTATACTTCACGCATACTCAACTAACGCAACTAGCATAATTTTCTTGTGATTCTTATAAATTTAACGATGTTTAAGTAACGTCGTTTTAATAAAATTTAACTACGCGTAACGATCGGTGTAATGCGCCAGGGAAAATCTAAAGTGGAGTCGATCACTCATGAATAAACATGTTACAACAGGTTACTCTTCCTGCATGAGAAATGCGCCAGTCATTAACATTATCGAGCGAGCTAATACATTAGAGGGGGGTACGAGTCAGTATCTTCGTAAATCGAGCATTCGCCAAGCGCGCGAAATAACTCGTTTGAACTGCATCTGCATAAAAATCAACAAGGATCAATCGTCACGTGACTCAACTCCAGTATACAAACCTTTTCCATTCGATGCACTTGATAGCGATTGGAATCGTATATCAAAAATATTTTAATAGTCGATAACTCCTCAATTAGTTACACGCTTGCGAATAAATTGTCGGTAACTGATACGAGAGTTTTTACTGCAATTGATGTTAATATGGAGAATAATGGATGGATAAACATTAAAGTATTTAACCCAGTTGGTAGAATTTCAGGCAATAAACGAATCACGGGAGATTTGTCGCAAAATAGAGGAAACAAGTTTGAAACATAACTCAGAGCACAAAAGTGCATTCGACAAGATCTATTTGCCTCTGATACTTGCCTCAATTTAAATCGATAATAATTAATCATTTACTTCGACTAAGATTTTCCATTCTCCAACTTTTCATCGAAAAGACTTTTCTATCTTGAGTATTTCGACAAAGTGGCTTTGCACACTTCGCATTGGATTTATTACATCGGAACGAACAAGGATAAGTTTGCGAAGCAGAAAGTCTGTCGAAAGTAAGGAAAGCGGAACATTAGTCAACGATATGTTTCGCTCGATCAGCTTTAGCTTCAGAAAAAATTCACGGACGAGTGTCCAGCCTCGTTTCAGCCTATGGAGTAAGCATAAAGAACGCCTGGGGAACAGAATCACGAACGGAATTGAATATCCACTAGACAGGAGTCTCCCATTCCTGTTCAATGAAGTAAAAGTGATTGTTAGACCTTCGAATTTCAACGGGGAAATAAAACCTTCGATATACTTCACCTTTCCGTAATTGCAAATCCTTGCAAAATACTTTTCGAAAACTTCTTATTTTTCCCAAGTAGTTGACAAAGTTAACTCCCGGCTTTTTTTAAGCTGTTTTTCTTACCTGACACGGGACAACTTTTAATACGAAGTTTAAAGTTAAGCATGTCAACCACTTTTACGTCATTTATATATTACGCGAGCTTAGCAAGCTGCCAGCTAATACAAGAAGTAGAGGAAAACGGGAAGTGTACTTGTAATTGCATGGGAAGTCTAGCAGAGCTGAATACATAAAGATGCAAAGGGAAAATCGCAGTAAGCGTATATCAATAGTAAAGCCACGTTTCGTTATATATTAAATTCCTATCCATATTCTTGCATCCAAGACAAAATCATTTTATTTCTTGCGAAAAGATTGTAGCAGTGTTGATTAAAATTCAGAACTGAAAACGGCAACTTCGTCAAAAAAGTTATGGTGTCTATGATGCAATGGGATTTAATGTCAAAGCGTTCGGAATTCCGTTCGAGTACTTATTTGCATTTCTTATGTACTATACATGTATATATTCAATATCCAGTGTCCCATTAACAGCTGCATTGCAAAAGTTTATTGCAAAATGATGTCAAAGATATCAGTCAATTTTGGAACAGGAATTAGCGATTGTTAATATCGTAGGCCAAGTGGAACTAGTATTTGGATATTCGGTAGCATCGAGAAACAATTCTGTATCAGAATATAGCTTCCATTACATCTAGGCTTCATCAGTGCAGTATTATACTACTGGAATTTCAGGAGTGTAGAATACCTTTCGTCAGACATTGAATGTGGTAATCAGTGACCGCTATTCATAATTTCCTTCAATTCACTGAAGTTTTTTGACTGTTGAAATTGAGCAATGTGAGAATCCTTTTGCGTAAGGACTATCCAATATTTGGCCTCGAGGAAGAATGGACCTTCGCTCGATTAAATAGTTCCATAAACCCATTGTAGTTCCAACGTAGAAACAGCAATTTGTCTTTGCTTACTGAAATTTGTTACGTTTGACCAATCGACAAACATCCTAAATAAACTTCAAGAGAAGCTGTATCAATGATCTCATCATGGAAATGTATAAATTTACATTAATTGCTTGTTTCATTAGGTTATCTGCCTAATTGTACACGAATTTCGTGCTTGGAAGCACTGACTTCTGCTCGATTAGCCACTTTACGAACATAAAATACACTCACTATCTTCCGCACAAGAGAACTTCACGGTTCACTAACTATTGAAAGTTACCGTACAAAAGTCACCTGGTTGTAATTGCTTTATCACTTTTAACCTTCGCCATGAGACAATGATTGAGTCAGCAATTTTCAGGGAAATTTTTCATCGTATCATGAACAATAGAAAAAGACACCTTGGTGTAAAGCTATGGTAGGAATATCGAACGGTGATGCTGCTTGCCTTATGATCCTCAAACTCACGAAACTTTCAGAAGGATCGAAGCTGCTTCTCTAGGGAGATGTTAGAGTTTCCACGTCATAATTAATTTCGGGCATAGAAAGGCTGTTAAGTAACGCGTCGAGGATATATACGGAAAAAGATTTATTACCAGGACTTGCCGTGGTGACTGCTCCGACTATCGTGGTAAAGCTTCGCGATGACGAGGCGTGGTCGCTGTAATTAAACTGCTTCAAGCTGAGCTTCTGACGAGCAACGCCAAGAGGCAGACTTATAATTGTTGCGCGTTAAATTTCTAAATTTGTGGTAACGATCTATTCCAATGAAACTTGCTGCTGCTCGACTCATCCGTCGTTCTCCGTCAATTGCAAGATACTCAATGCGATGAGTGAACCAAAATAGGAAATACGATTATCACCGTTAGGCGAAATGAGTAAAGGAAAAGTACGAGTGTACAATTTGGAGAAACAGTTAAATACTTGAGTGGCCGAGCTAATGAATACTGCACACCCATTGCCGCGTTCGAGCGAAACGCGTTTCGGCAGCTAATGGAACACGCACCCTCGAACAAGCTTGAGTGGTTCACCGATCGATTTACTCCTACTGCTTATCTTGACCTTCCGTTTAGCCGTCGCGTTTCGGCTGCTGGAAAACGGTTTTATCATTTTTATAAAGATACCGGAAGATTAATCTCTGAATTAATTTCACGATTCTCATTCACCTTCGTGTTGTGTATGTGTGTCTATACATATATACATATATATGTATATATATATATATAAATTAGATGGTAACCCTTTTGTCGGAAGGATGACAAAGCGAGGCCGTTCTCCAGGATTTTTGCTACAATCACGTGGCAGCTTTTTACAGCTCCCGATTTAATGACAGCACCTCGTTCCTTCGAGGGCAATAATGACTGCGATATCCAACGTGCCGTAAAGGAAAAGTCTTATCGCGATCATTAGTCGAATATATATATATATTAACTATGTACCCTTTTGGTCCTTTATTCGCACGACGTTCGCGTTTTTCCCTAAGCTAAATTTATACTTACCGTCACTTACGCGAGGTTTTACGTGTCATCTAACGCATATTTCACTAATGTGTTCTTTTATTATTTTACCACCGTAGGACGTGAGCGCGCAATTAATTTACAGTCGCTTCGGGGAGATTTATCAGCCGGTAATTTATAGGAGGTCTATATATTTTCTGCAAAGAGTTATATCGCTCCTAACAGTTTGTACGCTTCAAGTTTTTCCGAACGATAAAAGCGCGAAAAAACTAGATAGATATTGTGTAGGAAATAGTTTTCTAGTGATACAAGTTATTTGTGTGCTACATTGCACATGAGTTTTAGTATAGCGATGCTTATATCGCTCGAATCATCAATCATCGTGTGACGCTTAGTCGAACGGAAACCTTGTACATATGATTATATGTCGATTTTCAACCTAAATATTAATGTTTACAAGATACATAATCAAACAAGCGAATGTTTGCCTTCTTTGAAAAGTTTGCCACAGATTTATCTCAGATTTGCAATTTGATAGAAATCCGATGGGAAGTGTGCATAATAAAAGAATAATTTCCTTTTTGAGTTGAGTTAGTTCTTGCGAACTTAGTATGCTAACTATGCGAGAAAACGATACATAAGGGAAACATTATACGATTTGTACGTGAATTGATTTACTACTCGACTTCTTGCACCAGTGCTCGTTAAATTCCAGACTCGTACTTCATTCCGGAGTAAGAACTGAACCTGTGCAAGCCGCGTATCGAAATCGTCTTCTTATAAATAGAATCACGGTTCACCGTTTGCTTGAAATTGATTAATCATCATTCTGTCTACTTGAGACTGGAGATTAGTGACGTTTTCATCCCTAAATGAAGCTTTACCATGTTACGCCCAGCCATTAAATTTGAAATGAAAAGAGCACTCCACTCTTATGATAAAACTAAATTATGGTTTAGAGCTTTGCGTTACATCTTTGGAAAAAGTGTCATCAATGATAAATATATAAATGTATAAATATACATATAAATGAAAATATACATGCTATGATTGAAATTCACCTCGAATATAATAATAATAATAATAATGACAATAATAATAAAAGTAGTAGATCAATTTATGAATTATTGTAAACTATTTCTTATACGTTTCTTTCCTTCGATTGCTGCTGGCTTTAAGAGCAGATTACATCTTACCTTTTTCCTTTTACGAATACATATTTCAGAATTTTCATGAAACGTTCGTTTTGCGAGTGTCGCAAGTGGGTGTCGCGTACAGCTAAGCATCTGCTAAGTATCTCTGAAAAGATCCGCCTCGAGAAATATCGTATTTTGCGCATAAGATATAAAAAAGACGTCGTGTTGGGACGAAAATAACTCAACTGCTGTTTCTTTCAACATCCGTGGTTTGATGTGGTGAATTGACGTCACGTTCGGTAGACAAAGATATAATAACTGTAACTCATAAACGTATTCATCATAATTTATGAGAAAATTCTCGTTTTTTGGGTATTTCCATATATGGCATAATGAATTACCTCTGAGTTACTTGCAGAAATGAACCCGAGCTAAGCCAACGTCCTTTCTTGTTAATACATAATCCTAACGCATTTGTCCCAGTAGAATAAATTATCTCTAAAGCTCTCGAATTTTCACTGGTGATGAGAATCCTTTATTGTTTCGACAAGACAGAAAGACTTTATGGACGTAATAAACTTGTACCGTGGACAATGTGAAAATAAAACTAGCCGTAATCTTTAAAATATGTTTAAAATATGCAAATTATGTTTTGACTGGAGTTGCTGTTTTTTTGTCGTGATATATCTGCATATATGAATGACAATAGACTCTCCACCGCTTGTAAAACAGTCTGTCGAATATAAAGAACCGTTTATCTGTGACCGTCAGCATGAACTGGTCACAAGCCAATTGGGAAATAAAGCTATTGACTGTCAAATGAGCTGATTTTGTAGCTTATTCGGTCACAATTTACTAGATTTATTTGTAGAAGAATACAAACTATCATACGATAGTTTCTTTTTGTTCGGAGAAATTCTCAAAATTCCATACAATTACTTATAAAATTCTCGTACAAAAAAAAAACAAGAAAATTCTTCTAATTAATTATAATTGATATTCTGTGCTATTACTTAATTTCACGTCAATTTCTCTCATATCCATTTCGTACTAAACTGCTTAGTTAAATCCAATTTCGTGTCTAGACCAGAGAGTAAATATGCAAATGAGGATCGATTGGCTTTAAAATATCCTCCTACAAACAGTGGCGCAAACTTCGGTGACTCTGCAACGAACTTGGAAAAATACGAGCATGCATCCCTTCCGGGTTTCCCAGTAGCTCGTTTTGTAAAGGGAACTGCTAGGACTTTATAAAGTTACGTTCACCAACTTTTCATGTTTGCGATCTTTGTTTTAAGAAAACAGTTTGTTCAGCAGATCCTTTTTCTCGACTAATTTCAATCATCCATTATATATATATCCATTTTACCGTTTCCAGTTGTTAAAATGTTTATTCTGCAAATTTTTCAATCTCGAGGATTCTTCTACTATCTCAGGATGTTTTTCCACTTAAGAGAAGTTTTATAGAAGGACTTGGACAAAGTGCAGCGATTGGCATCGGGTGACAGTACACGGCACCAACATTACTTTTCATTGCTATTGTATTTGCTTTTCGTCTCCTGCGAACGAATCGATACCTCCTTGTGTCTTCATTAAGGGTGGCTCCGTCGAAATCAAGTTCGTCCCGGTGACTTGCACGAATTCGAGCTTGAAAAATTACTACAACGAAAGATAATGGAAAAGACGATCTCAGAGACCAAGCGTTGGTCTTTTCTTCTCTAGAGGCGGACGAAACATCTTTCTGTCCCTCGGGTGTCTACGCATATATATTCCGGCTTAGGGGAGAATTAGAAGAGATCAAGCGGTAAGTCGTATTCTAATTACTTCCTGTAGATTTTCGGGAACGACATTCGGAAACAACATTTTTCTTCACTGTTGCAAAATGGTGAAAGATATCCTTGAAACAATAACGATCGTTGTTCGACAACTTTACCTGAATTTAATTATTTCCAATCCCTTGACTGATTACTTTTTAATTAAAAGACACAAGATTTCGAGTCATTGTTTACAACCACTATTATTCCTGCTTATTGTATCCGAGTTCATTTAGTCCCATTTGTTGAGTAAGCATGCTCTCAGTGGATGCTGCCTTTAAACCCAAGAGAGCTAAGTTTCAAACTTAATCTCTGAAGGCTTATAATGACCCGATTGATGGCGCACCTTAGTAATTACTCTGTCGCGTTCACGGCGTTATGATATTGCGGAAATCAGTAACAACGTTGATTTGATTCTTGAGGAGAGCCCCTAATATCGTAATTAAGATGGGTCTCTCTTTCTCCTACGTCGCTTGTTTTCACCAATTTACGAGCGAACATGCGATTAAATCTTTACCAAGTTAATCAGACTTCTCGAAATTTGTGGATGTTTTCCAAAGAATCAGCCAAACGTCTTAGCAGTAAGAAAAAGTTAGACTCATGGATGTTTCCTCTATTCTCTGCTAATTTTCTGATATACCAAAAGAAACTTAGGTCAGAAGTTTGTTTCGTCAGTGAGCATCTTTCTACTGTCTCCGGAGATTGACGGCTCGAGTCCGGGCAGATTAGAGGAGACTGAGCGGACGTCGACCCGCATTCGAATGTCGGCCACGGCATCAAGTCTGTAGATTTTCTCTCTTAGTCGAGTCACCAAATCCTCCACGTATGCGTTCGCACGCGGCCTTTATTCTCCATCTCGTCTTTTTCCCTCTAGCTTTTTGTCTCTCTTTTCATCGCGAGTTATTGCTCGAAGCTGGAAAGCTACGGTCTGCAAGAGGAGGATTTCGTGAATGTAATAGAAAACTTACTTGCGGGGACTGTGGCTAACGTGGAGTTTGACGGAACCCAGGGTGAATACGTGCGAGAAGGGCGAAAGTTCTTAACACGTGACGAACGAGCCGATCCATTAGAGAAGAACAAGGGCTCTCAGGGTGTACACTTCACAATCCGATACTTCACTGACCGAAGATTATATTAGAAATATTACGAGAGAATCTTGGTCTCGTACTATCGATAATTTCGATTGGAGAATTCTGGTTGTATCGGGATAGTATCGGAACGATTTTCTCATACTAGTCTCTGAAATGGCTGATATCGAGCATGGAAAGGAATCCCATTAAATATATCGTGATTCGAATCGCAGATACCAACGAACACACTAGCTTTATATTAAAGAGTCCGATCTCACGGTAGAAACCAGTTTATAAACACGCAGGGTAGCTTGGAACGTCGTAAAGAGGAAAAACTACGCGAGACACAGTACGACATCCTAGGCGCGCGTGAACAATTGTTTATAGCATAGGCATGCGGAAAGAAAAAAAAAGGGTATGCGAATCGTGCATGCCAGAATAAACGACATTTGAGAAAATGCTTTATGTGCTTAATAAAATGGTCCATCTCATCAAAGATGAAGGTACAAATCACCGACAATGGGGATAAAAGAAGGAGAAAAATGATATGTCCTTAGGTCTTTATAGCCTCGGATGAACTTTACTGGTTTAGTCTTCCTTGTACTTTATTTTTGAGTGAGCCTCGCACGAGACTCGTGGGACTCCGTTTATGATAATGCCAATACCGAAAGTAGAATAATGTAAAATGCGGATTCTTCGTGGTGATTGGATTGGTCGGAAATTCAAATCGTACAAAATGCAATAAATCCACGACACCCCAATCTATTGGGGATATACGTATCACCGAGGAAAAAGCGTTAGCGTTCTACAAATTCCAATTGCGGAACGATATCAAAGATTTTGTAATCAAACGTAACTGTGAAAAACAGGTGTAATAAAATGGCCAGGCAGAGTTCGAAATATTTATTCGCGTATTCGCCAGTAACTGCAAAAAAAAAAAGAAACGTAAATTATATTTAGCGATACCGTTGGCTTTGGGATCATGCAGGTTTTGAATGTCCGTGTAACTTTAATTTTCGAGTTCGTTCGAGTTTGCTGATTTTCGGATAGTCATCGAAGAATTTTGTGAAAATTTCGCTGACTAGTAGTTTTATTATTTTCCTTCCAAAAGGGGATCCGAATTCTCAGCGACACCCCAATAAACATTTTTCCTTTTGCAGCGAGGGATACTCAGGCCCGTTAATTGGTTTCTTCCTATAAAAGACTCTCGTATACCATGGAATGCAACAGGAAGCAGAAGAATTTTACTAAGCTGACGTGACGAGATTAGATCACATAGCGTATTTCAAGAACTACCATCAAGGAATTCTCCGTGAAGGAATGATTCTCTTTCTCTCATTATTTCGGGAGTTCTCTTGGTTTTCTGACCTTTGATAAAAGTTTATTATCGTTGGAGCTGAAACGCAAGAAAACAGTAGTAGTAGTAGTTAATATAAAAATAACTTGAAAAACAGAAGTTGCACTCTACTGCGTTCTTTTGATATTTTTATTGCTCCCACTAGAGGCAAAAGTTTCTTAGCCACTAGAGTAATTTTCAGTTTTAACCATCCAACTAAATATTCTGGAGAATTTACATAATTACATAATTCCAAGAGTTTTGAATCGCAAATTCATTAGCTTGCATTCAAAGTCCAAGCAACAATTATATTTAATATCTAATTTTATAATGCACTCTAAGAGACTTCTAAGATATTAATACAATAAATAAAAATCTCGACGATTTGAGTATCTTTGGTAACAAGTACAGACTCATATTTTCTATTATCATGTCAGATTGTTGAATCAGATGGTATACGATTAAAGACGCTACTATGTCTGACCTGTTAACTGTGCTATTTTGACAGACACGCCGTTTAGTTTTCTACTGCAGTGTTTGATACGATAGTTCCCTGGCGGCGAAAGCTAGAGCCTTGCGGAATTCCAAAGGGCTATTAATCAACGAGCGCACTAGTTTCGAACAGATATGAGACCCTGTTCGCCTGATGCATTGCCTTTTTTTCTCGAAAGGCTATGCCAATCTCGTTCACTAGATGGATAGATGTCAGTAAAAAGATACATCTCAGCGTTTGTCTTATTTTGCTTTTTCCGGTAAAATACGATACGACAACAGAAATGACGATAGCGGTGAAAACATTTGCTGGATAGTTTCAGAAACTTGGATGAATTTAGAAATATTCACTGAAATATCGTTTAATCGTTTAACAGTACAATATTAAAACTGCCAAGCGATTATCGTTAAATGGCAACAAGTGGCAATAAGGTTAAAGTTATGACAGTAAAAAAAGATTAAAGTAGCCTGTAAAAATTTATTGAAAATCAGAGTATTTTGGCGTTTCGTATTTAAGGTGTGATACGAAATGGAAGAAAATGGGAGAAAAGGATAATAGGAGAGTAGTGATAGGTGATAGGTGAAGATTGAAAGTTCAATAATCATAAAAGTCAATATATTAGAGGTTCTGAATAAGTTTGCCTAAAAGTTTGTCTAAGATGCCCTATCAATAACTGTAAGAGGAAATATAGCAGTTTCTACATATAATATAATATCGTTAGCTACACAGTAGACTGTTTGTCAGAGGATAATCTATTTGCCTCATTTTGGCAGTTGGATAATCGAAAGAAGGTCAGAAAGTATTGATTTCAGCTGAAGGTTTAGACAGGAAGAAATCAATCTTTCTACTAGAACAGAACAATTACTGATAAAGCAACGCTCTTATGACGTGTAACGAAGTAACCCTTTCGTCTGTGTCGCAATTATTGCCTAAAATTACTTCATTTTCAACCAGAATCCCGCCCGCAAGTGTTCCCGGCTCTTTCGTAGAAAATTAGTCTTTCGCGTAATTTCCCCTGGGCTACTAACAAAACTGAGCCAGTAATGAGCAGCTGATAAGTAATTCGCGTAGCGTTAAATGCCACATCTCCTAATTTCACGCGAGATTGGTGAAAAAGCGTGGAAAATTATCAGGATCAGTATTCGAAGCTTTTTCAGGTCAATTATTTCAGTCGTTTGCAAAAGTTTAAATTACGCAATCGATATGAAACAAAGAAATTTGCTAGCAGATGAAGAAATTTCATTGTCACCAGCACAAAGTAATCTTCTCTTTACTCGATAAAATTTTGTTTTGTCAGCATGCAAACTTTTAGCTGGATCAAGAAATAAATATGGTACTTGTTTTGCATCGTTGACATTTTCAGGATGTGACGGATTAACCCCTTCAGAAATGCGAGCACCGACTAATAGAAAGCCGCAGGCGTCCGACTAAATTGAAGTCTGGAGTAGTCTTTATCGCTGTGGTCCGACGACTTCTGCGGACAACCCAACATTTTGCCGCGACATTAATTTTTTGCGCAACCTTTTTTATTTCCCTCTCGCAAAACAACGTTTTGTATTCATAGAGCGTTTTATAAAATAGCCCGAATGGATTTTCTCTGATGAAAATAAACCATCGGAGAGAAATCACAACATCGAAATTCTCACGGTGATGAGTTTTCATCGACGATTATTCATCGAGACTTTTGATTAAATAATTTTTTACTGTCAACTAATTAAACATATACAACTGAATTTATATGATTTTCTTACGATACAAAAGATTATAAAAACTGAAATATCGAGATACAATGAGTACACTCTATCATACTATTATCAAAACAGCATCAAAATGTGATTATAATTCGCGAATCGTTTATCTCTACTACTGAAATGAAATCACACCGTGAATCCGCAGAAACCGCATTTACACCATTATCATCCTTCCGAGCACTAGATTCTGCAAATTGAGTGTGAATGCATTACGTGGTTATACGTCGCATAGAATTCTTCTTCGTAATCTGTCGTAACGGATCGCATTATAGTACAGTAACCCCAGAACATGATGCAAAGTACATACACTTACGTTATCTCAGCGAAACTGAACCGTGTTCAGAAATTTCCATTTGTCCAATTGGACGAAATGACTAAACTGCGAAAAGATTTTTACATTAGGCTTTCGTCACATTACGAACAATGATCTCGGACACTATGGACAACAAAACTCGCTCATTATACGTTATATTTGAAGAAGCTCATATAAAACGAGTGCATGAGCTCTAGTCGTCGAACGAATATATATATATATATATATATCTCTTTACAACGAATACCACCGCAAGTTTCGCTGTAATGGATCCTCGTAAAGCAAGGGAAAGTGTAACGAAGAAGAAGGTGGAAGAAAATACGATAAGGACAGTGGTAACGATGGCTTCGTGATACCATTCCCAGTGAGGATACAGTGCATCGGAAGCGGATACTTTTGTATTTCCGCACGGCATAAAACCGATTGCGAGTGTGGTAAAAGCGATAGGAGCAAAATGAGCAGATGTGACTAGGGTGGATTGTGCGATGGAAAGATCAGATTGCCATACACAGTTAAAAGGCAATTTATCGTTCACGCGAAAACTACAGTATCAATTTGGCATTTAGCCAAGTTGACGCTAAATGGCACAGTTTCATAGACATCAAGCGCAATTGGGTGATTGTACAAATACTTCGAGGTATTAACCTTTTTGTTTCTTCGATCAAGTCGTTGCTTTTTGCTACTTTATTTATTAAGGTTTAATTTATTTTTCGATAGATATATTACTAATAGTACTTAAGTCCCATAAACGTCGATATCGATTTATAGATAGCATACTTCGACATATATATTCGTTTGGATATTCTCAATCGCATTAAAATGCCATTTGGTTCTTAATCTCATCTTAATAACACGGTTCGGCCGACTTGGAACCATCGATATCTCTGTAATGTCCTTGGAGACTTCGGAGGACTTCCTACTAAAGTCTACTTATTCCTCCCTTCAAAGGGTAGATACCGTTCCAGCCAGATTCTGTTGCATAATCAACCGGTTCCTTTTTCCATCTGATCAATAATCTGCTTACGCGATAAGCCAGGGAAATTTGCTTTTGATCCCCGGTCAAAGCTCATTCGTAGAAATCTTAGAATCGAAAGATTTAACTTTGCATACATTCATGAGATTGAGTGAGCATCGTAAGATCCTCTTTTCTGCAACGACCTTAGAACTACTTGTCAGAAAATAACACGAATTTTAAAATTTTGGTCACTCGTTGTTTAAAAAACAAATACTAAACCCTTAGAATACTTCCCGAAATAACTTTGTTAATTTTGTAAATACGCGAAAACTGTTCAGAGCGAAATTGCATGGTGTTTTTTTTTTTCTTTTAAATATCTCCTAAACAATTAGATTTGGAGAAAAATTTCTTTAACGAATGTTGTATGGTATTGTTGAGACTATCGTTTGGCGTTAACAAATCTTTTAAGTGTCAATTGTTCCCGTTTAAAGTGTCAGTTATTTCCATTCGACATTCTTACTGATTCAGCCTGTATTTTCACGAGAAGAAAACGTATTACCTTGGTTCATGGAGTAGTTAGACTTCCGATCGTGTTGCTAATGGGACCGTCTGGGGTTTCAGTCTTGGAAGATTCAGTGGAATTATACCGAACGTACATGTGGATATCACCGCAGGCTATAAGAGCCACCAACCACTAACAGTACTATGTTTCTGTCCTGTTTAGGATCTTAGACTAATCGCACTTCCCCCACATTATGCAGACCCTAAGATAAGGCACCCTTTTCGAAATCCAACGCGATTATCCTTGATGTCCCTATCCGAAAATAACCCGTGAAAATAATTAACTTTCACCTTCGTCGTTGCTATTGTCACCACAAAATCCCTACGATACAAAACTTCCTGCATACATGAAAACTTCACAGAATTGCTGTAAACAGCGTCAGGATATTTTCAACACATTTCCAAGTATTACGAACGCGATTACTAACAATAAAAAGAGACGAGGTACATGAAAACGGTGAAACCAAGCGAAATAGGAATACGATGCCAGAAGAAAGGTAATGGCTAACGAAATTGGCTAACAGGACACAAAAGAGAAGCACCGAGTTCTTGTCCTTATGCGAAACTATACGTAGTCGGTCCAATCGTTCGTCGAGGAATCGCAAGGGAATGTCCGTTAAGCTGAAAGGCATTGTTAGTAATCTCTGCAGAATGCGAAATTAGAGTGATACGCTCGAAGAAATTTACCTACATCACTAATGATGTGTTAGAATTAGAAAGAGGAAATTGCCTTGTGGAACATACGATGCTTCATGATAGTAAATAATTACTTTAGTGTTTTCATCTTTTTTCAAGGATACTGGTGAAAGAAAAAAGAAATTGTATTAGTACTAGGAATTACTGTCTGATATGTTACTACGCTTTTAATTGCATGGTATTAGAGACAGGCATACTGGCGATAAGTAATAATCTCGTCCTGGGATTTGACAGTAATCGTGTTAAGCGAAATTAAGCCAGTGCTGACGAATACCCGCGGCGAAAGTGAAGCAAATCCCAAAGGGTTTATAGACCGGACCAAGAACGATTTTGGGGACTGTCCTCGTAAAGTTACGCCTCCGTCGTAAACTTCGTCCGTCAGATAATCAATAATCGACAGATCGCGCTCGTTCACCACCCCGAATAGCAGTTTCATCTTTCCAAGATTTTACGTCTCGCTCCGACCGCGATTTCCGTGCAGATACACGGCTCGAACGAAAGAAAACAGTAACTCGTATAATCGTGATTCGTAGACAGAGTTTCATCACATTAATAAAGTTTTACCTATTTTTTTTTTACTGATTACCAAAAATTATAGTAAATCAATTTTGCAAATGACGTTATTATTAGGTAAATTAATTTTTGGAATGCTAATTACGCCAGTAGACTGATACATGTGCTGATATTGGAAGTTTTCATGATCCATTTTTATCTAGTTGGGGAAACGAAGGACGTGGGAGGCTTTAATGTGAAATGTCCGATGCAAAAGGTTGCAAGAAAATGTAGGAGAATTTTTTTTTCCTACAAATACTGTCGTCCTTGTTTCCTCGACTTATTTCTAGTTTCAAATTGTTTCTTGCTTGTAGCAAATGCTTTCAAGAGTAATTAAAGACACATCGTATCCGACAATAAGACTAACGCTCACTTTTAGCTAAAAGTATTCGAGACATATCCGGTTTTCCAAATTAATTAAAACTCTCCAACGCGAATGAATTTATGCGGAAGAAGTTTTTGCTGGCATTAAACGGTACGACAGTAACGGAATATATCTTTGTTGCTTTGCTCGTTTCAATTTCAATTTATCATTCATCGTAAAAATGGTGCATGCTAACCGTGAGAATTTTTCGTGTCAAATTTGAACGTGATATTATTTGAATTTTGGCATTTTAAACTGCAATATATGTATATATGTTCCACCAGTACCATATAATATAGTATTCAAATTGTATTACATATATGTATATTTCAAAGTACAAATGGGCCTTGAGAATCTTCCCATTTCTATTTGAACTGTGACATATATTTTTCCTAAATTTCGTGAAATTTCACGGAGATAAATTTCGACGTCGTGAGTCTCATAAATTGATCGGGAACTAAAGAGATTATATAACGGTGTAATTAGAAAAACCCTAAGTAACTTGCACCCGTAACCTTATATTTCATACTATCTAATGCACCATATTCTTACATAACACAATCCATTAAATTTGCGGTAGAATAAAGAAGAGCGATACATGGTGGCAAAATAAACCATGAGAAAAGTATCCCAGAATATATTTCAATCGGAGTCAAGAGGAAAATAAAAAAAGAAGAAAAAACTCATGCTGACGATCGGCTGGTAGGATCCGAGCATAGCCTTCCAAGAATGCGATATGAAATCTAGAAAAGAGGAAAACTCTAAGAATAAGCGGTCGATATATTACGACGAGAACGAGAAGCTAAATTTGGGAGTATTTGCGCAGAGAACATAGGTAAAATTCTTCATAACGAAATGCGCCACGCGTAAATAGGCGAGTAGCAATAAAACAAGTACACAGGGAAACGTGCTTTTGCGGTAGTTCTCGCCCCAGTGGGATGTTGTAACGTTGCATTCGCTGGTTTGGTCAAATGAAGCGAATAACACAATGTACTAGTCAATACACTGTACACAAACGAGAGGTATAATTACGCGAGATCAAATTAAAATAACTTTCGTAATGTTTTCCGCTGACGTAATTCGCCAGGAATTTTACATGGAAAGTTTCGATCGTAGTTATACTCAGTTTATGCACCCTATCATTTAACAATAGTGTTGACCGAATTGTTGCGCACCCTTTAAGTACTTTGATTATAGCGCCAGTAACTAGAATGTATCACACGCGGCACGTATATGTAGATGAGTGCAACAGTATTGAGAGGTTCTTTGATAACGCGCAGTTGACCAAGCAGTCGGCTCGCGTGATCCAGTTGATCAATGATACTGACACGATAAAGCCGTTCGAAAGATTGCATCGTATAACAGGATGAATAACGCGTTTTATCGTGCAAGCTGCTTTAATAATAGCAAAAATGTTATCCTATATGAAATTGGGAATATAAATGACTTTATCTCTGAAAAATGTTAAATCTTTGATGTTAATGCATCACTCTTGTGACGTTCTACATTCGTTATTATATACGTATTATATCGTTTAAAAGGATACGAGTGAAAACCAACTATTATTCACTGACCAAAAGTCAGGATATTTCAATTGTGTTGAGCACAAACCGACGAGAGTAATGCCCTTCTTTTTTCTTCTGATACCAGACTATCATATCGCGAAGAAAAAATTAAACCAGCTTGGTTCTAAATTCAAAGATAATCTTGGCTTCTAAGAAGAGTATAATATACACTTCTAATGTATCGCTACAAGTTTTCTTTGACGATGCTTTTTGTTCGATCGATCTTATTATCCAAGCTTCTTGCACTTTTTGCTCTCGTCCCACTCAGACAATGTAATTCATCAGTATAATCTGTACATCATATACCTCGCTTTTATTCGGATGCTATAATGAAACTGACTATCGATCATGGTCTTAAAACATCCCTCGAGAATTCCAAGAAACTTTCAGCACCAGCACGAGAGTTTCGGATACATCGTATCATTATAACGAAAATAATGAATATAGAGTAAAGTCAGATTTTTGTATAATATTACGCTTCGTGTAATTATGAGTAATGATCAATAACATGGAAACCTTCCATTTCCGCGTTTTAGGTTGACCGAGCTTTCGCGCGGTATCGATATTTTTCGTGATTCTCAGGACACTCGACACCCCTACTGGGGTGGAAAGGTCCTCGAGTGGGTAGTAAACCGAAATTTCCCCTCTCATAAGTGTGTCATTCAATATTTTCACTGTCCTCCCCTTGTACAGATCGAACTTTCCTTCTTCCGTATCCAATAAATTTGAATCTCTCACAGCTCGCTTACTCCTATGTCGCACACAGATTATGTACGCAGATAATTGTGAATATACCGGAAATGACAAATAAAACCCCGGAAAACTGATAAACATTGAAATTCATCAGTTGGATAAAATAAATTCGTACCATTGTTCCTGGAAATGAAGTGTACGAAGCCACGAAATAATGTTAGCGAAACATTAGGTTTAAGTTTACGGATTGATATGCAGAATACGATGTAGCATCACTCAAACGTAGTTACATTCTCCTTTAGGTGGTCTTGTAGAGAAACGACAAACACGGTACCATGTCCCAAAGTTCGCAAGTGTTTCGTGTTGCATCCGATAAAATCGGTCTTAAAAGTTTATGTCGTAAATAACGCTAGTGTCCCTCTTAAAATCCTAACCGCGCGTTCCGCTTATCGTCAGAAGAATGAGTTCCTAAGCTATTAGCATAATATCGTCTGACATGACTTTTAAATAACGCGGTCACACCAGATGGGATATTATTGTAATCAGGCGGGATCGTGAGAAAGCCAAAGTTATGAAAGAACCACGAAAAGTCGAAGCTTGACAATCACGATGTGAAATAGAAAGCGTGGTGAAGAATGCATATCCGCGCATCGAGGGACATTATAGTCGTGAAAGGTAAAGAAGTTTATCGGCCTCGTCGAGAATACACTCTCTCTACGGCCTAGACAGGAGAGATTCTTTGCATGAAAATCGAATATTGAGACAGACGGATATATCGTCGAATGGATTCAAATCGAAAATGTACGTGACGCAGCTCACCGAATGAATAAGTAGGCGAAATTGATTTCCTGGCTGTCGGAAGTGACGTTCAACAGTTTCTGAGTGCCTGCGTTATTCCTCTCGCTACGCAAGACCTGCAATCTACCTATTTCCAGAAATCACGCAATTCTGACAAACCGTCAGTAAAACTACGGAAAATAAATGATTCGATGTCATTCTTAATGTAAACTCAATTCTCAACTGTACCTGTTGCTCGAATAATAATAATTGGACTATAATACTTTGTGCACTCAACACTGTAAGCTTCTTTTGTTCTTTTTTTACTTTACCGGAATACTTTTCACGTTTTTGATCCGCGCAACTTATTTTCCTGCCGCATTCACTTAATTCCAGCGACAATCGTAATAATCCGATAGATCAGGGTTCAAGCGTTATGAGGTAAAGCGTGAAATTGGAGCTGCGCAATGTCCTTGTCCGAAGACCGGAGCTTCTGAATAATTGAGCGCCATTGCATTCCAGGTTCTCGATCTGACAAATCAGATTACTAGACGAGTTCCTTTGATGTTTTCCAGTACCAGAATCCCCGAACCGAATCTTTCCAGTAGCTCTCGCAAAAAAATTCACATTTCTTCCTTTATAAGCGAGCATTCGAGTTGAGTCTACTTCTGCTTGCTCTACGCATCCTGGAGATGAAAGTGACTCCTCTACGATATATGCGATACACACGAGTTTCTTTCTCTCTTCCTCTGACTGTGAATATATTAACGTTTGCTCCTATATTAAAATTCTCGCATTAAATGACATTTGTAGCGTTCTGCTATGATCATACGAATTCACAACTGAAAATATGTGACCGCGAGAATTGGTTTTCGCTGAATAACGATTCAACAGTATCCTGGAATATCCGGGTTTCAATCGATCGTCAGAAACGCTGGTCGACGCAATTGAGATCAACGGAGACACACCCTTGAAAACAAGCAATATTGTCGCGCATCTTCGTATGTGTGTCAATGGTGCGCGAAAATCGTATCCGTTGAATCCATGGGGTAGCACGTACCTAGGAGATCAATCCTAAAAGCATCCGATGTAATTTCCTCAATCCTCTTAAGGATGCCGGCTGACAGGAACAATATGTGCACACTCAGAATCCAGCTCACCCGAACAATATCACACGAAATTGAAATAATAACATAATTCGTATTGAGTTCAATAGTGCACCGCGATACGTGGCAACGTACCAACAGGTGCTCGCCAGGACAACGGCATCGATTCAAGAAAATTCCCTTTGCTACCCATTCTCCAACCAGCTGGGGCAAACGCGCGTAATAAAAACGTCGAGTGCCATACATAAAAGAGAAACGGAAGCGTTGACTTTCGTGAGATTTCTCGTTCGGCTCGGCGAGTATTAAATTTTTATTATTGAAACTCATCGTTGGAATCTGGTCCGAAATAAGACCAACGATAGGACAAAGAAGATTCGTGGTACATAATTAGAGATTGCGAAGAGATTAATCTCGGTGGATCGTAATACAACGATTTTTGGAGATTTAAGAATTAAAATAGAGTGTAGAATATATTTTCAATATTCGAAAAAATTCCGATTCGCTCGTCACTTGCTACCACGTACCTACGTACGTGCGAATATAGTTCTATGACATTTCTCCATGATAAATGCGAACTTTCCTCTTTGCAGCGCAGACAAAGCTTAAAAATTGTTGCGATAAATCAGGATCTTGTGCAATAGTGAAATTGTTACATCACTGGCACGAAATAAACAAGAGAATGTGCGAACATGTACATTTCATTATCTGTCTTAGCAATGTATTTCGAAACGTGTCTCGTGCGTTACATTCTCGGAATACTTTAAGAAAACTGCTTGCTGTTTCTCTATGTTCGGACAATTCTCACTGACAATGAGCTTTCTTTGAGTACGTCGATTAGAATCGTGCTACGTTTAAAAGCATTTAATGCGTTCTTTGTAATGTCATTATTCAATAATTGTGCACTCAGTGAAATACTTGCAGTGTAGTCAATTTAATAGCAAGCGTAAAACATATCTCGCTTGAAAACTGGCAAATCTGTCGACAAAGCAGTGGAGCAGCCGAAAAATCTTTCTTGTTTCAACTGCAGCAGAAACGTTGACAGATGTTGCGTTGTGAACATATTTTTTGTTTGGACATGTCTACTGCGATTAATAGAAAACATTGGGTCAACAATTTGCGTAATGACACATACACATTGACATGCGAATTTGATTTTTACATCTAACAGGACACCGAAATAAATTTAAGTATACGCTTTAATGTCAATTGCTGTTCTAGTCGATATTTTTATTGTTTCAGAACTGAACGCGTAGCATTTCGTTCTTTTCCTCCGTTCAATTGTGTATGTTGCGCTTTGTCCCGCGAATCCGTAAAGTAGATGGGCAAAAGAATTTCAACGTGAGGTCAGTTTTTACCCCACGGAGACAAAAAATATTCAGCTTTGTCGTATAAAAGTACAGAGTGCGGAGCAATCGCGGAAAACAATTTTCACCGAAAAACTGCTTTTTTCTACGCGAATGGATCTTCCGGGAAATTCTCTTATCATTTGAAACCAGCTTTTGACCAAAAGAGGAAGAGAAGTTATTCGCAAAAGCTTGATATTCGTCACGAGAGAAATTTTCGGGCACACAATTAATAATGCAACACCCTGAAGTACGGTTTTCAGTTTGCGGACTACATTCCTTACTATTCCTTCAAATTCCTCTCGCAAAGAATGTGAACTACTACCAACATTCCCTTTGTATTCGGTTTCTTGAGATTTTTCTGATATTTTCCTGGAAAATAAAATAATTCCTTTATAAAAAAATATCTTTTAATCTTGAGTCTCATAGTTCAACGGAAGTAAAATTAAATAGTCAAAATAGGAACTTTGACGAAAGCATTTGTCTATTATTCATTATGAGATAAACTTTAGCAATTTTGTCCGAAAGTTTAAATATCAGTGAGAAAACCACGCTTTAACTTTTGATCATTTGGAACATCTGTCGCTACTAAGAAATTAGTGATGGAAGAAAGAGTCAATTAGGTTTTCGGAATTGATTTGTAATTAATATAACATTTGCATAGTGTAAAATATATAGTAGAATGACGTTGAACATTCGTTACAGAAAAACTTGCAGAGGTGATCTTGCAAGCAGCAATTAGTTGTTAGACAAGTTACTTAAAATTCAAGGAAACGCGGCAGCACAAATACTTATGGTAATGACAAAACTAAGGTTCGCGAAGGTAAATGTCATTTGCAGGACATTGAGCTTGATTAACGAGGTTTTCCAGAAATTCACATTCAGTATTGATCTTCCTTTAACAGGAGAGTATTTTTCACTATTTCTGCCACTCCCATTATCCGTTTCCTGCAGTAGCAAGACCTCATTTCTCATTCGATAGCGTTGAGAGTTCGATAGCTTGTTACATGCTCGTGCCTAATCAAATGTGCGCGAACAAAATCAATCATGAAGAGGAACGATGCATTGGAACAAAGAGAACATAAATCTAGCAAAAGCTGTCGATCTTCTAGGCCATTTATATTTCTCCATTTTATATTTCGTCGGTAATTAAACCTTTTGAATGAGGCTTCGAAGGATCTGGTAGGTTATCAATAAAGCTTTCCATCCTTTTAACCGTTGGAAGCTGTTTCAACCGCGGAAAACGTTGCAATTTACTCGTGAACCGCAGGTCACTGCGATCGATAACACATATCAGTACAACTAGATTCTGTGATAAATTGATCAAAATTAACCCATTAAATAAAATTCCTATTGAGTGAAACCTTTGTTTAACTACTTCATGTGCTAACTACTTTTCTAAACGAATATCCTCAATTTTGCCTTAACGCTTTGGAAGATCTCTACTCGATATATGTACTATCGTCAAATTGGAGCTCGCACCTGTAGGAAATGGTATAGTCTCGAGTAATGGTCGTAATAAAAGTAGCATGGTAAACATCAAGAGTTTAAAGATATGACTCATTATTATGAGAATCGTACTTTAGTTTAAATAGCTTCGAGAAGCTTCATAAATTTATTGTAAAATTTGTAGGAAAATTTGTTCGTCAGTTAGCTTGAATTACTTTTGTTTGCTGCTTTGTATTCTGATAGCCTCGAGGATCAATTACTAACGCGAAAACGTTGTTTAAAGAGCTTTAGGTTTCACGTTAACGGGGAGTTTTCTTTCGAGAAAAGCAACACAAAAGGTGTATGTGCTTTGGTCTAGAATCTGGACGATGTATCTACAAGAAACATGTTTAAAGCAAATGGAGTTCGTTCGATCAAACTCTAAATAACTTTTGCAATGTTTACGTTCTCATCACACGCACGTAACAATCTCTTCTGTTACAAGATTCTTTGAACGTTACTCGTGGATAACGAAGTTAGTTAATCCTAGACTTTAATGAAATCCGCCACGTTAAACCCATTTAAAATAACCTGTGTTCTGCTTGATCAGTCTACACGACCAAATTGCTCGTCAAATTACCAATCCAAATTACTAACACGAAGGGAGCTTTTTTTTCATCATCATTATCATTCGTTGCTTGTAGCTTATTATAGAATTCTTATCGCTCTACTTAACGCATCTCATCATCGTTTAATCCTCAAAATTTTATCTTCCTTCTAAAATCACATTTTAGAGGCACTTTTTTTTTGGTGGGTAAAAATCGTGAAATTTTGCAGAAAACTGTACCGCTTGAACAAAAGCTCGATTTTCCTGTATTTTCACGCTTCGTGGAATTCTGACAGAACGGTCGGATGCCGCTGTCAGTGATCGTAAGTCCGACGGTGCATGACACAGGGTTAATTATGAGGATAGCTTTGGTGCTGCTCTCGTCCGATACGTTTTACGTCGACTCTGAATGGTGTTTCTGCCATAAAGTTAACGTGACGCACCGCTACCACTTGCACACAGTGCCAAACGGCCTGTGATTTGAACATCGTCGTCAAGTGTTCGATCGCAAACCATTCTAAGGGATGTAGATACCTACCAAATAGCATTTATAGTGGACCTAGTCATGTTAATGAACAAGTCGAATGAGTATTTCCCAAATAGGAATCCGATCAGCATTATAATTCAAATCTTACAGTTTACCGTGAAGAAAATTGAATGTTCCATCAGCTCGTGTAAATGAAGTCTTTCCCTCTTTGCTGAATAAAACCTCAAAAGCATCGGCAACCTGAATTTTCTAGTGATACGCACCCAAATGTATCTGTGAACAAATCGTATTAGGCTCGATCGAAGATGCTCGTTCGTGGCTCTTATCGTTCAGTATGCATTTCCAATGGCTCGTAAGGGCACTTCGTTATCAGTCGCGTCCCGTTGACTAGTCTTTCCATGCACATGCCCTTACAATATATTCCTCGGGCTGTGTAATCAGTGTGGAATCAATAGAACCCATCCGTGAAACTGTTCGTGACTCACTCAGTTCATCGTTGAAGCAAGGCTGGCATTGTCGATCTCCACGTTCCCATTGAGTAAACCAGCCTCCCATTCTCTGATACATTATTCGGATGCACTTTGCGTTCTATGTACTTTGGTAAAGCTTTTAGGTGAGCAAGTTTTATAAGTTATCTGATCCTCATTCCCTGCAGTTATAAATTTACTATTTATTGTTATCCAGTGTTCATTCGATAATTATGTCACATTGAAGATAGATCTTCTATTAAATTCCAATTTTCATTTGTGTCTGTACAATTTTTCAATAAGAACTTTCGTCTGTTGTTTTTTTTTTCTACGCGAAACTCTGGTACTCAAGTAACTCATAGGAAAAGTTAGCAATCTTGATTTGGACACGGAAAGTTTCATTGCCAGCAGGGCATGAAGATACTTGCTTTTATACTTTTTATACGAACAAAACGATCATCGGATTAACTTTTTCTTCAATCATATAGATCACCCGAGTGTATGAAAGAAAAGTAACTTTTTGACTAGTGAAAATCTCTCGTGAGCGGTATGGATACGATTTGAGATAAGAAAAAACTGGTTTGTGCGACAAAATTCACGCTACGAAATAGGGGATGCAAATACAGTATGAAAAAAAATTAATCCACTTATACGAATCGTACGTATATTTTCCTAGAACTGTCGCAAATATACATCATGGAAACCTATAGTAATGGTATGCATAAAACCTCCAAACACACAAACGACATGTTTATGCCATGTAGTTATCATTTCTTTTCCGGAATATCCTACTCTGCGCTAATGTTATATCTACGTTTACCCCGTACTATGATCGTAAAAAAAAAAGGAAAAGCAAGAACACACAACTCACAGAGATAGCTACTCCCTTAGGAATAAAAAGCTTAGTTGCCTTCTGTTTACCCCAAGAACACCCCTTTACAATTGCAATGTTAGCACGTCCTAACAGAATAGTTCACATTTAACCCTTATTTAATTTTTTTAACACAGCCCACACCCTTTGCTACTGTGAATTAACTATGACTCGCTTCTTGCTAAAGGCACATCGCTCATTAACACATGCGGCTTTAACGTTCCGTTTTTATTCCTGACTCGGTATTTCCTCGAATTTCGTCTGACCCATGTTGCATCGTATTACCAGCGACTTTAAGCACTTACATTTTTACACACTGGCTAACTTAATTGCTTACATTTACATTAACTTGTCTTAATCGTACTTTGACATGGTTAACGAACACCTTATTTCCGGCGGAAAGTTAGCTGTAGCGAGCTCCTGAGCTCCAGTGAAGTTTTAATGAGAATTTCTATCAGCTTATAAATTTCTAAAAAACGAATACACTTGTACGCTGTATGATCCATATTTATTTTTATCTCTTTCGTGTCGCACTATCAGTAACAGATCCTATGAGGAAGAGATCTCGTTTCGCTCGGAAATCGTCGTGGATGGATCTTCTCGAATTTCATTTGCAAGGTGCACTAGAAATTATAGAAGAGAGAGAGAGAGAGAGAGAGAGAGAGACAGAGAGAGAGAGAGAGAGAGAGAGAGAGAGAGAGAGAGAGAGAGAGAGAGAGAGAGAGAGAGAGAGAGAACATCGAGTGTGAGCTTGGATAAAATCTTCATTACGCCGCTTGCGACACTCTTACTATATAGGTGTACTACAACGTATGAAAGTTGAAACATGCTCCTTGGCAATAGGGGTTTTCATTGTATTAATTCTCTGCGTTTCAGGTGAATTTTAATTCCAGATAGAAAGTGTACTGATATCGATACACTCTTTTAGGATTATAAGCTTCACTCGGCTTTATCGAATACAATCGTTATTTCGTTTCACCTTCATCGGATAGATACTTTTACAGCAACTCAGAGCGAAAGAATGAAACTGCATGCTGATAAGCTTGTTACTTGCCCGAGGAAGAATTGAATTGCAAATTAAAGTATTCGAAAGGATTTCGAACGAAAATTCAATTATAACATGCTAAATAACTCTTTTACGTTCATATCTCGGAATGCATCGTATTCGACATGGAAATACAATTAGAAATTCATATTTTAGAAATCCTGTATAATTGTAAGTAATTCCTTATCGAAGGTAATTAAGCTTGCCTTAATACATTTATAGCAGAATTGTTTCTACGCAGAGTGTTTCTCAGATACGAATCTAACAATAGAATCTTACTAATAAAATAAACTCCTTGATTTAAACTAACGTGATTGTATCTTTGAGTTTTGACATTCGAAGTTTTCCTTAATCAAACTGAATCACGGAAAGAGCAGTCAATGCGTTAAACCCTTGATTAGTTTCTCTTTCTCGGTGTTCTCGATTTTCTGGTTGATAAAACTGAGCTTACTTAACGGAAGTAGTAGCCGAAATAAAAGACAATAGCTTTACCTTTTATTTCGCTTTAATCAAACCTTAACTCATTGTTGGCTGGATTGGTATTTTTATCCAACACATACGTACTCTAACAGTATGGTATACGTGAGCCACTAGTATTAAGGTTTCGAAAATGGCTTGTGCGCCACATGCAATCACGACACACACAGCTCCTTTCCGCTCATGGAATTTTATAACTCCGCGGTCTCTGCAGATTCGCTTGCTCGAAATACTCGTTTTGCGGTTTGTCGGGTGCACAGCGTGTGCAAGTAGAAATCATATTTCACATTCCAAGACGATATTCCAATCACCAAAGCTTATTCGCTCTGCGCACGACTAACTTCCACTCGTGAAGTCGGATTTCAAAATAAACTATTGCGATTGTATGGAAAGCAGTTTGTCACCACAATCTACTTTATTGGTTGAGAAAATATCGGTATTGGAAATGGCTTGCTCCAAAGGCATTCGATTTCAAATACGTTGGAAGGGAAATACAATTCTTATTTTACTGAATTAAGAAAGAGTTTTCTGATTGAAACAATAGATTTGATGGTGATTTATGAATTCCTCTGATTTGATATGGTATTGAGGATGAATTAGTAAATGCACTTTTGAGTGGAGATTTAAGAAATGATCGCTTCTAAGAAGTGAATTTGATCATAAAGTAAATCAGAAACGATCTTCCATCGGGGACCTTAAAGATCTGTAAACGGTAATTTCCCAGATATTTGCATCCCGAATTAGATCTGGTCACCTTGAACGCCGAAATCGCCAGTATAGAACGACAGAAGCAGCTTCCAAACTCACAACTTCAATATTTCGTATGATAAATGAACTTTTCTTGAATAATTTTTGGATCAGCTTACCAAGTCTGCGGTAACTTCTATGATCAATAGACGAGTTTCAGATTTTCAAAAGAAAGAGAAAAAGCATATCTGTATGAATAAAAAAATTGTACTACCATAGTTATTTGGATTGATTCGAGAATATTTGCAATTACGTATTTTCATTTTCTGGCTCAACTCTCGTCTCTTCGTGTCCAAGTACGGTACATTCGTTGGTTGAAGTCAGTAATTCCCGGAAAGCTTTACTTCTGACGGTATATTACGTTGGCAGAATTTTACTCTCCTGGCCATCCTTTTCAAGGTTTGAAGCTCTTTGAATAAAAGGTTGATAACGCCACTGAAAATACAATATGCAGGGATTCCAGACGTGAAACCATAAAAGAGGAAATATATCCGCCCATTGCCTTTGTTGGAAAACCAATAAGTGTAAAAGAATAATACAGAAATGATAAAATTCGCAGTAAAAACTGACCGCAAATATGATTAATTTTATTATACTTCCTCGAAATTTTCCTTGCGTGGAACTATAACGAGTGCACGAGAATAACGCGCAGAAATTAACTGCATAAAATTGGCGAGAAGATTTTTCGCTTCAAAGAACATTTTTCTAGGAAAATATATGTTGCAGGGTAGAATAAGAAACATTGAATCTCTTCTTATGAAAAGAAATTTCTGATTCAGCACTGAAACAATACAACTTTCGTGAGCCTTTCTTTCGTCTAAAATTTATAAGTTTCCTAATAAGACAGGTATCTTCCAGTTCCTTTGTCAACTTATTACAAAAGCTAGCATTTCTCAAATATCAGAATGCAACTGTGATATAGACAACTTCCCTTTGAAAGTCGAGCTTTCTTGGTTTCGCATCGTTCGTTTTAGCACGCGACTTGCTTAAGGCAACTTGAAGACTCTGATACCACAAGAGCTTTTTGTATTTTCAGATAATAACGAGAGGGAAAATTTGAAGAATAGTAATTTAACTGTATCCATTTTTTCTAACCAGTCAAACTGAACTGCGCAGGATTGATAATTAAGTCAATGTCAATCATTTTGAATATCAATTATTTCGTGGTATTGAAAACAGCGTAAAAGGAATAAAATAATGAACAAATGTTTAACAGATATTTGATACCACGAAATACATGTGAAAAGGTTGAATTCGAGAAATACTTGATTCTATTTTGTATTTTTCGTCGCAGTACAAGTTATACTATTGTATCTATCTCCGCATAATGAGAGACTTATTTAACTGCATCATAATTGAAATTTTACCGAAATACCATTAAATCCGCGAGAGACGGGTCTAATTTTAGACAATTTGCATTCGATTCGCCGTTGGGTTTTGGATGGATCGATATCCGGAAGGGGAGAAATTTTGGCTTTGGGAACATTGTTAATGCAGGACCCAATGGAAGATATGCGACCAACCTGGTACAGATCAGTTAATTTCAGTGAAATGTTGCGGCGCTACACTGGGTCTATAGAAAATGAATTTCAACTGCAAATATTGAATTGTATGTTCAAACATTGGAATATCATGTGATACTCTGGTAGGAAATATAACGAACGTAAAGTACAATTTTTGACGTGAAAACATTTTCATAAACACATCATATTTATCTAGCAAGTACTTTTTTTTTTTTAAGCACGTTTTATTTAAATTCGTGATTCCAATTTCCTTTATTGTACTTTAGTGTGTGATGACTGATGTGTCAAGCATTACTTCAACTCTACTAGACTTCTCACTAACGTACACTGATCACCACCTTCGCATTCGAGTATCTTACTATGTACTGTCAGATCTGTAACGCAAACAAACTGTCGAGTAAAAGCCATAATAAATCCTCGAAGCTTAACGTTTGATCTCTTCTGTACTGTAAGAAGTAGCACAAACGTTGTTGCAATAAATCAACTACCACAGACATCTTTACTAATGAAATTTGTCTTCGCAGAACAGCGAGCAACGTGTCATAGTGGATTTTATCCAAAAGGGAATCAAATAAAATTTCTGCAACAGAGAAAATATAGAAATATCACTGACAAATTTATTGAAAAAGTTTCTTTTCCTCAGTCGGAACTATATTTGCAGTATGCGAAACAGTACTTCCCGTTCAATTTTTAATGTTTGATACCGCGGTCAGTGGAATTTTTATTCGATTTGCAGAGATTTTGCATTGCGAAAGAGACAGAAATGAAAGAGAAGAAAGAGATAGCTTGATACATACATCGCATTCGAATGTACCATGCCGACTGAAATAAATTCCCACTCTCATGCGATTCACAAATCCGAAAATGGAACGATTCCATTAACACGAACCAAATGGTACAGTCAAAAAGCTTGCCAAACTGAGTAACAAGTTAAATGCATTTTACAGTAGCAAGAGGTACTTATTCACAGTGAAACTTTGTGAAAACTCAGAGCTCTGCATTGGAACCTTTTTGTCCGGTGTTCGTTAATCAAAGAATTCCAGGCAAAATTACAAGTTATCGAAGAGGAATAATTTAATGTAATTTAATTCTCAGGAAATGTAGTTCACATTACGTGAATCTAAATCACTGGATTAAAGTCGATCTTGACGATTCCTTTGTACTAAAGCAAAAACTGTTGGGTGCTTAGAAGGAAAGCACTACAACCAGACTTTAGATCATTGATCATTAGATTTTTATTTTCATCTGGTTGCACGAGTTCTAAATTCCATAATTGTAAAATAAAATTAAAAATGCCAATTCACCTATGAATTAACAAGATTTCCTCCAATTGTAGTATCTGATACACATGTACATAGTTTATGAATCATTCGCAATACCGAAGCAACGAACTATTACCCGAAATTTGACGGCCTGTTGAGCAATATACATACATATATTAGACCTGACGTTTAATTAGTAACACGCTGGACAACAATAGTATTGCCACGAGAATGTTTAGTCGAGTGGTATCTATTTCGAATTGTATTTGTAGAGCAATATCAACAGTAATCACGGTGAATTCAGTAGTGTTCTCGCTATACACTGTACGTTTACCGATGGCAAACACGCCAACCTTATTCTTCGAGTGCTACTACACTTGGTTGTATTCTTTGCGTTAATGAATCAATCAATTCTTATGGCAAATATCTCTTCACTCTCGATATTAACTGTTTATTCTCGGAAACTTGATAGATTTATACATCATGGATAAAAAGTGTTCGGTAACCATTTTGCTTAAAGACATAACATATATGTATAGCAGTGCATTGGGAAGTGGAAGACTGGTAAAAAATTCGTAAAAAACGATGATGATGATTCGAAAACTGGTAAAAAACGATCTAATATCTTGACGAGGTATACAATAAGTGTATGCTATACTAATATTTCAGAAGTTTCCTCTTGGATACGTCAGGAACGTTGAAGACTTTATATACACAGAAGATATAGTCTCGTTTCTTATGAGGCTGGGTCAGATATTCGTTAAAACAATTCTCCGTGAAAAAGCCGAAGGAAAAAGAATATTCATAAAATACGAATGATCAAATACGTCTGTGTACCTTTCGAATCCCTTCATCTTTCGCGAAAATAAATATTGGCGGATGTTATTCAATTATAGCATCTGTCACACGTGAAACTTTCTATTTACTGGGAATAAACAAAACGAGATGATGGGCGTAATACTTTAATTAAAAAATGCGCAAACGTGCTTATAGTTAAATACTAGCATTTTTTTCAATTCATTTTTTATACCTGACATGCAGCGTAATTGCGAGATGAATTATTTGAATTAATTACGCACTTATTTACACTCTCAACTCCCATAGTGGAGATAAACACGTAGTAGCTCTCAGCGTAACAGTCAGGCAATTTCTAAGCTCAATTTTTCATTTTTATTTCGAATGGGAATGAAATTAGTAAGACATTGTAACTGAAAACTCTACAAGAACCCCACTGAAGCGTAATAAAATATTTCCAAGCGTTTGCATAATTTAATATGCTTACTCACTACCGACATCCACCATAAAAAAGCTCGAAAAGGTAATTTAATTGTAACGTGAAATGGCGTGATTTCTAAAAGTGCGATCGTTTCACTCTCCGAAGAAGAATAATAATTTATCATTTTTATTTTGCAGAAGACACGGCAACGGAGAGGATGTTCGCCAACCCCGCTTATCTTAAACCGCCTCGCTAAGGCGCACAAGCTATCCAAACTGTAGTCATGAATAAGGGCGCAACTAATAATTGCCAATGCGGTGCGAATGCGGTGGAGTAAATGTCTTGTTTTCTGTGTGTTATGAACTGTGATTTAATTAAGAACCCTCTCGTTATTTAAACATTAGAGAATAAGAGAAGCCGAGTCAGCTTGTACGTATATGTTAGAAAAACGAAGAGGAAATAAAAAATATGCTAAAGTCTCTTTTTTCTATTTAAAAAGTGTGGGTGGAAAAGTTAAAAAAATAGTTTAAAATTGTGATGATCTGAGTTTAAGCATCCTATACCTATATTCTCCTACTTTTGAGGAAGTTTTCTTCCAGGACTCTGGATAATCTGGGCACATATCAACGGGTGATACGAAACTTTAGAATTAAAAGGTAAGAGTTGCGGAATGTGTCACAAGACAGTGAAATTTTCAACTGTGCGGCTACTAAGATGAAGAGTGAGAACATGCGGCCCTTATTGATCATCAGGTTCACTTCCTCCATTCTAGAAACACTTTTTGTAACAGCAAACACATACTACATCATCGAACACTGTTCCAGATACCAAGAGCAAACATATAAATAGTCTGATGATGAAAAATGAAGTAAAGTTTCTTTTGCAATTTCCTTCTGCTAATTCTTGTTACCCTCTGTTATACAATATCTTTTCTTCACCAATCGAACAGCGGCTCTGGGAACAGTATTAATTAAAGAAGACTACAAAATACAAGTGAATCACTGTTGGTAAACGGAGAAATTAATTTGTTCCTGGAAATATGTATAGTGCATATAGAAGCAAGCAATTTAGAAGTTATTTGCTCTCGATTGTTTGAGTCCGCTAGGGAACTAGGTCTGAGACATTGGATGTTCCTTTTGAAGAACGTGTATAAATGGTATTTTGAACTTATTATATTTCTAATAATAATTCTGAATAAGATTTTTCGAAGCACAACTTTTAAGCAAGAAAACTTGGAACCTATTACGAACTAGCATTTTGTAAAAATGATTGAAATTCTGAAAGCTCAGTCAATCGGCAAGATGGGACATTTCTTCAACAATAAAAAGATGTACCCATTTTTATCCAACAAAAGCTAGCAAAGAAAAATCAATGACCTTTACCAATAGATTCTGTCACATTCGAGCTGCTTTCCCATCGGGGATTTCCTCCTTTTATAACTGAGTTTTCTTCTTGTCCTCTCGGCGACTGTGAGACCATGAAGCTTGAGTTGAAAGGGTATCAAATTTTTTCTTCCGCTCATTCTCAAAGGTCTGACCCTTTGCTCCGTGTAAATAATGACGAAAAATTGGTACAACTCACTTACCGTGATTCTGTTATTTGTCAACATTTTCTTTAAAAATTAACAAATAAGAATTTGGAAGAGTACGATAATTAAATAAGATGATATGAATTAAAATTCAGCTGAACGGAATCCTATTTGTGGAGATCCGTAGGATTTACTTATAACGATTTTAATATCCTATAGAAATGTAGACATCTAATGGGAAAATAATCTGACACCAGTAATGTGACGTGAAAATCCATCGGATTTTCACTAACAATAAATGTCTGAATATTCAATAAAAATGACACTTCGTCGAATATAATCCATAAAACGAGAAAAACGTTTCTTTGCCATTTCTTCGAGAACCCTACCACTTTCAATAAAAAGTCAGTGCGTTGAAAGAATAGTTACCGGAAAAAGTGTAATTTAAAGTAAACCAGAATCAAAGCTACAACTTTACGTAGATTCTTAAGCGGAAGTTCTCACGGGAAAAGTTACGCTCGGCATCGAAAAATCTTTGTCAATGATCCTTTGTCACCAGGATGAAAGGAAAAGAAACATTGAAAGTTGAAGAAACCGATCGTAACTATAAAGCTCTACGAACAACTTTATTCAGAGAACCGATTTATTACGAAGGTAAGCTGTCTTAGGAAGAAGTTACAATCTGACAAGTGTAGCTGACAGACTATAATGGATAACTTGCCCCCTCGTGCTGATGCATGAAAAGTAGTAACAAGTAGGCACTGACGTACGATTTCGCTTTTCCTTTCTGAATTCTACATTTTCGGCTGAGTTTCAATTTCACAATTATTCCTCATTATGCTGGAGAATGATTGCAGTAATCCGAATCGCACCCTGAGCATTACTGGAGAGAGAGAGAGAGAGAGAGAGAGGGGTAAGTCCAGGAGAAAAAGAGAGGAGGATAAAGACAGAGAAGGGGGATGAGAAGATAAATGGGGCTGAGGCGTAGGGTTTACGCTGAACGACGATTTAAATTACCCAGGAAGATGGGATAAGCCAGAGGAAAATGAAAGTTGCCACTCGGTTGGCTAAAAATACGATGAAGGGACTCATGACTTATCACGGATTTTGTGAAGGATCAACCGGTAAAAACCTGCATTTGCATGTTCATATCTGTATCAAAATTCGATGACTCGCCCAAAGAGAGAATATGTACTATGTATTTCGATTTATGAGCATAAGGATTTATTTCTTTCGTATTTAGTGCAATCTTCACGATTTCACCAATGGAAATATTAAAACCTTTCTATGTATGTATATCTCCTGACAAGTATATGTTATCGCGTCATACGAAAGCATCTTCTTTAAAGATTTGAAGCATCGATGACACAGCAAAATTGTATACTGCTATAAATCACTAAAAAATAAATGATCCTTTCCTGTCAAGGGAGATATTTAAATATTTAAATAGTCTAAATGGTGGAGAACAGTATAACTTTGTATAACAATAATAAATTCATTATATCAAAAATAATTTAGTGTTTGACAGCTGTTGAAAAATGTGAAAATCGTAAAAATTGATGTTACTTAAATTTGCATTGTCTATAGTTCACTTCTTTAATAAAATGTTTAATTCGCAAACGGACGAAAGTCTACACACATCATGTATTCCAGTGTAAGTCAATGCTAATTAAATATTTATACAAGATATACAGTCCACGCTTTACTCTACCAGCGTTGATATTTTTAATTATTTTATAGAGAGAGTATGCTATAGTAGATATTCGATGAACGTATATAACATGAATCACATTACCGCGAATTACCGAAAATTTGACTTAATGAAAGCGTTGCTCTATATTTGAAGTCGCTATATCATGATGATCCTGCTGGACGAATAGATATATATGCGGGAAACGCGTGGGGTTACTATTAAGTAGGACAATGCAATTTAACCGAAACATTCACTAATTTTAGTAGAGTTTCGTTGTTAACTATGCTACTTTGTAACCAGTCAACTAAATAGCTGCATTGTAGTCGAAGTTTAACCAAGCATTTAGCGAAAATTACGATTCTGTGGTAAACTCGAAAATTGTGCATTTGTATTTTATAAAAAAAAATTCCCTTTATACAATAAAAAATTAGAAAATGATTTATTAGATCAGATTTCAATTTCGTATACGTCGTTCGGCGGTTTAACAAATCGTAAGATCAAAGCTAATATCAATTACTTGTCGCCTATTCGTAATGAACGTTCTCGGTGAGACGCGAAGATACAGTAGAAGTAATATGACTCTCGTAACTTTGGTACAAATATTTGCCAAAGTTCCTGTGGGTGCGCCCAGAATAATTAGCAAAACCGATCGCAAAGTAAAACTAGAAGCTACTACGAAATCTCTGCGAAGCAGTCACGTTTCTTGCTGCGACTGCACTAAAATCAAGCAAGCTTTATACTCAATTAAAACTTTCATTAGGATTCTACCAAAATGTCTGGCAAATTATTTAGTCACAAACAAGGATGAAATAATAAAAATGATGTCTCTTATCGAGTGAAAAGTCAGAAACACCAATAGGATAAGAGACGATATAATATTTAGATTTAAAAAACCAATAAGTACAAAGTCAATTAAACAAATTATGATTCTCAAGTTTTACATTCCAAACCTAATAAAAAGGACGAATGATGATATAATTAAATAGATTGTAGATTTTCAACGAAAGATTTGTACAGGATTGATTTTACTTTAAGCTACGAGAAGGGTACATTCTCTGATTGAAGTTTGAATGTAATTTTCTCTCGAATCTTACGATCGATTATACGAGCAGCGATACGGATTAATAGTGCTATCAAGCGGAATCCATCCTTCGTAGCTACAGTCTAATTAACTGTATCGACAGCATCCTTCACTACGGATTACACCAAATTGAAATTTTCGTGTGAAGGATGCCGGTGCGATTGCAATTCTCTGCGGATTGCTTACGTAACACTATGGTAAATTAATGTTACAATCGTATAAAAAATATCTTAATAAACCAAATAATCGTGTCATTGATTGTTTTATTCAGTTGGATGATGTTTGATAAAATTGTACAAGAGAAATGGTTAAAAATTAAAATTATCTAATTATTTTTCCCTGTTTTAAATTGTAATTTCTATTCTGTATAATGGTCACAGCGTATATCGTATATACATATACATGTATACATACGGTTTGAAACTTTACAAGAGACAGATATTCGTGTCTCGTTCTTGTATAGGATAGAATGAGACACCGATAAAAATTCGACTTATGGAAGTAAGTAGCATAACGTAAACAGGAACATTGGTAATTATTATGCCGAATTTAATTTAGCCTCTTGGTCCTTGGGCAGTTATATATAGAAAAAACATAATGTCTGATTATACTTTAATAATAATAGGTACAAAATATATTCTAGCTTGCACCAAAGTGATAGACGCATATTTAAATGTAAAAACATTTATGCATTTTTATTAACATTTTTACACTTTTTAATAATTACATCGTGATCTGTGCTTCGCATTATTTTATACAAAGATAAATACAGTAGACAGACAGTAATTAGTACGGCTCCGTTAGTGGTTGTGGCCAACACACTTTATCCGGAATATTTTAATTTGGCAAATGATAATGTTTTTTTTTTTTTTTTTTATTTAAACGCTTGCTATAATATATAAATATCGGATATCCCATTTATCACTTTACAGTTTTCTCTCAATTGGAAATAGTTTATCTAAGGATTCCACTGTCATTGATTAGAGTTTCTCTTTCAATTTCATGTTGAATTCTCATCAGCGCACAACAGAAACCTGTCACGTTACTTCAATGAACATACATTCAACAGTAATCCCATCCAATACAGGTCATATTAAATATAACACGGACAACATTTGCCTGCAAAAATGATTTATTCCATAAATTTTTCGAGCTTATCCTACCTTTGCTACACACTTTACAAATGTGGATTTATATCTCCCAAAAGATTATAGCTTTGAAATATGAGGTTTTTCAAGTTAACCGAAATCATCCGGTTCAAAAGACATACGTTGGTATAAGTTTCACTTTCGATTGACGATGTCACATAACTGTAACGTAAAGTAACATAGTCGGAAACTGTAAAACAGTGAATATATGTTCATTGTAATTAAGTATATATATATTCTGATAGTGTGCAGAGAGAGAGAGAGAGAAAGAGAGAGAAGAAAAAATACACTGATGATTTTCAGTTCGCTCGTCACAGTCTGCAAATTTGTTTTTCTATCACTCATCAGATTTTTCGTATCTTTAAGCTGTAATAGAAGTCTATCTGATAAATGTTAATGCCAGAGTGAGTATCACAGTAGATGATTCATTGGTTTGACCAGAAACAACAATGTTCGTAGTAATAAATTATTTATGGATAGCTTTACTATATAATATGGTGTGAAGTACGCTGTATGTTTCGAAACATCCGTTTAACTCTTTTTTTAATGATGCTCGCATGGTGAGAGAAGTATATAGTTAGTACTTGCTTGTAGGTATCACACATAGTTAAATCGCTCATGGAGGATATAGAGCGATATATACTCCAATTAACTATGGACATCTTGTGCGCGTACCATAGATAATCTCCTTGGCATTAACATTATGCGTTCTCCAATGTTACAGAGTACAGATGATATATCCTCTTCCACATTGGAATTATTTAAAATTCCTATTGGCATAAACAAATGGATGCGTTTCATCTGAGCCAAAGCTTTAATCGAAGAGCATCCACACCGTTCAAGTAATACCGAAATAAACGTTTATCGCGCACAAATCCCAGATTCTCGTATAAACGTAACGCTGGCCTGTTAGTGATCTCTGTTTCAAGGACAACTTCTTCCGCGTCGTCTTCCACCATCGCTTGAATTGCTCTTCTCACTAAATTTGATCCAATTTTTCGTTTTCGGTATTTTATATCTACTGCCAACATTGCGATATATCCCCGTTTAATAAACTTTCTGTGCATGTCCAGCTTGCAAACAATGGCACCAACGCACTCGTCCCCGTGCATTGCCTTTACGAACAAAAAGCAAGAATTTCTATAAATTCTATACCTGCAAGACAAATGAGTCCAACCAAAGCTAAGTTCTTCTTTTCTTATCTTATGTTAGAAAATTTCATAGTGTGAGAAGACGTAATCTCTCTTTGATAAATAACGGATACGGAAGAATATTCATAGCAGAAATACGTGGATTAAGAAATCTTAATCTCGAGAACCAACATTGTTAGATACATACGTACCAAGAAGCACAGCTTCGGCCAATTATGAATAAAATATCTATATGTGTAAATAGAGTATGGTTCACTTAGGTCCTTTTGTATTAATTTCATAATGTCAGGCATTTGTAGTTCACTTGAATAACTAACATATTGAATGTCATTGTCTTTATTTTCCAAAGACACGGATTCTGTTTTATCTGAAGAGAAAAATAAACACAATGTTATTATTCTGGCCAATAAAGTGTTATATAAAAATTGCACAATATTATACACATATCTGCATAATGCGCAAACAAACAACAGACCGTTATGAAAAATAATTACAGTAATTTATCCTGCAGTTGTATAATATAATACCATAAGATCGATATCAATCAAATATTGAATTTTATGAAAATACCTTGCGGTATCATTTATCGTGTACAAATGGGTTCGATACAAAATTATTGTATTAAGCGAGTGTAACTAAATCAGGAAATTCTAGGAGGGAATACTAATATTCTAGTTAATGCGTTTAACGTAAGAACTACTTGAAAATGTTTGAACTATACCATGTTGGTTTAGATGACTAGTTTCCATGGTCTGAGATTGTGATGGGACATTGGTCACGTCGGCAGTTCTTTCAGGAGAGTCACAAATACCATTTACTTGAGCTATCCCATTAGTGTGTAGTTCTTGTTGTACTTCTGCTTCCAAACTAAGTCGTGATATAATGTCTAATGCGGTAATGTCCGACAGAGAATTTTCATTACTTTCCTTAGTCTTGTTTTTCACAGCCTCAGTGTTATTCGTTTCCGCAGTGGTTTCCAAATTTGCGGTATCCATTTTAAAGTAATTTTCCTAAGTTTTGTTTTCCTGAATTCCAGTCCAAAATATAGTGTGCCAAGGAGATTTGGCCACTATTTCCGAGGCACTGTTCACAGTATTTTACAAGATGTACCGAGGTGGCATGAGAATTTCTATATGCTCCACAGGATTTTTAACCGAATTTTCATAATTAACTTCGAATCCGCGGTTTTCCGAAAATGATTTTATCACAAAATACGGATATCCGACGCAAACCGCTGAACGACGGACACCATATTGGATTTCTTACGATGATTGCTCGAAGTTCGACATAAACAACCTACTTCTGTGATTTACAAATAAAGGCAACTTTGTCTATTGTAAAGCTTGATTCCTATGAAAACTAACGAAAACAGAAATAAGATAAATTTGTAAACTGTAATAAATCTTGAATTTTCTGTATTAATCAATTATATAGTTTAAACGTTGTTTGCCATTTAAAACAAATATTTAATGTTAAACCACTAGATATCCTGAGAAAAAATCACACATCTCCTTTTTAGACATATAGTTAGTGATACAAAGTTTCAAATTATTATTTTTAAATTCATCACTATGTTGAATATTAATTAATATTGAATATAATATTTCAAATCACGTGAAAATTGTGAAAACGATTGAAATGACTTTTATTATTGATTTTGATTCAAATGATCACAGAGAGCGCTCGTGTCTTAATACCACACCGGAAATAGGAGGGTAACTCACTAGCACTTTACAAGTTCGTGGTTCTTTTAGACCTAGGCACGATGGGTGAGCAGCTTACTTTTCAACAACATTGTTTTTATCGCTTTTAATCCACAACTTGAACAAAAGAGTTGTAATATTATTACTATCTGTAAAACAAGAAAGGTTTGCTGCACCCACTGAGATTCATATTATACCAATTAATTGAATATATTGTTATAAAAACATTATTGTTTGTCGGCATTCCCAATCCCTTCACAGTTAACATGCGACTTTCACAGTAGTGCTTTTGTGTAATTTAATATTATATTCTACAAGATTGCAACATTTCCTTTCACTATTTTTATCTTAATTTGAAAAAACAACTTGTGAAATCTAAATGGTAGTCATCGGGAACAAATTGACTTTGTTGTGTTGACAACGATTGGATTAAAGTGATATAAACAATATTAATTTCTAAATTCATATTTGTTTTATTTCTTCGAGAAGCTTCCGTTTCTCGCAAATTTTGTATATGCCACTAACGAAATTATTATTTTACAGGTATTTCTCGGGACCATTGGCATAAGAGGCGGGCAACCGGTGGCAAGAGAAAGCCCCTTCGTAAGAAGAGGAAGTTCGAATTAGGACGTCCAGCTGCAAATACAAAACTTGGTGCTCAACGCATTCACACAGTATGTTTAGCATCTTTCTTTATTCGTACATAATACATGTAAAAAGTTAATAACAAAACGACGGTATATTATGATGATAGCCTTACCTACTCTGAGTGCCATGATGTCAACTCCCACAGCGTTCTGATGATATTGTTTGCGACTTTCAATAACGATCATTTATTACGAGCAAATTTTTCTCACTGTGTGTCATATTTTACGATCATAGGTACGTACCCGAGGTGGCAACAAAAAATACAGAGCACTTCGTCTCGATACTGGAAACTTTTCTTGGGGTTCGGAATGTTCGACAAGAAAAACACGTATTATTGATGTTGTTTATAATGCATCGAACAATGAATTGGTGAGGACTAAGACTCTTGTCAAGAATGCGATCGTTACCATCGATGCCACTCCATTCAGGCAATGGTACGAAAGCCATTACGCTTTGCCACTCGGCAGAAAACGTGGTGCGAAACTGGTAAGTAACGAATAATGTAAAGTAATTAACATATAAGAATTCAGGATATGATTTCTAATATTATTTTACGTTTTATTATTGACAGACAGAAGCTGAAGAAGAAGTCCTAAATAAAAAACGCTCAAAGAAGTGTGAATCTAAATACAAAGCTAGGCAACGATTTGCTAAAGTTGAACCAGCTCTGGAAGAACAATTTTCGACTGGTCGTGTTCTTGGTATGTGATTTACATAATTGTATTTAAATCAAATTTTGTTAGCTGCCAAAATAGTAGTCAATATACCAAATATAATTCTTATTCTTTCAGCGTGCATTGCAAGCCGGCCTGGACAATGTGGTAAAGCTGATGGATATATCCTTGAAGGAAAGGAATTGGAATTTTACATGAGGAAAATAAAGAGTAAGAAAGCCAAGTAAATATGTAACCACAGGTCGGAAATAAAACACTGTACCCAAAATTTAATAGTCTCAGTTTCGTTCCTTACTTATATCCTACCCACTAAAAACTTTAATTTCATTAAATCTTTAATCTTTTGTCATTCGAAGTATCCATTCTAATTAGCATGCATAATAAATGCGTAACAATCAACAATGTAATTGAAAAGTAGTAACTATAATTTTTTTGTGAAAATATCCAATTTATCTAAATGATATTGTTTAGAAACTTAAAAGCGATATCAGTTGAGTTGAAAAATATGTATGTATGAAAACTATTAATTTATTATTTTCGTAATGAACAATATTTTACAGTGTAACGTACAATGTATTCGTTTAGAAATTACGTTGCCCGAAATACGAAGAACTCGTATACGTAGAAAATTGATCCTATCGCTGTTCTTAATATCTCCTTTTATTGTCGATATTAGTCGTAATTTGCGATAGTGCAAATGTGATCTGAATTATGGTAGTAAACTGTACAAGTTAGAAACGGACAAAAGGTATTTGTACAAACTATGAATACTGCTAGGCTGTTTTTACCAATATTTTCACAACCTTACTTACGCAACTCTATATTGCAATTATGTAATTATGAAAGTACATATTTTACTAGTAGATCGTAAAGGCGAATGAGATGATTCGCTTATATCAGTTTTAGATTTCCATTGTTTTTAGAATGCGACAATGACAAAGATGGTGCTCTTTCATTGGATTTGCAAAACGATAGCAGAGAAGCCCTGCCCGCAGGGCGGTTTATAATGTATTATTATTCTAAAAAAAAAACATAAGCGAATACGTGGAGTGTTCTAATAACGAAATCTATGAGAAAAGTTCGATTAAACGTCTGAACAATAGTGTTATACATTATTGAAATGAGTTTCGCAAAAATTATGGAGGATCCAGAGTACTAGAGCACAAATCTTTAGATACCTTGCAATTTGCAAGTAATATCAATAACTTTGTCAATAAATGTTATTAATCTAGACCCACGCCTTAAATAATCAATTATTGGTCATGTATTGGACTAGGCAGTACTTACTCCATAAATAATCTTTATTTTCATTATTACTTTTGTACGTTACAAAATATCTGTGTAAAGTACTATCTTGTCCAATGTATAACAGGGCTAGTGTTTTACACGTGCGAGATACACGAGAAGATTGATAGAATAAAAAAAATAGAACTATATTATTAGCAGTACTTTTAAAATAATTGCAATTTCTTCAGTATCCTGCATTAATTGCACGGAATCATCATACCACTGTGTACTCTAGGGCCTCCATATATTTGATGATACATGTTGTGAATTGATCATAAGTCGAGGCATCACCTGCTGCTGATTCGCATTTGCAGCAGAACTAGTAACAATGGTAGTGAACGATGGTTGTTGAGCACATGTCCTCATATGTTGTGGCCAATGTGATTGTTGGCAAGGATAATCGCAATATGCTGTATTCCAACAACAATAAAATAACGCTTCACGACCACACATTGCGCACCATTGTTTACGTTTTGTTTCTTCTATAGACTTGATTTTCTCCTGTTCAGCTTCTCGACGAGTCTCTTCTATTGCACGTAGCCGTTCAGCCTCCAAGCTTGTTCGCATTTCTCTCAGAATCCGATCTGAAACAGATGATCAATGTCAATACACTATAGCAATATTCACTGTTACTAACGTGATAAATTTAATAATTACAAGAAATATACCTGTATTATGCTTTAATTCGGCAAGTTGCTGTTGATGTTGCCATCTCATACGTTCTATTTGTAATCTTAAAAAGTGTACTGTAGCTTGATGATTCTCCGAAGATCCATTCTCGACATTCTGAGTATCTTGGGCAGCTTCCTTATACGCTTCTTCCATTAATTGAGCCATTTTTCTTGCTAAATCATGAGCCCCGTTATAAAGATGAGCACTCAGAGGCCCAGCTTCTGGTGGAATCATTTGATATCCCACATGGTGTTCAGTTTGATTAGTGGGAACATATATCAAAGGATCAAGTACATTTGAGGATGAATTAGTTATCGGACGTGGAGGATTTGGTAAATAGGTACGTGGTTTGTTTGGGAACGTTTTCTTTGCACGACTTTCTTTCTTATGTGACATTACATCTTTCGTTCCTTGATTTGCTGTTGATGGGGTATCGTTAATTCGTTGTTTATCAGCGATTGGTATAGTTTGCTTCAAGCTTGATTCTGCTACTCCGCTATTTGCTACAAGAAGTAACGCTACAGATTGATTTGCCGAGACTTTAGGAGCTATGGGAATAGGTTGAGTGGGTGGAGAGGCCTCCACGGATGAAGCTTGTAATTTAATAGGGGAAATTGGAGGAACAGCGAGTGTCTTATTATTACTGGTATTTTTTTCAGCTTCTTTTACTTCCGATGAATTCTGCATAGATGTGTGTTTTATGGTAACGTCATCCGTGTTTGTTTTATCCCCTTGTTCAGTCAGAAATGTAGATTTTAACGCTCTTTCCGCATTTACCTTATCAACCATTCTAGTTTTTGGTTTATATACTTTTGTCACTGTTTTCCAAGGCTTTGCATATTGTTTTTGAGCATTCGGGGTATTTTGTGGGGTGTCAGTGGTAAGATTGCTACCTTTTGTTGTTGTTTCTTTCTGTTGCGTTATAGCGTTTTCAGCAGAACCCTGCCCCGGGGATGCTAATTGTTGCTTGGTCTGATCTATAGGTTTATCTGTATTTGAGACTTTCCCCTGTTTTTTATCTGGCTGTAAGTCTGTATTCGAGTGAACCGCAAGACCTTTGCTTGCACTATTATTTACAGCGGTCTTGGGCGAACTAATTTTGGGTTTATTGGAATTAGCATTCAAATCCGACTCTTGCTTTTCAATCTCTTGCATTCGAGTTTTTTTACGTTCTCCCTTTTGCTGAATGCCATCGATTTCTTTTTTATATTGAACTTCACTTATAATGCTCAAGTCCCCTGAATCATTTGAAACAGTTTCAAGTTGACTTGATTTGCTCAATTTGTTTACTTCGTCTGATTTCTTCCCAATGGCATCTGGTCCAATTACAGTTCCTATATCACCATCCATCGATGAGTTTATTTTCAAATTAGAATTTTCAATTTTCACGTCATTTTGATTCTTACTTTTAGGAAGAGACGTTCGCTTTTTTACATAAACCCTCTTTTTTGACGTTGAAAAGAGCGGAGACATAAAGTCATTCGATTGCATCGGATCATAATTCGGCAACAATAATTTGATTTGCATCGGATCATTAGGATTGTATTGAACTTTTGAAGGTGCAAATTTAAATTGGCCAAATACTAGTTCAAGTTTCCTACAATGTCGAGTAATCTCTCTAACGCATTCGTCCATGTCTATTTTCCTTTTACGGGGAAATGGAACAGGAGGATCTTCGGAATAAAGATACATATCGCGTGGAGATACCCAAGCTCGATCGTGTTCACCGAAAAATCGAACATCTACATATCCTTGAGAATTCACTCGAGGCATTGCTTTTGCAGGCCAAAACGGAAATCCTTTTAATTTTGCCCATACTAACGGATGCGGTTGACGACATGGCTCAATAAACCATGATGGTTGAGGTCTTGGTATATTCCTACCGTGAGCATAACAATCAGGGCAAGCTTCTATTTCTGAAACCTCTTGCCGAGCCAATTTAATTATTTGCTTAGCGGCATTCGTTAATTTAGACGTATCGGTATACACACCACCACCTATAGCATAGAAACGAAGCAAATTAAACAAATACAGATCAACAATACTTTTATACCATATTAATGTACAAAATTTTTTCTCAAAACATACATGTATTAAATACAATACAGTTATGTTGTATCCATTTTGCATCAGCCATAAATGCATCTGTGCTCCCATACAATTTCGATCGTACATTGGATTCTAATAGCGATAAATCCATTGGTTTAACGACATAATCTAAATAATTAGGAGCTTCTGACAATTCTACTGGGTTCCAAAATGGTTCGGACTATGTAAACAAACATGTCAAGAATCTCTTAATGTATTGTATTTCGGTGGAATGAAAGAGTAGATAAGAATTGTGTTGGACATACCCCAGGATAATCACGCATTCTTTCAACAACATGCTTTAATAACAAGCATAACTGATCAACAGATAATTGAGCCATTGCTGTTGATCGTGTCTCAGCGTTTTCCGCTTTTAATATTCCAGCACATTCGCCACATATCCAATTTTGCATAGATACTGGTGACGTTCCACCCATACATCTTCGATGCCATGATCTCGGACAAGCGGTACAACGCGCGTCTACAGATTCTTTATGGCATCTCCAGCAAAATTTGTCCGTTGTGCTTCTTAGCTTTTTTCTTTTACTTCGAGGACTACCATCCTCGTGGGGTAATTCTGTCTCTTGCGTTCTATGGAATTCAATCAATATATTTGAAACCATTCGTCTAAACATAGATTTTTCAAATTATGTATGTATGTATCTTTAGAAAAGTCAAATGTGGAAAAGAATTTTATTTGGGATGAATCAAAATCAAAGTTACGTTATACTTACAGCACATTTTTTCTTTTTCTTCGTGTATTACTTCCTGCTCTTGCAGGAGTTTCTTTAATGGTTTCGGTGTCCAATTTTTGAGTATCCTTTCCAGTCGGAGAAGATAATACGTCAGACCTCTTTTCTGTGTTCTGGACATCACACATATTATTTACATTGCAGTCGTTGTGATCATTGTCTTTCACTAATGATTCTTCGGGTTTTACACTTTGCGAATTATCACAGTTTGTAACTTGTGGTTTATCATCGACTATACCAATTACTTCTATCGATGAACTCTTTTCCTCTGCTTTAACTGCAGTATCGATGCAATTACTGTCTTTATCAGAAACACTTAAGGGTTTGTCGGAATCTTTACATTCCGATAGTCGCTTAAGCTCTTTCGAGTCAGTCGGATTAATGGGTTTCTCTTGTACTTCCATGGCTTTCAGATTGATTCAACCCATTTATCGAGATATTCTTGCCTGCACACAATTAGAAAACCATTGTAAAATACTCGATTACTTGAAGCTCCTATAATTAAATCTAACATGTACCATGCACAAGCTTAAAATCTTTATTTCAACTCGTATCTTATTGCATCTCAAACTCTGATCAATGTTCGTATTAACAATATACTGTGGCCTAAAAATACTGAAAAATATGATTATGTTGAAGCTTGAGGTAATATTGTTAAAGGGATAGAAATTTGCCAACACCATATGTTATGAAAGTCTAAGTAACATTAGAAATATGTTTGTTATATCCATTATACTCGATGATAGTTTACAAAGCTATCTGAGTCCAATGTAAGTACCTAAACCACAAAACTACGTAGAAACCCGAATTAGAAAATAATGTTATCCTAAAATGTTTATTAGATATGAAATACAGAAATTGTATAAAAATGTCTGTAATCAATCATTTTCTTCCGCTTTGACATTGATATAAAATATTGAAGATCGAGATATAAAATCAGGTTTTCCATAGTTCTAGCAAACATTGATCAAAGGGGATTACCGATAAATATACTTTTCTGAATAATTAATCCTTGATATTGTGTTGGTGTAATATATGTACAGAATAAGCTGGCAAATGTAGAAATAGCCTTGCAATGTACCACACTCAATACAAATGAAGTAAGTAGCATCTATTAAACTTAGATGCAAATCTACATATGCAAAAGATAACTGAATACGAATGATCTTCGATTTCTTTGTTGTTTTTACTTTTCGTGGAATGGATCTTCTGTATAAATCCCAAGCAACATGGATAAGCAAGCATATCACTTACTCACACGACTTTAGATCAGAGAGCTTTCCTTCCTTTTCCTATATGTTTGCCCCGTCGGTGATAACAGCGCCATCTAGTGATAATATTTTCCGTTGTTAATATCACGTGGTATGTGCTACAAGCCGATGAAACAACTTGCCCGCTAAAACGTGACAGCTGTCATTCTTTTGTTATTTTCCTCAAGTATAAAACATTGTATATCGAGAGTAGATAATATAAACTACATACAACAATCTCCTTTGAACGCATCCACCATTGTTTGATCACGAAATCATTAAATTGTATATCTCTTTAAATGATATAAGAGGTTATCTCGTAGTACAATGCTGAAGTAGAAGGTTATTTCTTTTACGATGTGTTCTGTCCTTATGCAGCTGATGAAAAAATATTGAATATAAACCTCATTTTCTGATTCACCTTCTTTGTCCTCTTCTTTTACGAAATAGCGTCCTGAAAACAGATTTTCAGTTAGATCACTTTATTGTTTCGATAATAGAATGATACTATTATTTCTTATAGGAATATAAGTAAATATGTATACTGTTTGTTCGTACCTATTTACGTAAGTAGTTCATCTATTCCATATGAATATAATCAACGATTATTATAAGAGTGTCATCGAGAGTTTTGCTTTTGCATTTACTAAACAAGGTTATGCAAGTGAAGCACTATTCTCTCCGTGCAGTTCCCTCTATGAGATGTTTGGACAACGACGTTTATGGCACAGTGTGGAAGTAGAGAAGTACTCGAAGTACAGTGTGTAAGTCAAACGAAATGATACAGAATACAGTATAAATAATATGATGAATATAGATTATGTGCTAGATAACCGATTATGGAATTTTTAATAGTTTATTGTTGAACCTTTAATAATACATTTTACTAATATGGATACGTTTTAGTGACTAATGATGAGGAGTTTTTCTAATGTATGAATCTTGTTTCTGTTATCATTACGATTTCTAATTATATGAACTATATAAAGATGTTTTAACCGGATTGTTCGATAATAAAGGGACGACATTAGGTTATGAAGATCTGTCAAAACGAGAGGTATTCTACACGAGCACTCGAACGGTTTCCCAAAGGAATTCCAATATAAAATGGATCCTACTGATTCAATCTTAGTACCCACACTCACTAATGTCACTTTGACAGACAAAAGTGACGGAAACGGTAAAAGTTTAGATGGAACATTGTGTATCTCCAGCCATCATCTACTGTGGTCTTCGGGACAGGGTGATGCACAGGAACTATGGGTAAAAAATAATCTGACAGAAGAATGTTTATATCCTATTTTTGAGATACAAGAATCAATTACGACATATGTGATTTTTCAGTTAATGTACAGAAAGATTGACGTTGTCGAAAAGAAATTAAACACACAGAGTTCTGGTGGTAGTATTATCCTGAAGTGCAAGGATTTTCGAATCTTGCAGTTAGACATTAATTCCACTGAGGAGTTCACCAATGCTGCTTTATCAATAGATAAACTCATGCCGCAAGGTATAAAAAATGTTTAATTCTATTTTATACGTATATAATACACGTGTATTTGAATTATGATTTTATATTAATATTTTAGATCAAACATCACAATTTGCTTTCTATAATAGACCACATACTTCTACTAATAATAGTATCGTACCAATAGAAGATGGATGGACAGCATTTGCCCCTATATCGGAATGGTCTAGATTATTAGCGACCCATGGCGATGAGTGGCGCATTAGTTATTTAAACAAAGATTATAAACTATGCGATTCCTACCCATCGGCACTGATAGTACCACGTCATGTAGATGATAAAACTATAATATCTTCTGCCACTTTTAGAGACGGTGGCAGATTTCCTGTTCTCTGTTATAGACACGAAGGAGGGGTATGAGAAATCCTGTTTTAATTTAATTTCTAGTTATTCTAATATGTATTAAATAATCTTCAATGATAATTTTTCAGAGTATTCTATTACGAAGTAGCCAACCCATGTGCGGTGCTACCGGTAAAAGGTGTAAAGAAGACGAAAGACTATTAAATGCTGTCTTAGGACCAGGAAGAAGAGGGTAATTAGCTTCGTAACGTTTATATATAAGGTGATTCGCTAAATACCCAACATTGAAAAAACATGATATTTACAGTTACATAGTAGATACAAGATCAGTGAATCAAGCCCAAAGCGCTAAAACGAAAGGAGGTGGTACCGAAATGGATGCTGCTTATCCACAGTGGCGTAAAGTACATAAGTCCATACTACGACCACACGAGTTAGCAGATAGTTTTTTTAAGCTAGTAGAAGCCTGTAACGATACAAACTCTTCTACTTCCCAATGGCTATCGAGACTAGACAACAGTGGCTGGTTAACCGCAATTCAAAGCGCTTTGAACGCTGCATGCGTTGCTGCTCAATGTTTACATCAAGAAGTCGCAGCAGTGTTAGTTCATGGTACGTAATACTTGTCGGAGAAACAATAAAATGCAAATTCATCGGTTTAGCATCTATGACACTATTGATTTCTTTCCAATACTCTATGAATAATTTTTACAGGAAGTGCTGGTCGTGATTCGACTTTAATAGTGACCAGTTTAGCACAAGCAATATTAAATCCAGACTGCAGAACTATTCGCGGTTTACAAGCTTTAATCGAACGGGAATGGATACAAGCAGGACATCAATTTTTCAGTCGAACACGTCACGGTCCATATCATCCATCAAATTCCCAGTCTCCGATACATGCTCCAACTTTCTTACTCTTCCTTGACTGTCTATATCAACTTCACTATCAATTCCAATTTAGCTTTGAATATACCGCTGATTTGCTAATTGAGTTGTATAATCATGCCTACTGTTCCGATTATGGAACATTTCTTGGTACGTAATTACACAGTAATTAATTGTACATTCATTTACATATGTTAATAACGTTTCACTTACAGGTGATTCAGAAGCTGAAAGAGTTAATCTTCGACTCTCGGAACGAACCTGTAGTTTGTGGTCGTACATAAATCAACCGGAAGTATTAGAAACTTGGTTGAATCCATTGTATGAACCTAATCCAGGAGTAATATGGCCGAGTGTTGCACCGATTAGCATTCAATTGTGGAAAGAACTATATCTTGCTCATACGATTGCTTCTGTGTGGAAAGGTCTACTGCCATGTGCGAAACAAATAAAACAGAATTACATGGCTGTAAGGAAAGTCGCCGGACAATTACAAGCTAAAATAAAACGTGCAATTGAGGAGATGCGTTCAGATTCAGATATATCTTATGAGGAAGAGAATGAGGATGAACATACTCGTTTAGCACAATTGAGTTTGGAAGCCCAAAGTACTTGATATATACGTTATTAAAATTTAATGGCGAAGATTAGGAACGTCAAGAATATCCTTAGTTGAGATTTTCTTCGGTATAATAGCATTTAAGGCTTGATGTTTCCACTTGCTTCTGCCATGTAGGCTTGAAAATTCATATTTATAAATTGCCTTTGTAGAAAGTCTTGGGGCTGCAAACCATTTTTTATACACTTTAATGTAATAATGTACATGTTGATTCAAATTAGATGTGCATATATCTATAAGCGCATACTAATACGCATTCATCGCTATATAATAGTTTTTATCTCAAGCAGCCTAAAGTCTGTATAATTATACAATGTATATATATATATATGGATATGTAAATCCACGTATCTACACGCGACTATACCTCATTATTATCAATATTAACCAACATTGAATCGCATTTATGTTAGTAATCAGAAGGAATCTTGCGATTGTGGCATATCTGACGATCCATCTTGTCATAATCCCACTGTAATGCATGTTATACATGCGAACAGCGCATATGGGTGAGAAACGACGAAATTGTGATATTTTTTTATTTCGACTTTATTATAATAATTCTTGTATTATAATCCTTAACAGTCAATTACAATATATTTATTCGGCGAATGAACAGCGAGATAAGTGTACACAGAAGGAAATTGTATATAAATGAACATTATGGTATGAAAATATAAATACTAGGCTAGATTCAATCAAATTTTCCGTTTGAAGAGATAGAACAAGGGGGGCTTACACAGGGTACGAGCGTGTTTTTACCGTTATTCAGGAAGGTCGATGGGCGGATGAGGGAAAGAGAAAGAGAAAGAGAAAGAGGAAGAGAGAGAGCGAGAGCGAGGTTAAGGGCGGGATTGTTACTGCCGCGGGAATGGGGGGAGAACGATGGAGGGGAATTGCGGCAGGTGTTCGCACACAAAGAAACAGAAAGGAATCCCATGGCCATTGGCTTGGGAATCTCTCGTTTATTTATTGGACCGGGCAAAGATCACTCAACAGTTTCTCTTCCTAGCATTAACGCCGACGAAGAAATAATAAATCAAAAAATATAAACAGTGTCGATATGCGTAATACCGAGAAAGAAAATGGAACGAAACGAAACGGATATCGCCGAATGCGTAGGTTTACCAGTATACTACAATTTATGCCATTGGGAAGATCAAAGTTTTCTTCTTCTCCCCACGCTTTAACTACTATAAATTTTATTCGTAAAGTAAATACGTATATATCTTCCATGTTCTTTTCGATCTTTAGAAACATTACCTCACTAATTTAATCCGAATTCGAAATAAACAGCGTGGAAAAGATTTCTTCCTCTGTGATGTTTCTCAGAATTCAGAAAACAGGTGTACCCTCTCTTTCGTTGAGATGTAGTAGCGACCGGTATCCTTGGATGAGTGTGGATCTAGTCACGGATATAATTAAAAAAACGTGGACTGAATTCAAACCCATCCGAGGCCGCCGGATTATTTAATTAAACCATTAACTTATCGTTAACTTGACACAATCTTATTCCTGCTATACTGATGCACTTATAGTATTATGCGACAGCGTAAACCACAAAAGGGTCCAATAACTGAGCATCAACGGCAGAGTCACAAGGCAGAATGATGCGTTTGAAAATGGAATTACAGGATTGTGAGTAGGGGAGTCAGGAGAAAGGGGCCCGGATTGGTGCTCCCTACTCCTCTCAAGCGTAAGGCCCTTCAGAGGGGACGGAATCTTTCTCATCGAAATCATGACAAAGGAACTTCTTCGTTTTTATCGCTAAGTCATAGCTTCATTTAATGTTTCTACTGTGGCTTATTACTTGTAATTATTAACAGAATTAAGAAAGTAAATATTTCAGAATATTAGATCCAACAGTTGGGTTAGCTTTTCTTGAGAATAACAAGAAATAACATCGCACTTGATTGCACTCGACAAGAGTCCAGTATATAAATGTTTTGCGGCGAGTACTAAATACAATTTTAGAATTGTCCCGCGAGTATCGTTAAACGAAATGATTAATAAAACTTGCGAAATACGATAAACATAAGTGGTAATGTTAATTTTTTAGTTAAAGATTATACCAAATGCAAACAGCTTAATTTTTTCAACCAAGCAGAAAGCTTTGGTAAGTTTCGAAATACAAAAATGAGATTTATCAAAATCAAATAAATTCCATGTTTGTAACTATGTTAAACTTTTATTTGAGGTATTAAAAATATAAATATTGTCATTGTAAAATTCTATGTATTAATTTGGATTCGAATTTTATTCTATAATTGTCATTAACAATAAAAGAACAAGAAAATATGTGTATAACAATAATTATTATTTGAATCTCCGGATATTTTTTATTAAATGGAAATTTTTATTAAACTCTCGATGAGAATGCATACATATGAAGGAAAAAAAAACAGTGATGCTAATTGTTTACAAGAATAAAAGACGCGGGAGTGTACTGTTTGCATGCGTAATGCCAACTTTCGATAAAGAAATTTACTAGACACTCGGTTAGGTTTGGTTAGGATATATATGTAAGCATTTTTTGGATATTATCTCTCGTGGACATATTATTTTATGTAAAAAAAATGATACTGCATAAATTTTAATCCTAATAGATACTTCATTTCACATTAGATTATGCTTCGAGTTTCGGCAGGACTTACTAACTGGAGCAGCATGAGGCTCTACCATTTGCTTGACTTTCCTTGGCTTCAGTTGATATACTCAAAACTTCGAATTGATATTTCATGGATTGATATTATAACTTAACGTTAAATCTGTGAGTATTTGTGAGCGATTGAAAATAATTACTTGAAAATTGAATATATTTAAATATAAGTAATTGTTTCTCACAAGTTTTCTGTTGAAGAAAGAAAAAATGTTGAATTCGTCCATATGGGTGACGGAAATGTCCCCAAAACGAACATATGATAAATTTGTAGGACATTTGTTTGTCTGATTATCATTTACCTACACTGTGGTGTGCTTACATTATATTAGGCGCTACAAACTTCTGTAGCAATGCGGAATGTGCTGTATCAGTTGTAAAATGTTTTTTTCAAAGAACGTCAATGAAATTGAAGTATTTTGAAAATGGTCTACCTGTATGTTTGAAGAAATCGGTAATGGTCTTACGGTTCTACGTTTCTACAAAGGTATGCATAGTTTTGTTAGAGTCTCGGCGTATAATACTGACTGCTGTCAGATCAAAAGATGAAAAAATATTACAGTGTATGTGGTACAAAGTGTTTTTTCAACCATAAGTAGTAGAAATCATTGGCATATCGATCTTCTGTCTATTGCCAGTTTTAAATTTCTTCGGAAAATTTCCGATACCTCTTTAACCTTCAGCCTTGCACAAGACTGAGCCGCCTTTTCGTATAAAACAGTGTTAAAACCTTGAAATGTAAAAGATGTACAAATCTACTTGATATTACCATATAATTGAAATGATTGTACTCTAAAAACTGATCAGCTGGGCTCAGATACAAAGTTGTAAAGTTTAAATTTTATTTTTATTATAATCAATTTTATTGCAAAAAATACCAGAAGTTTTATCTTTAACAAATTTTACTTTTTTAGAGCATCGATCATGAACACAACGCTAAGTACCGTGGACAGTGGCGGTGATAAACGTATCCCGGATACGACGGTGCAAAGCATTGCACAGAACTTAACTACGATGCAAAATGTGCAAAGTATACAGAATGTGCAAAGTGTAGTGCAAAGTAGTATACAAAATATTCAACCAACTCAGGCTATAGTGGGAACAGTAGGAACTCCTGCTAGCCTAGTGGGAAAATCAGTATCGTTAGACATAAATCCAAAACTCTCGTTAATGAAACCTGTGGTTCCATCTGGTACAACGTCAACTACCGAAACTAATAAAATCACTACAACTGTAAGTATAAATTGCACATACACAAATACCAAATTACAATTAACAATAAATAAACGATTAAATCACTTTCTAGTTGTGCTCGGTGGGTTCTACCGTAAGAATAATATCTCCCGGTATGATAAGTACAGTGGAGCGTCAAACGCAACCACAAGCGCAGCAACTACCGCAACAAACTCAAGTGACAAGTATGCCTGCGACATATCACGTACCACGAGGACCAGCGGCTGTTGCGAATATCTCTGCACCAAGGTCAACAGTGGCAACTCCTATCGTTAGAGCAAACACAGGACAAACTATACCTACGACAAGGCCAGGGTATGTAAACATAAGAGGTATTTTACCATAAACTAATATCGCACAGTGTATTTCTCATCTTTATTTCATTGGTTTATCCGTAATAAAGTTTCCAGCAATGGGAAATACGATTAAGTGGGTGGCGAAGGAATAAAGTTCTTAAGAATTTAGTCGTGCTTTAGTGCACCGGTGAAAATATTTCATGTGTAAACGGAAATATCATGGAAATCCATGTACGCTTTACATCTTGTAGAATAAGTACAACAATTTCAAATCCTCAATGGCAACCAAAAACAACATCAGTCGTATATGCGCAACCGCAAAGGCATCCTGTACCACCCGTAAGCCGTGTGTCGAGGCCACCGGCTACGGTCTACACAGGGCAGCAACCTCGGTTAATTACCCCTACGGGCCAAGGAAGACCCGTACAAGCGACAATGATCACTGGAGTTCCTGGCACTCCGTCCAGACTTATAGCACCTGTTCTTCAAACGAGCAATAGCATTACGAGACTTCCAGTTTCACAGAATAGACCACCTACTCCCCAAGTGGCGAATGTACCACAATCCTCGCAACCCAGCCGATCTTCTACTCAAGCCATTCAGGTAAGCGCAAAAGTTCCTCTAACGATATTGACAAGAATATTAAGAAAATGATCAAAGTATCAATTATTATAGCCTAATCAATCGAATCGACCATTAAGTACACCGAGCACTGTAAATCGTATTGCCGTATCAGCTCCAGTAGTAGGCACAGCAAATCGAATTGCTGGGCCTGCTTCGGTTACTGTACAACCAACAGCTGGACGGCAGTTATCCATTAATACAGTTGCTGGTCCGTCAACTGGTACTGTGAGTCGAATTGTAATCCCTCCACAGCAAGTGTGTATTTTATGTGATTTTACTATATACATCTGAGTAACTTTTTGATCCTTTATCAGAATTTCTAATAAACTATAAATTTTCTTAGGTACAGCAACCACAAGCTCCTCCGCGTGTTGTCCAGACAGTAACGTGTCTTTCGAATCTTAGTACTGTCACTCGAGTGATAGCAACCACAGCGGGAGCATCAAATGCGTCGAGAATACCACAACCGGTGCCAACTACAGGTGCCAGGATTACCGGAATGTCATTACAGCCGTTACCTCTAGCTCCCGCAAGAGTAACACCAGCGCCTGTAAAAACTGTACAGGCTCCAAATATTGCACAGTCAGTTCAAATAAAATCTTCACAACAATCAGGACTTCGTGTTTCATCTGCAAGCAGTTCAAGTAATAGTTCAACAACAGGGCCGATTCAGCCTGTTCAAGGACAATACATACATCCACCACATACTACAACATATTACTCTTTTGAGACGACAGGTAATTAGGAAATATATGATTTTATAATCTATCATCATTAATTTCCTTTTAAGTTTATTAATATTGAGAATTATCGTTTCAAGCGGCATATTCTCAATATCGTCAAACGTCCGTACAACCTGTGAGATTACTCGTAGAACCTGGTTACGAAGAACCCCATTTAAAACCGAATGCATCACCAAGACCTAGTATACTTAGAAAAAGAGATCACGATAACTCTCCGGTTAAAAGTATGTTTTCAATTTTATATTATTTTATTAAACAAAATTAGTATAGAAGATTGTAATAATATGTCTGTCTAACAAAGGTGCAGCAAAAAACTTAGTTCCCGTATTAGCATCTTTACCACCGGTTACAACAACGTCAAGTCCTCCTTGTTCACCAAGAGGTGATCAAGATGGTGGTTGTCAGAGTTCTGGTTCCACTACAGTGTCCGCTACGTCATCACCAGGACTCGACGAAGAACCTGAACAATCAAGAATTACTATTAATCCAACAGTGGAAATGTCGCCAAGGAAAAAACCGCGTAAGCAACAATTAACTGGCGTCGAATTGACCGAACCAAGATGTACGGAAGAAGAAATGCAGTTCATCACAGAAGAGAAAGTTAAGAAAGAAGTCAAGGAAGATTCGAAGGAAAAAATGGTAGATAAAAAGCAGCTAGCTAATATACAACGGGATTTAAAATCTCCAACGCAACCACCAACTGTTCCAATAAGAACGAGACCTATACCGACGTTATTAGGTTTGTATAAAGTAGTGTAGCAGAATCTGATTGTCCTTATCATGTTATCAATTTATAATAAATGTGTGTTTTTGTTTTGCAGGACCATCGTGGAAAAATCGCTGGAGTAGTAGACTTCATCATTATAGACGACCGAGTGAAGTCCGTCCTCGCGAAGAAAGGAGGCCAACTGTTGCTGAAATAGCTCAACAAAAGCATGTGCTTCAAAAGTTAAATGGTTGGAAAGTGTATCATCTCACGGCACAAATGGAAGACATCGCTGACCTTGAGAAACAAGTTTGTATTATTTGATAATCTCGTATCTTGTTTCCTATATATTACAGTAAAGAAGAAAAATAATAAAAGTAAAATTCATATGTTCATTAGGTACACGAAAAATTGAAAACAACATTGACAATGCTCGAATCGCAGCAAAATATAAAGAATAGGCAAGATGATGGACTCGAACGTGTAAATGAATTAATCAAAGGAAATATGCAGCGTAGTAACTTAATAAGTGAAGGAATGAACGAAGCTCGCACTCAACTCATAGCTATATTTCAACATAAAGGACCTATTACGGATATTTTGCAACGTTGTGGTAACAAACGAGCGCAAAAGAAACGAGACAAGTGAACACTATTTAAGGCGACAAAAGAAAGATTTATGTGTTTATAGGGTGGGATCATGTCCAAACAAGGTGCAAGAAGGAGTTATTTTTATCTGTCACAGAATCTATATTATAGGATTAAAATAAATGATTTTATAAGTCTAAAAGACACGACTGTCGCTCTAACAAGCTTATAATTTTATTATAATCTACGACTTTTTATTTTAATATAATACTTAGTACACTATGTGTCAAAAAACATTTTCTATCTTTGTAAAAACACTTTACAAATATTTCAGTTTCATTTTAATGTGTATTACGTCTGATCGACAAATAGGGGGAAAAAATGCAACGAGGAAAAATTGTAACGTTTTTAACTGTAGAGAGTAAAGTAATTTTTTCATTCGGTTTTTAATTGAATCTCAGTTCGAGATTCTATTGTACAGAAACTTTGGATTGTACATATATATATATATATATATATTATGTCGTTACTATGGCGACAGAATGCTTCATATCTTCCCTGGTAACGATAATACAATTGTATTGTATTTTAATGCCTGGCTTTTTACATTGAATTCTCTTATCACATTCACCCAACGTATTCTTAAAGAAAAAAAGATTCGAAGTTAACAATGTGGTGGGGATACAGTCCAGCATTGGATTTGTTATCCGAAATAAACAAAGGACAAGATATTGTTCCTGGTAAATGCGTTGAAGTATTAATTGTAGGTGCGAGTGATGCAAGGCACATTGTAAAAACCTTAGCGTCATGTTATAAGTATCCAGATTGTACAATTACATTTCATGTAATTGAATCTAATCTGGAACAAGTGGCTAGATCTATTTTATTAATTAGCATGTGTTTAGATAAAACTCTGGGTAGGTATTTAAAACTTTGATAGTTATATATTTCGGATTATTGTTTATTACGCGATATATTAAAAGAGAAATGATATTAAGGATTACAAGAGGCAACCTTCTATTATTTGGACGTTTTGGGAAATATTCTCATGCGACCATCAACAGCGAAATATTTAGCGAGGCAAAGCAATCATTTGGAAAAAATTCCATCTGGAACAATAATTTGTCCCTGGTTGAATTTAGAAAATCTTAAACATAAAGATAGGGATCAGCTAGAAGCAATTTTTAAGTAAGTATATTTTTGATAATGAAATATCTGTAAGTGGAGAAATTGTTGATTTGCAATTCTTCAATTTTTTAAGGTTTTGGAAACGTGCAGTTTGTGATCACGTTCCGATTACTGAATATTGGGATAAACGTATAAGACAATCATTGAAAACGCGATATGATTATCGTGATGGTGTATTTGATTGGGACTATTATATGGTACTAAAGACAAGAGATATTCCAAATCTTACTGCACAAGAATATAGGTATATTTAAATTACAAAGTAATATTTCTATTTTGATTATTTATTTCCTAATAAGAATAGCGTTTTATTTCTCATGGCGATGAATTAGATTTTGGAGGAATAACGGAATAGCATTTACGTGGGTAGAATGCGAACCGATTAGAAGTAATCCAACTCTTCTAAATAATATAATACAGCATGGACAAGGATTCATACACTATGCATATTTGGGAGATATAACAAATGGCCCATTTGTTTCGTGGTTGCTGAATCAGTCTCACGACAAAGACAAGTATAACAAATTTCATTATAAGACTTAAGTAATTTGAATTCTAGTTTAACAATATTTAAACCGATTTAGAAAATATCGAGCGACTGATATAGCTGAACGCGAAGTAATGCGATCAATTCATGAAATTAAGACGAAGGAACCTTTTTGTGATGAACTTACTGGATCCCATAGGGATCCTTCTATTCTAAATGGGATAATTGTGACTAAGATGCCTGACAATGAGGTAGAACGCCAAATATGGAAATCTGACCAATGCGAATTGCAAAATAAGGATCTCGATTGGTGCGATTTAAATAATCACAAGGTATAGAATTTTGTAAAATGTAATTGTAAAAACGTGTTTTTTAATTGGATTACATTTGTAGGTGGTGATTCACTCCGTTAAATCTGTAGAGGGCCTTAAAACTAAACCGAAATATACTGAACGATTTGATATCGTTTGGGTAGCTAATAATATGCTGAAATGCATACCAAGCTTTTCACCACTACTGAAGAAGGGTTCGCCAATGTTAGTCGAATCTCGCAGATATCTCGTACAATTACGAGATGAAGATCAGCAAATTTTTCGAAAGGAACTTTTAAATATTACGCATGAAAATGGATTGTATGAAATATCACAATTCAATGCAGAACATTATATCGCTAAATTTTGTAAATCTTGATTGCAGATAAATGAAAATTGTACACAGTGTATTTATTAAATATTAAAAAGTTTCCTGTTATTTTATATGATTCAAACAATTTAAGTTTCTATAGTTTTGTATACAGCTTCGCAGATTCGATACTAAGAATCCGAATTAAATAAAATATAAGCATTCTGAATAGAGAATAATAAAATGTTAATTATAAATGAAAATATGATGAAGTATGTGGAAGAATAACACAAGAAATAATAGCATATAACTTTTTCTAACTTGACTTTCAGTGCTTCTTGCATGCATAATAAAAATGTATAAACATGTGGAAGCATATATCGCATCCACTGCATTATGTATATACCGATTGAGTCTGATTTCAATGGTACAGTGCGTCTAGCCAATCAAGAAGAATGAACCGCACTCCTTTGAAAGCGCAAGATTTTGGAACAAATATAGAAGTGATGAAGTTTGCATAAAATTTGACAAGATTCAAAGAAGAAGGATTAATTTAATATCGTCAAAGGAATATGCAAGTAAAGAAATTCTTCGGTCTAAAAGCTCGATCGAGGAAAAGTCACTAAACTCTGTATAGTGAAAAAATTAAATCAAGGAGGGTTATGAAGATCAGCCAAAGACCCAAAATCGCGGGAAACGCGTCTCGTTCCAGAAGGGCCGTGAGGTTTGGTAACAATCCCTTGATATCAACAATTGAAATTCTTAAAGTGAATTTTACTGTGGTAGAGTAGAAGTTTGTGTTAAATAGATTTTTATTGAAATAAATTGAAATAAGGGATGTACCGTTACGCAAAGAAATCAAGTAACCCTTGAAAATCGGCCATCGCGGCTATTTTCAGCGGTAATGGAAATTGTTTTGGATGCGTGAGCCCTTCGTGGTTGTGTACTAGGGCTGGATTGTCGAGAACTGTTTGAGGATTACTAGACCTTTCAAGATATTACATCCTTCTATATTGAAGTATGTGGATATGATTATTTAATTGGCGAAACATGAGCTCTATCAATACGGGGATCAGCAAGGTGGGCAAGACAGCCGGATCTGAATTTGACGAATACGAGAAAGATTCGGACAGTACTACCGACGATGTGGAATCTGAGAAAAGGCATTCAACCAACAATTACAATGAGATTTCTCCTAGTAGAAGTCGTTATGGTAGAACAATAAAGCCCAAGTCACCTAAGAATGAGGTTGCCAGTTCTCTAAAGGCATGTTACGTCTTTTCCTTATAACGTCTTCTCGCTACATCAAGTTTTAATATTATATTTTACGGTAGATGGTAGAGGACTTCGTTAAATCAGAACGTTGCTCTTATCTGCAGCGAGCAAATAAGTTATGAAACTTTATAACATATTCTGTATTTGTATCTATCGAGAACTTTTATTTTAGTCGGATCTATTGTACGGTTATATAATATCGTTAAATTTGTTTATTTTGTTCCAGAATTCTAAAATGCCAAAGACTCGTAGACAGCAGAATTCAAGGGAGAGTAGTGCAGAGAGCGCGGATGAAAGTAATATAGTTAATAATATAGATAATTTAAATGATACTTCCATTCCTGTAAACAGTATGGATGATACTTCTCCGAAAGTCGCTAAACCTTCGGCGGATTGTAAATGGATATTAGGTCAATTAGCGTGGGCTAGAGTGGGCAACTTTCCATTTTGGCCATGCGTTGTAACTTTAGATCCAGTTATGATGGTATTTCATAAATATAAAGGTAAGTCCTTTGTTTATTTTATATATTATTATTTATATTATTTTGCAGAAAAGAAGATTACGATTTAATTCAAGTGAATTGTCTTTTTTTCTTTCTTCAGCAACCGCTAGGTCACAGTTGCTTATGATACACGTTCGGTATTTCGGCGACAAAGGTCGACACAGTTGGGTTTCGTCCAATTCCATGATACCCTTTACGAATCTTGGTGATTTTAAGAAACTGGGCGATTCTGTAACTGCAGAAATTAAAAAAAAGGATCCTAAATATGCTGCAGCGTTCCTCGTAAAGCCAGGAATCAAATCAAAGTGGGAAAGTGCTATAGAAGAGGCGATGGAAGTCCAACCGATGAGTAACGACGAAAGGGCAGATACCTTTAAACCGAAAGAAAGGAATTCAAGATCTAAGTCACTGAGATCAGAATCTTCAGAGGAAAAAGAGAAAGAGAAAACTTATAAAAGAAAGTACTCTAATGATTCTGGTGGATCAGAGTCGAAACGACAGAAGCAGGAAGCTGTAAGTTTAATTTTTAAATTTGTATTATATATAGTATAAAGTAGAATACCAGAAGTATACGATATTGCTATTTCCAATTTTAATAGACCAACCAGATAGAAAAGTTGCAATATAGACCTGAGCTGACAAAATCCAAAGGGTTTAGATATCTTGAAAATGGTAAAAATACAGCTGGACTTAATTCGGATACTCCTCCTTCGTCACCATTAAGTAACAAAGATTCCAACGATGATGGATCGATCATTCACAAACTTGAATTTAAGTTAGACGAAGATGCCGATGGAGTTTTTGATGTATTTTACGAACGAAACAGAGACATTGTGGAAGATGAAAATCCTGATTTAACCGAAGACGATATTAAAAGGTACTTGAAGAAAACTTGGGACAATATGAGTTCATCTTTCCGTAAAAAATATCGCTCGTACGTTCGGACAGAGAGCAGTACACCGTCAAAAGAAAGCTCATCCGAACAAGAAGACGACGCATCTACTGATACAGATATAAATATATACGTAAAAGATAACAAGAAGTCAAAAAATAAAGTAGAGAAGGAGGAAGTTTCAATTTTAGAAACCAAACGTAGTCGACCATTCAATCTGTTTAAAGGAATGAAACAGGAAAAAGTTTGTCAAATTTGTGAGAAAACGGGAAAATTAACTAGATGTAAAGGTCCGTGTTACTCATATTTTCATTTATCCTGTGTAAAACCAGGAGAATCGAGTCCTGAACATTCCATTGATGAAAGTACGACAGATGATAAAATCTTTGACGACCTAAAGGAAATTAAACGCAATATTGTTGACGAAGAAGAAAGTAACGGTGATTATTAAGAATGTACGAGAAAAGTTGTAATAAGAATCTACTATTGTTACTATCATCAATTATCTACTTGCAGGAAAAAGTGACGAACAGGAAGATGAGACATTTAAGTGTATAGATTGTCTTTCCGGTGTTGCACCTGCTTGTTTTATATGTAACGAAAGAGAAGGTGATAGAATACGATGTTCTGTTTTAGCGTGTGGAAAACATTATCATTCCGCTTGTTTAAAACAATGGCCACAGGTAACAGTTGCAACATTACGTCTTAACAAATTCGCAACCGCTAACGTGAATTCACGTCCTGTTTATCATTTTATTTTAAACAACACATGAATCGCAACATTGATATTTCAAAACAAATTTTATCATTCATATTCTTGCTTTAATGATACAAGATACAAACGGAAACAATTTGGTGGTCACGAATATGTTAATATAGATACTAATTAAAAAACGATTAATACAATGAGTTGTTATATTTATTTATTTACAGTCTCATTGGCAAGGTGGTCGCTTAACATGTCCATATCACGTATGTCACACATGCAGTTCCGATAATCCTCAAGATAGTCATTCACGTACGCCAAGTGAGAAATTAGCACGATGCGTGCGATGTCCTTCGTCATATCATACATCAACATCATGTTTGCCCGCTGGTTCGGTAATTTTAACAGGTAGTCAGATCGTTTGTCCGAAACATTACCAACCACCGCATCCACCAGTGAATGCGGCATGGTGCTTCTTGTGCACACGCGGTGGAAGCTTGATATGCTGCGATACTTGCCCTACCTCTTTTCACCTAGAGTGTCTAGGTAATTGTTTTAAAACCTCTTTATTCAACAAATTTCACGTGCACGATCATTTTTGACGATCAACTTAATTATTTAATAGGAATCGATGCACCAGACGGTGGATTTATCTGCGAAGATTGTGAAACAGGTCGATTGCCTCTATACGGTGAAGTGGTATGGGTAAAACTTGGTAGCTACCGTTGGTGGCCATCGCGAATATGTTATCCTCAAGAGATTCCTGAGAATATAGAAGCAATACCTCACAGTCCTGGAAAGTTTTGTGTTATGTTTCTAGGATCTAACAACTATCATTGGGTTCATAGGTATGTAAACATACAATTTAGTCTCTTTTTTAATCATTGTCTTTGTTATATAACAATTGTTATCTATACTTTCAGAGGGCGTGCTTTTCTTTACCAGGATGGCGATGCTAACATAAAACCTCCTATAGGAAAAAAAACAATAAGAGACGACACGTATCGCAAAGCATTGGAAGAAGCAAATGCGATACATCAACGCTTAAAAGCGGAACGAGCTGCTGCTAAAGATCATGGTCCTCGAGGACTGAAACCTCCACCATACGTTAAATTAAAAGTAAAATGATGAAAATACTTTTATTTTCGTATCTTTCGTAAAGATTCGTGAGTGATGCACGAAAGTAATTCGATTGAATTTCTATGTGTAGGTCAATAAACCGGTAGGTAATGTTAAGCCGGCCGAAGTAGAGAGCATTGTTGCTTGTGACTGTGATGCCGAATGGGATAATCCATGTGCACCAGGAACAGACTGCCTAAATCGTATACTATTAGTTGAATGTAGTCCTGGAATTTGTCCAGCTGGTCCCAAATGTAATAATCAAGCATTCGTAAGACGTCAATATCCTGCGATGGAACCATTTTACACAATGAAACGTGGTTGGGGTCTTAGAAGTTTAGAATCAATTGCAGCGGGACAATTTGTAATTGAATATGTCGGTGAAGTTATAGACGAAGCGGAGTATAAACGAAGACTGCATCGTAAGAAAGAATTGAAAAATGAAAATTTCTATTTCTTAACTATAGATAATAATAGAACCATTGATGCCGAACCGAAAGGAAATTTAAGTCGATTTATGAGTGAGTATGAGTTTTGGGGTTTTCTACTTGAAAATTGAGACAGTATTGATTTATATGTAATTTAAAATTTAGATCACTCGTGTTCACCGAATTGCGAAACGCAGAAATGGACGGTCAACGGAGACACGCGGATTGGTTTGTTCGCATTGTACGATATTGAACCCGGTGAAGAATTGACGTTTAATTATAATTTAGCCTCTGATGGAGAAACTAGAAAACCTTGTTTATGCGGTGCGCCCAATTGTAGCGGTTTTATAGGATTGAAAGCACAAAAAACATCAGTTTTGACACCCACAATGCAGCAAAAGAAATTCGATAAAATTGATAGAGCAAAACGTCAAAGAAAGTAAGTGATAATACTTAAGTAGATTTATTGCACTGTGATAAGAGTTAATTAAACATGATTAATTTCTTTCAGATCACGACGACACTTGACGTGTTGGGGTTGTGGACAAGAAATTGAAAAATTAGCAGAATTCGTAATGTGTGATCAAAAAACTTGCAACAAAAGATATCATAAATCATGTGTAACAATTGAGAGTGAAGATTCACGATTTAGTTGTCCATGGCACCATTGTACAGAATGTGGTCGTAGAACTTCCGCACGTTGCTCTTTTTGTAGTACTGCGTTTTGTCAAGGTATTATAATAGTGTGTTTAACATTTTCAGCTTAGATATTAAAATTTATCAATTTACCTTTCTATCGTTATTCCAAATATTGATTTCTGTCAACTAATAATTAAAAAATCGTTCTTAACAGTTCATCTTGAAGGGAATTTATTTGAGTATGCTGAGAAAACTGGTTTTGTATGCAAATCTCATGAGAACACGGAATCGCAAAAATCGATGGACTATGATAAAGATTTCTCAGACAACGATGCGGATACGGATAAAGAATGTTCATCGATTGGTTCTGATAGTCCAATTATTGTAGTCGAGAAAGAACTACCACGTGAACCGTCACCAAGAGTTTCGATCGTGGAGGTGAGGTGAAATATCATATTATAAGCGTAATCATGGCAAAATTCTTTCCCGTTGTAGTAGCCGAACTTTGTTTTTCGCAGTACGGTCTTTAATTTTACATTTATTTGCTAGTATGCAGTGCGTAGTAGCACACTTTTCACTGTGTTTTTACATTTGCATTTTAAAATTAAGACCATAATGAATTACAATGGTGGTGGTACAAGTATGAGAAATGAATTTACATTGGTAGAACATTCTGAACAAGAAATGTTCAAAATCCAACATATACAAAAACTCACGTAATTCAATTTGTCTTTGTTAAACAATGGAATGTAATTTGCGTTTTTGGTTACTTTTGTCAAAAAAAAAAGTAAAAACGTATGATTTAAATTTTTGTTTGTTTTTAGTGCAATTGCAATTTCCAAAGGATTGTAATCTTTCATTATAAAATAGATTTATATATAACTAGTGTTGTTATGTTCTGCAACTTATCAATTTCAATTTCATTCAATTTTGTGCAAGTAATTTCTCATAGTACGTTATTGTTGTTGGAGTGCTATGAAAGTAATGCCATTGTTAATGTATTATTCGTGATTAGGATGTCTCCAAAAAAAAACAAATTAATGACAATTAACTTTATTATTATTATTTTTTTTTTTAATTATTTTTCACTGTTCCCAGCATCCTCTCCTTGACATTGGCAGTAGAGAAAAGTAGTAGCAAAGAAACATATTCCGTGTCCTCTACACCTGACTGTGTTTTTTTGCTATATCCTCCTTGGACTCCTAACTCGTAGTAAAATTGTAGTACGCGCCAAAATATATGCTGACCCGAAATTCTCTTTAGTAAGAATTCATTTCTGTAGTTATTATTACCGCTTCTATAACTATAAGTAGTGGTAAGTACTTATCATTAACGAAAGTTTGCTTGAATCTTCTTTTCAATTATAATGCATTTATATATTTTATTGCATTTTTTTGCAAATTTATCGCGTGCCATTTGTATCCAAACACAATGCAATTTAATATATCGAGTCAGCTATTGGGTTATTTTAGTTTACGGTAATGTAAAAAAAATAGAAAAAATAGAAAAAAATAGAAAAGAAAAAATAAAGAATCTTCCTAAGCGGCGATGTACCTCGTAGGTCCATCCCAGCAGTGAAGATAGCGAAGAATCTCAAATTGAGGACAACGACGGTAGTCTGCAGACTGATTTTATGTCGCATGACGAGAAAAGTTCAAAAACAATGAAGAGAAAGACGCTGAACCGATTTTCTTTTAAATTACAAAATGACGATGGTCAGGTGGAGAAATTGAACAATCTCACTTCTAGTCAGCTGGAAGCCATAATTGGTGGCAGTCTATTTGTGTGAATAAATTTTTTGCCTTCACTCTAGGATTAAGTAGTAAAGATATTGTAGTGTAGGAATTATACAATTTAAGATAGGATTAAATAAGAAATTGTACATTGACGTAACAGAATAATCTTTGTTGTCCGTATGACTAGCGTATAATGGTGACCTTAATAAGATAAATTCATTCCATGCGAGATACATATACTATATACACATATTGGCCAATTAACCGATATTTCTAAATTCAATTTTATTACGGTGTAATCAGTAAACGCTAGTTTTGATACAAATAACATACTCCAACAACTTTCTCTTTATTAATATTGTGTCACTTCGTTTTACGAAGTCTACAAACTCTGAGTAAAGTTCTTCTGGGAAGGTACATTTGATATGTTTTATATTGTTCAATTAAGTGTACATAAGCGAATAAACAGTGAATAACGATTGATAATTCTGGTAACAATATTGTAAGGATAGCTTTTTCATATTACTTTTTTTTCAACATAATGGAGTGAAAGTGCGTTGTTACTATATATATGTTAAAGAATTCGTGAGGAACATCGTCAATCGTATATAAATAATCGGATTTGACGTTGAACGTTTCTATCTACATTATTCAAAGTCGTACGTATAACGTGGAGATATTTTGAAAACCACTTAGTGCCTTGATATAACTTCCTGATATTTCATTATAATGGGCCCAATTCTCTTTTCTTTTTTGTTTTGCCATACGATATATAAGGATATCTTGAAATCTGACCCAAAATGTAATAGCATTGTAGTCTTATATTCCATTGTTATTTTTTTTCTATCCGATTCGAAATTATTAGATTCGCTATAATTTACTTTTGAAATTCCGATATATGTCACGACACTGCCTTGTACACTGTACAATGAATGAATCTCTACATATTTGGAGACAGGTTTTCGGTACCGAACATGAAAGTTACTGCTAAACGACGATATTTAATAAATTATAATCTACGTTAGCAGAGTATGGAAACTCTAGTTTACTTTAGTTTTAGATAAACAATAATTTTATTTATTATTTTTCAATACAGTTAAATCAAGTCGCAATTATGTACGGTACAAAAAGTAATAATTATTGTTCGAAATGAAAGTAACAAATTTATTGTATAATTACTGCTACAAAAGTCTTTGAATTTCTTTCTTTGGTTTAGTGAAATAGTTCGTCACCGTGATTATTATAGGTGTCCTCGTATTGCATTTAAAAATTTCGAAGTTAGTTAAAATGAACTTTCTGCTGTAAATATTGGCTTAAGTGTAGAAAAAGTCTTGATCACGATTTTTCTCACTTATAAAGAAGAATTTCTTCTGATTAATTACATATACTATATATGACACAATTGTATAATTTGCAAACATAATTTAAAGTATTTTATTTGCGCAAAATCAATATAACAATATGTAATATCGTATAATTCACTGTAATGGTACTTTAATAATTTGCGCAAATATAATAACTGCGCTTAAATATTCAAGCACAGAAATGTTATTTTGGTTACTCTCGAAAAAAACGTGATTGTGTTTTAATTTATTAAATTGACATTTAGATCAATCAAACTTATATTTGGCAGAGTCGACTTTTTTCCATGTTTTTCATAAATCCTTGAACTTGTTCCTTTTTGTTACGAAGTCTGAAAATATTAAAAATCTCGATATGTATTTTGGATAGATATATGTGCACATAACACTTTGTGTATGTGTTTATGGTAAGTTAAATGATCAATTTGTGAAATTGTTAGAAGACTGTTAATTTAGGATCTTGGGGATGAATTCATGAATCGAACATGTGACTAAAATCTATTGAAATATTAGTGAATTTATTTTGCATATGTGTAATTATATGGTGTGAAATTAATTCGATTTTGGTATTGTATACCATGTAGCAACAATGTAGCCACGTCTGTAACGGAGATTCGTGGATGAATTCGTATTGAGAATTTGTAATTACAGGAATTTTATATTAACTTTTGGGCTATTTTGTTACATTGGTCGTAATCGTATGAATTTCGCACAATTATCCGTTATATTCGCAGAGTATTTTCACAAATAGTTTCAATTGTACCAATAGAGTTTTTATACTCTTGGTTCTTTGCCATAGTTTTGATACAATTTAGGACTTTCTTGAATCGATGAACTTGTGCTTCGTGGACTCGGAAGATTGGGATCGGAAGTCGAACCTATCGATAAAGTTTCTTCGATCGACGATTGCTTTTTACGTAATACGGGAGCAATAAAATTTTGACCCGTAGAGAGATCTCGTTTAAGTGCTGAAGACTGCTAAAAAAAATCATGACACAGACTCATAATAAATTTTTACAAATTTTTACAGTAAAATATTTCTATCAATTGATTTATATTTACTTTAGGTCTCGATGTAGGTAAAGTTGCTCCGGTAACAAGGCCCAAAATGCTTGCTGCAAAACCACTAAGTTGTACAGCAGCTAATGGCGATAAACCTCGGCGAACTAAACCCAAAGCTAAAAGTGCTGCCTGTGCTAAAACAGGAGCTGCTCCAGCAGCACTTGCCGCTGCTCCAGCTAATCGTCCACCACCTACACTGGGTCCATAAGCGAAACACAAATTATGTCTGTCAACCTATAAGCAAACACATGATTATTAAAATACTCATTTTTCACTTGCATTTCATACTTGATTAATGTTAATAGAATAAAAGTAATATTATGAACGTGAACATACCAAATGTTTCACTACTAGATAAAGTAAGCCGAATGGTGTGATTAAAGGACAGGGTAGACTATAAACAGTGGTCATAGTAAAAACTAATAGCAACCACGCGTAATGTGCGCCTAACGGAAATTCCCATAAAACTGCTTTTCTAACGTGTACTCTTTCTGCTCTGCTTCGTGCAATGCATAGTCTGAATGTATACATCGCAAGTTCTGGAAACCGTACAAGTTCCAATCCACATCCAACCAACGCCGCAGTAATTACATAATTTACAAATAGTGCACCCTATAATTATAAAATTTTTATATGTTTACACACACATATATATATATATGTATAAATCTCAATCTTTAGATTATAAATCGATTGAATCGAATGATTTTATTACCTGATCTGGTAAAAATACGCATTCCCATCTACCCGTATTGTTTGGATTTACTGTCCAGGCTAAAAGTGCTTGAGCACTCGTCAAGCCTAAGCTAGGTAATATGAGAACCATAAGTAGCAGTAATAATAATGTCTTTCTCATTACTGCAAGATTTAGACTACTTCTTGTCCAGTGTCTAACTAATGATTCACTTCGCGCTACTAATACAGGCATCAGAGCAGCAATGCTCACTAATAATACAGTTGGGAGAAATGCTGATAGTACCGGACTAAGATTTCTTATTTCTCCTGTTATCGGGAGTTTATTCACAGTACTCACAACTACCTATGAGGAAAAATGAAAATATTACTTGTGTAGATAACAATTGTAATGAGTCGAATTGATCTTATTTTGAGGATTTTACTTACAGCTGGTGTAGTAAGGAAAAAGAGTATCATGCTCAGAGCGAAATTGATTAAAACAGCATTCAAATACCAGCATGGTCTGGGAATGCTTAAATTTTCCCAAAAAATATCCGATGGTGTTGGAGCATAATCAACAACCCATTTCACAGTTGGAGCAGATCGCAACTGTTTACGCATAGTTTTAGCAGCACCAGGAGTACCTAAAGAATTAAGTGTAATTGTTGATAATATTATGCTGATTTAGGATAGGGTTATTTAGTTATATTGCTATCGTACCTAAAGTTACAAATGCTACGCCAAGCGGCTCATTCAAAGCCACTCTTCGTTCTTCTTCCACTAATGCTGTCAATCGCAATTCTTCATTCATATAGAATTCTTGTGCATCAACTTGTTGCTATTGTATTGAAAGACAATCGAAGAATTTTAATGGACATTGTCTTTTATGGAATGTTCTAGAATAAAGGAAAAAGATGAAATACTCACTGCTTTACAGCAACATCCAACAACTTGACCACACGGATAAGGATACATTTTAAGCGGTTCTCTTTTTTTTGCATAATTCTCACAGTATAAACGTGCTTGTTCAGCACAATCTCTCTCTGCGTCTAAAGCAGATAAGCGTCTAATGTCGTGGGCTAATGTAATATCTTCTACTGACAGCATAGGAAAAGCATCACTAAAAATGATATGCGTAAGTTAATTATTGAATTTCTCTGTTACTCTAATTTTCTTAATAAACACATTAATCAATTTCTTTCTTACTTGAAGTATGCGGTAAGAGTTTCAATGTTACATTGATGTTTTGGTATCTCTGTAATTAATAGCGTTCTAGCTGCTAGTTCACCATTGTGTCTAGCGTCGCGCACCTGTAAATACATGCCACGTGTATTCTATTCGAAGCATCAAATTCAAAATATAACGTATAGCGAAGAATATATACCTGTTTCAAAAAATGCCTCATAATAAATCCTCCAACTGGTAAATAGCAGAGGAGTAATATTGAATGTACCCAAATCCATGACGACATTGGGTCTAAGTTAGACAGTGTCGTGTGGCCGAACGTAGCGTGATCACCTTGCATATTCCCATGAAAATTAATAGGTAATGCGATACAAAGCGACACAACAGCCATTAAGGCAGTTACGATGATCAGATAGCGTTGAAATGATATATACAGTAAACCATCGAGTCCAGCACGTTTCAAAAGCTCTTCATCCCTAAAATTAAATATGTATATTTATTATAGATCGAAATACTATTATGTTTTGATCGTTGAAAATTCTTTAGCCGATACTAGCACCGATTTGATTTAAGCCGCTCAAGATACTTACTTAACTTTAAATGCGGTTGTTATCCACGATAGAAAACCTCTATCGACCTGAGACAGATGTAAATTCACAGATGTCTCCAAGTATAATGCATCCGTGTCCCTTCCTTCATTGTCACCATAAAAAAGCTCCATCCATTTGTTATCTGTTTTGTGTAGCAATGCTAAGCGACCATAATTCCATGCTTTCTTGCGCAGTAAACCAAATAGAATAACAAGAACCTATAACGGATAAAAATTAAATGATTGTTCCAATAGAATTACTCGCCAAAAATTCAATAACATTGGAATATCACAGTTGCGTCGCAAAAAACATACCAAAAATCCAATGACATTGAGTAATAAATTTTCAGGTATTCCTGCATAAACATCGGTAATAATTGTTGTATTATGCCTGGGCACTGGAATGCATGTTTCTGGTGAAGGAGCTTCATGAAGGATTGGGCTGTAACAAAAATGATTAAATCTGTACTCTTTAACAGTGAAACAACGGCATGCTAATTAATACCAAAGATAATATACTTTTTCTTTGTCTCGTTCACACTGTTTACAGGCTGTACAAAGTACAAAATAACCGAACTCAAAAAATTGAAAGGTGAGTAGTGCATTTGACTGTTTCGATTTGTTGGAATCAGCTGTTCGACTATTTTACCAAAAATTTATATAGATATAGGATGATCAGATGAGACATCGAATGAATCAGGGACAAGGTAAACAAATACGTGATCATAATGATAATTACTGATAAGGCTTTCGACAAAACTTGCACAGGTGTAGCACACAATCAAACACACAAAAGAAACACATTATGGATCTCGAAAGTTCTATACTTTGCTACTTACTGTGAACGATTGTAATCCATTTTGGTCAGAAATATTCAAAATGATTATATTGTTAAATAAATACGGCAAAGCATGTTAACGAATGCGTGTCTATTTGACACATCGTACGTCAACTTGCTGCTTGCGCTTGCAACCTTGCAAGTATGCGTCTTAACGTAACCTAACCCGAGAGCAGATTTGATATGTCTATAAACACGTCATTTTCCCTTTTACCACTGCACACCACCAAACGTGAGATCTTTCGTAATGACGTACTGTGCTTACATATACAATATATGTATGTATATGTATATATATCACGAAATATTTTGCGCGTTGATCCGAAATATGCGATTATATGCTTACGATTCCCATCACTCAATTCAAGAAATTGTGGTCGTATTCAATTCGACTTGACATACTAAGTACATAGTCTCGTTTAGATAACACCGATGGTACGGTTTATTGGAGCATGTTACGGTTACGAATGTTTCTAACTTTCTAAATATCAGATTTGAGTAACCGAGAGAATTAACAGGCAGGTGGGAGGTAGCTTTCAAATGTAAAGTAACTTTAAATATACGAAGCAAATATTACGGATACTTTGACACTATTTTACAAAAATATTATGTACTACTAAATTCTAGAAAGAGTTTAAAGTCCGAAGATTAAGTATATTATACAATCTGTGTATGTCGGTCAGTTATTATACATATGTATAGAATACAAATTGTACGTTGAACTCATAATTGAATTGAATTAATGATATAAATCTGTCAGAAACGATAGTGCCACTTGAAACGTACAGATTAGTGCTTTCTGCTAATTCGTGAGATTAGAATAGAAATTTAATTGAATTTCGAAGAAATTAACGATTCTATGAGCATGTTATATATATATATATATATATTTCATTCGTATATGTATTATAACAATAGATTGTGTACTTTATCAGTGTACAAAACTGTATAATTCATAGAAAAAATATAACTTATGTATAAATATAAATATATGTACATATATTAAATTGAAGTGATGTAATAATTATGCGATATTTATGTATAATACTCAAAGAGTAATGCTTTATACATTTTTGCTTTATACAAGTTTGACATAATCCAATTAGAAAAAAATAGAACTTCAACCTCGTTGATATTCATTGTATGATTGTAATTCACCTGTTGTAATAGAATCTAATACCCAAGATTCTTTTAATCCCTCTATACCAATTATAATTTTTGCTGTCTCTGGGTTATCAGTAATACGACCACCCGCAGCTTTAATAAGATCTTTCAAAGCATTGCGTGGAGGAGATGTTGTATTTTGGACATAAATTAATCCGCATGTAGCAAACAATTCAGGTACATAAGCTCTTCCAAATAATTGTCGATCCTTACGATTCTCCTGAAAATATCGTTGCATATCTGATAATAAACAATAAAATTGATTTATCTTTGTTTAATGGGAGAAAATGATTTACCATAACAGCTTTGGAAAAATGTGCCATTTCGTATGCTTCTGGATTTAACCATTCATTACATTCTAACGATTTTAGTACCCATTGCAAACTAACCAGCCAACAGCCTCTTATGATTCCGTGGAGTAAATTTATTGTTCGTACGCCAGTAGTAACGACGTGTGTTGTATAACGAGATACAGTTGACTCGATTTTTGATCGTCCAAGAGTTTTGGCGATCGTTCTAACTAAACTTTTGTCTCTGTTAACATAAGAATTAATTGATTATAATATTGTTTCCACTTTTGGAGATTTAAATCTAACTACTAAATAACAATTAAAATATGAAATCTTTCTTACTCTTTAGACAAGCCAGTTGTTACTATGATTATTTTCTGTGCTGTGTTAATATGTCGTTGTGAATGAAACATTCTCTCACATTGAAAATCATTATTACTTAATGGGGATCTTGTTTTGTTGAAACTCTCTTTTTCATTTGGTTTTACTCTCTCCCTCAATTTTTCCAAAATATCTCTGTCCGGTATATTTTTTATTACTATTTTTTTACTCAGTATTTTTCGAGAATTCTTCTTCTTTCTGTCAGGCGGAAAGCTTTTTTCGATAGGTGAATGATCATCATTCCCAAATCTAGAATTTCGCGTCAGGTTTCTGGAATTCTGTGTATTACAAGTGGCTTTTCCTAATTTCTTCTTTACTTTTATTCGTCTTTTTACATACGTCGGACGTTTGGGAGATATTGGTTGATCTTCCACAGGTGAAAATGATACTAGTTGAGAGTTTTGCATAAGTGGAAGTAATTTTTTTCTTGCTTTTTTAGGTGCGATTGTTGTATTGGTTGAATTTATCGTTGTGTTTTTTGGTATAACTGCAGAGTTTTCGTCGGATGAATCAGGAATAATTACTGATGTAATTGAATTACTAAGGAGCCGTTCGCAGGGAAGAGGAGAATCATCTAAAAGAATAGTTGCGTATAATGGATTTCTCTGCGGTATATTATCACCATCGTTATTTTGCCTGTAATAACAAATATAACATTGACTTTTGGTTCGTAATTGTATCATGAAATTTCAGAAGTTATTATTTCAAAACTTACTTGTTTAAGTTGATCAGTCTTGATTTGGAATTATTAATTTGATTGTTTATTCCAGTTGTCGGCTCAGGTTGATTGCCGAATACACTTAGTTTATTTGCCTCATCTGGTCTGTTTGCTTTTTCCAAATCTGATACATGTGTTTGTCGCAGCTGAGACTTTAATAGAAGAGAACGCATAGGTGGATAGGGAGTTGCCTCAATGCGACTTTTTTCATTTATATCCTGTGTTCCATAAATCTCTGCTTGTTGATTACGTGTAGTTGTATGGTTTGTTGTTGAAATTTTGTTTATTAAATTTATGCTTGTCCGAACTGAATTACTGTGAGGCGGAGAACACGGAATGGCGATATCCCTTAATTTTTTAGTTAAATTTCTTGTTTCTTCGCACAATGTATTTTTCTTCTCAGCAGAATTTATTATGCATTCGTCTGACATTTTGGAACAGATACTCTTGCTTTTGGAGTCACCATTTTCATGGTTGAGTCTATTCGATTGGATAATAGAAGTATTCATTTGTAAAGACGTATGATTACTATTAATACTTTCCTCTTCAGAGCTTTTTTGCGTTTTACTTTCCTGTCTACTTTTAAAAATAGAACTAATTCTTTTAGAGCGTTTGGTTGAAATTATGGGACTGTTAACTTTACTTCTTTCAACAGTGTTTATTGCATCGATCGATGTATTAACCTGAAGAGACGTTTGGATTGTTTTACTGCTATTCTCGCTGTCCGATTCAGTAGTAATACTATTCTGTGTACTGTTCCTATAATTAAGGTCTTCAGGATTCTTTGCAGGTAGGGTTTTACAAGTTATTGGAACTTGAGGACTATTAAACACAGCCTTTTCTGCATTTAAACTTTCGGACATTATTTGACTAATCTCTTCTGATTCACATTGTAAGTTTCCATGATCTGTTTCTGCATTGGTCGATTCTACAATAAAACCTCCACGAACATCTGTCATTTCCATTGACAGTAGTTTTTTTATCGTTTGTGTATTTATATTTTCTCTAGGAGTTGCCCTGCATACTTTTTCTGCACCACTCTCAGAATCTTCAACCATCGTTGAAGATGCTATAGGATTTTCATTTTGTGCAATACTCAGATTTGGCCATACAGTTGTTGATTTACTGTGTTGAATTTCTGGGGTAACATCCTGATAATGATTAAGTTTGTCTGTTTTCAGTAATTTGTTTGAATTGATTCCTGATACTTTTGATGGTTTTACACATTTGTAGCTTCCCGCCAGGATAGGACTCCGATTTTCCTTTATTGTAATAAGTGTTTCAGAAAATTTTGTTTTTGGGCTGACGTTCAACTTCTCATAATCTGCATCTGCAGGTTCGTCTTGTGTAAATAATTTTTTCTTTTTCATTTTGTGTTTTCTCGATTTATCCGTCTGAGTATTGTCATTGTTTTCTTTAGGCGTACTAGTGATATTGTAACGAGTTTCCAAATTTTCTTGCTGTTCCTCCGTGTCACAAATCTGTCTTCCAGTGTTTTTTGTGGATCTTTGATTCTTTAAACTATCATCTATTGTACATTTAGTTATTACGTCTGACACAATCACTGGTAGATTACTTTTTACATTATCTTTCTGCGACACAGGTAAGTCTGTTTTTTTCTCACGTAACGAATGATTTCCTAGAATCACATTACTTTTTGTAACTACTTCATCCTCCTTAAGAAATATTTCTCTGGTTTTGTTCAAAATAACGTTTTTCAATTCGTTACAACTTTTCCTTAGCGTATTTTCCATTTTGCTGATATCTTCGAGAACTATCCTTACTTCTTTGAGGTGAATGTCACTTACGGCTGACGTATTTTTCTGACGTACATTCTTTTGCGAACGAGTCTCTAAATACTGTGACTGGGACTCTCCTTTAATTCTAGAGGACCTAGTAACTCTTCTCATATCTACAACGTTTTCTTCAATCAAACTTTTCTTTAATGACCCATTGCCTGAATCTGTGAAATTAGTTACACTTAGATTAACCCTCAGTGAACTACGGTGATGTCTGGGACTCTCTTCATCGCTGGACTCTTCTTCGATTACTTTTCGTTTAGATGAACTCATCTTGATACTCGTTTTATTCTTGCAATACCTTTTTTCCCATAAATCTTGCAATGAATATAACGTTTCATTTTATGAACGACGCAATTGTTAATATCGGCAGATATAAATCTGCGAAATCTTTTCTGATTCAGGATGAACCTGACAGTAGCAATATGTATACTGTAATCATGATCAAGCAAAACTTGACATTTTAATTATTGGAACTATTAAACATTCAGTATTCCACTTATTACTCAGTATTTTAGCTGATTTTAGGAAAGTAAGGCTAGTTGAGACTTGTCAAGACAGGCAAAGACATGTCTTGAGTACATTTTTCAATTCACAAAAATATGTCTGAAGTTAGTACAATCAGGTATAGCAACTGTTACATTATTGGTATTACTGTAATCTCTTCCGAGCGCAAACTTCACACAAGTTCTTCAGTGATTCTCATTTCAGTGATATTTGCCACTGCACTGGTGAATCGATTACTAATTGGGAACCACTGGTAGTACGCATTGACAGGAATCAGCTGTGTTTACAGCAGTGCTGTTCGGCAAGTCGTCAAACAGTTAAAAATGGAAGTTGCAGAACAAAAATCAGACGATGATTACTATTTGGAATTATGTGCCGATCCAATTCGATTCGAATCAGTTAGTTGTCTCACAAATATATTCTTCGATGACTGTAAACAGCAGGTTTGTTTTCAACTGTAGAAGATATTTATAAGTATCGTCGTTGCTTTAGACGTAATGATGCTTTGAAATGTTTATTGGATTATCGTGAATACTAGTTTAAATTCTATATTTTTCTACAGGTATTTACAGTTCGATCGGGAGGTGTTACAGGAGTTTTGGTCAAAGGACCTGATCAAAATATAAGTTTTCGAATGGAAGATAAGGGCACAGTTATATCTATAAAATTTTCTCCTGACATGAATATACTAGCCATACAACGTACCAATACCTCAGTAGAATTTATTAATTATTCGCCAGTTTCTGGTTTGGACAATGTCGAATACTCGCAGTCGTGCAAAGGAAAAAACGCTATTATTTTAGGATTTGTATGGACACATGGAAACGAAATATTACTCGTAACCGATCATGGTGTAGAATTATTTCAAGTACGTTCAATATACTTTAAATCAGAATTTTAATGATTTTTTAATTACGGAAATATATATTTTTACTTTAGGTAAATCCCGAGAAAAGAATTGTGAGGGCTCTGAAATGTTTTAGTTTAGGCATCAACTGGTTCGTTTTTTGTCCTAGAAGTTATTTAGTATTATTATCGTCGGGTACTGTGGGTAATCAAATGCAAGCTTTGTATATTACTCCAGGAAACCTCCATAAATTACCAAAATTTGAAAGTGAGTTTTTAGCATTTTTTAGTTACAATATATTGAATTTAAAGTTAAACTAATAAAACATGTCATTTATAAAATGTTTATATCAGTGGAGCCTGGTACAACGAAACCAGGGAAACTCGCTGTATCCGAAAGAGATGTGGCATTGGCTGTTTTATATGGCACTCCGTGTATAATATTGCTACGTCATCAACCAGGTGCTAATCGTTCAGCGGGAACAGCTTTTGTATATGTATATACCGTTCACAAGTGAGTCAATATTATATCTTATACAACGTATATGTTATTTGATAATCATAACAATTACTATTTAGGATGATGACAATTAAAAGAAGTCATATTCTTAAACTGGATGTTGGTGGAAGATTCGCTATTAATGTTGTCGATAATCTTATTATTGTTCATCATCAAGCCTCAAAAGTAGGTATATTTTTCGTTAGATATAATTGTAAATTATTTAACACACGTATATTGATTTATAATATTTTCTGCGCAGACATCTATGATATTTGATGTTATGTTACCGGGTGTAAGCGATGGTACTGTAGTACATCATACTAGTGTTGCACCTCCGAAGCCAATAAAACCATACAATTTAAAAGTACCAGGTGCAATATTGTCAAATTTAACGCTCCAGCCATGTCAACTCTGTATCCTTATTTTAATTTATTCAATTTATCCATTATTATCTAATTGTGACAACATATTTCCTCTTAATACTCTATAGATTCACCGAATTGGGTTGTGTTTCAACCGAATATTGTGATTGATGTGAAACTCGGATGCCTGTGGTATAACATTTTATAGATTCCCTTTAATTCTTTATTTCGCCAAACATATAATTTAATTTCGCATATTCTATTAGGTACATTGAACTGAAGTTGGAAGCTTTAATCAAGCTGATCACGGATAAAATTCTCTTGGTAGAATTTTTAATGCAACGATCGAACGCAAAACAAGCCTTAATACAAGTATTACAAAATTTTATGACACAATTGCCAATCAGTTTGATGGATATGTCACCAATATTCGATAAATTAAATTCGGTATACAGGAATTATCTTGAGAGTGAAGTACAGAACCAGGTAATAAGCTATTATTATTGCGCTCTTAGTAACAAATATCAAAAGTATAATCTGTTTAGATGGGGACGCCTTTACAAAATAACGTTAAGAATGTCAATACTGTTGTTGATACTTATAAATATAAGCTCTTACTCGATCAGAGTGACATGTATGGCTATATACTTTCGAAATTTCCGGAATATAAAATAGAACCAAAGATGGTCATTTGGGTTCTTTTGGAGTATATCAGGTGCGTTAAAAGAAATCTTTATACATTGCTATAAAGTAGTGCAACTTGTTTGATTTTAACAATAATAATATATTAAAAATAATTTGATTAGATCATTGGCGGAGCACGGAATACCTGTACAACATTATCTTCATGAGTTAGTAATTACAACACTAGTCCAACGTAAAGCGTATTATCAATTGCATCAGCTATTACAGTACCGTGTTGTTGCTGACTCAAAACCTTTAGCATGTTTGCTACTGTCATTAGAAAATTTGTATTCACCTGCTCATCAACTTGCGTTGGATATGCTTAAGCGATTAGGCAATGCTCATGAAGAAATAATTGAAGTTCTGTTGTCGAAAGGTCATATTTTGCCTGCTCTTCGGTAAGATTCATGATACCTTTTGTTTTATTGAATAATTATCAAAATATTTTATTAAAACAAAAAATATGGTTTTTTTAGTTACGTCAGATCTATGGGAATGGTGGATCAAGTATCTGCGAGAAAATTTTTTGGAGCTGCGAAAGCTACTAATGATGCATCTCTTTTTCATTCCGTTTATAAATTTTTCGAACAAAGAAATTTAAGGCTACATAATACGACAGCTTTTACACGTGGTGAACATTGTCAACCATATGTGCAACATTTTAAATATTTATTTCATGGAACTGATAATGGTTGTAATTCGGATACAAATTCTAATGTTACCACAATCTCGTCATGAAATTTTTCGTAATTAAAGAACAATTTTAAGTGAATATGTGAAATGTTAAATTGACTGATAAATTGAATATGTTAATCAATTATGTCATAAACTGTTAATATTATGAATTTATTTTCTTTCTTCAACCTTCGATTCCTTAATTAATAATTTAATACACACATTTGCATATTTTACATAAGAAACATGTCAAAGGGGTACATCGAATATATAAGTTTTATGTTTAATACGATTATATAAACGCCATAATTCATTTCAAATGAATTTCATTGGCGCGCTTAAATCACTTTCTGTCTTTCTTTTGATAAGTGGTAAAATAACATAGTTTTATTATTTTTATGCGTGAATTTTCTTTCTCACCGCTGTACAACAGATCATGAAAGAGACGATACATCGATCTACTATCTTAGTATGATGCAACTAACGATAAGTATGTCCGACAAACATTTTATAAACGAATTTCTGATGAAGACGAAGAAAAAACGTCAAGTAAGTTACAAATTAATATTTATAATAAAAATCTTCTATAAAACAGCTGAATCAGTTTTCTCAATAAAGAATTATAATAATTTCTGTCGGGTACATTATGCAGTTAGAACATATTTCTCCAAAACCAAAATACATGAAATCGTATTTCTATTTAATTACGATTCGTTGATAAGTCATTATTTTGATAACAGATATTTGTTGTGAGATATACAGATATTTGTCAAATTAAGTATAAAACTAACGCGTACATTCATAGAATCTAGACAAGTACCGTTATGGACGTTTCGGAACACGTGTCTGTCCTTGAGTGAAATTTGATTAAATAAACAAATTTACTTCATACAAATTAGATGAAGATATTGAAATATAATTCCTGGAAAAAATGCTTATAAATGCAAGTATTTGCAGATATACATTCTCTACTATTATCCGATGATGTATTTAATTTTGGATACATGTCGAAGCTCGTTCATTGCCTTCCTGGGCAAATAATTTGGTATTGAATAGACAGATACACACATATACATACATATATATCTATATATCTCTAAATATACATATATATTTGGAATTCGGATTTTTGTTAGTTCCATTTACGTGAGTGTATGCAATTAGAGGATAAGAATATATATATGTTTCTACTAAACACAATTATTAGTTTTGATTAGCCGCTTAGCCGGTTTTAAGTAATCACCTATGACGAAAATATGGAATCTAGATTCCTTTGTATACAATACAATGTTTACAATGTGTCTAACATCATGATTTTTCTTACCTTCATGAAACTTCAATAGAATATTAAAGAAGATTAAATCACCAATATTAGTCCCTTAATTTTATATGTATGTAGCAGAAAACAGACGAACATATTTTGTACAAAATATATAATCGTAAACTGTGTAGAATATATACGTATACTTTGAGCGATCCATAAAGGTAAGAATACTGACGATACATATTTCATCGATTGTTAATAACGTACGGTAGGTGCAACTAGGTGGATAATTGCAATGATATACAATTTTTTTTATGATGTTAACAATACATATATTCCAAGATAGATTTTAAACATCAGAAATGATTTATAGATTTCATTGTGGCTATCCGATATCTATAATGACGATGCTCAAGAAAAATAGGTCTAATGCTGATAATAGGAAAATAATTATAGTTTTACATTGGCCTATATTGTACTGTATTATTATAGAGAAATACGTTTATCACTTGAACTGTATCAGTATCTAGAAAGCACAAAGAGTAGGACAGATTGGAATTATGAGGCATGAAATGAGCATTTTCTGATATTCAGCCTTGTTAAAAGAATCTAAGCGTTATAGCATTTTGGTCCATTCTGAGTATAATAGTTGTTTCGAACAAATTTTGAGGTATTTTAATGCATAATGGTTTTTAACATTAAACTTCAGGTAAAAATCAATAAGAAGCTTGTTGTAGAGTGTTTAAAAGATATTAATAGTGTTCAGTCAATGTAATAATTACGAAATAATCCTTGGAAGTAACTTTGTGTGACTCATGAGAGAAAAAGATTTCTAATTACTTTCTCTTTGTTTCATAAGTATGAATGAATAATCTTTGAGCGTATTTGTAGTCGCTCGTGATAGGAAAACCGAAAATACATACATAGACCCTCATCGCATCGAACATGATGGAATAAAAAATTGTATGGGCATATACGTATCTGTGGAATGTTTTCGAGATATCCGATAAGCGTATTTATATGTATGTATGTCGATATAATAGTACAATCTCGTTAACTTTCCACAATTTATATTTATATACATAATTTAGCCCATAATTACATTTCATTCATACTCTCTCATCCGTCCACATTTACATAAATATTACGAGTCCTTAAATGGGGACGGTTATTTATTAAGATATAATATGTTTATACTTAACGTCATTTACTTAATTTTTGTTATTAATTCCAACCAGCAGCCTTGTTCGCAAATGATATGAATAACAGTGACTTTAACAGTAATTAATATAATACTTATTTGAAATAGAAAAACAGTAACAAATATTCATCAAGCTGTTCATTTTTTGCTAAACGATTCTGCTAATAATTTATTATCAAATAAAACCAGTTGAAATGTAACATCTTATTCGTAGGTTTAACAGGAATTCGACGAAAATCTCGGATGTTTGTTAATTACTCTACTTTCTGGTAACGAATACTAAATTGACTAGATTACTAGTAATAATATCTAGATTTATAGTAATTTGAAATGTCATTAACATGAATTTTTCATTTGCATATTCACTCGACGATTTAGATTTGAAGAAATTAAAATATAAAACATCTGATATCTTGCATCGGTGCGGTTTAACTTTTTGAATTTTATAATGTACATTCACTCATTTGTACAAATCAAAACACAATATATACTATATTCGGTCTAATAACTATGTGCAAGTTACTGACGATATATATTCGGATTATTTTTCTCAATTGCATACTGTATTATTTGAGATCATTATATTTCTTTCAATCCCATTTGTGCATCGGCTCAATTTCGATGGAATTCAGTTTCCGTTCAAGTCCTGCTATAATTTTTCTTCAATAGAGAAGATTTCCAAAGAAATTCATGAATGCAAATAATAATTAGCCATTAAAATAAATTGGGGTGTCGAGTAAAACTAATTAGCAAAAATTGTAATAAAAGATCGCAAGTATAAATACATGGAACAATTTGAATCAAGAACAATTGCAGAACTAGACAGGAAACTGATTCTCTCGATCTATCCTTAGCTATGTATATAATTAAGTACGTATTTTCATTTCTCTTTAGATATTAGTATCTAAAATAATGTCCTGACATACACATATACCTATTGCAAATATTTCTTTACGTCCTACCATCGCATCTAAAAACTTTGTTTCTGCGATTCCTCGTATTAGATTTTTTAAAAGATAGACATACTCGGGGGCTCTTGGCGTATTACAGCATGGTCTGTCAATCCAATGCGTAAATCACCGATTCGTTCCGAGTATACTAAAACATAAAACATTTTATCTGATCATACTTCGCCAATTATTCTTTGACTGTTTTATTTCCAATGATTCTTCTGCTAATTAATTTCCTCATTGTACAAGGATATAGATTTTATGGGTCAAATTAGAAAGTTTTAATCACACAAATGTTTTTTCATAATAGTAATACTTGTTTTGCCAGACACTGTTGTATCATCTGACTTGGTAATCGGGGGTGATTTGCTCAATACACATATGTACTGTTTCTTTTTATTTCGAGGAACAGTTGCCTTTCAGAAATGAACCATTTTAAAATCTCACAATCAGTAAGTATACTAATTCGTTCATAAAAATACTCTTTAGTTGAATTTGAGGAAAGATATGTAGGTGCGAAAATATGGACTTACGTATTATTCTTTGCTATAAAGTTTTCTGTGATACATTTGTTCACGTAAACATATGTATTATTAATGTGTGTTCCCTCGTTTCTTACGGTTTTCTTTTAAGCACTTTCCTCTGGCTCTGCTTATATTCTAATGAAGAGTACTTAAATCTTTTTGTAAAATTGTTCACTTTCTTTGTCCAAGATTTAGTCACTTGAAATAATAAAACAAAATTACAATTTGATTCAACAAAAACAATCAACTAAATTCGATTACTGCCGATGAATAAATCTATTAATTACAATTTTACTCCGAACAAAAATATTCTTTGAGTTTAATCTTGAACAAAATCTCAGGGATTAGGCTCTTCTCATTCAATTATTTCAATTTATCGATAATTGCAATGATTAATATGAAATTGCATACTTTAGTATTTGATTTCATCAAATATTGTTATTCTTGCTTCTTTTTAAGCAGGATAAAAACACGAAGTATGGAATTCTAGCGATAATAATCGTAACGTTTTGGATGTACACGTTTCTCTTGCGAATGAAGAGATACGTAGATTCAGGAATCACCTCACAATATATGACAGCTACTCATATACTACTCTAATATTGAGAACGAACAGCGTGTTAGATACAGAACCCGTTTACCCGAACCAGTGGCTTAAGACGCGTTCCTGTAAAATCCCTTCTACCGTCTGCACTTCCTCCTGGGTACCTAGAACACCGTTCCGGATATTTGGCTAAACACTCCAAGTTTGTCGACTTTGATCGGAAAGTTTTAGGAGATACTACAGTCGTCTGCGTGGGCGTCTCTAATTTGTTGCTTCGTCTTCCTCGAAGTGCGCCTAATCAGACTGCGGCTTCGTGGCTTGCTCTTCACTTCTTCGGTTACAGTGACGACGGTTGAGGCCTGTGCCGCGACGACTTGTTGAGAATTTCCACCTGGTCCTGCACTTCCAGTTCTGCCTCCAGGGCTACCGGATCTTTGTGATGTAAAATCTCAAAATTTCACTCATACATCGTATACATCTTATGTAAACGAAGAAGAAAATATTATTCAAATTCGACGAATATTATAGTTTGAATAATATTCTCCTTTTTCTAACGTTTACTTTAAAAGTAAACTATAGTATTCAATCTGTGCTAATTCAGATTTTACTTTTCAATCGATATGTGAAAGGTACACCATGTTGTATTTTGCTTAACTTTCTCTAGAAAGTTTAATTGAGGGTTTAAATAGTAGCATGAAACTTTAATTAGACTTATGCAAAGTTGATGTATCAATATTCTGATGGTTGCTCTGTATTGTTGCGCGATCTTGTTTACTATACGACAAGATTTATCCACGCTTCACTTTTAGTTATCTCGAAATATGTCTCGAATATAACTGACATTTTCATTATCCTATTAAATAGGAACTTAGTTTAAGAGATAGGACACGTCGCATTATGGCTTGGCACCGAAACAAGCACAGTATTATAAACTCTTTTGTTAATCGTAATTATAAGTCTCATTTTGTTAACAAATTTTAATTTTCAATCTATGGTCAAACAACTCGAGCTTTGGGATTATTTTTCGATTAATTTGTTAATAAATTAAAACTGACGTCAAGAAAAATAAAAATATTGATCTGAAGAATGTTTGAAGTGAAAAAGGAATAATACCTGCGTGATCCATATGCCGAGCATCTTCTTCTAAGCCCCGACTCGTCTGATTCACCAGTAGGATTTTTCGGCATTATTCGTGATAGTGTAACGAAGCATTTGAAGATATCCTTTATGTTGTAATCTTCCTTTGCGGAGCATTCCATTACTTTTGCACGCAATTTCGGTAGCTCACAGTATAGCCATTCACTGACGTCTCCAATAGGCACTTCTCTTCGGGCTGGAGCGAGATCTATCTTGTTTCCGGCAACTACTATTGGCACTTCCTGTCGGACGTGTTGCATACGAAATCATATTCGATCAATCATGCAGTGTATATAGATCTAAATGTACTATTTTATACCGTAATTAAGAAATGAATTTTGATCATTCGATCTCTAAAAGGATCTCAACACTGTAAACAAATTTTTAACAATATTTCCATTCTCTGCTACAAAGAAGCGTTATATATACCTGAAAATCAGGTCGTTGCTCACGGACTTCTTCAAAACACCGTTTTACGCATTCGAAACTTGCTAATGATGTACTCGCGTAAACAAGGAGAAATGCATGTGCTGTAGCTATACTGAGTCGTCTCATTGCCGGGAACTGTAAGTCTCCTAAAATTAAGTTTAGTAGACAAAGTCTCACGTGTTACGTAATAAATTAAAGGGTACTGATTGTAAATCGCAGTAAATCTTACCTGCAGTATCCAATAGATCCACTTTCAGTGTTAACGTCCCTAGAACGCATTCCCTTGAGTAAAGATCTTCGACGGTTGGTCTGTATTTCTCGCTAAATCCTTGTCCTAGAAGTCGGCGAATAATGGCACTCTTGCCAACACCTGCATCTCCCAACACAACCAATCTAATCCTTTCGAGATCGGCCATATTAATGACCGTGTGGCCGTCACCTCAGGCAAATCGTCACCTCACGAAGGCATGAACTTTTTAATCACCTGTCGAAGTTAACGTGTATTACAAAAGAATTCTACATTGGTGTTTTAATAGGATTCAATTCGTATTTAAGCAACTGTTTAATCAAGAATTACTAACGTTTAATATGCGCGGTACACTTTTTTTGTCATCGATGAAAATCAACACAGATCTTTGCCAGGAATCTATCGTTTGTACTAAATCAACAGCTTGTGAATGTGTGCTAATGCTTTGGAACGTCCTCCAGAGAATGGACTGTTGATCCTTCACATTCGATGTTAATTCTTCTTTCGTATCAATGATAATGTAGAACTTTCATGTCCTGATGTGCAAACAGATAATATTTATTTAAAAGTTCACGCTTTCTACTCTCTTTAATACACGATTTCATGATCGCTCAGTGAAACTTGTTTAACGTTTTCATAAGCTTTAGTTAAAAGTGTCTTCATTATCTTAAATAGATATCATTATAGAGAAGCATTTGAAGTATTCGAGTCACTAACAAAATCAAGTAACATAAAATGCTCTTTGATGTTATTTTAATATAACGAAATATATTGATATCATCTTACATAGTGATATTATTTTTCTATAAGCATAACTACGAGCTCATATATCATAAATGTGCTTAATCTCAACCCTGTCGTATCAGTGACTAATCCAAGACGCTTGTTTCATTAAGATTACGAAACTGAAGAGAATAACTATAGTTTACCTCATAATTCATTCTTGGGGTAAGTTTTTTTCAAAGATTTTTACTTTCGGTTTTCAACTCTGATCCTTCAGCTCTATCTCTCTTTTTCCCTCTCTTTTTCTCTTAGCTTAGATTTCTATAATCTTCGAATTTTTTGGACGAGAAGCCACGGTTTATCTAGAGTCACATTGTCTTTTAGTCGAACCCTAATAATATTTCATCCACGATCGTCAAAACGAAGGAGAAAACAGTTGCTGGTGGAAGCTGCTGTGGTATCAAAACGGCACGTTAATCAGGAAACTCGTTAACCGCAACTAACGGCGCTTGAGTGATAGTCGTAATTGGGAGTACAGCTCGTGAGTTTAATACTCCTCGTAAAGTGTCTCAGATTGAAGGGATTCCGTTTTTTCTTCGCTCTTTTTCTCAGTTAATGGGGCTGGTGGGCTTTGTGCTGCCACGCAAACGATTTCTGTCACTTCAATACCAAGCTTCTTTGTCGACTCTCCTTTATGTATATTTCATATCCTTCTTACGTGCAATTTTTTTATCTCTCTTCGTTACGAAGACAACACCATGTGGGCTTCGGTGCTCTTCGATGGCTGTGTTTCAAGAAAAAAAAGAAAATCAGTTATTACCTTTGTGTGTTCTGATGTTTCATTGTATTATTACAGAAATTCAGATACACATGTGTACGTATATTATCGCGAACATTTGTGATTAAGTATTTAAGAAATAGATCAGATAATAAGTAGAAGAATAGAATTGTTAAAATAAAGTCGAGTGAAACGTAAATGTGTGTAGATCGGTATACATGTACATATACATATGTATGTACATATAAGTATACATGTAATAGCAGTGATATACATACGTATAGTTTTTAAATGTAAGCATTTTACGATCAAACAAGATGACTATATCTGTAAGATGTTCAGCAGTTGAAAGCAAAGTAGGACAGGGCGTTTTTTTACGTTTGCCCTGGAAAATTAATTGCTCAATACGAAATATATATATATATACATATATATCTTAATCGTCGAGGGAAGCAGCGCACCACTGGAATCGTCTGATAATAATTATTTGTGTCGTCAATATTCGATTAGGTTCATTCAATCGTTCCTTCTATTGTCTTTTTGATCTCTGTGTATTTTACAGCGAAATCGAGAAATTCGTCGAATAAAAATGAAAATTATACTAACTTTACATAAGATATAATTAAAAAATTACTAATGAGATTAGTTTTTCTCTGAACGACCAATAGGGGTTACATTTTAATTAATTCGAAGAACGTATATATTTTTACTTAACTCGCAGTAATCAGAGCATAATATTCTTCCGAGACTATTAAAGATGTATTACGTATGTTTTCGAGTTTAAGTACTTTACCTCTATAATACACTTGAAAGCAAACTCTAAGTTTCAACGAAAGTGAAGAATAAATAATCGAATGTCACTTTTTCTAAGAAGCAAATAACATGTGAATCAACATTGTTCCTAATGTTGCCGTCAATTTCACATTTTTCATTTCAGATAGACATGTGTATAATTATAGTCTAGACATCGGCACATCAATTAAGCTTAGTGAGCCGTTTTGAAAAAAGATTTCATTCTGACAGACATTTCGATCCCGATTCAATTCGGTCAATCGCCTGATTACGACGTGCACACGCGTGGCATAAGCACATTCGTAATCCGGCCTCGTCAATATTCATTAAATCATCCTCAGCGAACATCAATATTGCGCAATTATGAATTCCAAGCGTGAGATGTGGTTTTCCTCTACGTATTTAAAGTTTCACAATTATTCCATAGCTCAGCGCAAGATTAATAAGCGATTAATGTGTTTCCCAGTAATTGCGATACTCTCGCCCCACTTGTACCGTGAGTTACAATTGACATTTAGTCAAATTGACTCAAATTTCAGCTGTATATGATATCTGCACGAATGCATCGGACGTTTAGTGTTAGCTAATTTTAATCTTTAGGGTAGAAAGAGGATCGATAATTGCCTAACAATGTGACAGGGTCTATTAGAATGAAAATCACGTCCCACTGTAAAAGCTTGAATACCCTTGGATTACTTACAGGAGCTCGAACCATTATTTTCCCCTTGAAATTCGCGTCACACGTGTGTTTCATGTAGCCTTCAGACCTATATCTTCTCTAGTCTTATATTTTCATCCTATCAACCCCTAACTTAAGGTCACTGGATTCATCCCTTAATTCCTCAAGGCCAATTAAGTGTTATGTGCATTTGATGTGAATTATACCGGCGGCTACGTCAAGCTAATAGCAAGGGACTAAATTTCGATAGTCAGACTAATCGATAATGAAAATTGAAATCGAACAGAATGATATGTACATATGTATATGTATATCCATTTATCCTAGTTTCCGATTGAGATTCATCCTAAGTGCTTGCTCTGAGTTTTTAGTTGGTGAAAGGAAACTTCATTATTGTTCGATGAACAACAGCGAAACCGGATCTCTTTGCTACCTTTCTCGGGACAGAACAATGCCTTGCGAGTGGATTCTCCTGCAGACAGGACCTTTTTATGGCTCGAAATAGTTGCCCCGTGACACTGGCGAAACAAAGCATTGGAAGTTCGTTAATGGATTCGTGTTGATCTAGTATCATGTAAACATTAATTGAAGTATGGTTTTATTTACTGAAATATAAATCAGAATAAAAACTATAATGATGAATCTCGGAATTGGAAAAGTATTAAAATTTACGAAATATACATAATTATATAAATAATTTTTTTTACATCATCTAATTCATTAATAATAATATTAAGATTAGAACTTTTCACCGATCGTTATGAGTTACTGGTATACAATATTAACATAGTTGCGACTATAGTGAACGTCCTTCGTCGAAGATACTTCAATTACCATGATTTTGTGTATCGATTTCCTGTGAGCTACGTTTCGACATTTCAAATGGGCTTTATACTTCGTTGTGCGAGCACGGTGGGATTAGATTGCAGTGTGTTGCGTTGTTCAAAGCCAAACGAAAGAGACCGGGTCAAAGTGTTGTAGAGTACTATACTTAATCGATCGTGACTACTAATATTTTACGTGTCTTTTGGTAATTTTTTTGTTTAAAACTCTGACCTTTTGGGATTAGCTGATCATTTGTCAGTAGCATTTCCATCGGGCTATGTTTCGCTGAATTAGATAAAATCAATTGAGAATAGAATAATTTTATTGTGAGAGTTATGCAGATTCAGCTTGCATCACATTAGGAACAATACGATTTCCTGTTTAATATTTATCTATTGATGTGAGCAACAGTATACACCTATAACTTCTAAGTATCACTGAACCACGAAGAATCAAATTCTGTGTATTATACTCTATCAAGATAAATCATTGATTTACAATTTTCCGCAATATGGATTAATAATATTTTCCCTACGTCAGATTTAACTGTATCCAAGACATATTACTATTGGTTATTAAATTGGTATTGATTGACCTGATTCCATTAAAAAATGCGATGAGATAAAGTGTTGTACATACAATGTTGTATCTGCCACGACAAAAAAATATCTCGGATTAACAGGAATTTCTTTTTTAAAGCGGATTAAAGTTTCATATCGTATGTATTATATATTTGGAGCCATGTGTAAGAAATGTGCATTAAAATACAAATACTATTGCATAAACTTAGCAAGGCAACGGATTAAAGAGAATTCCATGCGTTGACGATTGCGAGTTGAAATTTTGCGGGTCAGAACACTCGAGATTATACAGCTTACGCGAAACAAAGTAGCTGAACTACAATCGTAATCGACATTCAATTTCTATAGCAACTTCTACCTCTGGGAAAACTAATGTAAACTCAGACATCACTAGCTTGTCTCGTGCGAATGTAGTACACTCGTGTAGTAGCACAATGGGATCTTGGTTCCCGTACTCGACGCGTCGTCCAATACGCCTTCTTTTCGCAGAGAGTAGAAGAACTCAATCATTTAACCTCCGTCTGGCTATGTCACATTGGTTTTGTTGAATGGTGTCGAGTAGCGCGTCCACTTCTGTTGAAGTCTTACTTTTATTCAGCCAATGAGGCTATGGGAGACAGAAGTCTCTAATAAAAATCTACAAACTTACGAAAGTATCAATTTTCCTAATTGATAAATGTTACTAGGTCGGTACTTTGATGTTGAAGTTTACTAAATAAGTAAGTACAAAAAATCTGACGTATCGCGATGTATATAGATGGGAATTTTTATTATATTCAGAGACATCAGGAATATCTCGCTGAAAGGAAATTATAACGGGAAACAGTGAATAATGGAAACATTTCTGTTATGAGCACGATGTTTGATAGCATAAAAATAATGTCTCTTGGGGATGAATGTTTTGGAGGTACCACTCCTCAGATCGCGTGAGAACGTAATACCGTAAGAGTACCAGGAACTTAATTAAAGTTTCATTCCTTTTTTCCTGACACGATTCATGGACACCTCTGATCTAACTGTTTTAAATTGTCTGACATTTTCAAAAGGAAGGAACTTTTCGGACGATCGTCAAAGTTTAGCTGACTTTGCTTCTACTGAACAGATTTTCACACTTTACGTTTTTCATATTTTTATACGAACGTCATGTACAGAATACCGCGTAATAAAGAGATATTTATGAAAAATTGTCTGTCCTTTGACTTCTTTATCAGGTAAAAAATGTAGATGAAAATTCTTTGGATATGATAATATCCAAAAATTATAGCAACTCGAAATTCCTTATTCTATATTAATTTCCGCGTTTGTCTTTACGACGTTGACACGAGTATGGCCGATAATAGTATAGTGATTACATCAGAGTCAAACTTTACGATCGATAATGGCATACCAAAGGCATGCGAAATACTAACTTCGCGCAGACAGGTACTGGAACATACGGTGATGCATCCATTAATACAGAAATACAACTACAGATACCTATCATTGTGACAGCAGAACCTAATTGCTGGTCTCGGGTAAACCACAATAATTTAAGCAGAAGAAATTAAGAATATTAGTTTAAAATTGTGTAACTTTGTTATCGTCAGACAACTATAATATATTGGAAACAATTTTCAGGACTTGAACATTAATAATACCTTATCTTAGCAATATTTCAGCTTTTGCCTTACAGTATTTTTCAAATTCACACTCCTGTCATACTATAATGATTGCAGACCTTATCATTGCCACCCGGGGAGATTCGAAGACAGTTTGACTTATAGTATGTTTGCTACACACGTAACAGTGGAAACACAATAATGCATAATTTTAAATTATCTCCAAGAAAATTTATCTTGTTTTTTTTTTTTCTTTGTGAAAACTGGGAATGTGTCACGTACACATAGTAAGCTATGACAAAGTTTTCGAGTAGAGGTTTAAAAATTCCTTCTAAGCGGTATAGTAGATCTTGTCGAGCTAAAAGGTGGTGCAATTACTCTGTCGTCGTGTCATAAAATTACAGAAGCGTCAGAGTGTGTCTAATTGAAATCGTTTGTTCGTTGTTAGCCGCGCGTGGTTATGCGCCACTCTTGGCCCTATTTGCGTCTGAAGATTTCATTTCTCTGTGTAACAACTATTTTGCAATATTCGTCGAGTGAACATTATGAAATAGCTTTCAGAAAGTGTTAGCTTTAGCAAGGGAACCATTGAACACCAATCGATCGATGGACACACAAAGCAATTACAAGCCAATTGCCGTTGGCCACTGTGCTTTGCTTTACATCTGTAAGTGAACTGGAAATTCAATGTGAATTTCAAACTTCTCACTAATTGTGTGAATTTTCTTTATTTAAAAAATTCGATAAGAAACTTACAAATGCAGAAAATGTTATGAGAAGTAAACGATCGAATTAAATTATTCACTATTCTTTTTCTTTGAACCGTGAGGCATAATCATTTCGACAAAAAGCTTGGTGATAATGATTTCCAAACAATTGAACAAGACACCAATGGGCTGTGCCCCATTAAAATCGTCGACTCGCTCGATTGGATTTTGTCGAATTGTGCATCCTGAATAGTACTGAACGTTTTTCGAAATAGCATTAACCTGTGCATGTTTCAAGGAGATGTAATTGCTTTACATGGTTCTCTTTGCACTGTGTTTCCAACCTCTCACGATTATTCGTTAATGAGTATAATATAGAAAGTATAAATACAATCATATTGCAAATTATAAATACGGTTAATAAAGTATAATTTAGTACTTTGTGAGAATATTGCATTTAGCTAGTCGATTCAAAACCAAATGGGCCGAATGTAATAAAGGCTCATCGACCAGTAGGTGCACGAATGCATATGATTGGTTTATCGTAGAATTAAGGAACCCTTACATTTTCATGCTAGCATGCTTCTAACGTTTTGCCAGGTTGGCTTGATTACAATATACGTGCAGCGTATACTATGATACTGTAGAGGGTTCTCAAGCACGCTTATACATACGTGCATATTTCGTTCTGTTTCGAAACGAAACCCGGTACCAGTTAGCACACATTTGTATCAGTTTATGACGAGAGTCGAATTTTCGAACATTGGAAGGAAGCAACTAGCTCCTCAAAATACGTTGAATCAGTATACATATATATGTGCTACATTCTAAATGTTAGATGTTTGCCGATACGGTATCTTCAATGTACATATATACATATATGTACATGTGAGTGAAGAAATATTTAGGTAACAGAGCATAGAGCTAATGGTTTGTCCGCAACACATATAAAGTTTACCTGAAAGCTTTCATTCGTTATACTTAAGTAAAATATCTTGGAAAATTAAAGTTCCTCATTTGCGCACACATTTGTTCAACCCTCTCTAACGAAAAAAACCGTTAGCGGATGGAATGAGTCAGAGAGCAGAGGCAAAAAATAATAGCGAAAGGCAAAACCAAAAAAAGAAGAAAATCGCATGTCGGAAAGCATGTCACGGTTTCGCGCCACCTGTTCTCGTGGTTTTATTTCTTTTTAACTGAGAACGTTATAGCAGTATATTATAAAAAAATTCTGCTCTCCCAGGCTTGTTTGAAAAAGTGAGAATTAGAACACACGATACTTTAATACGAATATAGATCATTCGAATTAGCAGTTTTATCGTAGATTTTGAATAATTTCAGAATGCAATTACTTTAGAGCCACTTTCAGCTCTATATTTTAGAGGATCGCGTTTTGCATAGACAAATGGGAATTCCATGTAGTCTGAAATTATAGCGCTGCTTCGGAGTTTTTCATCCTTTTAATCCGACCGTTTTTTCGATCGCGGTTTTTCTACTTAATAGTGGACAATGGTCCACACATTTGGCTATATCAATAGTAGAGGTTTGAATAATCCACTGTTAATCGAGAGAGAATAGCTTAAAATTTTCTGAGGTTCACGTTCATTTTGAAAATAATAATCTACCGTGATTACGAAGATAACTTAATTTGGATGATTCTGTAAATGTTGATTTAAGGATTTAAGCTTATTTAACACATTTCAACAAATGTAAACGATTTTATAAAAAATTAGGAAAATTTTGATTCGACATAAAGAAAGATATTATTTTGAGATAGTTAAGTGAATGTGATTAAATGTCACAAACAATTGGATAACAAATTGAGTTTGAGAATTTGCCTTGTTTCAATTTTTACATTAATTTCGACGACTGGTGCAGTTATTTCGTGATAGATTTCGCTGGGTAAATGGAATTTCGTTTATTACGCGTATTACCGTGGTATTTCTCTTGCTTCTGGACTGATATACACAGATGTGTGCAGGTCAGGATGGCGGATCCACTTATTCGCATTTGTAATGAAATCGAATCAACTGGTTTACAAGCGAAAACGGATTTTCCAGCATGCGTCTAAAACTGCTAAAGCATCCTCGAACTTGTTGAATCCGAGAGTCTGCACTACGAGAATTTCCATCTCATCTGTATCGCAAAACTCTTCAATTTGTTCCTGCAATTCGGCTAGTCATCGGATTCACGACTTTATCTATCCCTATGAAATCTAACTTCATTCGTTCATTCATTCCATCGCTCCATTTAACTACGTTGGAATTTCGAGAAACGTAGCTGGAAAATAATTGGGTTCAATATGATACTGTTTCTATCACTACAATTATATTTGGCTCGATAATTGCTCTCTGATGCTCGATTTTAAGCGATCCAACGAATACAATTATGAGCGAGAAATTGATGATGGATCCTATCAACGGTACAATGCAGGATCAAAAATTATGAAAATCCATTCTATGGCATCAGTGAAGCATAATTATATCGAGATTAATTTATCTCGTTACTTATTGACCCAATTATCGTTTGGCCACAGGATCGAATCAAATAGCTTCCAACGCTACTGTACGAAATCAGTTTGAATATTGTGACGCTCTACCATACGCGTCCATGCGAGGTTTGTGACAAACCATACGTTAAACTGATTACTAATTCCATCGACGATATCATGATGCCACTGCGAATGACCGCATCCTTCATCCTGCATATCCCTCGACTTTATTATTCGCGTGAAAGCTTCATAGACACGGAAGTGGCTTGAGAAAATAAAAAAATCGAAGAGTGACCTTGAGGGGTTACATACAGCGAGAAAGTGGAAGAAAATCGATTTATTCTTTTTTACGCGTTTTTATGAAGTTTGAAGTTCAAAAGATGTGTCCTGAAAGTTTCAACAGGTACAATTACAGTACAAGTTCAGGCGAAAATAATAGTTAACTGAAAATAATTCATATATACAGAACCTGAAACGCGTTTTTCTCGAAACTCGATTTTTGAAATCGGTGTAGGCGATATCTCGAAGACTGATTTATAGAATAGCCTGAAATTTACACCAGTTCTTCCTGGAACCATAACGTCCTTCGTAACGATCCAATTTTTCTAAATTTCACTCTCCATTATTTATTATTTCAGAATAAAGAGTCAAATTTGTAAAAAAATTCGGAGAAAAATGTTTAATTACCGCTATTTTAAGCAAAACTAGGATTTTTGAAAAATGTAAGATCGTCACAAAGGAATATATGCCATCAACTTTGAAACGAAATATGCGTTTTTGTTCCAGATGCGTCGTTTCATAGAGACAAGGTACATCGCAAATCGCCTTTTTAAAAACCGTCCATTGTATTTATATACACATCTCTCATATTAACAAATATTTTTTGATAAAAATGTATGGCGATGTCCTAAGTAAACGAACCCATACGAAGCATTTAACCTGGTTTTGATATCCCTTGTAATTTGACCAAAAAAAAATACCGAATGTTCCTCTGATTTTTTCGCTTCTCGTTGTATGTAACCCGTTAATGCAGAATAGCGAAAAACTAGTCCACTCTGTATTCAACCATATACGTCGCTCGAGGTGTTGGCACATTACAGGCTATTAAAATCGTGGTGCGCATGTTCCTGGTACCTGTAAAATCTACGCTCACTCTTCCGTATTCAGTCAAGTTTAACCTGCGATTCGTCGACTTCATGAATATTTCATCGTTGTCCGTCTCGGTTTATCTGCCCTCTGCGGCTCCATTCTGCTACCCCAAAGCCTTTTCGCATTGCTCACCGAATACTCGCACCCTAGTCCCATTGTAATAGGTACTTTTTTTCCTCAGCACGTTTTACGGTGTCCACTTGCCGTCATATTCAGGTTAATGGTTTTCGCAGATTTGCACGTGACAGTTTTTGGGAAACCATAAGAATGAAAGTTGTTGTGGTTTTGATGAAACGGAAATTTGGTTGAATCAACAAGGTTTTCCAATTATTTCCTATTGTGAGAGCTTATACTGACTATATAGCTCGTCGAAGAACATTTCCTGAGAGTTAATTCGAAAAGCATTTTCCAAAGTTCATATAACTTGTGCGTTCGTCAGCTTTCGGTAAATACTTTCATGGAACAATAAAAATTGAATTGACGTTGGATTGCGAGCACAGCCTGCGGCTATTGTGCGAGTTTTATACCAGTTTCCGTTCCCAGTTTACTTTGCTGGGTATTCAATTTTCTTAAGAATATTATTGTATATATATTGAATCGTATTAAAGTAATTTTCGCAACTCATCTAAGAAGATTCGTTGTCCGTGTTCTCTGTTCAGTTATTTTCTACGGTCTCTTCGAAACAGTGAACGGTATTCAAAGCATCCCTCTGAAGTTATTAACAAGTATACCGAGTGTTAGTAGTTTGGCTGTTTGTTGCGGTCAGTGAACATAGTCTTTTCCAAGTATGTACCCTAATTGTAAGTTTCGTGTAACCACAAGACGCACTCTATTTATTCCTGTTAAGAGATTCGAAAGATATAATTGGATTTAACACAGTAACGATATAATAAATTTTGAGATTTGCATTCAATCATTTTATGTCACGATGGAGAAGCTCAAGTAGAAAGTAGAGTTCATTCGGCAGTTCATTCTAGCTTCTTGGAATGACTCTCCTGATATTTCGATAGCCAAAGCTTTTCGGTATCCAACTGCTTGCAAACTGTTCGGAAGGTCGTTTCAGTCGTACGTGACTTTCACGAATATGTTTCCTACTTCGTCGTACGGATTTCTGGATACTTGCTTACTACCTCGTAGGTATTAGAATGAAATTCAACCCTTGGTATTGAGCGCGGTAAAGCTCGGATTCGTATGTTGTTGCGAATGGAAGCTTCCAAATGTATATGTATATTCGGAATGAAAGGAATATTGAGTTTACATCAAATCCTGAGCTTTTTATACATATAAGAAGATTTATGTTCCGTCGAGCTTCGCTATTACCAATGGATAAAAAAGTATTAATCATGTCCAAACAATCTGAAATATTCTTTTGTCAATATTACAATATATATATATATATATATATACATATAGAATTGATATAATTCTTATAGTTCACTGTAAACTGCCGAGAGTATAAAATGTTTCACCGATAAGCTCAAGTAATATTAAACTGAGGAGCTACAGAACATTATTACAGTAGAGATACTATGCAATCTGAAATAGCTCGCGAAACAGAACGGGCAAAGTAGATTTGCCAGAGACCAAATCACCGACGAATCAATTCACTGTTCTTCATCCCTCGTAAATACTGGAAAAGCTCTCAACCAACGTGAAAAGCGAATCGTTGGCTTCCAAAGCGTGCACCAGATTATTCTGAAAACGAGAGTAGTCGTTTGGCGCGAATAGCTGAGCCCGAGCTTAACTGGTCCAGCATCGCGGTATTATTCCGTGGGACAATCGTGGCGGGGCGCGAAACTAATTAGTGGTGCGTCCCTCGAAGCCGCAGACTATTTCGACCTCGAGCTACCAGCCCGCGGGTCAGGCACATCTACAAGTTCGTGTGAGGACAAAGGAGAGAAGCGACAATTACGGTGACCTTCGGTTCGTCAGTTAGTGGATCCAATTAAATGTCAACCATCGAAAACCGCTGATGCCCAGAGCTCAAGCGGCGGTAGCCAATCGTTGCACGCGAACCTCCTAATTAATATCTATCCAGCACACTTTCGAATTGATCCAATATTCCTGGGATTCGCGCATCGCCAACTCGCTCAGATTTCAGACTTTCACGCATCTAGTAATTCTGTTGTTTTGTCCAATGCTTGCTGACTATCTATCCGAGGTAGCTTAATTGTAAATTACTGATAGTGTTATTACCCAGATGCTCCTGCACCATTTCGCTCGATTTACTCGGTGGTCGACGAACATCCGAATATAATTATAATCGTGGCTTCGTCAGCAATAACAGTGATGGAAGAATTCAGAGTGAATTGCAATGTAAAAAATGTGTATTAAGTATATGTACTTGTTATTAGAAGAAAAGTTTGATTTTAGTATTCTTATGGTAGTATGTATATCAGTTGTACTCTATGTTATTTAAGTTAGGTGATTGTTAATAATATCGTCAAACTTCACCGGAAATATCAGCGATAATTTGCTGATAATATGAAAAGTAGTCTTGGTCAATAGTTTCTAGTCAAAGGTACTAAATGAGAAATCGTGCGCAAACGTTGAATCACTTCCGCGAATTTGAGCACAAAACCAACGAAAGTCCCCATAGAAACAACGCTCTGCTATTTTCCTCGGAATTTCATTTGAAACCCGAGCACTTGTCCATTGTACGGTACAAGAAATGAAATCACCAACGGTATAGACGAAGAAATGACACCGGTATATTACTCTGGACTTTGCTCTACCCTGAAAAATACCATTGGTGTTATGGGACACCGTAACCAAATGACATAAGGTCTTCTGAGACATCTGTAGTTTCTGTTACCAGTGAAGATAGCACTTTGGTAAATATGTTTCTTCGTTCTGACCCAAGTTCCACTGGTTTTATATTTATGAAAAACGCAATAAGAAAAAAGTCTCTAAGTTTCTGAATTACCAGTTTCACCGTTTCCATAGTATGTATTTAGAGTATAGAATAATAATGCAACGTGTCAAATGATACCAGATATCCCTTGCTTCGTGGTAAAGTTGAAACGCGGGAGAATCTATCCTCTTAGATATAACGATATACCTAGATGCTATCCCATATTACCAAGCTTTATCATTAAACCTCTCGCGTATCCAAGTTCTGTACCAGAAACCAACAAGCGTCAAACTAGATTCGTGCCGGTTTACTTAGCGCGCTAATATCTCTTTGATTCAGAATTGATCTTATAACAAAAAGGGCAACGACAGTCTAATAATAACAATATTAATAATACTAATTAACATCGTTATTCATTTTTCCGTTGTTCCTTCTTTCAGTAAACAATGAAACTGAAATTGCTTATTCGGCAAAAAATTCCAAATTTAATCTTTCAAATATATTATGATAATATTATAATCGTATGCGATCATAAATAGCAGCGTAAATTAAATTAGTCAATAGTTACTTTACGAACCATCGCACCATTCTTCTTTTTCGCGGCGATCGTTCCCCCCGATTAACATTACTGTTAATTAGATAAGATAAAAAGTAGCTTTATTGCAACCGTAATCTATGTAAGCGCTTACTTTATTCAGGGCCACGTTAGGCATTATAGCCACTCATAAATACGGCCAGCCATATCAGGGGTGCGCGCGGTATCTCCGACGAAGTTAACGTGATAAGACTTACAACAGATTTATCATAAGCTCCAGGCGAACGGTCGCCAAACGATTTTTCGGAAGGGCATAAACAAGAAGGTTCTTACCAACAGTGTTAATACAGAGACTCAAATTTTCCCTGGATTTTCTCGAGTCTCTTACTATAGTAGCCTTATGCCGTGTGAGAAATGTCGCGACTCCAGTGAACGAATCAAGCGCATATTTTACGCTTGAATTAGTTTAACGAATCGAAAATGTGACGAAGGCAACGCGAGAAATATATGAAGAATATTGAAGCGTGTGGAATGCTGATTAAATTAATGTGAGTCTGTATATGAAGCTCTTCTAAAATCTTCTAAAGCGAATAATATATTCAATTTAAGAATTGTGAATTAATTATGTTGCATTTGGAATTATTTATTTTTCTGTAAGATATGCAATGGTCCATTCATACATGCATCGAATGTATACTTAAATGAGATATGGGTCGAGGTTATATTCAGTAAGAATATTTCGCTTATTAAATACGTTTCGATAAATGAGCGGTTAACGGTTAAATGATATACAATTTTATTGGGTTTCGGTAAATCTTGGAAAGACTGGATTACGCAGAGTGTAATACAGTATTACTGAAGTTAATCATTATTATTCGCTTTAGTATATTACTCGGGATGAGTGTAATTTCCTATTAGCGTGTAGAACTCTCTTAAGATTAACATAGGAATCGATCCAATGCAATGTATGCTCAACGGAACAGCCTTCTCTTGAGATCTTCGAGATTCGCTTAAATTACACGAGACTGGAGAATCGCCTTAGGGTAGATAAGATCAACCCATCCAACAGTTTTCTTGCGCACGGTTTTAAAATGTCAGCTCAAATGATCATTATTCTTTTTTTCCTCCAACATTCGCAATAACAACGTAGAACGATTATTTATAAACGATATTCTTCAAAAATATTCATATTTCAATTACACGAGACAGGTAGAAAATTTCAAATTAGTGTAATGTAATCCTCTGCAATATTTTTTGAGTAATTGCTAGTGTACGTTTCTATTACCGATATCAAGGGATCAGAGTCAACGTCAAGCGCGGCTAGAATAATCGAAGGCGAATATGAAATATCACTGAGATAAAAATATTTTTGAAAAAATGGACAATTATAGTGAAATAACACCGTTCTTTTCACCTAGGTACCATTCGATTTGCACTTCGAGAAATAGTTTTTAAACGAGTAGAAAGTATTTTCTAGTAGAATTTTGCTCTCGATGAAAAGTTTTTGTTATTGTATTTTACGTGAATCTAAATTGAGTATAGAATTGCGATTCAACAAATATCCAATGCAACGGAATAGAATGTTTCGAGATTTCTCTAAAAACGTAATTTCATTCCAGATTGTCAATTCATGATCGAAGTATTTTGTACATATTTCTGTGAAGTTGAATATCTCTACCACTGATTGATATGGGTTATTGTTCAACGCGTTCATTCTTCAGAAGTCGAACGATACTTGCGCAAATAGCCTTTTACGGATACTTTCACAGTAGAAGCACTTGTACCGCATAATGTAACAAATGGTCCAATTCTCTGTTTTTGTCTTCCGAGTTATACCTACTATAATGTTTTCTTCTTTTAAGATATAAAAGCATTGCGAGTAAACGAAGTGGTAAAAGCAGCGATCTTTCCCTTCCCCGGTTTACCATGAATATGGAAAAGGTATTCCATTTCAAACAAGTACGAAACTGCATACGAAAGGAATACCAGAAAAATGCTTTATTTAACAGAGCGCCATAAAGAGTCTTTCTGTACCAATCAGCGTTGTTTCGCGTTAGAATTGCAGTTGAAACGTTGCGCTTTAAAACTTCCACTGCTAAAAGCTTGCGTATTTTTTTTACCCCAAAAAAATAAACGTTCTACGATTAATGCACCACAACACGTGGATTTATAATTATGCAGAAAAAAAACACACATCCCTTTGTTTAAAGAGTTGGAACGATGCAAGACGATAAAAACTTTTATTTATTTGATAACAAATTTTTTTTTTGTTTACTCGCGAAATTACAAAAACCACTGAGAAACATCTCGTCGTTTAATTTAATTGCATCGTTTAATTTGCATCTGAAATTTCCGGAAGAACTTTAATTGTATGTGTATATGTATGTACCTGTTTGAGCAGTCTGTTCTAGCGTTGTATGAATTTAGTTGCTTGCTAAGGAAGCAAACTTCGAAATTCCTGCAGCTGACAGTTCCAGTTCACATCGTAACTGTTGTATCGTATTACGTTTATCTTGCAAATCGCTGTACAAAACATCTTGTACCCTTTGGGCATCAATTGCTATCATAAAGCTTGCAAGATAGGAAATTGCTCACTCGCAAATATGTTAATATTAATTAACTGAATACAAAGAAGCTTTCGTTAAATTAAAAATAGCTTATAACCATTTTAGTAGAAAAGACAAACTTTTCTTTATATTATTATTATCGAAGTAATATTCGTAACTCATTGCAATCGGAAACAACTAGAAACATCTACAATGTTTTTTGTTTGCATCGCGACGACCCAGTAAATTGAAAAACGAAACGTGACTTGTCATCGTGAACCTTTTTTTACGAGTGTTATGGGAAAATGCACAGCTGCAACCAAATATTGCTTTTGCCTCTACTCAATCTATTATTCGCACTTTTTTTTCGCACCAGATGTACGCGACCATGGAGGATGTATTTGATAGTCGCAAGTGGAATATTGGGGTAGAAATAACCAGTCATCTTTACTACTTAATATTGTTAATGGATTAACATTGATTCGAACTAGAGCTTCTTAATTCGCAGATCAACAACTGCAACAGTATTACATATATATATACGTTATCTAATTCTGTGTTAAGTGACCCTTCATTACCAATAAATTAATACCTGAACTCCAGAGCTGAATATACATTATTACTCTGAATGTTAAAGTAAAAAATGTATATTTTATAAGCTTCGTTAAAGTTAATCTATTGACTTTTTTCGTTGTTTCAAGATAACTGATTTTAAGATCCAGAAAAGGAATTTTAAATCAAGACGGATTTCTCGCAAGCTTCATTTGGGATCAGTGACTTAGCTATGAAATTTATCATGGCTCTGCAATATTGCCTCTATCCTCCGTGGAATTTTTCTCAACTGTGTCTACTGCTTTTCCGATTCCGCACGAGAAGTCCTGGGAAGGATGCTTCCTTCGTACCACGAGACTACGTTCGATCTTGGTACACTCGATACAGTACGTGCGTCACAAACGAAGTAGCGAGTAATGAAGTGAGCAACGCAGGAAACCGAATACAGTAAAGCCAAGGTTCAAGTATAAACATCCCGCAGGAAACTTTCCTTGAAAATCCACGATTCTCCTATGTAATTTCCTTTGTCAGGTAGAATAGATCGTAATTCTCGTAGAATCTCGGTTCAATTCGCAAACAAGGCTGCCTTTTAACAAGTTTAAGCACAAAAGGTATCTACGAAAAAAGGGGTAAAAATTGTGTTTTGGAACTTTGAAACTTATATAAATAATGATAGAAGTATATCGGGCATAATCAGTGAGGTGCTAATAAGGAAGTTAGGAAGAAAAGCTTTGGTCACTGAAGCATCTTGACCAAAAGGATGACTTCAGGCATAGGAGTTTAGCGAATACTGCGATTCAATTTATAACTCGAGAAATTGCTTGAGGCAAACTCAAAGCGTGTTCTCATCTAAGAGGTCAGTTAACGTATTGCGGACCAACGAAGTCTTGACTTGCTCCGAGCATCCTGACATTTAAACTTTCATACCTATGTGTCTATCCTCTGCATCTGTCTTTTTCACTCGGTTCTATCGCTTTTCTTACTCTAAGAATACTCGAGAAATACCTCTTAAGAGGACCCTAATAAGTACTTTATCGATGTCGTATCTGTTCATGACATTCTAATCGAGAAAAATTCATGAGAAAACAGATGGGACCTTAAACAAGTACTGTTTAAGTTGATCGCTATTCAATTGGCATTTTAACGAGCGACCACGGAACACAAGTCTAAAAGTACTGTAGTTGCTATATCCGGAACTTGTTCCTGCCTCACTATTCATATTCTTTTATTGATTCTCTATATTGTGTTGAGTGCGGTCGCCTCGACTGCTTCGATTTCTCCACCTCCTTATCGATTCCCTGGCCCCCTTAGAAGAGACAGAGTATCACCAGCTGCGACTGGCACTGTGCTGTGCCAGAAATCCGCGAGCGTATTGTAGTGATTTCAAGAACTGCTAGAAATTCGATTTAACGAGGCTTGCGGACCCCATCTGCGCGAGCGCAATTTCTGGCTCCAGGTTTACCGTGGCTTTCCGAGTGGTTAATGGCTCGAACCACTTGTTGAAACGCGAATACTCTGGAAACAGATGTATTTCGGTAGAAGTTTCAATCCTTGACCATCCGTTTCACGGTGCATTATCAGGAAATTCTACAATTCATATAAATTTATATACTTTTTGCAAACTGTTCTTATTTCGTCGAGATGATGCTGAACACGGTATTGATTTGCAGGATGAAATACTATCCGATGTATTTAAAATGCATTGAGAAGTTAAGGAATATCTTATTGTGTAATCTTGAGATTTAAATTGATATCATTGTAAAGACTAGCATTCCGGTAGAAATAAAAGTATTTAATTAATAGGTTGTTTAATTAATATTGTATTGACTGTTGTATTATAGTATTATTTAATTAATACATAGAAATTCAAAAAGCAAAATTTTCATTCTTTAGAAAAGGCTTTTACAAAGTTGCGTAAGAAAAGATGTCGCAGAGGGATTTCAACTTCTTGGCTTTATCGATGAGCATTGATTACTCTCCTTTCGTTAACTAAATCAATTAAATTAATGGATCGGAAGATTCCTCGTTGAGGTAAACTCCTATCTCTTGAATTTTATCCTAGATCTTACGGAAAGAAAACAATGTGGTGTTTGATTAAAACTTTTGAAAACGGAGCTCTTATATTCTGTCCCTTCGCAGCTTTCATTATTTGAAATGCGCTACTGTATCTCTCTCTACAACTACGGTAAAGTTTGTATGAGCCGCTCAAGGCTTCCGGTGATTCATATTCTCATTTCACTAAATTCACCTACTGCGAAATTTCGCCTTTAAATTACTTGAAAGTACTTTAATGAACCGGTAGTCAAGACCTCGCTATTAAGTGAGAAATAGCTGATTATCAAAGACAGTTATAACTTTATCGGATTCATATAGTATATTGTATACTAAATAGTAGCATACGTCAAATTGAGATATTACGATGTGAGAATCGTTTTAAAAGTAGTTTAGATATTTCTCACAATATAATACAGAATTAAAATTAGAATTAATCCGCTTTTATTTTGATCGCCTGAAAATATGTATAAATTTAGCAATTTTAATACTATCTACTTCAGCTAATAGATTTAACAGTACCAGAGATGATGTCTTTGCGATAAGTGATCCAAATTCAACGAAACGATAAGCTGATTCTCTATCTTCGCGTCTTACTGTTGATTACTTCTGCCATTCCTCGCGTCTGACGATGAATTAATCTAGCAAGCTTTGTAGTTGGATTGTATGTAACATCTCACAGCATTCTAGCATAAGTTGCATTTCATTCGACAATGGACAAATTCACTGATAGTTTCATTCGAATAATAACGCGCACTGGATGATATTACCAAAGTTTCAACGTTCGACGGTGCTCGTCAGAATTTTGAATAATACATTCCGTCGTTGTTCTAGTTTCGTTGCATTGTAATGAAGAGCACGACTGTACGAGACCAGGGTTACCCTCCTGCGAGTTACTGTCACTGTTTTTATTACTTTCTCCGACTGGAAGCGCGTCTTACGCGAGTGTCTTTTCTTCCGGCTTAATATGGACTTTATTTCCCGTAGATGCGATGTTCCTCGACGTTACGTGAATATCTTGCTTCTCCGTTTGTCCAACGATGTCATTTAACTGATACGCTACCAGCAAGCTTGTACATTTTCTCTATGTTTACTCCCGTTAAAAATATTCCGTTGCCAGGCTTTTCGTAACTTCGACGAAATGGGAAACGACCGAGAAAACGTACCGACAAGTTTGCTCAGCAAATTCGTCTTTCCGACGAGTTACCGTATCGCACTTGCTGAGTTGTTCGATCAAGTGATATAAAAGTTTACTCTTGGAAAATGTATTACGCGTATATTTTTTAACTTAGACATTTCTTCTTTGTTAAGTTTCTTTTAATTTTTCTTCTTATTTCCGAACTATTCGAGAAATGGATTTCGGAAATAATTCAAGATTCCTTTTGAAATATGATATTTAATAGTGGATTACTATCTTATAACGATTCTAATTAATTTTAGTATCGCACAGTAGACTTGGAGACAATAGAACAGAGATCTGATATCATACGGAAATTGTGCTCAAACTGTTCAAATTGTATCGCACATCTCTATGTAGATAGAAGTTGAAAAGCTGGCCTTTATGTGGCGATTAGAATAGAAATTAGCCAACAATAGATGAATAATTTGTGTTGGAAAAGCCTTCTGAATAGAATTTGGTAATATACACTATTTACCAGTACTGTGCACTGTGCACCTATAATCATGCACATTATAATATAAATACTAGCAAACAGAACGAGCGAATAGAGATTCACAGAATTTGTAAAATCACTCTGAAAGAATCGGAATTAACTGTCATGAGTTTCCCGGCATTTTACAACGTAAATACTGAAATATCGTAATCATGTAGAAAAGTATGTAAATAAGTAAAGTGATGAGTTCGGATTTCAGCCTGAATTTCCTTTTACCGAAATATAGAAAATATACATATACTGCTGTATCTTACTACAATGATCAGTAACTATGGAAACGATCTCGCCCGAATGTGGGAAGGGTGCATGAATTTTCGCTCCAACGAAGCTTCCATTTTAGCGACTGAACACTGTTCTCTCACTGTCACATGGATATTGGACCCACCGAAATTGTTTTTTCACTTGGAAATCGACTCTAACCACGCGGTTAACAAATTCGAACGGTGGGGAAAAATCTGACGCGTTAATCGCGAGTGATCGCGCACTATATTTCGTTACAACATATGAGAATACAAAAAATTATCATTATGAAGCTTACAATTAGATTCGTATGTACATGAGAATTAATTTATTGAGAAATCTATTGAAGATGTAAAAAGATGAGTTAATCACTTATACATAGAAAAGTTGCATTTTTGTTTTCTGTTGTAATATTCGAAACGAACTTTCCAAAGAAATTATGTTATTACGTTAAATATTATATAAGAAAATTTAGCACTTTCTATGGATTTTCCACCCTGTTAGACAAAGATCAGATAGCGAGATTCGCACAGGAAGAATTTGCACTGCAAATTAAAACGTTTACATCAGAAATTTGCGTATCTCGCAGTCTTCTGCTTGACGACTGTTATTATTTATGACGTAGCAAATAGTAAGGTAACAGTTCACGAGATGACGTAAAAGTCGACATATTTCCCGAGGCTCGAACATAGATATTGCAATCGAGAATAACGAGTAGTACGACTAGTTTCCAATATTCATTCAATTCCAATCGTGATCACTTTTGATTGGGCTAACAGGTCTTCAACTGGGAAAGACAATTTGACTACGACTTTTGCAAATATCCTCGTAATCTACTACATAATCTAAATCGATTCTACTTAAAGAAAAAGGTTTTTCGAAATTAGATATCTATTCACTACAGTAAATTTATGTTTCCACAACAAATGCAATAACAAAGTTGTTACATTGATTGGTCTCCATTCTATCATAAAAATAAAACCAGACTCCTAATTGGATAATAAGGATTTCTCATAGTAACGCATATAGTCTCGAATTAGAAGAGCACATTGAGAATCCTGATTTCGCGGACTTGCATTCAACGTGGCGAATGGCAGTATCGATCTATGAAACAAATGTTTCATGATTGTAATCAAGGCTGAATAAAGCAAGCGGGGATACATTTCTCTTTCTAGACGCGGAGGTTCGAAGGGTCGAGAGACTCGATCCGTACTACGAAGAGGGTCTCCTCGAGAACTCCTGACCCGCTTTTGGTGTTCGTATCTTTGAATCGGCACTAGAACGGCTCGTATGCTTACCTCCAATAGATACACCTCTCTGATATTGGGTCTTGGTCTGACTTACCATGGGCCACACAATTTCCCGTCTTGGGTAAAGATTTGGGTGGGCTATCTCACCTACTGATCCCTGAAACGCACGGTTTGCTCGCTCTTTTCTTCCGGTAAACACTTGACACAGTAGATATATATGTATATTGGGCGCGAGAAAGACCACAAATTTGCCATAGGACATGAACTTTGATAGGTACAACGATCCACTTGCGTCGTAATCTTACGATACACTTACATTAATTAATGTGAAAAAGTGCGAGTGTCTTCTTAAATGATTTAATGGAATTTCGAGAGGAATGAGTAGGAAGACTAAGAGCTTGAAGATATATTTCGTTGTCTTTGTAGTAGCGTTGAAAGGGTAGTATACTGGAGATCACTGAGGGCTAAGAAAATTTGCATATCTTAGATAAGGGGGTGGTTCCGGTAGAAGGGTCTCTAATTGGTTTAACGAAATACACTAGTTCTCACCCTTAGAACCTGTTCTGGTTACGAACGATGTACCTCAAAGGATCCGAAGTATCTCTTTGGCTTACTAATCAAAACTTTGGTAATCCATAGGATTCTCTGATACACGTAAGTGTTTTGTCTTTCAATAGCGTCGTAAGGACACATGTGTAAAAGAAGAAAGAAAAGATTGAATGATTGGTACTAGGATTATTTCGTTGAACGAACATTATTTTTCGCTTGATTTCCATCACTGTTCGCACCCTAGTACGCAGTGTCTTGGAAATTCTCTGTGAAAGGAATTGACAGGCTTTATTACTGGTAATACCGCCCTCAACCATTTCTGTTCAGAACGGAACATTTGGGGAATGTAATAACCTCGTGACGAACCATTTATTCCGATTTCGGAAAAACTTCATTTTCATACGAAAAAAAATTCGTTTCTCTTCCTCGTGGTATTCTCCGAATATTAAATTCCAAATTCACCGTGTTGCCCGTGTGCGACTCAATCAAATGAGTGTCGCATAAAGGAACGGATTTTTCGAACTTTATAAGAGCGTGACATAGATACAATTTTAGCTACGAATGTAGAAGATTTCATTTTAAAATCGTGATATTAGTTGATAATTATCGTTTCACCGTCAGATGGAACAATAATGAGAATAAAGATATGCAAAGAGATTTTAGTAATTAAATACATTTAATTTTCTCTGGAGTCTACATTGACTTAACAGCGGTACTGCCTTGCTCTCTTAAGCTCTCTTTTATTCCACGGTTGGCTAGAAGGCGAAATTGAACTGCGTTTGCAGGAAGCGATGCCAATCACTTGGTATTCCAATTCCGAATGAATTACAACGATTACTGGAAAGGTACTAAAGCTTTCCCAGGATTCCAGGACTAAAAATACATGGCGACCAGTAATTCTCCTATCACGCGATGTTCGCGAATCAAGCGTACTATTGCTCGCACGCAACACGAAGACGCGTAAACCAAAATGCCAATAACCCAGTCCCTTGGTTGCAGTATATCATATAGTATTCATACGTAATTGAGCTTCAAACATGAAATTTAACGATAGAAACTCGATAGGTTTGATTAGGAAAGGACTGAAAATGGATAAATTTGCATGTATACAATGGTGCAACAAATCAATGAAATTGTCACCATTGTGTACAACCCCTATACTGTCTATACTCAATCACTCTTCACGCTCGAACAGTATCACGACAGAGCCAATATCTCAACGGCTAAGTGATTCAATCTATAATGAAGAACGATAGTCATCAATCTCCACCATCTCGCGTATACACAACACATTGCACGAATGCTTAGCAAGTTGATTGTTTCGTTGCTCGTCCACTTGCTTTCGCACCCTCACCCATCTATGGTACAGTGTCTTTTCCCAAGTCTAGAAACGGAAAGAGACCAGCAGATGTCAGAGTCACAGCCATCGTTTTGCCAGGGCCCTTGGGACACACTGATTCCGTATAGAATCTCGCTGGTTGGTTGGTTCTCAGTAAAAATGTGTGTGCTACTCGGAGAAAAAAATCTTCAGCTTCGTCACAGGAAACTCACATACGCAGCTGGCCCCACCCTCGAGAACAACTGCGCATATGAGGTAGACGAAAAAAGAAAGGGACAAGATTCGAGGAAGTGCGTGAGATTGTAGGGTCGTGATTTCCTACGGAAAAGAACTGTGGGCGGTGATATAGATTTCGAAGAACGTCTCTCTCTCTCTCTCCCTCTTTCTTTCTTCTTTTCTTTCTCTCGTTTAAGAGCATACCTGTACTGTTATTTAACTTCTCTTTCTACTTAAGTTTTACTTTCTGCGCCCATGCGTGTTGTTCTGTTTCCTGTTTCTCCTCGTATGGCGATATCTCGTTGACGTTGCCTTTAGGGACCAGCATTCCAGTCGGATGTGTAACAGACCTCGTAAATTTTCCCCTTGTCAACTGGACGACGTTACCGGGTTCCTCTTAAACCGTTGGCGATTTTTTTTCCTCCGAGGAAAGCTAAGGGGAGAAATCCCTTGCTACAAGTGCCCGATAACCCGACGTTCACCCTCCCCCAATCACCGAATTATGTTCGCGCTTTCGGCCACCTCCTATTTGTTTCTTCTTCCTACTGCGTGACATTGCGAGCGATTTCCTCTGCCAATGTTACTCTCTCGAGGATTTCGACGCAATAATCTGTTCCCATTCTCTATATATTTCACTCTCGATCTTTATTGGTTAAACGTTCATTGTTGCTATTTCGAATTCAATGTTCTATGTACAATGCATACGTCTATTAGAACGTTAAATTAGAATTGAAGTGGTATCAAATCCGCCAATCAAAACTACGGTCGAGATTTACCTTGGATAAATGAAGTAAGTGCAGGCAAACTAAATACTAGTAATATTATTTATCAATATTTGTAGAAGAATCGATAGTTAAAATGTTTTTCCATACTCGAATAAAATTGTTGATAATATTTGGATAATGAAATATTCAGAATCGGTAGAGCAAAATTGATTGCGATATAGCGATCAAAATGTGTAGAATATTCACAATGTTTCCTCGATACCAGCAGTGAAAGGTGTAGTAAAATGTCAAGCGTGATATTTATCCGCCGCTTACAGTTTTTCCTACCTCTGCCGAGAAGCGAGTTATTTTAGAGTGAAAAATAAACAGTGAATATATAACGCTGCAATTGAAATAGCCATTGCAACGATTTCTGCATACGTATAAGAAATTTCAACGGAGCACGACGTTTGCGATTATTAAAGAAATCCAGCATTGTGTACTCAACGGTATCGAATTATCGCACGCTTCAAGGAACCGGGGCAAACTATGTGTCCGACAAGCTAACAATGTTAAACCGTATTACACAGATACGAGTATGTAAACAGGAGAATGAATTTGGGTCATCGATGTAGACCGACTAATTGGGAATATCTGGAATACTATGCTGTCATGTGTAATGCAAATTACACTTTACACAATGTGTAATGTAATACAACGACGAAGCAATATAGAAAATGGCCGAAGAAATTGAAAAATATTATAGTCATTTATATCGATCCCTACAGCAATATTTAAAAGGATCACCCACGAACCCTAAACTACCCTCATTTCAAAACATCTTTCCATCATCCTTCATCCCATCATTACAAACAGTCATTTGTCATATTAATGAGATTATCCCGACAGGATGGTTGATAAGGATTACTGCGTAAAACCATCCCTAATGCTCATTAAATATACTTTTTTTCCAAATACAGTAAATTAACAATTACTGATTATTATTCTAATGAATCGAGTTTTGGAATAATACAAAATTAACACTTAATAAAACAACCTTATGTTACCGTACAGAATATCATTCTGATATTCAAATAACCATTTACATCTAAATTAAAGAGCAATATGACACATTCGTTATAACAATGTACAATACTTCTTACTGCAAACAATCAATTGTCATTAACTCCGGCATTATACTCATCTTAAATAATATTCACTCGATAAAAATTTCTTTTCGAGTATGCATGTATCGGTAGATCAACTTTACAGGTAACTCTCCATTATTAATACAGCAATCGCTAGCAGTATTAGGAGGCAAGCTCTCTATTGAATTAGGCCGCACGCGATTAGGGCTCATCCTTCCATAAATCAAGGTGAGAACCAAGCATGTGCAGTTTCGTCAAGGGATTATTATGAGCCACTGTTTCGAAGTTCACGCTCGAACGAAGAACTCCGTTTCGCGCGATAAATGCGGCCAAAAGCGGAAGGCACAGCAGTGCAGGTTTAGGTGTCTAAACCTGGCAACTGGGTTAGAGGATAAATCGTTCTATGCGGCGAGCCGTTAAGCGAGTACTAGGGCTATCGTGTCACCTTAGCCTTCTTCGGTACAACGACTCGCAAAAGTTTCATATAAAGTTACCGAAAGACGCTTAAACTACGATATACAGGGTGTCCCAGCAAGAATGTCGAATGGAAATATCTTCGTCAATTGTGAAGATACGCGAAATCCGCAGAGGGCAAAGTTGCATGGTTCGAAGGGGCTCGTTGAATGGTGGTATGGGGGTGTTTTTACAATAGGGTGGTTTTTAGTTATTAATGTTAACTTAATATTTTTCAACGGCTCGACCTACTTTTTTTTCGATATTCTGAATGCTGGGATCAAGGCGAATTCAACGACCTATGACAAAAGGCCTTTGGGGGTAGTTCACCCCCCGGGGGTTGTAAATTTTCTCCTTTAAATATCTCTTAAACAATTAGATTTAGAGAAACAATTGTTTAACGAAAGTTACATGGTATTAATGGGACTATCAGTTGGTGTCATCAAATTTTTGAAATTCCAATTGTTTAAACATTTTTTTATATATACTCGAGAGTATGTATGTATATACTCGAGAGCGGTCAGAGAAACTAAGGACACTGTTAACGCGCGTTGTTTCCTTCTAAACGCTTGGGAAAGGGGAAAATTAAAGCGTTACCAGTACGGAAATTTGAGAACAAACCGAGGGTGAAAAGAGTAACTAGTGAAGTTAAACAAATTTATTTGGAAGGAAGCCCGTAAAGATTGGCAAGCGACGGTTGACTGAAATAAGAAAAAGAGCGTCTTTTTTACGAGCAGCTATAGCAAGATACCTTGAAAAAAAAAGAGAGCTACTCTTTACCCATGAAACTTAATTTAAACGCTGAGATATCCGTTGGTCGCCCCTTTTCTTCGCGCGGTCGGTGCACTTCATTAACCCCTGAAAATCCGCTCGCTAGTCCCTCGCTAACTATTCTCGAAACTTTTGAAAGCCAGTGCATATCTGTGTATAAAACTGTGTGGATGGACCATGTATAACCAGGTTCTCCCGATCCACAGGCTACACACGATCACACACTCATGAATACTGCATACTTACTTATGTGTATAACCCATAGCTCATGGACAACACCTACGCGCAAATATATTCTCGTGTAGGTTCAGCTGAGTGCGCGCTGTGCTGGAACTCGCGGTAACGGCAGCCCTGTACGAGCTGATCTTGCGTGAAACGATCAAAGGCACGACACGTGCTGGCAGTGCCGATCTATTTCTACGACAAGGCAACTTCAGATTGGCTCGAGTTCTAGCTGCTCGGGATTCTCTTCTGTCGACTGGCCACCATCACTACGACATCCTACCCCGCCCTTTTTTTAACCCTCTCTCCCTATGCCAAAAGATCCCAGAGGTTTTGGTTGTTGGAAAAGTTTATCGCGTCCCCAGCTTTACGCCCGATCAATCTGTCGCCGGAGGGCTGTTTTCTCGAAATTGCCATCTGAATTTAGCGCGTTGGTACTTTCTCCTCTTTATAAACATCGTTATTAGTGTGGCATGCTTTGTGAAGCGTTAGGGGATCGCAGGGTCGGTTGCGAACGTAGCATTGAACTAGTAACGGTATCATCGAGTACACCGCGACTATCAAGCTCTAGAGAATTCGTTATTAGACGGAGTGGTTGCTGGATAAGAGGATTTATAGTACAGGGTGTATTCCATCGATGGCAATTGTCGATGTCAAATTAATCGTTTGATTCTGATGGCAATTGCAATGAGCTTAGTTATACTTTATTTTGGCATTGCTGTCTTATAAACAGAATAATAATGATGCTTATTATCTGCTTAACGATATATATATGTATATACAATATATACATGTTTGTAGATAGAAGATCGGCAAGCACAGCGAAGCAGATGCATTAGTAGTCTCTCTGGAGTTTGCAACTTTAGAACATCTTACGACGAGGTATATAGTAACAATAATGAAATCTAGCAGAGTGACTGCTGATGAATTTTTCATGATCCATCTTACATCATAACTCATACGTATGAAAAAGCATTTAGATCGCGCGCTTTTTGACATTTATCGCTCTAACTACTTTTTCACATTTGAGCAACCTTCGTAACAGTACATTAGGAACGAAAATGAGTTTCGTTGTAGTTTCACGCCGTTCTGTGTCATAATTGAGTACGCCAATTTTAAATCTTAATTATGTTAAACTTTTTCTCTTTGTTACATTTGTTGTGCTACTATCTGTGCAATATTAAATAGATATAAAGTCTGTCTTCTTCTACTTGGCTCGATACAAGCCCTTGTCATTGTCTCTTGATTTGGGGTCTTATTTTTATTATAAGTTAGTTTTATTATTTTTATTACACGCCATTCGTATTTATTATGATTTAAGCTTGCAATATTAACCACTGCCACACAAATTCAATGATGCAAGGGTGTTTTTTTCTGTCGTTTCAAAAGCACTCGTGTTAACCCTATCCTTTACAGAAACGCCAAAAAGGGAAACTTAAAGGTGAAGGCCATTTTAAAGTAGGATTTCTGTCGATTCTGACTTGGTTAAGTTGCAAGTTATCGATCTCTGATTCCAAGTACAAGCCAAAGCGTTAATTCACACACATGATCTATGTATATGCATTCGACTATTGACACTATTTATTTAACAAAATCATTAGTTTCTTCTTATGGAAACATTAAAATTATAGCAAATGTAAGACCAAATTGAAAAGTCCATTTCTTTCAAACTATTATTTTTCATGCTTATGGTAATATGATTTTGAAAAAAGACGAAAATTATATTGAAAAAGTTGAATCCCTGAAGCAGCGAGATACGGAAAAGTAAAATGAAAAGCTTATCGCTCCAGGGATCTCGTTAAATCAGAAAATAATGAAACTGAATGTTTTGTTTCAACTGCATCGGACCAATTCACAATGAAGAAGGTGAAATGGAATTTTTGCCCGGTTTATTTAATAAAAGTCGACGTTACTTCATACTTTCTTTTTATCACTCATCAAATTACATTCGCATTTGATAAATTGATTAGGTCTCACTGGCTCGTGGTGGTCGAATATTCTGAATCACAAACAGTTTATCAATAGTACGTGTCACGAGTGTTATGTACTTATCAATGTTAATTATTGCACCCGTCATAAAGGGGTTCCCCAAATTGACACTATACGATAATGAATTACTAGCATGGTAGAATTAAGCTGTTTGTTGGCTAGAATATAATCACTCTATTGACATAAGATAGATTTCCAATCATACTTTGTAACAGAATATCACTGCAGTATTTGCTAGCTCGGCAAATATACATACATCTGATTTCTTTATTTATCAAACTGAACAAATTCCGTTTTTCGTTGGCGAACCCTTTCAAATTTCTGTAATAGCAAATATTTTTCCCTGGACTCCCATATCCTTCAAAGCCCAGATACCACCTGTTTACGCAGAGTTCTCGGCTTCAGATTAGTCTGATTCTCCGAGCCACTCTGGCCCTCTGGTTAAACATTACACGGCTTGAGGTTTCATACCATTAGCCATAGTCTACTAATTTCGCGAAACCTAATTAGGAAAACGCAAATAGACAAACTCCCACACTGGCAGTGTAAGTTTTGATATTACGATTTGGATTTTGTCACTCGCCACTGTGAAAAACCAACCATATGCACTTTAATTATTACTACGCGTGATGGTAGTTTGTAGTTTGCTCCAAATATTTCCCTCCGACTCTTCCTTTACGCGTCCCTAATGCAGAAGTTTATTTATGGAACTAAAAGCTTGAAAATCTCATATGATATTAGTCTTTATTAATATTTACTACTGTAGCAATATTTTCAATATTATAGAAAACATCTCATTAATTCGATATATATATATATATTATGTTCTCGCAAGAATTGCACTGCGTATTCAATTTTTTTCTTTTAGCCAGACATTTCTTCTGTTCGTTTCAGTTAGAGCGACATATTCGTCGGTTTTTTGGTAGGGGACGAAAGCCAGTCACGTACGCCGTTCGATTCTCAGGTCGCAGTTGAACCCTTGCTGACTCGAAAGTCCAACAAAAGTCTCCCAACTTGCTTCGCGTACCCTTCCTTACGTCGTCCGTCACGTTCTTGCTGAGCCTCGAACTTATAAAACAGTTATAAAGCTCCCGCCAGCCTAAGCACTTGCCCTGTGTTCCCCTTTATAATGAGATTTAGAACTAATCTTCTTTGCTACATTGTTTCTTTATGTCCTTCTCAGGTTTGGCTGTAACTTACAAGGCGGTTTCATTTGCGTTCTCAACTCAATTTTTATTTTCTCTCCTTTAACAGATTCTCTTCCCAATGCCACTTGCTCAATTGTTTTGATTATTTATTTTAGTAAAAAAGTGCTACGAATATTAATGCTTCTGTGGGGTGTCTTGCTCGCTGATCATCATTAATCAAGTTAATGTGCTTTGATATATCATGAGAAATGTTCCGTGGGCATCTTAATTTCGAGGCTTATCTTTCGGGGAACAAGAGGTGCCTACGAGCACTAGATACAGCTTGCTACGTGATTCGTAAAATATTAGTCACGGTTGAATTGAGTAAAAAACCTTTTGAATACGAACTACTTTTAATATCACATTAATGTGGTTTTTCTGCTCTAGATTATTTAAGATAGTTTTGAAACAATTCTGAAATATACTCAATTCTAAGAAAAATGGGTTACTAAGAGAAAGCAATATTTTACATTGACTTGGTGGAAAAATTCTACACCAATGAAATGCGGTGCGAATAAAGCTCTTTTATATTGCGTTTCTTTCTAGAGGTTTGCACAGGTAATTCCAATACCTCCCTTTTATCTTTACAGACTACTCGAAAACTGGTTATTGGAAAAGATCTGACTTTCAATTACTGCCGATAACTGAAATTGCAGCGCAATACGCAAACAGACATATATGCTCGAATGGAACCTGAAAACTTTTTTACGAATCCATGAAACTGTAGAAATTGCGTTTTCGATAGCGGAATTAATTATTTTTTTAAGAGATTTTATTTCAAATGAAAAATTAGTTGGAGGCCACAGAATCTACAACCTGTTTTTTCTTCTACCCGTAGTGAATCCTAAGGAACTTTATTTCCTGAAGTTCATCAGTGGAACAAGGAACTTATTCTCACGTGAAGCACAAATTACTGGCAGCTCGAAAATAGATTTAATTAGCTGCAGACGGACAGAGAACAAGTGGCGGCTAATAGTCCACGAAGGTAATTGCAAAGTCAGGCAGTAAAAAGGTAGAGAATCGTTGAAAATGTTAACTTATTATCATCTTGGAGACACAAGACATCGTCCACTTAGGAAGCAGTAGCTTCTCCATTTCAAACCTTCCTTTTACTCATTTCTCCGTATTAATCACTCGGAATACAATCTTTCTCAATTAATCAAAATTCATCTCATTCGTATACAGATGAAAATCAAATGAGAAATTATTATTGCTTCAAGAATATTTGTACATCAGGTGGAACAAAATCGAGTAGAATCAGACAAATCTAGGTCGTAGTCAAATTTGCAGGCTTGCCGTTTCGTAACAAGCTTGTTAATTTGTAGAACGAACGATAACGTATATCGATAAGCGATGTAGTGGTGCAATTCACGAGAAATTCATTAAAAATAATTGCTTCCCATATTCTACTTGCAGATATGTGTGACATTCCGCAATATTTCGCATGAACGTCGTAAAGCAGAAATGACTATAACAAAAACTTAAAATGACTATCAGTGACTGATATACTATATGTATCTTTCCGGATTCAAATTGTGTATCATTGTTCCGAATTCCGGTTCCTTTCGGATAAAGAGGAAAAGTCACCGAGTACTATTCTTTGCAAAAACTGTCATCACAGTTTCACTTCTGGAATGAAACTTTATAAGCTCAAACACTTCTATAAATAAAACTTCTCTTGATCTCTCGCCATCCGAACTTCATTTCGGTTTGACTCTTGCACTTCGCTTAAAACCTGCTTTAATTACAATCCTTGATGAATGGTGTCGTGTATCTCTTTACGATTCAAGATTGTCACCGATAGCATTTTATAGTCTGTATTGTTCCTCACATTCCAGAAGATGAATGATCCATTTATTCTGGTGTAAATCTTTATCGAACGACGTTATAAAACGTTTTCTTCATAAATTCTCACTTTTGAATCCGGCAAATCTCTTCGAAAGGGTGAATGCATTATGTCAACGTTCAAATTAAACTTCTTGCTTTACTTAATATCCGCCAATTCCAGTAATGTAAAAGGAAATTGGAAAAAAAGGCGGATTCAAAAGAGGAGCAATTGCTTCGAATAACCGCGTTCGGATATTACTGGCGAACTATTATCGAGAAATGCGGGGAAAAAGATTCTTAATGTTTCAACCATATATATATATATATATATAGATATATACGCGTAAAGTTCTGACTTTTTACAATTCTCTTTTTGTTCTGATATCAATCACTACTAATTATCGCTCACAGAAGGTCTAACAGATTTTTATAAATGACTCGAACGACCGGCTTGTAATATCGGTTTGTATTGCTTGCCCGCTGAACTTCGCATAAATCGTCGAGGAAACAATTTATCACCATCGAATTTTACTTTGCTGTACCTCTGCCGTTGTGCACACCTTGTGGAATCGATCAATCTTCCCTGAAGTTATAATTATTGGCATCATAAAGTTCGTTTTTCTAACTTATGACACTATCGAGCATAGATTGCTTCATCACATACACTGCGTCACCAAAATTCTTCATATTATTCTTGATACACAGAATTTTTATAAAATCACAAAAATCTAATTCTCTTATAATTGATTTCTAATGAACATGATATTTCATGTTTGTTATAGAGAGAAACACTAATACATGTATCTCAATGAATATTTTATTATTATAAATATAAGTACTAATGAAAACCAATTAGTCTGTCGGACGAGAAATTTCAAGCTCTATTGTATTTCGGTAAGTTGATTCAATTACACTTCATCGTCATTAAAACTTCAACATTGAAATACCGTAATTTCAAAACGCTCGCAATAGTAAATTTTGAATAGCATATTATACATTATATTACTGAAAACTCGTGTGCACCGAAATTTCGTAACTCTATCAAGGAATACATATGAATAGCTCTGCCGTTCATTAACCAGTATTTCAGAATTAATCACTCAAGAAAAAGTAGTGCAAACTCTATATTGTTAACCGCAAAATATCCTTATTGCCACAGCGAAGTGGGGCCAAGCTTTTAGTAAGGAGGATAAAGTTATCAAGAAATTCTGTTAACGCGTGAAACATGTTGCCTGTTCATTAATCCAGTGGAAACAAGAAGCATATATGCGAATTCGGTCATACTCATAAATGATGCATGAGGCAAAGTGAATCATACCCCGACTCAATTTGAGCAGGAGATTCGTAGAAGGAGACGCTTGACATGAGATTTACCGGAACAAGAGTCATTAACGTCAGAAATGACTTAAGTGATTGTTATTTCTTATTATCGTACTAATACATTTATTAAACTTAACAATGGTTCCATTCTCGAGTTACAAAAACATGAGACATGATTTCACACATAGGAGCAGCTGCTGTAATTCATTCATTCGATTGGCTACTGTTATGATACGTGTGAGAAACCCTTTTCATGATATTGCTATAGATTTCTAGTATAGAAAATGGACTCCTAAGACAGGAAAGAGAAAACCAAGCGCACCACAAACATAATTTCATTACAAACATATACTTTCTATAATTATAAAGACAAATCGGCTTTCAGTCTCTCTTCCAATTAAGGACATTCTATAATTAGCAAAGAATAGGAGAGTCTTGCTTTGCCAGAAATTATGCAAATAAACATTTCCAAGTCTCATTCCCAACGGCAAGATTATCATTCACGTTTTACGGTTTACTAGAGATTATCTATTTTAGAGGAAACGCGTGGAACGAGTGAAGGTATACTAACAGGAATTCCACAAGTATGTAAACCCGCAGTATCCAGGTCCTGTGTACAGTGAAAATGTTGACCGTTACTGTCCAAGTTAGAGGATTCTACTTTACTCGCCTGCTCAGAGTATGACCACTTACAGTACTCGAGCTCGATATATACGTATGTTGTATAAGCAACCACTTCATTACGCGGACCAGCAATGCTTCGGAAGCGCTTGTCCGTTAACAACGTCGTCGCTAACATGCCATGGCATGTTTTATTGCAAGTTGCCTCTACTTTCTCTGAACAGCTTCACTTTGATAAATGGTGGCATAGCGCGCAACACGATTTAGTGACTCTACAAAATGCATATCTATCGTATGTGACATATAACTCTCTGTGTGTAATACAATTAATATTACTGTTTGACGGTACAGAAATGACATTCCTAAATGTACCTGACTTGCTGCTCATGACAAATTAATATATTATCATTATCAAATAATTAATCGGTTTTGTGCAGAATATGAAATATAGCAGATTAACGAAAACATTACTTACACAGATAATTGCTTAATATTGGATTCGTGAGTGATCTTTTTAAATAGTATTATACCGAATCGAAGTGTTGAACAGGAAAAAAAAAGGAATACGTACTATGAATCGTAGTAGCCAATGTCAAATTTCTCGTGAAAACGCGAATATTGCAATCTCGAAGAGGCAAATATTGTTACGTGTTAGAGAATGTTGATATTTTTCCGAGGGAAGGACGGGAGATCTTTTATTTACTCGGCATACAGCGTGAGCCAGATACGAAAATGGAGGGTGAAAAAGAAGAATTACCAGCGGGTAGCATCAGATACCATTTCTCGCGCCATCCATCCCTCGCGACTAACACAGCTGTGAGACTCAATGTAGCGAATGCAAAATTCAAGTGAGCTCTTATGACACCAAGGGAGAATCCGGTTACGAGGCAGACCCAAACTTTATAGCTTCAGCTTAGGAAGCATTCATTTTTTCTAAGGGAGACCAGATATCACGTTTCGTGAATAATTGATGGCGCGTCGTAACTCGTAAAAAGAGCGATACCGGAAGGTCTTAAGTTTATAGCACGAAAAAAAGAGCACAGAGGGGGGTTCAAAGGCCTAGAAGCAAAGACAAGGTTCATTGCGAATGCTGCAGTGTTATTGGCCTGCCTAAAAAATTGCTTGAATATATTAAAAAAGTCATCGACTCGGTAAAAAAAGAAAGTCGTGTTTCTTGGTCGCGCGTGATAATCTCCAGGGACTAGCTAATAAATTCTAACTTTGCTGCGTGTTGCTGTCTCAACCAACCGTAGGGTGTAAAATGGGAGTGACGTATGTTGTTTTCAGTGCATGCTTCATTAAAACTACTCGTATTCTAGCTTTGTAAATTTTTCCAGTCACGTTCGAGTCCATTAGCCTCACTCGACCCTTGTTTGCCGAAGATCAGATTAACATTAATCCATGTTAAAGTTCCAACCCTCTGTTCTAGTTATAATTCACGAGCGGCAGTAAATTTGCGAAACTCAATGATCATTCGCAAAGAAGATATGCTCTTTGCCAACAGTACAATTTATATTAATACCTTTGGCTTAAGAAGTTCGAGATGCATCAATGTTTACAAATATGTATCTCGATACACGCTGAGTTAAGTGTACCTTCGCTATTCCACTCGATGCAATTCAAATCACTGCTAATAACGCACTTGGCTGGCATATGAATGACAAATGTAAAAGTTGCATGCAACTGGTATATATACAACGTGAATGGTAGGTTTTTCACTGGAGCAATTGCAACGTGCACGCAAATATGATTTGCGACGGTGCGTTTGAACTCAGCTCGTAGTAGCGATCGTGGCTAGGAGGTAACATAAAAATGTAATCCGATAATACTATTTTAGTAGCACACGGTTCCGTAAGAAAAACTTACAATTTTAGAAAAATATTCTTCGCACGGTTGGATAGTGTTTGCTTTTGCATCCAATGCACATAATACTGAGAGAGCTTCCATGACGAGTTCATTTCCTGAGTAGTTAGCAACGGATAAAATTATTATGGTCACCAGATAGACCGGCGGATGTTTGTGAAACAATTCATACCACGGTAACGCGTTCCGCATACATAGCTGAAGATAAACGGGAATACAGTGACCGTATTTCACGCGGAATTAGCTTAAACCAAACGCTTTTACGATAATATCCGCTCTGGTTTAAGAGGAATTTTTTTACGTTCAACGTTAAGAGTGGCATTGCAAAATTCCAACAATAGCGGGTTTGTTTTCAAATTAAAATGCTTAAGAGCGTAAAATAAGCTATGCATTCTAATTTGCATCTTTAATTAAGGAAAATACTGCTAAAAGTGGGCTCGAGAGGGTTAATTTCTCAAACGAATCGATTAATGCTCAAGGAGGAATTAAGATCCGTTTTCACCCATTTCTCCTTCCCTTCGTTCCATTTACGCGTTGCAAATTGTTTCTCGTTTCCCATCAATCTGCAACTCTTACCCCTAACGCTTATTATTAAATACAATAAAACCAGTCGACGGGTGGGAATTTCCGGAGGGTTGCTTGAGTGACTACGACTTTACGTGAATTCAATAATATTACCAACTTCGCTACCAAATATTACGTTTGCTCATACGTGCGTGAAAATTGGAGTCAAGAAGCCGAGGGTAAGATCGCAACCCTTTTAACTCGCCTCGTGTATTAACCGTGAAACCACGTCCGACGTTTTCACGAAGAGATGGAGCTTCTTATGCACACTGTCGAATCATTCTTTTCGTCTCGAAGGAACGAGGACACCAACTAGAGTAGTCTGTGAGAAAATTGCCAGTTGGGTACCCGAAGAAATCGGACGTGAAACAGTTCTCTCTGTCAAAAGAAGCTAGTCACTAGTGAGGAGTCTCACGGTCGGACAGTCGTTTCCATATATCCAAATGTCTACCTGGTAAGAGTCGTGCAAGGAAAGAGCGGAAACAACGTAGGTTCAGAAGTTTCCCTGAAGTTAGGTGGATCCTTAGAAAAGGGAAATTGCTGGCGCGTAATAAGCTCCAGCTGGAATAATTCTTAGTGTTTAATAAGCTCAAAAACCCGCTCGTCTCTCTCTCTCTACTCGACGGATTTCTGGCGTGAAGACTAACGAGATGCGGTTCGTTCTATATTTTATTTCAAACTGGTAGAATTGAGCTAATTCTGTGAATATATATTTTAGAAAAACGTTTTCACTCACACGAAACAAGTTATTTGCCGATGGCAAAGACTGTTAAATGAAAATGTCAAGTTTGAAATTTTCCTTTGCCGGCTACGAGCTTTCATTCTAACAAACGAACTGTTATAATTTTGATGTAACAGTAGAAAGTCATTCACGGATGATTGGAAACTCAAAACTGATGGACAGGTTTTTCGAAATTTTCAAATCACTCTATCGGGCTTCCATACTCTTACACCTACGAATTTACGTAGTTTCCTATACTAAATGAGTAGTACAGAGTAAAACTGGTCAGACGTAAACGTTTTATGAATGAGTATGACACTCTTATGCGTTTTTTTAATATGTAATTATTTCTCTTGTAATCCCTAGGTTACGAAATACAATTTATGTATTTGTATAAGTGAATTTGTTATTGTTTAAAAATTCAACACGTGGAAGAGTTTATCATTAAAAAATGCAATGCAGCGATTCGAAAACAGTTGGTATTTTTGTTTGCACCTGCCGCAAGCATTATTTATCGGGCGTCGGATACCGAAAGCTCCACGCAAACTTGTGTTTTATAATCGGATTTCCGCGAGAGGTATAACATGATCGGATCACGAAGATCCACGATGTAACCTAACTACAAACTATCACCCATAGATTTTGATTACGAATACATTTCAATTTGTAAGAAAAAAAACACATTTCAATAAACTAAGGGCGATTTACATTTGTTAACGTTTCCAGGTTTACAATAAAAAATGTTTCAATACTTCTTGCGAAAGACTTAGTTCTCTGCTATTTCAAATTCTTCATCCAATTCCCTTTAACAGAGTCACTACAGAAGAAGAAAAACGATTGTAAAAAAAATTCGCAAAGGACATTGGTTTGCGGCAAAAGTTAGCAAATTATTGATTTACTTCGAAATTCTGTTTCACTTAAAAACTCTTCTGCCAAACCAGATTCCACCAGTTAGCAAATATTAATTTATCTTTACGTTGAAAGTGGAATCCGAATCCTGCCTTGAAGTCTTAGGAAATCCTTTTACGTTAACAAAATTACGAGTTCAGATAAGGGTTAAAACAGTTTCCACCAGTAATGAGGCGCTTAAGCACGTACCTCATCTTATAAGACAAATTATTTCCGATAGCTTTCAAACCGAGACCTTCAAGTTACAGATAATTTGTGAGAAAAAATAAATAACGCGTGTTATAAAAATACTAAATACAATTGAATAATTAATTATTCCACCAACTATCGATATATTACACTATAATATATTATGTTGCAATTACGTATTTCATCCCCAAATCTCTAAACAGCTTTTGTTCCTCGCAGGATGAAGAATATCTCAGTACCACTGAACAGAATTATTCCAGGTTACAGCTCACTACGATGCAAATGGAACCTTCGTCAACAGTATTCGAACCACTCCCAGCATAACGCTTACATAATTATGTACCCATTCGAGTGCAAAACTGAGGAACTACACAATGAACTAGCAATGTGAAATTTCACAGACACTTATTGATAGGAACCGACTAGAAGCCTCTAGAATGGCCCAGTTTCGAAAAGTACTAATCATTGTTTCTCACAACCACTACTCTTTGAACGACAGGCAATTATTCAAGTTTGATTAAGATATTTTATGAATGGTCACTATGACATCTGTCAAGAGTACATTAATGTTGATATATTAGCATAAATATAGTATAGTGTTTACTATTTGAGAAATTCTAGAAAAAACTAAGTTAAAATTCCACTTGTTAACTCTGCTTGTTATCACCTGTTGTTCTCTCTTGCCTAGAGGTAGGAAACAGCATTAATGAACTACCGAAGCTTCATGGTAGGGTCAATCCTTTACATGGACTAGCATGCGAGAGTACAATATCTCCAGAGTAAACAGCTTCTACACAGCCTTTACTAGCATCGGTGAACTAGCGTGTTTAGAAAACGCTGAGCGCAAGGATCAGCCAAACGGGCTTTTTGTATGCACATGACCCAGAAGGCCTCTTCCTATGCGAATACAGAACCTCCTACGTTCAACGTTGTTCGACGAACTACACTTTGCAAAGACGATACCTAATTTTGTGGGAAAACATGCGTGCGGGTAAAGAATACTTGAACCAACTGATATCGCTGTCTTTTTCTTGGAATATTGTATACTATATCGTCAGTGGAATAAGGGTCCGCAAGGTATTCGAGCATTTGAGAATACGATCTCGTGTGAGAAAGAACGATAGATAAAGGTACAATTCAGCTGTCTGTTCAGTAGATTTCTATCGTGTACTGTCAACGGAGTCCTTGGTTATTCATAAGAACGGAATGGAAGATGAGTCCTATTGTACGTAACGTATGACACTGATTTCATAGAAAACCTTTATCATTCTATTCTTCAAAGGTCTCATAAATTTGAGGAAGACACAGTCGGCACAATGACAATAAATTACAGATGAGTAGGGTAATGTTTTGAATGACGGAAATTCATGCATTAAATCTCAGTCGCACCTCTCCCATTTATTTAATGTCTTTCTCATTTTATAATTCTATGAACAATAATTTATCTTTATTTAACTTCCACTACCTCCCCATTTAACCCAACTCACTGGAATGAAAGTAATTCTCTGATTCTACTCTGACTATGCGATGGTTTCTTTTGTGTTTAATGACGCTATTCACCCAGACGGGGGGTCAAGAAAATTTCTGAGGTTTTTTTTGCTAACAAAGAGCTTCTGTGATTTACACCATTCTATAACGGAATCTTGCATTAATATTGAACGTGGTAAGTTCGTTGAAAACTTACCAAGTCGAAGATTCTGTATGATTCACCAAATCCCATCTTCTAACAGGTTGGTGGAACTTTACCAAGCCATGTCACGAATATTACAGAAAATTGGAGAAATAAATCAAAATAAGTAGCTTATCGACTTTGACAGAAACTTAACTTTCATTTTACATTCAACTCTGACATTGAAACTTTCCAATCTTTACTATTAACCGTAGTTTTTCGTATCAAAGAAAATACAAACGAATTAACGTCACGGGTTAGTCTTAACACTGCAAACGACATTTTTTCCATAGAAAAAAAGAAGAATAGAGAATTCTGTGCTCAGTGTACTTTTTCCAAGTGCGTTCGTGCCAAGATTCAAAGGCGGTTAATATCAGGGTGAGACAGAGTCTCACTCGCTGTAATAAGTGGTATGATAATAACGCGAGAGCTGCACCACTTAACCGCTGGAGCGTGTCGTGAGAAGAGAACAAGAGGGTAAGTGAGATAGATAGAAAGGTCTATCGGCAACAGCCAGTTCGCAGTTTATTCCTGTGCGCAAGGAATTTCAACTTGGACGCCTCCTGCAGCCAACATCATGCGCACGAGTCTATCCACGTAAAGTGTCTCCGCAGGCATAAGCGTGATACTAGATACCGTTGCGCAACCTGTTATACGTATGCCGCCAAACGATATCCTTGCCGAATCTCGGATAACTATCTACATGTGATAGACGTAGCCATCAAAGAAATTATGAAATCAAGGCTACTCGTATTAAGAAAAATTTATGATTGGACCTTTACTAACAGATTTACAACTTCTTTTCCACTGTGAAAATGAGAAAATATTAAGAAATATGTGATTGTTAAACGTTCACCAAGATTGAACTATATTATGCTAAAGATATAGGATTAGATATAGATAGCTTATAGCGTAACGAGGTCCGCACCCTTCATTGAAAGTGTAAACAGCAAGTAAATAGATAGCTATGGATATACACCGAGCTATTTACACAATCTAGCCCAGAGCTCAGCCGCACCCTGAGACGAGACAATGAAGTCAATAGACTGTTAACCGCATAGGCATCTCCCCCCCCCCCCCCCCCCCCCAACCATTATTACAATCCATCGCGAAACCTCCACTTTCACGGAAGAGCGAACTATTTTAATTAGTCGTCCTCTTCAACCGGTAACCAGAAAGTTAAGGAAATATATTGAAACAAATTTCATGAATTTACTCTCTTCGGTGGAACAAAAGTTTTATACGATCAGACTTTCTCAAACGCACTGCAGCTGACCTGAATCCCTACGGGTTTATCCTGGACAGTACCTTAAGGAGAGTCGCGTGGAAAGCTCTACGTTTACCTTCGGATCTTCTTTTCTTAGAAAGATCATCTGCTGCATTCCAAGATATCGCACTTTTTCTCGTAAACACCATTTTCAATGAAAATCGCAATGTTTTTTTTTCTCCCTTTATACTATATTTACCATCGATGAACTGTTCTTTTCGATCTTGGAATAGTTTTCCCTTTAAACCATCAGATTGTCCTATACTATTGTTTTCCCATCCCTTCCACTTCTCCAAAGTCTATTTTTACCAATATTCTGGTGTAATTCAGCAAACCGCGAAACCACCGGTTGGAGCAGACAGCTTGCGGGCAAATATGAATTTTATAATAATTTTGACAAAGTTTCAGAACAGCAGTGTTCTGACAACTATCGTGCTAACATAATTTTTGAAAATCAACGATATCTATCTCAAAGTTAATTCGATGATTGAAAAAATTAAAGATTAGCATTACTTAATCCTTTAACATGATATGTTTGAAGTTTAAATATTAAAGGGTTTGAAATATTGAGCGTATCTTGTTTAATTGAAAAGTGTTTGATTTTGGTAAACATTTTCGTTTTCAAGATCCCTTTAACGTTCCTTTCAGAGTGAACCTGTAATCGTATTATTTATACAAGTATTAGTGAGTATTAGTGAAGCAGAGAAAGAGGAAGCATCCATCAGTAAGGCTTTTCAGTCGGTTTACTCGACCAAACGAAAACTTTTTATCGATTTGTTTTACTGGCGAAAGTGAATCTATGCGCGAAAGGGTAGCCTGGGTCGCCCTTCTGACTTTTAAATAGGTCTTTAGTGTCCTATTCTCCTTAACTCGACATTCCTGTCCAGGTATTCGCATTATTTCAAGATAACTCAATATTATGGACAATTTATCAAACACGTGGAAAGAATACAAAGTTAACTATATGTATAAACTTTTCAAAAACACACATTTCTTACAACACATTTTTCTTACAACCAACCGATTCTTTATACCAGCCTCAAATTAAATGGAAAAACGAACTTTAATAATATAAATCTTATTCACCATATTATCATAATAATCAAAGTATTGAATTCACAGTTAAAGAAAATATATATGTATGTCAGGTGCAAAGAACAGAGTTAAATCTATACTTCTTTTTCCCGAGTTCTTCTTGTTGTCATTTACACTTCTTTTTGTTCTGTTTCATCGTCACCGTGACCCGGAAGTGGATGTCCATGTTCATTAAGATTGTCATTAAAAACACTACCGCAGTTTCTCTCAGGAGTTGAATAAAAACTCTCCCCAGATGACGGCACAAAGCGGGCCAATTATCATACAAAAAGAGAGAGAGAGAGAGCTCAGTTATGCCGTCCTTCCCGCCCTTCCGTTCGTGGATGAAATATGAATGCTTTGACGGTACGTTCTCACTGACGTTATTTTAATTCTACCAGCACCAAAGTCGTTACTGCGATCATTTTAATCTTACGCGTTGTAATTTTCAAACGTGTCACGAAGTGTCATGTTTCGCGTGCGAGAAATATGTATCCCTTCGTAACGCTCGAAACACCCTCGAGATGCGTAATTCGAGAGAATTTATCATCCGCGACGTGGCTCATTAAGCTACGCACGCTTTACCGTTTGAAAGAGAAAAGGAGAGATACACGATTCCGTTTTTTGGAGGAATAATCCTCCCTTCAAAAGCTTCTTCATGATTCCGTTCACCCCCGTTGCTTCCGCTTCCGGGTTCCGCTAGGAACCCATTTTTTAAGGTGGCAACTCGCGGCTGATAAGACAACCCAATTTTCGATGAGCACACTGACGAACGTGGTGAAGCGATACGAACGATACCTAAACCATTTCTTTTGCACAAGGATCAATCAGAGACAGCTTCTTCGGTTGACGCGAGTCAGGAATAAGTTTATCTTTCATTCAGTTTCCCCGCGTTACGCCTGATGAATCTGGGATTGATGCGAATGGTTTTACTATCTACAGTTCTATCTCTTACTTAGCTGCCCACAGTCTACTGAACTAATAATGGAGCTCCGAGTGTTCTGACGGGGTTTCCTGATATCGGAGGCAACTCCTTGGCGCGTCTTGACTTCAGTAACAGAGGGCAAAGAGCAAACTAGCCCTCTAGAGTCTTCCAGCACGTCAATCGAAAGCTCGAATCCCTGAAGTGCTCTCGAAAGAAGGGTCCGCGTCCGATTTAAATCGAATTCCGTTTACATACATATAACTCAGAGTTAGAGATTTTCAGAATCAGATGGCAGAGAATTCGATCGCTTCGCTCAAGTCTGTCAGGTACTTTTCTGCGAATCGTTTCGTCTTGTTCAAAAGAAAGAAACGTGAGAATTTGTATTCCTAACGAAGCGTCACCCTTTGTGATATTGAATCAAATTAAGTCTCAAAATTCAAGGATTCTCATCGAAGTTAATTAAATAAACGATAGCATCTCGTCGCTTGTAAATAATTTGATTGTAAATACAATAGATCAAAAGAGAAGTTTCAAAGAAATATTTCCTCGGCGAATTAAAAACTTTGTGAGAATTTTAAATATCAAAAATACACTCTTTCTCACAAATGTGTATCGTGGTTCTTCGATGAGAAAAATATCCTAGGGGAATAACTCACAAACTCTTGTCGACCCAGAAGTATAGGCAAAGACAAAGGAGAGAGGAAAAGAGTCAATCGGCTCAAACTTTCAATATACGTAAAGCAAATGCTTTCCATATGTATCGAAGTTACTACAAAGCTGTAGTATTCCAATAATCTAAACTCTGAGTATATGTATATCTAGTTTCCCTCATTTGTGCTACGCTAACAAATCTAGCTTCTACGTTTACTATTCGGTTTAGAAGAATCATTTCTGTAAGACTTCTTGAAATAAACATTTTTGGATACTTGAGAAATCTACGAATTTTGAATTTATGAAAGCAGCTGTCCAGCGAGCTGTTTGAATCAACCGCAAATAACATTCGCATAAGAAAGTTTGAGGGTGACAAAATACCAGAGATACCGAGCGAAACTCGAAATCTCACGAAACCAAGAGAATGAGTGGTGAATTATGCGAAACGGGACTCGTGTTCTAGAGAAACGCCACATTCCAATTTCAAGGGCGCGCGTCGAAATAGTCTCTTCGCGGTCACCCTTCTGCGGCGAGTGAAAATTGTCAGGCAGAAACCCTCCCGATAATCAAATTTCGGGTTAGTACAGTTACGTTGACAAGTGGCAGATCGAAAAAAAAAAGGATGAAGAGAAATTCAAATCGAAATTCATGGAAGTATAAATTGCTAAAGAGACGATAAGGCACAAATAAATATACAGTGAAATCGGCGTTAGATGTCGATTACCCAATCCTCTCTTCTGGTTGGTAACCAGAGAGACGGAAGAAACAGGATGGTTCTAGCTGTGCTCTAATCCGTTTAAATACGCTCGTCCTTGGCCGGCTATCCTCTTCCTTTCCCATTATAGGCTCTGAATCTCGGAAAATCGGGCTCGAAGCCGCGATCGATCTCGGATCTGAACATTTATCTCATTTTACGGCTGATTCGAAGCTTCGGGCGAAACTGCGAAGTAACGTTAAATCGCTGTCTAGTGGTAGTCTTCAACTTAAACCACTGAGATATACTATCCTACACTAGTATCGTACTGCTCATAAAAAAAACGGTCCTCGTTTCGCAGTTAAACTGAATCTTTTTTAAAATGCTCCAAATCGGTAGTTTAACACTATAATGAAATATTCCCATTGCGAATGAAGCGGAGGAGTAATTGGTCCGATTATAATTTACCTGAATAGTGCCTTTAACATTTGAAATAATTACTGTGACACGTACAAATTGTATTCGCTTGTAAAATTAAACGCTTTATTATAGGACTGGAGATAGCCGAATTACAGTAACACGTGAATCCTAATTAAATCAGAATTACACGATGTAATGAGATACACTTTTTATGAAAAATTGACAGAGTATAACATTTCTAACAATTCTATAATACTCAATATAAAAAATATAATATATTTCGCACCTATCATTTAACATTACTTCACACTAAATTCAAATCCACTTAAATTACAGGTGTATATTCTGATCTCAAGTAGCTAATACTCTCCTGTAGCTAATACCCGACCGTAAAGTTGTAAGTGAATCAATTACCGAAAAGTTGAAGTGCCAAATTGCCTTATAGAAGGCAACAAGGTGGGATCTCCCCACTTTCGGAGATGAAGCGTGATAGAATGAGATTAAAAATTATTATCAAAAATTAAAGATAAATATAATTAACGTTCCTAAGAATTTTCTCTTTAAAAGTATTCGTTATAGGTTTCTTTACCGACGAAAATATTTTCTTAAATTCAACAAGTAAGAAACATTCGATACATCGTGAAAATATTATTAATTGAGCTATTAAAAACTGTGATATTATCTAAAGCTATCGCAATTCTCATCTCTCACGTGTACTCGTCGACAATTTCCAACCGAGCGAGAATTCCCTTCCCAATAGGTAATCCAATGTAGAAGTAAAAGATCGTAATAATATAGTTATCTTGCTTCCTGTAAGCTGCGAAAGGGATCATGAACTCGCGGCACGAACTTCGTCAATTAGCGATCGCGATAACGAAAGTCGATCGCCAGTAAACTCTCGAGTAAAAGGAAGTTCCAGAAATAAAACCAAAAGTCGAGGTACGACCTATTGGAATTTGAGTGGGTATAAGGATGACAGTGTATCCTCTATACATATATATACTCTTTAAACATTATACCACGTTAATGCAATATTGCGAATTAAGGTAAATGCGGACGAAGCTGCAAATTACTTGCAGGATTTCAAGTAGCGGTTCCTCATTGCAGTTTCCGTCCTGGTTTTCGTTAATCCCATTTCGCAACGAACTTATTAAAAGTGTTTTTGAGTGAACCGTTGGCGCTTAATAAAGCTTTCGCACGAATGAGACCGCAAAATTCTATAGGATATTCCAACACGAAATCGTACAATCATACAATGCGTTTTATCATACACAAACTGTAATAAATGATATTTGTCTTTTTTTCTTTAAAAAATATGGCAATTAGTTCAGTATGATTAATGAACGAGAATTTTGAACTGTCATAAATGAGATTAGGTTCGTCGAGACTCATCTTGGATTATATTAATGTTTCTGATGCTGGAGGTTAATGAGAGGCATAATCGCGGTATGTAGAAGACAAGAAATTAAAGTACTCACCCAAAGACGAATGTTCTGTGGTGCGATTGAAGAGCGTGACACACTATTCGATCAGCGTACGATTCACAACGAACTACCCGGCACCGGTGACGAAACGGCACTGAGCTGCACTGAGCGTCCCGAAGCTCGAAGCACTCATAGTCCGACAGTGCGCGAAAATCTAACCGCCCTTTTCAAGCCTGCGCACTTGTAAATACTTCTTTTCTGAGAAAGGATTTACCCCTCGAGTTTTAATAAACTTAACGGAAAGGAAGATTTTAGACATTTCCCATTTCCGCAAACGAGGGCGAAATATAAATAAATAATTTATTAACTACCGTAGGTAACTTAAGTGTCGTTCAATTGATAAGTAAAGTTTTAAAGTGTTTGAAACTTTCTCGATGTATGATGTTACGTTATTAGAGAACGTTAAATATTTGCAAAAGCTGTAGCTAATGTAAAATTTATTTCTTCTTCACTTTAGAAGTTTACACTTAATTTTAAATTTATAAAGACTCCTCGCAAAACGACAGGAGAGAGGAGCGACTCTTATTTGTCATGTAAGGTCAATTGTAAAAAATTCACTTCTGTTCCTTTAATTTTATCTTCTTACGTCTTGTCAGGCATGCCTAACATTCCTCATATACTCTTACATTTATTTTATTATTCACTTTTTATTATACATTTTCATTGAATCTCAATTCTTCAGATTACTATCTTCTCTTTTTCTCTTTATCTTTTCACCACTGCTCTTTCTTATCTGCCTTGAGTTCGCATTTTCTCCTTGTTTAGTAGTTCTTTACCTAGATGTCAGCGTTTCCGATTTGATTGTCGTCCTTTCCGGTCCCTTTACTTCAGGATTACCCGCTCTGTAACCCTCTTCCGGTCCCATGCCTTAAAAGGGAGTGCCAATTTTTACACTCTATTTTTTGTCCATTATTCCCAAGCAGCCAATGGTTCAACCTATTTGCTACTTTTCTTAAAGGTAGCTGTACGTAAATCTAATATATGAGGTAATTCAAATTGAATGTGTCGATTTAATGTTAGGAATTTATTATAATCTACAGGAGAATTGTATTTGAAAATACACGAAGAGGCTACAATGGGATCTATTTTATCAAGAGTGGCGAATCTCATCATCACAGTCATTTTCCTGCCAATTATCCTCTTTTGCTACTTATATATTTTTCTTATAAACCTTGTGGTTAACATTATATACATGCTTTATGCTATGCTGATGTTGATATTTGGCGCTGTCAGCAGCAGCATCGATTAATAATGAATCCTGATCAATTTAACTAGTGTGTTAGAAAATAATGGTATTGCACATGAATAATCAAATGAATAATCAAAATAATTTCCAGTGATAGAGATTGCCGAAAACCATATTTTATACGTTTTCAATCGTTCGGTAAAACCGAATTCAAAATGAGCTTGTACATTTTATATGCGGTAGATCATTTTGAATGATTATAGTACACATCAATTAAAATTGATTAAAAGATGCTTATTACTATAATTCTAACTTTAAGAATAGGAATTTAATTTTAGTAGATTTAAAGCAACTTTTAATGCAGTTTAAGAAAATATAGCTCTACTATGAAACCGAAGGAAACCGAGGAGAACCGAGCATACGAAAGCAACCCCAACCGCGTGGAAAATCAAGATATACGTGTACGTTTGGCAACTAAAGTGCGAAGGTGAAGTCTTTCAGTGGCGGGTGCGACCAAATCGTACCACGTCCTGGATAGGAGAAAATGTACCAAGAACGCCGGACGAACCGGCTTCTGTGATCATTTTAATAACAGCCAGTGTTAATACTTCTAATTATGTCGAAGTAAAGCTTCCCAATCAAAAGTTCGAGGTTTGGAGGGTTATACGGCATAGGCTTTTCATAAGTTTTTACGATCTTGCGGCTAAAATGGTTTCGCCATTCAAACTTGGGTTGATCGCAATTTGTTATTGTAAGCATTCACAAAGTTTTATGAATTTATTTCAAATTTTCACCTTAGTTCAGAAAAGAAAACCTTTGACAAATAGATACAACATTTGGAAATTTTCTTGTATAACCTTAAATGCAACCGATCGATAATCTCTTTAACTTGTTAATATTTATTCTATTAGATTTTCTGTCATAATTTAAGCCTTGAGAAATTAGTAGCAACAATCTGATGTTACTATACTTCGGGTGATCTTTCTTTTTGCTTGCAAAGTTGTACTAATTCAATTGATTAATTGAATTTGAATTTGTGCAATCAGAAGTATCTTGTAATCAATAGCATGTCAATATTTATCTTCTTTATTTAAATGTCAAAATAAGTATAAATAACAGGAACTTTTGATACAATTTTTATAGCTATTGTACTGCAGACAACAGCATCAAGGGTACTCGAGCTAAGTGACAGGTATGAAAAATGAAAACTATCATTTTTAAAAAGTGAATTATTTCTAGATTATTAATGAATGTTTCAATATAGATTCTTAGATATTCACAAAGATGGACAATGGCTAATTATGGTATGAACTTTATATAAAATCGACTGATTATGTCACATTTTATTTACTTTCCAAAATATAACGATATATTGTGGTTTTTAGATGTACGCACCATGGTGCGCTCATTGCAAAAGATTAGACCCAATATGGGCTCATGTTGCGCAGCATTTGCATTCGTCAGCTATACGCGTAGGAAGAATTGATTGTACTAGGTTTACGAGTGTAGCGCAAGCATTTAAAGTGAAAGGATTTCCTACCATTTTGTTGTAAGACATAGTTTATTTTACTTTGTTCTATAAAATAATTGTGACAGAATAACTTAATATTATATCTTTACTTTATGACAGCTTAAAGGGCGATAAAGAATTTATATATCACGGTGACAGAACAAGAGAAGAAATAGTCAAATTCGCGCTAAGATTGAGTGGTCCACCGGTTCAAGAAATCACAAAGACCCAAAGCTTTGACTTAATCAAAGAAGAACGTGATTTATATTTCTTATACGTCGGAGAGAAATCTGGAATATTATGGGTGAGAAAGCACAGTGTTATTATAATTTTAGAGTTTATAATAACATTTATATTCTTATAGGATTTTTATCACAAGACTGCAAATGTATTTCAACCACACGCATTTTTCTATCAGTCTCATCCAACTGTAGTTCGAAAACATGCACCTATAAAGCATGTTCCAGCATTATTCGTGTATAAAGAAAGCTCACATTACAATTTCACTGGTATGAAATCATCTTATATCATAGGAATTGTACGTTATTTAATTTTGTCCCTTAATGCTTGTGTTTCGCCGTTTAAAGGTCATGATATAAGTGACATACAGCGACTGAACGATACGCTATACAGATGGGTGAATGCAGAACGTTTCCCTACATTCCCAAAAGTAACACGAGGGAATATAAATCAGCTTTTCTTAACGAACAAAAATTTAGTTTTGGCGGTTGTGGAAGAAAATCAATTGGATGAAGTACCACCGGATATGGCACAGTTCAAGGATATGATCGAATCTATAATTAAGAACAATAGAGAAAGATACCACGAGTATGCAAATTTTTGTTAATTTAATTTGAACGATGCATTTCTGAAATAACTAATATATACTTACGAACTTTTCAGTCATTTTCAGTTTGGGTGGATAGGTGCACCCGATCTAGTCAATAGCATAGCGATGATGGTCTTACCGTTGCCAAGTTTAATTGTTATAAATACAACAACAAATCATCATCACATACCGGAGGACGAAGCTGAAAAGTTGACGCCTCATGTGATAGAATTGTTCCTAGAGCAAATTCGTAATGAAAGTGCTCCGGTACTAATGAATTCTCAAATTAGCTATACTTTAGATTTCGTATAAATTATAACGAATGATATATATATTTTCAGCGTTATGGTGGAAACAGTTGGCTAATTCGTGTGTATAGATCTTGGTTTGAGTTAAAATCAACCCTCGCTGGAATGTGGAAGGGTAATCCTGTCTTAACGATGGTTCTCTTCGGGTTACCAGCTGGTTTCTTATCCTTAATATGTTATGGAATTTGTTGTCCGGATATTCTTGACGCGGACGAAGAAGAGGACGGTGAGTCTTATTTGAATCTATTTAATAGTTAATTTTCAACAGATACGTTATACTTCTTTCTCAAAACTTTATAGAACAAGGAGGAACGAGTCACATGAAGAAAGACTAATGCCTCTACTTATTTATAACGATTAAGTAAACGAAGTGATATTTCTTCAAAGAAATAATGTATATAAGTGCTTATTTAATATTGTGGAATCCCAATTCCAACTTAGGTATACGTTGAAATGTTTTTTAAAAAGAATCCTTCCATTTATATGCTGATATTCGTTTTGGGAAGAATGACATCAAAGAATGGTTACGAATTATTGTATCATACTTGGGAGTTTCCATTATTATACTGATTAGTATCAATGAGAAACTGTCTTAGCAGAATGAATGTACACAAGACAATACGCTGCGTAAAATTAAGCGAGTACCCCTGTGAATCTCGCCAAATATGTTTGTCTTGTACGATAGCTTTAAATAGGCCGAATTGTAAATTATTACAGACAGGCAAGTTATCGTGGATGTGAATGTGCATTTTGCGATGTTATATTTAACACCAAAATTGGTGCGACCGATTGCATACTGTCAAAAATATTTTACACTAGTATAATTGGTACTAAATTATTATATAAACATTTTGTATGCTTCATTTAGGAATGGTTTCTTTTTTTAGAAATGGATCTCTGTTACGTGTATTTGGAACGTGTATTGACTTATATCCAATAAAGGAAGTGTAATTATATTGGAAGAATATTTAATCGAAATGCCTTTTGATAAATATTCTGGCATAAAAAATGATATGTAATTAGTGAGCATAATTCTCAAAGGTTTTTTATTTTAATATTGAGTAAAAAATAAGATTGCAGCTAATTAAGCGTTTAGTATGCATTACAACCTGAAATGTTCATGTGAATGCATTTCGATAGAGAAGTGTAGGGTAAACCGTTCATTGTCGGGTAAACCGTTCATTGTCACTGTTCAAACAATGTATATTAGCTTCGTATCAATCATCATCAGAATCCAGCGCTGCTCTTCGTCTGTCAAACTAAAATTATGATTTTTTAGGTACATATCAATTTCGTATCATCCAATTGTTTCTGCATTTCAGAAAATTACTAACTTTAACGATAGTTTTTCTCTGAGTTTGTTGGTTTATACTTTCGAGTATACTAATAAGCTGTTGTTCTCCGAGTTTACCAGGCATTTGGCCACGTTGTGCCATACTCAAGAGCAGATCTTCCACCATTTTCGCTTTCTCTGGTTTTCCTAATCTGAGCGTATTTAATCTTGCTCTTGCGGATTGATCCAGTACTTGAGTAAGTATTGAATTTTTCATATCTTCCATTTGTTGTCGTTTTTCTTCCATTGCTTGCTTATCATTATTGTTACCCTGTTCAACGAATGTTTCCATGCTTTGGTAAAGTCACAGTTCGGTGCATATTTTAAACCAATCTTTTTTTTTTATTGACTACGTGATATTATCAGCTATGTTAAATGTGTATAAACATATTGTTAATGGTTATATGTCAAAACAATTATGATATTCTAAGAAATGGGAATTTATTCCTTCTAAAGTACATGTAATAAATAATATTTCAGATAATACTATCAGTTTGCGGTAGGAGAAATAATCTGTGTAACGTTGTGTTAAGAAATTAGTATTTTTCAATCAGCATATTAATAATTTCATGTTACCTTATATTGAGATTGCAGCTGGGCGAGCCTTTGCTGCCTGATTCTTTCTAATTCTGGATCAGACATTCTGTACTCTAATATTTGATCGTCTCGCCTAAATGCCTGTGAAACTAATTAATTAAATAGAAATATTTCACTCAATATATCTCTACGATTGTCGATAAGAATTCCTGAGAATTCCTATTGATTCCTATTAAAGACTTTTCCGAGTTCGACATGAATATAGCTGCAGGTGAAAGAATCGAGCCAGATATCGCGAGTTGAGTGACATACTTCAGATCAATTATATGAGTAAGCACGTGGTTCTCAACCACATCTTAACCGATTGTGTTGATAATTATACAATAAGAAATTTCATAGATAAGTAAAAAGCGATGGATACAAGCATCATCAGTGCGTTTATTTAACACAGGTTTGTATAATTCCATTGATATTAAAGAATATAAATATGTAGTATAATAAATTGTCGTCACTTTTTTCATTGTGTAGTTTTATTTGAGAACCTTTACCACCGATACGATAGCAACACTCCCTTGCGGAATATTCAATTACTACGAGATTTAAACACGAACAGTTTCAAACTGTCGATGCCAAGCTAAGGCATTCCAACGGTTCAGTTATAAATTTACTGCACTCTTGTGGTTTACATTTCAATATTGTGATTTGTTTATCTGTA